>JAPFRF010000004.1:24627500-25357500 GCA_029282475.1 Phrynocephalus forsythii
TTTGGGGTGCCTCTCTCTGTTGACCACAGGCCCACTGCTAACTGCAGTGTCACAGTGCGCACACTGGGGGAAGGCTCCTCCTCAGTCTGGGGCACTCTGTGGTCCACTAAGAAGGGAACTGTACTTGCGTGTGTAGTGCAATGCGAGTACAGATTTGGCTTAGGGTTAGGGGGGTTAGCGCAAGGGCTAGGCTTAGGGTTGTTACGGGTAAGGTTAGAGTGAGTTCGTGGGGTGCACCTCTGGGTGCCTCTCTGACCCACTAAGAAGGACAGTATACTGGCATATGGGTTAGGCTTAGGGTTCAGGTTCGGGTTCAGGCTACGGTTAGTGGGCTTTTTATGCCCGACAGGCACATCCCAGAAGTATCAGTCAAAACCTGGTCAAGTGGCCATGCAATTGGTGGAATGGCTCCAAAAATTTGCATGGTCCACTCCCATGGCCAGCCCATCATTGCGCAGGTGTAAAAAAATAAAAATAAAAATAAAGTAAAATAAAATCAATGGAGACGTTTTGTTTCAAGAAAAACCCACTGCTGCTACTGTAAAAATTCAGGCAGTTTTAAAATAGCTATTTTCGCATGTTTCTGTGGTGCATTGGTGTGTTTTTGGACCACCACGATTTCAAAATAAATAAATATTGCTTGCGGCCGCCCCATTTTGGATCCCCCGCCCGCACCGCATGGCATGGCGAGTTGGTGAGACGACGAGGATGCGCAGCCCAGGAGAGGGGGGGGGAGGCCGGGGACCCCCCCCCAGAAACTACCCCTCTGGTAGGTGCCCTCAGGCAGGCATATTTTCGCCTGTTTTTTTTGGCCGGGAATCGGGTTTTTTTTTATTTTAAAATAAAAGGAAAACTTTTTTCCTGTGCCACTTGGCATCGCGCAATCGCTGCAATGCCACCAGGAACGACCACGACAAATCAGACCCAATTTTTCTTTAGTCGGTTCGAGTTCGAGTTCTGGCGGAGTAATTGTCGTTCTTCGTTTCGTTACGTAACGGAAACGAGGAACGGAAACGAAGATTTCGCCGAGTCGTGCCCATGTCTAGTTAGGACAATCCTGCCCCGGGCCTCAATTTATGCAGGTACAATGGTTGTGATTATGGGCCAAGAGGGGTTTATGATGTTCTGATTCTTTCATTCTCCTACCTAACTGATCTCAGCTAGCACAGGAAATGGGCCAGCAGATCTGTGGTAGTCCAGCACAGGGACTTGTGCAGGTAGAAGGACAATTGCTATTTCCAAACCACTATAGTCACCACATCTTAGTGTTTAGATTACACTGCCAATCTGTCACTGACAGGATATTTTATCGCTGCTGCATTTATACAAGAGTTTTTTCTTCAACTACCGGTATGTTTTCAATGTTAGTTTCCATCACTCCTAATTTTACATGGAATTTTACTCTCCTTTTTAACTGCTCGCGTTCTCTTGCAGCTTTAATGTAATGTTGTCTTTTAATGCTGTAAGATGTTCCTCAGTTCCCTGTTCTCAGTACTTGAACATGTCTTAATTGTACTGAACTTTATATCAGGGCTGTTCAACTTTGAACAGGCCAAGGTCTACTTTTTCCAGTCCAAAGTGCCTGAGGGCTACTACACTAAAACCTCTACTTATGAATTTTATCAGTTCCAAGCACATGCTCATAAGTAAAAACTTTTGTAAGCAGAGCAGTGGTTTCCCATAGGAATGCATTGAAAACCAGTTAATCTGTTCTGGAGGGAACAGATTTCAATGCGCCATGACCCTTGAACTGCCCCGCTCAGCTGAGACAGTGGGCTGGCAGACCCAAAACTTTGCTGGGGCAGTGGTGGTCCTTGGGATGGGGGAGGGAGGGGTGGAGAACTTATCCCCTCACTTTTTTATTTATTGGCGGTGGGCTACTTTTGAACCCTTCACGGGCTACCAGTAGCCTGCGGTCTACCTGTTGGGCAGGCCTGCTCTATATTATCCCCCATTACTGTAAGCCGCCTTGGGTCCTTTTCCAAGGAGAAAGGCAGGGTAAAAAATACTCTTAAATAAATAAATAAATAAATAAATAAATAAATAAATCCCTGTTAATAGGACCCATATATTTTCCAAACAACTGCAAAAGAAATACACAAGTATGTAATGAATATGGAACAGCAGAATGCAGAATAGCAGATGAAAAGAAGCATCCTTAAAAATACTGATTTATGTAAACGGGCAAGTTGTTCCTGAAACAGCATTGATAACTGCACGACATGAAATAACAGACAGGCTGGGTGTCATGTGGCACCTTAAACAGACAACACATCCATTCAAGCATGGCCTTGAATTAGCTACTGTAGCACAAATTGCACATTTACCAAAGAAAGAAAGAAAGAAAGAAAGAAAGAAAGAAAGAAAGAAAGAAAGAAAGAAAGAAAGAAAGAAAGAAAGAAAGAAAGAAGGAGGGAGGGAGGGAGGGAGGAAGAAAGAAAGAAAGAAAGAAAGAAAGAAAGAAAGAAAGAGGGAGGGAGGGAGGAAAGAAAGAAAGAAAGAAAGAAAGAAAGAGGGAGGGAGGAAAGAAAGAAACAAAGAAAGAAAGAAAGAAAGAAAGAGGGAGGGAGGAAATAAAGAAAGAAAGAAAGAAAGAAAAAAGAGGGAGGGAGGAAGGGAAGAAATAAAGAAAGAGAGAAAGAAAGAAAGAGGGAGGGAGGGGGGGAGGAAAGAAAGAAAGAAAGAAAGAAAGAAAGAAAGAAAGAAAGAAAGAAAGAAAGAAAGAAAGAAAGAAAGAGGGAGGGGGAGGAAAGAAAGAAAGAAAGAAAGAAAGAAAAAGAAGGAGGGAGGGAGGAAAGAAAGAAAGAAAAAAGAAAGAAAGAAAGAAAGAAAGAGGGAGGGAGGAAGGGAGGAAAGAAAGAAAGAAAGAAAGAAAGAAAGAAAGAGGGAGGGAGGGAGGGAGGGAAGAAAGAAAGAAAGAAAGAAAGAAAGAAAGAGGGAGGGAGGGAGGGAGGGAGAAAGAAAGAAAGAGAGAAAGAAAGAGGGAGGAGGGAGGGAGGGAGGAAAGAAAGAAAGAAAGAGAGAAAGAAAGAGGGAGGGAGGGAGGAAAGGAAGGAAAGAAAGAAAGAAAGAAAGAAAGAGGGAGGGAGGGAGGGAAGAAAGAAGAAAGAAAGAAAGAAAGAAAAAAGAAGGGAGGGAGGGAGGAGGAAAGAAAGAAAGAAAGAAAGAAAGAAAGAGGGAGAGGGAGGGAGGGAGGGAGGAAGAGAAGAAAGAAAGAAAAAAGAAAGAAAGAGGGAGGGAGGAAGGAAGGGAGGAAAGAAAGAAAGAAAGAAAGAAAGAAAGAAAGAAAGAAAGAAAGGAGGGAGGGAGGAAGGGAGGGAGGAAAGAAAGAAAGAAAGAAAGGAGGGAGGGAGGGAAGAAAGAAAGAAAGAAAGAGGGAGGGAGGGAAGAAAGAAAGAAAAAGGAAAGAAAGAAAGAGGGAGGGAGGAAGGGAGGAATAGAGGAAAGAAAGAAAGAAAGAAAGAAAGAGGGAGGAAGAAAGAAAGAAAGAAAGAAAGAAAGAGGGAGGGAGGGAGGGGAGAAAGAAAGAAAGAGAGAAAGAAAGAGGGAGGGAGGGAGGAAGGGAAGAAAGAAAGAAAGAAAGAGCGAGGGGGGAAAGAAAGAAAGAAAGAAAGAAAGAAAGAAAGAAAGAAAGAAAGAAAGAAAGAAAGAAGGAGGGAGGAAGGGAAGAAAGAAAGAAAGAGAGAAAGAAAGAAAGAGGGAGGGAGGGAGGGAGGGAAGAAAGAAAGAAAAAAGAAAGAAAGAGGGAGGGAGGGAGGGAGGAAAGAAAGAAAGAAAGAAAGAAAGAGGAAAGAAAGAGGAAAGAAAGAAAGAAAGAAAGAAAGAAAGAAAGAAAGAAAGAAGGAGGGAGGAAGGGAAGAAAGAAAGAAAGAGAGAAAGAAAGAGGGAGGGAGGGAGGGAGGAAGGGAAGAAAGAAAGAAAAAAGAAAGAAAGAAAGAGGGAGGGAGGAAGGGAAGAAAGAAAAAGAGGGAGGGAGGGAGGAAGGGAAGAAAGAAAGAAAGAAAGAAAGAAAGAGGGAGGGAGGGAGGAAGGGAAGAAAAAGAAAGAAAGAAAGAGGGAGGGAGGGAGGGAGGGAAGAAAGAAAGAAAGAAAGAGGGAGGGAGGGAGGGAGGGAGGAAAGAAAGAAAGAAGGAAAGAAAGAAAGAGGGAGGGGAGAAAGAAAGAAAGAAAGAGAGAAAGAAAGAAAGAAAGAGAGAAAGAAAGAAAGAAAGAGGGAGGGAGGGAGGGAAGAAAGAAAAAGAAAGAAAGAGGGAGGGAGGAAGGGAGGAATAGAGGAAAGAAAGAAAGAAAGAAAGAAAGAAAGAAAGAAGGAGGGAGGAAGGGAAGAAAGAAAGAGAGAAAGAAAGAAAGAGGGAGGGAGGGAGGGAGGGAGGAAAGAAAGAAAGAAAGAAAGAAAGGAGGGAGGGAGGAAGGGAGGGAGGAAAGAAAGAAAGAAAGAAGGAGGGAGGGAGGGAAGAAAGAAAGAAAAAGGAAAGAAAGAAAGAGGGAGGGAGGGAGGAAGGGAGGAATAGAGGAAAGAAAGAAAGAAAGAAAGAAAGAAGGAGGGAGGAAAGAAAGAAAGAAAGAAAGAAAGAAAGAAAGAAAGAAAGAAAGAAAGAAAGAAAGAAAGAGGGAGGGAGGAAGGGAGGAAGGGAAGAAAAAAAGAAAGAAAGAGGGAGGGAGGGAGGAAGGGAAGAAAGAAAGAAAGAAAGAAAGAAAGAGGGAGGGAGGAAGGGAGGAAAGAAAGAAAGAAGGAAAGAAAGAAAGAGGGAGGGGGAAAGAAAGAAAGAAAGAGAGAAAGAAAGAGGGAGGGAGGGAGGGAGGGAAGAAAGAAAGAGAAAAGAAAGAAAGAGGGAGGGAGGAAAGGAGGAATAGAGGAAAGAAAGAAAGAAAGAAAGAAAGAAAGAAAGAAAGAAAGAAAGAAGGAGGGAGGAAGGGAAGAAAGAAAGAGAGAAAGAAAGAAAGAGGGAGGGAGGGAGGGGAAGAAAGAAAGAAAAAAGAAAGAAAGAAAGAGGGAGGGAGGGAGGAAAGAAAGAATGAATGAAAGAAAGAAAGAGGGAGGGAGGAAAGAAAGAAAGAAAGAAAGAAAGAAAGAAAGAAAGAAAGAAAGAAAGAGGGAGGGAGGGAGGGAGGAAAGAAAGAAAGAAAGAAAGAAAGAGGGAGGGAGGGAGGGAGGGAAGAAAGAAAGAGAGAAAGAAAGAAAGAGGGAGGGAGGGAGGGGAAGAAAGAAAGAAAAAAGAAAGAAAGAAAGAGGGAGGAAAGAAAGAGTCATCTCTTCTATGGGACGCCTCAAAATCGGTCATAAGGGGGTTGTGTCTAGAGGAAGAGAGGAGATATAAGAAGGAATTGAGTGAGAAAAAAGATAAAGCTATGGAGGAACTATTAGAATTACAGAAAAAATTACAAAATAATTATTCAAAAAAGATAGAAAAGCAAATAAGGGAACAAAGAGGAAAATTAGATGAAATAAATAATTTACTTCTATGGAAGAAACAAGCCCTGGTTAAAAATGAATTTCAAAGGACGACAATTCAGGCAGGGAAAAGATTTATATCTTATTTAAAAATACAGAAAAGTAAAAACTTCATTAGGAGATTAAAAATAAAAAAGGGGAATGTAAATATAAAGAAGAGGAGAAAAAAGAATTATAACTGAATATTTTAAGGAAGCGTGCCCAAAAGAAAAGACAAGGTGAAGAAGATTTACAAGTCAGAAGTAAAATCTCTGAAATACAAAAGAAGAGGCTAAATGATAAGATTACAGTAGATGAAATTAAGGAGGTAATTGGAACATTAAAAATGGGGAAGGCTCCAGGCCTAGATGGTTTTACGACTCTGTTTTACCGGCAGTTTCAAGAGGGGTTAGGGGAAAGAATGGAGAAATTATTTAATGATATAATGCAAGGGAAAGGAATCCCAGAAACATGGAAGGAGACAGAAATTATCCCTATTAAAAAGCAAGGTAAAGCAGAAGAACAAGTAGCTTCATATAGACCAATCACATTGGCTAATCAAGATTACAAAATTTTTACAAAAATATTAGCTAAAAGATTAGAGGTTGCAATTCCAGATCTAACACAGGAGGATCAATATGGGTTTGTCAAGGGAAGATATATAGGTGATCCAATAAGAATAGTAATGAATATAATGGCAGATGCCAAAAGGAAACAAAGTAAAGTAACAATGGTAAAATTGGATATTAAACAAGCTTTTGACTCGGTAGGAAGAGAGTATTTACTAAAGTTATTAAAACAGATGGATATTATAGGTCCCTATGCAAATGCAGTAAAGGAAATTTATAAAGAAAACTTTGCAAGGGTAAGAATAAATGGATCATTAACAGAAAAGTTTAAAGTGGAAAGAGGTACAAAGCAGGGATGCCCTTTATCTCCCCATTATTTGCATTAGCGATGGAACCATTGGCCCAAAATTTGAGAGAATGTGCTCAAATAAAAGGATATAAAATAGGAAAAGAGGAAATAAAGTTAAACATGTTTGCGGATGACTTAATTTTAATATTGACTAACCCATTAGAAGCAGCAGGTCCCCTGTTTAATATATTAAAGAAATTTGAAAAAATATCAGGACTAGAAGTAAATTTACAAAAATCAGAAATTATGTTTCTAAACGTTCCTAGGAAGGAGCAAGATCAATTAAGATTGCAAATGAAAATGGGAAAGGGTGTTAAAAAAATGATTTATTTAGGAGTGGTATTAACAAAAATTGGGAAAAACTAGGTAAGGAAAATTATAACAAAACTTGGAGAAAGATCCAGAAAATAATAAAGGGCTGGAAAGATAAAAAATGGGAATACTGTCAAAAATTAGGGCTTTGAAAATCTTTATAGTTTCAAAATTGTTATATTTATTTCAGGTTCTCCCAATATTACTTTCAGAAAAGATTTTAAAGAAATGGGACACATCATTAAGGAAATGGGCTCTTGGCAAGAAAAATCAAAGAATTAAACATAAAATCCTATATGCAATAAAAGAAGAAGGAGGATGGAGTATGCCCTCTTTGGAAAAGTATTATATAGCCTTCCAATTAAAATGGGCAATGAAGGTGGAGGAATACCCCACACCCAAATGGAAAAGAGTAGAAGATGCAATAAATAACTCAGCAGGTTACTTAGGGATATTTGATAGAGATAAAAGAATACTGAAAGAAGTTAAGGGACCAAGGCAAGTAACAATGGAAATTTTAATAAAAAGGACGAAAATAGGTGGAGTATCGAATTGGGGCCCTTTAGAACAGTTTAATAAAGAGGGGAAGATTTTGTCACAAAAAGATATAAAGAATCTAAAAGAGAAAGGATATTACAAAATCAAAGATATGCATGAATTAATGTCAACAGGAGGGGCAATAAATAAATTAAAAGGGATATTAGGGAATCAAAAATGGATGGTGGCAGAAAGTATGAAAAGGAAATATGATCAATGGTTCCTTTTCTTAAGGGAAAAGAAGATAGACAATGGGAAGTGGTGTATAAGAAATATGAAGAAAAAAAGGTTGGAGCAGGAGAGATCTATAGATATTTGGTTAGATTGGGAAATCAGAATGAAAATTTAATTAAATATAATTGGGAGGGAGATATGGACTTAAATACAGAAAAGATTCAGGCTATATTATGGGGGATAAGAGAGGTAAAATTGAAAAAATTAAGGATATGCAATTGAAGATATTGCATAAATGGTATTATACCCCACAGAAATTAAATAGAATAAATAATAATATATCACAAAATTGTTGGCATTGTAAAAAAAGAAAAAGGTACTTTTGTACATATGATATGGAACTGCGAGAAAATACAAACATATTGGAGGAAAGTAGAAAATTGGTTATCAGAAATTACAAAGAAAAGGATTGAGCTAAAAATAGACTATATTTTCTTAGGCCTAGTAGATAGAGAAAAACAATGGAGAAGCGTAAAAGATTGTCTACTACGGAATAGCAGCAGCTATAATGGTACTAATGGGTGGATGGAAGGACCAAAAGAAATGGAAATATGATAAATGGAAAGATTATATACATGAATTTTTCAAAATAATTGGATACAAAGTATGCAAGAAGAAAACATAGAAGGGAAACATAGAATTCTAAAGGAGTGGGAGAAATATATAAATTGGATAAAAGGGAAGCCTGAGAACGAGAAATGGGCTAGACTATTCCATCATGCCTTAATAATGTTCAACATGAAAGGATAGTGATTTCGGCTTGCTGGGGGGAGGGGGGTCAATGAGGAAGAGACTAAACGATGATGTAATGTTTTGGAAAATTGTAAAGATTGAAATATATGCTGTAACTTCCTCAATAAAAAAGCTTAAAAAAAAAAAAAAGAAGAAAGAAAGAAAGAGGGAGGGAGGAAGGGAGGAAGGGAGGAAAGAAAGAAAGAAAGAAAGAAAGAAAGAGGAAAGAAAGAGGAAAGAAAGAAAGAAGGAGGGGGGAAGGGAAGAAAGAAAGAAAGAGAGAAAGAAAGAAAGAGGGAGGGAGGGAGGGAAGGGAAGAAAGAAAGAAAAAATAAAGAAAGAAAGAGGGAGGGAGGAAGGGAGGAAAGAAAGAAAGAAAGAAAGAAAGAAAGAAAGAAAGAAAGAAAGAAAGAAAGGAGGGAGGGAGGAAGGGAGGGAGGAAAGAAAGAAAGAAAGAAAGAAAGAAAGAAAGAAAGAGGAAAGAAAGAGGAAAGAAAGAAAGAAAGAAAGAAAGAAAGAAAGAAAGAAAGAAGGAGGGAGGAAGGGAAGAAAGAAAGAGAGAGAGAAAGAGGGAGGGAGGGAGGGAGGGGAAGAAAGAAAGAGAGAAAGAAAGAAAGAGGGAGGGAGGGAGGGAAGGGAAGAAAGAAAGAAAAAAGAAAGAAAGAAAGAGGGAGGGAGGGAGGGAGGGAGGAAAGAAAGAAAGAAAGAAAGAAAAGAAAGAAAGAAAGAAAGAAAGAAAGAAAGAAAGAAAGAAAGAAAGAAAGAAAGAAAGAAAGAAGGAGGGAGGGAGGAAGGGAAGAAAGAAAGAGAGAGAGAAAGAGGGAGGGAGGGAGGGAAGGGAAGAAAGAAAGAAAAAAGAAAGAAAGAAAGAGGGAGGGAGGAAGGGAGGAAAGAAAGAAAGAAAGAAAGAAAGAAAGAAAGAAAGAAAGAAAGAAAGAAAGAAAGAAAGAAAGAAAGAAAAGAGTGAGTCCTGTCGTCCTTGCACGCAACCTGAAAGCCAGGGAGGGCGCTGATTTTATTTACACCCATGAGAAATGCAAGATGCTCCCACCCTGCTGAAGAGCCCTGTGGGACTCGGAAGCCGGCCTGATGGCGAGAGGCGTTGGGTGCCTAAGGAGGTGTGTGTGTGTGTGGGGGGGTCCTCCTTACTGTTCCCAAAGGGCAAGGGCGCTCAGGCAGACTTCGCGGGATGGTGGTGGTGGTGGTGGGGGTCCCCTAAGGGTGGGGCGAGGGGGAGGGCTTGGCACTCCCAGCCAGGTTGGTTAGAGTGGCACGCCGGTATTTCTCCGGAGAGCGTTAGGGGTACCCGACGGGACGACCCCTCCCTTCCCCCGAAGCCTTTTCCTCGACGAAGCCCCTTTCCCTCACCTGCCCCTTCCCGCTCTCGTTCCTTCGCACGGAGGAGGTGTGTGTGGGGGGGTAGTCAATTGCCCCCGCGAGGTCTTGCCAAGGAGGCCTCGTCTCCCCGCGCCGCCGCCAACGGTATCTTAGCAACCAAGGCAGACCTCCGGCCAACGGGTGGCGCTGTCTCCCTTCAACCGCACGCGGCCCCTCTAGGCTCTGGCCGGACACCGCTTCTCGGCCTTCATCGCGAGACTTTCACATGCGACCCCCCCACGCTCTGCTTCCTGGAAGCGGCGCGCAGACAATCAAGGGCTGAGGTCCATCTTTCTTCTCAATGCTTATATGTACTGTATATTTTTCACTAGCCTATATATGAGGAAAGGGCCATCTTACCTTATTAAAAGGCAGTCCCAATACTAAGAACAAATATGTGCCTGTCTGTGTGTGTCTCTATCTATCTATCTATCTATCTATCTATCTATCTATCTATCTATCTATCTATCTATCTATCTATCTATCTATCTATCTATCGAGATTATTGTGTACCACGTATACATATAGGTACTGTATCTCCTTTTGGTACTCAGAAAGGAAATACGGAGAGGGTCCATGCCAACATCCCCACTTGTGGGGGGAGAAGCATCAGGACCGTGAGTTTTCAGTAAAAAGGTCCGAAGGGGGTTTCTGTGAATCTTGGTCTTGATGCACAGAAGCCACTAAAGGACGAGGAACTCTGCATAATCAGGAACCAGGTTTTTCTTAACATGCATGCCTTTTAATGATGTAAAACGAGAAATGGGAAATACAAGAGAAACAGAAAGATAGGGCCAGCCTTGACTCCTGCTTAAGCGTTGGCATGAAAAACAACTGTGCCAAACAATTTGAAATAAAAACGGCTGGGGAAGAGGTGGCTTCCCCATACCTGTCGGTGACCCATTCTCTCCACTTTTCCACTTTTCCTCCTTAAGTGGTCAGACTGGTGGTCTGATGGGAAGTCCAGCAGCAAGAGGAGAGCGGTGCGCGTTCCCAGGCTTGGCATAATAAACCTTTTTTTTTTTATTTATTTATTTATTTATTTATTTATTTATTTATTTATTTATTTATTTATTTATTTATTTAGTCCATCTTCCAGAACGGAACTCTGGGCGGTTTACAAAGGATAAAACCAACATCAGTGACACACACACACACACACACACACACACACACACACACACACACACACACACACACACACACACAAATGAACTAGTAAAATAAGGAGGGAAAACCCTCCAGGACAAAGGCGGCACGGGCGGGAGAAAAAGAAAGAGAGGGGGAAAAGGGAATTAAATAGAAAGGTCGCCATATGCCTCTATAAAGAATAAGGTTTTCACAGGTGGCCGTCAAGGTATTAAGAAAGGTGTCCTAGGAGCGCCTCGGAAGACAAGCCTCGTTGGAAAAGTTAGATGACGACCCACGACGAGGTGTAGCGATGCCAGCCTTGAGTTTGCAGGGCTGTCAATGAGACGGAGGACCTTTTGCGAGATCCTCGCTCGTTCACAGGGACGCCATGAGTCGCGGCGCGGCAGGCAGCAAAAAATACACAGAGCGCGGGGGGTCGCCTTTGACGGCTGCGTTTTGGCTGGAAGAGTTTTAGGAGGCGCATCGCCCGGCCACCGCCTCTGGAAGTGGATCCCGATGGCGATTCAACCGAATCATTGCCGAAGAGTTGCGAGCGAAAAGCGCTGATAACGTGTGACGCGCAATTCTGAAATCTTTAGGGGTCCCTCCCTCCAGGGAGGAGACCCATCCAGGAAGGAGCATCCAGGGCGACCTTCTCGCCCCCGGGCAAGGTTTTTATCCCGTTCCTCCGGAGGCCGATGCATTTCGCCTGTTCTCCAAAGCCAACGTCCAGGTGCAGCAGTTTCGCACCGATCGTGGTGTAGGAACTGGGGTGGGGTTAGGGTGCGGGTTTGTTTCTTGTAGGGCGCCTGTTGGCCACCCACACAAACAAACACCGGCTCGCTTGCCCTGGCGCCTTCTGGAAAACGTAGTCTTTTGCCACTACCCCGTTTTAGATGGTTGGGAGGCGTCGGCGTCTCTCTCGATCGGCCTCTCTCTTCCGGCGCTTGGGGGATGATGCCGATTCCGGGGTGTGTATGTGATGTGTAGTAGGGTGGGGAGGAGGAAAAGGAAAGGCAAGCGGGGCCCGGGTGTCGTTCCCACTAGTGCTGTGTCAGGCAGGGCGCGCTGCAGGCGAGGCGAGGCGAGGCGAGGCGGCGGCGGGATGGCCATCGCGGCGAGCACCTACCGCCTCCGCTGCTCCTTGGCGGGCCATGAACTGGACGTGCGGGGCCTGAGCGGCTGCCTTTTCCCGCCGGGCTCCTTCGTCTCCGTCTCCCGGGACCGGACGGCGCGGCTTTGGGGGCCCGACAGGTGGGTGGTCGCTCCAAGCGGCGGGGAAATCATTCGGGAGGGCAGGATGGCCATAGAGACCTTATAGAGATACAGTGGACCCTCGTGTAACAAACGGTTTGTATAACATAAAATCTGTACAACATAAAAACAATTCCGGAGATAAGGGAAACTTGCTTAACAGAATCGCCTATGGGGCGAATCTGTACAACATAAAAATGGTTGAGATTAGGGATTACTCTGTTTTCAATGCATTCCTATGGAGAATTTGTATAAAGGAAAATTTGCTTAACATAATTTCATTGGGAACGAATCCTTTCCTTTATACAAGGTACCCCTGTATGAACCTCCATTCCGTCTCAAGTGCAGGTCTAACCTGATGGTGTAAGATCACAATTCAGAAGTGAAATTTACTGTTAAAAGCCCCATTTATCTGTTCAAAACTGTATACTATGCTTGAGCAAACGGTTTGTATAACATAAAATCTGTAGGACATAAAAAAATGCGGAGATAAGGGAAACTTGCTTAACAGAATCGCCAATGGGGCGAATCTGTACAACATAAAAATTAGATTAGCCATTACTCTTTCAATGCATTCCTATAATTTGTATAAAAGAAAAGTTTGCTTAACAGAATTTCATTTAGAACGAATTAATTCCTTTATACAAGGTACCACTGTACATGGAAGAGACCTACATCTGTAGGCTCTGACCAGGGCTCCTCTCTCTCTGTCTCTGCTGGGCTAAATGGGAAGCCAGGCAGGGAGGGTCAGAGGGCGACCGGTGGGTTCCAGTCATGCCTTGACCTTCTCTCTTTCTGAGTTGAAAAAAAAAATCCAAGGGATCTCCTTAATGATGTTGGGGAATACCAAACCTCCAGCGACAGTGTCTTTGTTTAGATGGGTCAGGGGCGGTGGGGGTGGGGGTGGGGAACGCCTGGAAAGCTCAGCTGTGATCTACACCACTTTCTCAGATCAGATCAGCCCCTCTCCAGCAGGGCAAATAGTCAAGGATGGTGGAAGTCGAGGTCTTAAAACAACTAAAGGTCTGGCAATCTCTTCAAAGGCACGGCTCCTAAACTTAGGAAACCACTGCATGTGGTGGAAAAGTGCTGGCCCAAAAGTATATCATGTGAACATATCCACTCTTACAGGTCACCATAGCTCAGAGAGAAATGTACTTTAGATAGAAATGTTCCTTATTAATACGGAATAAATGATCTGTATTAATAGCTTAACCCTTATTAATAAGCAAGAAACTGTCACTAAGACTTAAAATGTTGTTCACTAATTTGTGCTAAGGTAACTTTGGGAGCATAACTCATCAGTGTGTTTGGTATTGAAACATAACTGATCAATGTCTTTGGTGTGGGTTTATACAGTATATCACAGAAGTGAGTACACCCCCTCACATTTCACAAATATTCTAGTACCGTGGTACCTCGACTTACGATATTAATCCATTCCAAAGGTGTCTTCTTAAGTCAATCAAGTTGTAAGTTGAACAGCAGTTTCCCATAGGAACGCATTGAAAATCAATTACGGTGGTACCAAGACTTACGAATTTAATCTGTTCCAAATGCATGCTCTTAAGTCAAACTACTCATAAGTCAGGGCACCTATCTAAAACATTTAAAAATATGTTTAAAAAATTAAAACAAAATGAAAAACATTATTTGTAAGTCAAGCAGGCCATATCTAAAATTTGTAAGGCGGCAGTTAAAATGCCAGCAGTTTAAGTTGAATTTCTCTTAAATTGAGCTGCTCTTAAGTCGGGGTACCACTAATCCCTTCTGGAGGGAACGGATTAATAGGTTTTTCAATGCATTCCTATGGGAACGCTGTTCCAACCCCCCTCAATCAAGGGCAGCGGAAGGTTGCTTTCCGCTTTTCCGCCAAACAGCTGACTTTGACAGGTCCAGCCTGTCAAAATCAGCTCTTGGGGGCTGGAGAGCAGCCTTCAGCTGGCCTTGATTGAAGGAGAAGCCCTGGCACTTCTGCAGCCCCGCCAGACAGGTCGGACCTGTCAATAACAGCTCTGGGGGAGGGATTTCAGAGAGCAGCCTTCAGAGGCCCTTGATTGAAGGAGAACCCCTGGCACCTTGCAAGGGAAGTGCTTACCTCCGGGTGCTCAGGCTGTGCAAAGTTTCATCATACCCAGGGAACGATGCAACTTCGGCCAGCCTGGGCGGTTTGAAAGGGAGGCAGAATGGCCACCTCCTCCTCCTTCTTTGTTGCTTCAGTCTCTTTTTGCTTCTGTGATATACTGTATACCAGCGATGGAGAACCTTTTAGAGTCCGAGTGCCCAAACTGCGATTCAGAACCCACTAATTTTTTGCAAAGTGTCAATACAGCAGTTTAACCTGAGTACAGGTGGCTGTGAAGGGGCAATGTTGGGTGCCCACAGAAAGGGCTCCAAGTGCCCCCTTTAGCACCTGTGACATAGGTTCGCCAACACTGCTGTGTACAATCTAGAATGTGTGTACCTGTCTGTGTGACAGGTTAATAATAATCTTAGAACTCCAGAGCTGAAGGGAACCCTATGGAAGAGCAAGTCCAGCCCCTGCCAAGGAGGCACAGTGCAGAATCTTAGACTCTGGCTCCACAGCCAGAGACCCAGACCTCTGAACTATCCAGCCGGTTGTCCAAGTCCAAAGAATTTTGGGGCCATAGCCTGGCTGATGAGATATTATGGTACTTCTGATGTGCTCTGCTGAGGATACTATACTCTCAGTGTCCTGATGAATCACCCGAGCCACACTTTCAAGTAGCAATGACTATCAGAGGCAACAAATGTGGGTCATAGGAGGAGATGGACTATTTAGATCCATTTTGGTTTGGCTCGAGGATTGATTAGGAGATGGAGATGGCTATGGTCACCTTGGCAAGCACTTTGCACAGGAGAACTCTCCAGCAGGGAGCCTATTCTTATTAGTTCTCTTGGATTGCTTGGTATTTAGGCAGTTGTGTTGTCATGGAATTCCTTTGTAATGGAAAGTGAAGTGTAACATATTGTACGTTGAAAATCCTATTAAAGTTGCTTTAAGTCATACGTGACTTAATAGATCCCAAAATAAAAACACATCCCCCAAATTTGTATACAGTAGGACCCCAGTATCCACACATTCATTAACCACTGATTCAGTTATACATGGTTGGCAGAGGAAAAAATAATAATAAATAATTCAGCAGCGGCAAAGCAAGCTACTGTCACAAACAGCAGCCGTAAAGCAAGCTACTGTCAGAAAACAACAGCTGTAAAGCAAGTTACTGTCACAAAACAGCAGTTTTTTTGGGGGGTTGTCTTCTCTCTTATCCACAGTTTTCATTATCCACGGGAAGGCCTGGAACTGATCTCCAGCAGATACAGGGGTCCCGCTGTATTAAAAATTATGATTTGTTCTGCTGCCTAAAAGCTTTGGCCGGAATCTTCTTGGTGCAGCTCCAGTTTTGAAATCTGATAACAACTTCAGCCTTACACTCTCAGAGCTGTGCCCACAGGATTCCAAACAGTAACTTATTCTTACAAAAAGAACAAAGAAACATTTTTAGTTCCTGCTGCTTTATTTTTAATACCTCTCAAAACTGCAAGCAAAATATAAAGATTATGAATTTCTTAAAGAAGTATTCTAGTTGTTTGTTCGCTTTTTATCTTTGAGAATTCAGCTTCTTTTTAAAATGTAGGGTGAAGTGAGCTACATGGTTTGTTTCGTTGTGATAAACGGACAGGACTTCTTGGTTGTGTCAATGTTGACCCACTGGTATCTGTTATGTCTTTAGTCCCAACAGAGGGTTTAC
This sequence comes from Phrynocephalus forsythii, assembly GCA_029282475.1. NCBI lineage: Eukaryota > Metazoa > Chordata > Lepidosauria > Squamata > Agamidae > Phrynocephalus > Phrynocephalus forsythii. The sequence continues at coordinate 24,643,203 of JAPFRF010000004.1, forward strand.
TGTAATGCACCACATGAGCGGCCACTCCAACTTTGTTTCTTGTGTGTGTGTCATCCCTCCAAGTGATCTCTATCCTCGTGGATTAATTGCTACTGGTGGCAATGACAGCAACATTTGCATCTTCACTTTGGACAACTCTGCACCTTTGTATGTCCTTAGAGGTCACAAGAACACAGGTAAGCAAACGGCCAAAAATAGTTGCTATAATAGATGTCAGCTTTAACTGTCCATTTTAGCATCTGGAATGTTTCACTACTATAGGTGGGTCAAGTTTGGATGTTCATGTTCAGATGCAAGATCATTGCATAACAAAAACTGGGAATATATAGTATGATAAAACTAATCATGAAAATATTAACCATACCATGTTATCCTCTATTGAGTTGTCTTGGTGACTGTGAAAGTAAGCTCTCATGATGTATCTGGGAACAGAGTCAGAAGATGTTTTGTGGGAGGAGAAATGAGTGTCGTTGGAGAACTAGTAATGTGAGACAGACCATGGAAGGCAGGGAGGGTAAAATGCAGCCATGAGCCCCAGGTTTTCTGTTCCCAATTTTTTACACTCTTCCCGCTCCTTGGCTTCTTTTAACAAAAGTTGTGGATGTCCCTTCATCTTTAAAATAGTGACCGCTTTCACTCTCCATTCACTGGTGGCACACCAAAATGCACTTATCTGTCAAGCCTCATGCCACTTCTGGGTTCTTTGTAGTGGGTTGTTGTTGTTGTTGTTGTTGTTGTTGTTGTTGTTGTTGTTGTTGTTTGGTTCTTTGGCAGTCTATGTGGACTCCAGAAGGTTCTGGTGGAACAACAACAACAACAAACAACAGCACACGGCTTCCAGACCTGTTAGAGCTGATCACTGCAGTTGGAGTGAAATATATTTTCCCACGGTGTGTTTCTTACTATGAGGAGAGGCCATTACTTACCCGTATATACTCAAGTATAAGTCGACCCGAGTATAAGTTGGGGCCCCTAAATTAAACCAAAAAAACTGGGAAAATTTATTGACTCAAGTATAAGCCTAGGGTGGGAAATGCAGCAGGGCCTGGCAACTTCTCCTTTGTGAGCTGGGTGTGTGTGTGATGTATAAAATGACTTTTAGCCACCGAGGCAAGTGCTTGAGTTGGTGGCTAAAAGTCATTTTAAACATGGGGGGGGGGTAATGAGAAGCGGCACACAATGTTTAAAATGACTTTTAGCCACCGACCCAAACTTGCCTCAGTGGCTAAAAGTATTGACCCGAATATAAGCCAAGGACCCCTTTTTTCAGCCCGAAATTAGGGCTGAAAAGCTAGGCTTATATTCGAGTATATACAGTACTTATTTAGCAGTCAGAACCTTGGGTTCACTTCTGGAGGTGCAATGCTTTCTTACTACGTGATGTACAGTATTTCCAATAACAGAAACCAAGGTGGTCAAGGTTTGTCCTAGCAGTATAAGAACATAAGAACATAAAAAGAGCCATGCTGGATCAGTCCAGCGGCCCATCTAGTCCAGCTTCCTGTATCTCACAGTGGCCCCACCAGATGTGTCTGAGAGCGCACAAGACTAGATATCTGTCTCCTGATACCATTCCCCTGCATCTGGTCCTTGAAGTACGCCGGTTTTAAGCCTGGAGATTACACATTTCCATCACGGTTTGTAACCTGTGATGGACTTTTCCTCCAGGAATCTGTCCAATCCCCTTTTGAAGGCATCCAGGCCAGATGCCATCACCACATCCTGTGGCAGGGAGTTCCACAGACTAACAACACACTGGGTGAAAAAAAGGGTTCATCTGAAGATCTATCTAAGTCAAAGCAGTTCCATTTTCCCCCAGCATCATGAGTAAAGAGTCAGAGGAAAGCCTGATGATACTCATTCCAGTTTGCTTTTTTTGTTCTAGTTTGTAGCCTTTCCTCTGGAAAGTTTGGCACTCTGCTCAGCGGCTCGTGGGATACAACCGCCAAAGTCTGGTTGAATGACAAATGCATGATGACATTACAGGTATGGAAGCTCTGATGATGATGGTCATTTGTTGTCAATCTAGAATGAAGAGTCCTTTCAGCTTCAGAAAATGTAGGCAGTCTCTGACAGTATTAACATCCTCCTTTAAATATTTACATGTATATATGTATATACAGGGCCATAATGCAGCAGTCTGGGCAGTGAAGATTTTACCCGAACAGGGATTAATGTTGACTGGTTCAGCTGATAAAACTATTAAACTATGGAAAGCCGGTAGATGTGAGAGAACATTTGCTGGTAAGTGCTTGGCCTTTTACAATTTAAGTGCTTAACATAGTTCAACATTTGTGATTTTCAGAGAATTGTGAAGCAGAGTAGATTTGATGTAGATAATTTAATAAAATTATAATTGTTGATTCCCCCTCTCCTGTTCTAATGATTTGAGTCATGATTTGACTTGATTTAAATCAAACCCACTCTGAAGGATTAAACATTTTTCCAGACTTTAAAAATTATAGTAGAGCTTTTTGTCTCTGCCTCTTCACTAGGCTGTCTCGTGGAAGTTATTGGCTGAAATCCTGTGGATTATTATAGGGAGACACATTAAAGGAGGCCCATTGAATTGGTGGAATCCAGTGAGTCTGCTTGTTCATAAGATTCACTGATTCCAATCGGCCTACTCTAGTTATAACTTAGTATACTGAAGGTCTTTTCACACGACCCCTAAGATCCGCTGGCCACTTAAATTTGGACCAGGGATCTTGGGGGTTCGTTGCTCTTCCTGCGTCCCCACCCCTCCGCACTTCCTTGATCCTGTCTGCGTGAGGGGAGGGAGGAAGAAAGAGAGGAAAAAATGCAGGCTCACCTCCGAAGCCGGTCGAAGCCCTGTCGTCCTGATTCCTTCTCTTCTGTTTGTTTGTTTTTGCCTCCCGCCCCTTCTCTTAAAGGGGCGGGAGGCAAAAAAAACAAGCAGAAGTGAGGAGAGCCCCGCACTCACCAGATTAAATCCGGACCTGGAGATTTTCACCCTCCTAGAGCAGGTACAAGAAAAGTGCGCTGGGACGCGCTTAGGTGGGCGTGGTCGCACTTAATTTCCTGCAAACTCCGGAGCTGGTGGGGAAACAATTGTAAGCTCCGGAGCTGGCAGCCATTTGCTGCGGAGTTTAGGGGTCGTGTACAAAGGGCCTAAGTGGCAACTAGAGTAGGCCCATATGAATCAATGAATGTTTTGGAAGATTTTGTTAGGACTGCCTAGATGCCCTAAGCACCTCCGATCTTGCCTGATTTCGGAAGCTAAACAGGGTCTGCCCTGTTTAGTACTTGGATGGGAGGCTACCAGGGAAAACCAGGTGCTGTAGGCGCCTGGAGCAGGAACTGGCAAACCACTCCAGTATTCCTGCCAAGAAAACTCCATGGACATGGAGTTACGAAGAGTCAGTTACAACTGTAACGACACAACACACACACACATGTTTGCTGTTATTGTATTCATTCATTAAATATTACAAGTGGTACCTTGACTTACAGTTGCTTTGACAACTGAATAATTCGACATGAATGCTGCTCTTTGCTCCGCATGACAGCTGACTTTGACAGGTCCGACTTTGACAGTAACCTGTCGTGCATAACGGAGGTTTGCTGCCCATCACCTCCTCCTCCTATCTCTGGAAAATAGATTGAAGCAACCAAGAAGAAGGAAGATGTGGCCATTGAGCCTCCCTTTTAAACTGCCCAAGCTAGCCAAAGCTGCATCGTTCCTAGGAGGATTACCTGGAGGTAATCGCGATTACCTGGAGGTAATCGCTTCCCTTGCAAGGTGCCAGGGCTTCTCCTTCAATCAAGAGCATCCGAAGGCTGTTCGCCGAAATCCCTCTCCCAGAGCTGATTTTGACAGGTCCGACCTGTCAAAGTCAGCTGTCTGGCGGGGCTGGGGCAAGCAGCCTTTGGCTGCCCTTGATTGAGGGGGAGTTGAGACAGCCTTCCCATAGGAATGCATTGAAAATCAATCAATCCGTTCCAACGGGAACGGATTAATAGGTTCAACTTATGCTGTTCAACTTACAACTTGATCGACTTCCAAAGATGCCTTTAGAACGGATTAAGGTCGCAAGTTGAGGTACCACTGTTTATACTTCATGTTACCGACTGAAATGCTGTCTTTTAATTGATGTACACAGCCTTTAAATGGATAAGGCAGGTTAAAATTATTTTTAATGAATGAACAAATGAATTTAGGTTGCATCCTACAAGTTTGTGTCTGTTTTGAGCTTTTATTTGATAGCCAAAATTAGCTCTACAAAACAAGGTGTTTCGAAATGTTGGAGCAATTCTGTTTCAGTATCTAGGTTCTAATTGCTAATTAGTATGAAAGTGCTCTAAACAGAAGTTATCCTCTGCCTAGCGCCTTTACAACTTTGTTTGTTGGCAAGACTAAACTTTTATCATAAGGTTACCATGACAGAATTGTTCTGAAGTAGCTATTTATTCTAGTATTCTAAAACTCGAAATTATATGTTGTGCATTGGTAGAGAGGTTCTCCGTAAGTGCAATAAATAATTGCTAGATGAAGTGGCTCTACTTGGTCAGTTAGGGGGCATTTTTCATGGGTGGTGCGGCGTTAAGACGTACCATTACAACCCAAGCCTATTCATGTTTCCTGAAAGACAAGCAGGTATAAAAATGTAGACTGTGGTTTAAATTGTGCTTTTTGAAGATTGTGCACTTATTTTCTGTTATGAAAAAGGTTTAAAGATAATACTAAATTTTCACTCTGAAAAAAAGGCAGGGGAGTTCTGGTGCTTTCAAAATGAACTGGGAAGGAATGACAAAAGGTCAGTAGAGGTATCCCTGCACTTCATGTGTTGCGCTGCTATAGTTCCACAGTCCCATCTTATCTAAAATGTCCATCCATGTAAGGGCTTAATAACATGGGATGCTGGAAATAAAAACCATAATTTTTATGAGTTTTTACAGCACAAGAGACTCCTTGTATTGTCATTTTGTGTTTTCCTTCTTTTACACGGAGATTTGTTTGTTGGAACTGAAATAAGCCAACTTGAGCTGACGTCCAATGATTTGTGATGATGGCTAGCCACTCCTATGCAGTTATGTGCTGTACAAGGGTGCTTAATACAGGAGGCTACTGCCAGATCTACAACCATTGGTTTGGTTTCTGTTGTACTTCTGCAAAGTCGACCTTGTCCTGGGAGCCCAATTCAATCCTCTCAGAAGACTTGGTTTTGAAGCTGATGCTTCTTTGTAGTGCACCATTGTAGAAACCAGAGTTGTTAACAGGGATCAATCTACACAGCTGTAGTTGAACCATCTTTTCATCATCGGGCCAAACGCCAATTGAAACAGCCACATGTTCGATGTCTGTTGTGTCACTTGTCATTCACTGATTGCACCATTTAGACAGCTAAATGTTCGCCTGGGTGTCTGTTGTGTGCTTCTTTGGGCAATTAATGAATGACAGGTGACACAACAAACACTCAGACCACTTGCATAAAGAGCACTGCACAAGTCTCTATAGTTCAGTAGGGCTTTGGCTGCTTTGTTTTGAAAGGAAAACACTTGAGAGTCTTGGAGATAACTTTTTGCAAGAGAGAGAAATGAAACCGATGGTGTGGGAAAGAACAGAAACTTAGCTGAAAGTCAAGAGGACTGAAGTTATGCAACTGAGAGGGAGTAACTTTGTACGTGACTAATCGGGCTGAGTCAGGGCTGCACTCAACAGGAAAGTCTCTCTCTCTCTCTCTTTTTTTTTTTTTTTTTTTAGGATAAATCAAACCTTGTTCCCCACTCCCAGATATTTGCTGAGGAGAATGATGATCTTTTTTCCTTTTCCTTTTTTCCTTTTGGAGTTGCCATACAGCTAGTGAAATGGCCAGAATGTGTCGCGTAATAGAGCAACTTAACTTTTTTATTTCTATCAGAAAAATGCACTTGTGATGCAAGCAGATGCCTTAGAAATAAGGATACACATTACAGTGGTACCTTGTATAAAGGAATTAATTCGTTCCAAATGAAATTATGTTAAGCAAATTTTCCTTTATACAAATTCACATAGAAATGCATTGAAAATGGAGTAATGCCATTTTTATGTTGTATGGATTCTCCCCATAGGCGATTATGTTAAGCAAATTTCCCCTATCTCCGGAATTTTTTTATGTTGTACAGACTTTATGTTATACAAGCTGTTTGTTATACAAGGGTTCACTGTATCTTTTCTTGAAAGCAATATACAACAGATTTTCCCCAACGATGCAGGGGCCAGAATTCTATTGTTCCTGTAAGGTTTGTGTAGCTTGCCACAAGGAATCACAAGGGGCCAGGTTGCATTGCAGTTGCCCAACTGGCCAGATGCTCGATTGCAGCCAATGTTCGTTCCCTCTAAGCTGCAAAGCCATGCATTACCGGATTGTGGCTGTGCAGCTGAGCCAGAATTGCTGTTCACTTTCTTGGCTCTCCAAGTACACACTAAACATCACCCTCCCCCTCAAGCTCTTTTTTGTTTTAGACCCCAAGTGAGTCAAAAGTCAGCCTGCCGAATGTTCTCAGTCTGCAGTGGGCTCTTCTTGTCCCCTCCTCTGGGAAACGTTTTAGGGCATTTGTGAATGGGAGGGATACACTTGCTCCCCGTTCTAACTACTCAATTCAATTCAATTCAGTTCAGTTTCAATTACAAATGCAAAAAGCCAATATTCCCAAGCTACGAAACATAGACAACCAAACCTTCCACCTTTAGCGCTGAAACTGAGGTCCCACTGCCGTTATCTGGAATGACAAGTTGTCGGGCTATTACAAATTTTAAAACATGGTTAATTGACTAAAACTGAAGATTAGTTATTTCTCCGCCTGTGGGCCCTGATCATCTGAGTCAGAAAAGCTGCCAGGTTTTCTATCAGAGATAACTCTCCTGATAACAGGAGATGCCTCACTTTATCAGCATCTGAGCAGTCCCTTTTCTTAGTAAGAATGGATCTAGTATTTCCCCCCCCCCCGGAGGTGACCTTATAATGGGCAATACAAAACCATAAATACTCAGACCTCTTGGACCTTTCAGTTAGATATCCTCCTCCGTGAACCCCAGTCAGCTCTTGTTTCCAACTAGAGTGCCTCTAGAAAAGCATCTTCCCCATTTGAACAGGGAAGGGCTTTATCTAGTGATCTACCTAGTGATGTCTTTCCCCAGTTCCATTTCTGTATCTGTATCTGTGATAGGTGTTCCTGATCCAGCCTCTCCATTCTAACCCTTCCTCCTGCCTGGTTGTGTGGTTTTTCATCTTCTCATTCAGCATGCTGGGCCACGGAGTGATAGGAATGGGTCCCACCTTCCATCATCATCATCATCATCATCATCATCATCATCATCATCATCATCATCATCATTATTATTATTATTATTATTATTATTATTATTATTATTATTATTATTATTATTATTATTATTATTACTATTATTATTTACAAAGGTTTGGTGTTCTGCTTTTTGCAGGAGGCTATGGGCAGGAGGTACTGTTTTTGCTGGGAGCCCTAGCACAGACAAATGAGCCCTGGAGAGAATGGCTGTTAAAACAGTCCATCCAAGGGAGAATTCAAGACTCTAGAGCAGGCATGTCCAGACTTCGGCCCTCCTGATGTTTTGGACCACAACTCCCAGAATTGCAAACCTGTATTGCCAATGACAAAGGACTGTGGAAGTTGTGGTCCAAAACATCTGGAGGGCCGACGTTTGGACATACCTGCTCTAGAGCAGTGCTTCCCTACTTTGGATCCTCAGATGTTCATGGACTACAACTCCCCCAAATCCTGAGCAGCCCAGCTAGGGGCTTCTGGGAGTGTTAGTCCAGGAACATCACTGAACATCCTTTCCTATGGTGGGAAGTTTTGGACACCATACACAAATATTATAGCTGAACAGTGGCTTTCGGTGTTACCATAAGGCCCACGGTGAAGGATCAGCATGTTCTTTCGCACTTGACTTTGTTAGGATGGAAGGTGAGCGATTTTGCTAAGTGCCCACTGCAGCTTCATGTCTCCAGCATGAAACTCAAGTTGGAACAGCAGTCATAAGCTTGGGGTTACACGTACTGTACGCCATAATTTCTATGTCTGGCCTTTAGAGACATCTCCAACTTTCCACTGACATCTCCAACTTCCCACTGGAAGTATAAACAGTGGTACCTCAACTTACGACCTTAATCTGTTCTGAAGGCATCTTTGGAAGTCGATCAAGTCATAAGTTGAACAGCACAAGTTGAACCTATTAATCTTTTCCCTCTGAAATGGATTGCTTGATTTTCAGTGCATTCCTATGGGAAGGCTGTCCCTACCCCCTTCAATCAAGGGCAGCGGAAGGCTGCTTTCCGCAGCCCCGCCAGACAGCTGACTTTGACAGGTCGGACCTGTCAAAATCAGCTCTGGGGGAGGGATTTTGGAGGCTTGGTAACTTGTCATTCCAGATAATGGCAGTGGGACCTCAGTTTCAGCGCTACATGTGAAAGTTTGGATTGCCTGTTTTTCATAGCTTGGGAATATTAGCTTTTTGCACTGAGGACATTTTCAAACGTTCCTAGTGAGACAAATGTTTTAGCTAACGAATCTTTCTTTTCACCCAGGGCATGAAGACTGTGTAAGAGGCTTAGCTATTCTGAGCGAAACGGAGTTTCTTTCTTGTGCAAATGACGCCAGTGTCCGAAGGTGGCTGATATCTGGAGAGTGTCTTCAAGTTTATTATGGACACACCAATTATATATACTGCATAGCTATATTTCCGCAAAGTAAAGGTAAGAAAAACCAGTCTTGCTTTTGAAAAAGAAAATTTGAGAACACAATTTTGCATTCCATATAATAATAAAGTTTTAAAAGACCAAGAATTAAAGTTCTTCCCTAGTGTTAGAGCAATGGATTTAATATTCTCTGTTGTGGAATGGGGAACAAAATTCCCTGTACTTGGGCATGGACCCTCAAATGTGTTTTTTTATGTCCATTTCGTTTCCAAAAACTCGACTGCTGTAACTTGATGGAAATTTATACTCACAAATTTTGCTTGCCACTGAGAAAACCGAATTCAAATCAGTAGTCTATTTGTTTTATTTTTGTTGTTGTTGTTGTTGTTGTTGATGATGATGATGATGATGTTGTTATTGTTGTTATTGTTGTTATTATTGTTGTTGTTTGTAGTAAAGTAGGAGGGTTGGATTCATCCTGTCCCCACTACAGATGCTTAAAAACATGGATTAAAGTGTAGACTATTAGAATAGCAAACTCTGTACCTAGCACTGTCTATGTCTCCTAGCAGTGGCCAGTTCAGTGACATCATAGAACTGTATCTCTCCAGTAAGCACTTCAGTAGGACTCCCATGTCCATTGATTCATTATCCACTGATTCAGTTATCCACGGTTGGCAGAGGAAAAAAATTAAATAATTCAGCAGCCATAAAGCAAGCTGTTGTCACAAACAGCAGCCATAAAGCAAGCTACTGTCTCAGAACAGCAGTCATAAAGCAAGCTACTGTCAGGAAACAGCAGTTTGGGGGTGGGTGGGCATGCGTTCTCTCTTGTCCACGGTTTTCATTATTCACGGGAAGGCCTGGAACCAATCTCCTATAGCAGTGTTGGCGAACCTTTGTCACTCCAGATGTTTTGGACCACAACTCTCAGAATTCCAAGCCTTAACTGCCAATGACAAAGGACTGTGGGAGTTGTGGTCCAAAACATCTGGAGTGCCGAAGGTTTGCCACCACTGCCCTACAGTATCGTCTGTGGCTCCATCTAGGGGCCAGTTCTAGAAACGTCACCATTAGAAATAACGGGGTATTTTAAAAATTAGTTTAATATTTATAGACTGGATTAGTGAATCAGCAGATATTAATGCTGCAGATACTTGGATCCCAAGATTCTCTTTAAGGAGCACTCCATGCAGGCCTCTGGCCCTCTCTGTGCAGGGCTTCTTCTCCCTTGCACACCTAAAGTGACTGTTTTTGTTTAGATATGCAACGGAGCCCATGCAAAAGGGCTGAAAATCAGAGCATATTGCCGGGTCCTGCTGTGATTTCTCCCCTGACATTAGCTGCCAACATGCACAGCCAAATGCCCAAATGAGCTTATTTTCTCAGTTGTCGCTGAGCTACGAGCGGTGCAGTCTGCTCCTGATAGGCACCTTGAAGGCTCAGTGGTTGCCCAGCCCTGCCCTGCCCTGGGTGGGAACCTCTCTGCATGAGATGTTAGCCAAGGAATCTGTGTGCCTCTGACACCAAAGGTCACTGAGCTGTCCAGGGACTCGTTTGCATCCTGTGATGGCTACTTGGTTACAGATGGAGGGCTGTTGGGTCTGATTTTGCCCTGACAGTTGGTGTTTCCAGACCGAGAGCCCTCCTTAGAGCAAGCCTAGCAGCCCAGTGCATCGTAAACACGAGTCGGTGGTGACGGAGAAGCTGACTTGCAAAAATGTTCATTTTGCTGGCAGAACCCTGGTAAGCTTCCCAGGGACCGCACCCCCACGCACACTGGACACCCTGTTGGAAAACGGCTACAGCGAAGGACAGTTTCTTCCGTCCTGTGTACAAACTGAGATAGCCGAATTCTTTAGTTCCATCGCAATCTCATATGTTGCAATGTTACTCACAGTCCTAGTTTATTTTGGGCAGCTGCCCATGGTTTTGTTAGCCTGACCGACTTTTCTGCTACTGGAGGAAAAGAAGGATTTGAATTTAGTGGCTGCTCCAGGAAGAAGGCTTTTTTTCCGTCCGTTGAAGGATTTTGCTTTTATACTTCTCCATGTGTTTAAAAAGAAAGTCATCACCACTTATACAATGTGTAATGTAGCACAGATCCTGCAGCTCTAGGTAGGGATCCAGTCAGTTTTCTGTAACACGTACATATACACACCTCTTTCTGTGTGAGAGCTGACAAATGAGCATTTGGATCCAAGTTAATTGCTTTGGAACAGAAGAACAAAAGCCGTTAGCTAAAACGTTAGGCCTTTAAACCTGGAAAGTCCTGTGTGGATAAATAGTTTAATGGCCAACATGAAACTTAGCCCTAAGCAGAGAAGGCAGGCTAATATGAATGGGATTTTAATCCCAGCTACCTTCGGAGGGTGTTGCTTCCGTAGAGACGGGGACTTAACCTGATGTGACATAAGCTTAGCTTAAATATAAGACTTATTGGAAATAATTTGCTTTTGTCTGTTTCAACAAATGATTTGTTTAATTAAGGGCCTTTTCACATGACCCCTAAGATCCGCTGGCCCCTTAAATTCAGACCAAAGATCTTAGGGGTTCGTTGCTCTTCCTTCCTCCCCACCAGAGAAAGAGAGGAAAAAATGCAGCTCACCTGGAGGAGCTTCCCGGAGCTCCGTTTCTCTTCCATTTCTCTTCTGCTTGCTTTTTTTCCTCCCACCTCTTCTCTTAAAGGGGCGGGAGGCAAAAAAAACACAAGCAGAAGCCAGGAGAGCCCCGCACTGACCAGATTAAATTCGGACCTGGGGATTTTCACCCACCTCAAGCAGGTATCGCGCTTAGGTGGGCGGGGTCGCACTTAATTTCCTGCAAACTCCGGAGCTGGTGGGAAAACACTTGTAAGGTCCGGAGTTTGCAGCCATTTACTGCAGAGTTTACAGGTTGTGTATAAAGGTCCTAAGATTAAATAGGCTAGTTTAATACTGTATTTTGTTATTCCCACTTTTTGTACTAGATGAAGATGGAGATAAGTAACGATAAATACAATGATGGAAAAGAAGCATGTAAATGTGGAATATTCCAAGCACTTGGGCTGAAATATTGGGAAAATACTTGTATTTGAACTATGCAACACGGCAGCACACAAGCAATTTATTTGTTTTAGCTTGTTAGGTTTAAAAAAATCAATAAAATATTTAAAAATAATGATTTGTCTCATTTCAGATTTTGTTACCACCAGCGAAGACAGGACCCTCCGGATCTGGAGAAAAGGGGAATGTACGCAGACGATCAGGCTCCCAGCTCAGTCGGTTTGGTGCTGCTGCGTCCTGGACAACGGAGACATTGTGGTTGGGGCAAGGTAGCCAAACATCAGTCTGCTCACACGTTGGCCATATGGAGGCACATAGAGGATGCGGAGGCCTGCGAGACCTGCGTTTTTGAAGGCTGTGAAGAAGGGCCCTCGATGTAAAGCAGCTGCGACTTAATGCAGCGGTTCCCAAGCGGTGTGCTGTGGCGCCCTAAGGGCAGCCAAACCCAGCAAGGGCCCGCGCAAAACCCGCAGGAGTACTACTGAGGAAGTAATTTCCTCCCCTTCCACCCAAAGTGGGAGCCGTGGCCAGTAAAACAAGGGAGCCACAAGTCAAAAACATTTGGGAACCACTGGTTTAGTGTTCTAAGAAGTCTCAATGAGTTCTCAGTGTACATCTTCCTTTCTAGAGCTTAGCCATTGGGAGTAGATTGGATTATTCTACAGCCATTTTGGATTAAATGAGTATTTAGGGTACCATCCTGGTCCTAAACTATGGATATTAGCTATGATTGGTTAGAACCCAGTCAGCTTCATAAACCATGGCTGGAGGCTGGCTTGTTTCACCAATCCATAGTTAAAGTCTGCCATGTTTTGTATGGGTTCAAGTGTGCTGACAAATTGTTAGTAATTTAAAACAAAAATGGAGGCCTGCAAACTCCTTTGCGGTTGCCTAGGACAGTGGAATACTCAAACCCAAGTTTTATTTATCTAATGCTAAATGCTGAAACATACATATTATATTCAGATGAAGCAAAGGAATACAGTAAATGGGTTTTGTTGGCTTAGTTCTGTGATTTTATCTTGTATTGTTTTATTATGTGTTTCAGGAACTGGAGGAAAATGGTCTGTAGTCCACTGCTGACTACAAGTACTTGTGGCTTTAGATTACTTAAAACCATAAGTAGTTCACTCCTGACTGACTCCTAACTTGGGACTGATACTAACAATTTCACATGTTGCAATAAGCAGCTCCGAACCCCTACATTATTATTATTATTATTATTATTATTATTATTATTATTATTATTATTATTATTATTATTATTATTATTATTATTATTATTATTTTGAGGTCAGGAGCAGAGGTTTGTGGAAAATCAAATGTCTATCCAAGAAAGCCGGTTCCACCAACAATTGTTATCCATTGTGATCCCAAAAGAGAGCCTCCATGTTCAACACCATCTTTCTGACCAGAAAGAGAAAAGGGTGCACAATTAGAAAAGGTAGTGATAGAGGCCTCTGGTGAAGAGCGTGAGAGAAGAAATTAGGATGGTTTTGGTCTGACTGAGGAGAGGAGTTGTCTGTTCTTATTTATATTCAGGATTGCTGAACACTCATCTGTTATATCCTTTTCCTGCCAAAACAGATCATTAACACACATTTAGTGATATTTTTCTTAAAACCAAGTGTGAGGGGTCAGTCCTTGCCCAGGCATCCCGCCCTTCCAACTTCAAAGAAGGCATTTCACGTAACAAGGAAACAGAACTTTTATTGTGTTCATCAACAATAAACAGAGTTTTTCTTCTAACTACAGTCTCAACATCTTTAACATCAGATATAAACGGGTTCTTTCCTCCATAGGTTGGGGTTTCTAGAAAGTGATCAAGTTCCCCACCACCACCTGTGGGAATTCGGCTCCACCACGGTTCTCCTCCTCCCTCTCCGAAAGCCTCAGCCCCTCCCCCTGTATCCCAATCTCCCTCACGGAGGATTGGGGGGTTCCCACTTGTATCCCAACTTCCGAAGTGGATCTGGGGCCACGGGGTCTCTGCCTGGGTGTGCGTAAGGGGTAGTCGGGTCTCTTGGTCAAGTCCTCCTGGGGGTCCAAGGTCCCGGCCTCGATCTCCGTCCGGATCTTTACCAGCCATTTCTCCAACTCGAGATCCTTGCGAATTTCCTTCAGCTTGCGGTTATATTCTCTATATTCTCTCTCACCCCAATAAGAGCACTTCTGGCGGTTTGCTCTGCGTCTGAAGCTTTCGGCTTCTTTATGTGGCATCATCATTTGTTCCCAGTCTCCCGTCCATGGGTTCTCCATCCACACCCATTCCCATCCTTCTGGAAGCTCCCGCTTTGCCCCCTTTTTACAGATTCCAAACCCCACCTCCACTGGAGCGGATTGGTCCCCCTTTCACGCCAAGTCTTTCTTTTTACTTCCTGCTTGCCCCGGGTTCTCTTCCTTCTCCTTGTCCTTTAGGGCGTCATAGTACCCCTTCAGCGCCATGAACCTCTCCACTGGGGTGAAGGCCATTAGATTTTCTGGCTCCTTTATTTATTTATTTATTTATTTATTTATTTATTTATTTATTTATTTATTTATTTATTGCACTTATATCCCGCCCATCTTCCCCAAAGAGAACTCTGGGCGGCTTACAGCAATAAAAACAAATATAGACAACGAACAAAAAAGAGGAGGCAAATAATCAAGATGGCGGCAAAACCCGGGGGAATCCTCTCAGCCGGACGTGCAGGGGTCCCTCTCTTCCCATCAGAGAAGTTTCCCTCACACCAAGTCATACTGGTTGAAGGAAGCCTATCCCTAATTTAATTCACTGGATTGTTTTTACGATCAAGTGTTTTCTGGGAAATTTTATTTTCAAAAATGGCCGTTTCTGATTGTTTTGCTATCAGGAGTTCTTTTGCAGGGGATGGGAAGGGTAACGAAGAAGGAAAAGAAGGCATGAAAAGAACTTCTCCCTTGCATGATGATAAATATATATTTTCCCTCCCTTCAGCGATGGCATTATCAGAGTGTTTACAGAGTCTTTGGAGCGCACGGCCAGTCTGGAGGAGATCCAAGCTTTCGAAAAGGAGCTTTCCCAAGCCACAATTGATCCTAAAACTGGCGATTTAGGAGATATCAATGCTGAGGATCTTCCTGGTAGAGAGCATTTGGAGGAACCAGGTAAAAATTCCACATTTACAATGGACCCTTGTATAACAAATGGTTTGTATAAAAGCAAAGTGTTCTGCTTATATACTGCCCCATACCACTACAAGTAGTCTCTGGGCGGTTTACAATTTTAATTACAGTGTGCAGGCTACACATTGCCCCCCCAGCAAGCTGGGTACATAAAATCCGTACAACATAAAAAATTCCAGAGATAGCGGAGAATTGCTTAACATAATTGTCTATGGGGTGAATCTGTACAACATAAAAATGGTCACAATTACAGATTACTGTTTTCAATGCATTCCCATGGGAAATTTGTATAAAGGAAAATTTGCTTAATATAATTTCATTTGGAACGAATTAATTCCTTTATATAAGGTACCCACTGTATATGGTATTTTCTCACTCTTCCTATGCCAACTTTATTTTAGAGTGACACTTGCATGGTTTTCCGTTCGGCATGTTCTGACATATTTGTTGCTAAATAACTCAAAAAAATTAATTCTGGCATGATGATGGTCTGCTTTCCCAGTGCTAATAACTGAAATGGCATATTAGAAATAGAAGGTAAAGAGCAGTGTGTTACTGATGGCAGAAATACCATCAGGCTACAGTAATACCTCGTAAGACAAATCCCCCTTAAGACAAAAAAATTGTAAGATGAATGAAATGTCCGGGAATAGGAAAACCTCGTAAGATGAATTTTCCTATGGGATGCTTTGCAAGAAGAATTCAATGCATTCCTATGGGAGTTCGCATTAAACCGTGCTTCGTAGCACAATTTTTTTGTAGGACGAATTGACCCATAGAACAAATTCAATTCGTCTTAAGACAGGCATGTCCAAACTTTGGCCCTCCAGATGTTTTGGACCACAACTCCCACAGTCCTTTGTCACTGGCCATCTAAGCTTAGAATTCTGGGAGTTGTGGTCCAAAGCATCAGGAGAGCCAAAGTGTGGACATGCCCGTCTTAAGAGGTACCACTGTATGTTCAGGGTTGGCCCGGAGGACTTTGGATCAGACTTGGCCGATATGCTTTCATACAGACTTTCAGAATTTGTGACAGAAGCTGATTCTCCTTTGAAAAAGTCAAGCTGAGGGATGCAGAGAAGGAAGGAGGGGCAACCCGTGACATTCGGGGAGAGGCATACAAAAGTGTGACATCCGCTGAGATGAAAGGGAGAAAGCATCCTAGCTATTGAGGTCATTTTCTCTTGACACGTTGCTCTGTGTTATTCTTTCTGTGTCCCAAGGTACTAGAGAAGGACAGACAAGGCTTATTAAAGATGGTGGCAAAGTGGAAGCTTACCAATGGAGTGTCAGTGAAGGCAGGTGGATGAAAATTGGGGATGTTGTTGGTTCCTCCGGAGCCACCCAGCAGACATCTGGGAAGGTTTTGTTTGAAGGACGGGTAAGTGTTCTCTCATTGCTTTATGGCTGCTGAAAGGCTGGGTGCCCATTCTGATTTTTTTTTTTGTCGTCATGTTTTATGGAGCTGTGCAAAGAAAACCCACTTTTTTCCTTTTAATTTCCCTGTGAAGGAATACGACTATGTTTTCAGCATTGATGTGAATGAAAGCGGACCTTCCTATAAGCTGCCGTACAACATCAGCGATGATCCGTGGCTGACAGCGTATAATTTCCTTCAGAAGAATGATCTAAACCCTATGTTCCTGGATCAGGTGGCCAAATTCATAATAGACAACACCAAAGGGCAAACTCTTGGACTGGGAAACTCAGAGTTTTCAGATCCTTTCACAGGTAACGGAAAGCACTTGTTGATTCTTCATTCTCCATTTTCCATTCTCCATTTCCAAGTTTTCCATTTTATGTACCCAAAGGTGGATAAGAATAAACAGTTAAAACATCAAATACAGTATCCATGGTCTCACATTAAAAAACACCCACAATCAGCCCACAATCATTAGTTAAAAATATAGTAGGACCTCCGAAATGTTAGCAACGTCGGTGCCAGGCGAGTCTCATATGGGAGGGTATCTGCTGATTTGCAAGCCATCTAAGGGATGGCTCTTTCGGATTTAGTTATCCGTTCAGATGGTGAGCAGCCTTTCCATGTGGTGGATAACATGTACAGTATCCATGGTCTCACTTACCCACAATCAGAAAGTATAGTAGGACCTCCGTATCTGCTGATTCGCCATCTGCGGATTTAGTTATCCGCAGATGGTGAGCAGCAGTGCAAGGGCCCGGGCCTGCGGTGCTGCATGGTCCAGGCAGTGCTCACGTGGGACATCGGCAGTGGTAGAGAAAAGTGGCAGCGGCAATGGAAGCAGTTGCATGTCTGGGGAGAGCACACGAGACTAGATCTCTGTCTCCTGATGCCACTCCCCTGCATCTGGCCCTTGAAGTACCCCGGTTTTAAGCCTGGAGATGACACATCTCCATCATGGTTTGTAACCTGTGATGGACCTTCCCTCCAAGAATCTGTCCAATCCCCTTTTGAAGGCATCCAGGCCAGATGCCCTAACCACATCCTGTGGCAGGGAGGTTCCACAGACTAACAACGCGCTGGGTGAAAAATATTTTTTTCTGTTCTCACTCTCCCATCCCTCAATTTGAGTGGATGTCCCCTAGTTCTGGTATTTTGTGAGAGGTTTTCAGTGTCTGGGGGGGGGGGGCTTGAAATCAGTCCCTAGTAGAAATGGGGTCATACTGTACTCCCTTCCGGTGGGTAATGGAAGATGTCAGGTTGCCTATGTGTTGGCCAGTGGTGTCCAAACTTTGGCCCTCCTTTGTCATTTGGCAATCTAGACTTGGAATTTTGGGAGTTGTGGTCCAAAACATCTGAAGGGCCAAAGTTAGGACACCCCTGGTGTAGGCTCTTCATTATTTATTGGAATCCTCAACTTGGACTTAATAGGAGACACCCTGTACTTGACTAGAGTGTATACAGTAAAACTTTGTTTTTCTGCTTGATTCCTTTTGGTACAGGTGGTGGGCGCTATGTGCCCGGTTCTTCCTCGGAGTCCACAGAAGGACTTGCAGCAGATCCATTTACAGGTACAGGCTCTTCGTCCATACAAATTTCTACGTGAGACAAATACGGCACAGACCTTGAGACTTGTCGGAAGTGAATTGAGAGTGAGGAAACACCCCAGAAAAAAACAAGGAAGGGGGTTTGCCAAATAAGATCTATCTATATTCCTTTTCTTGCAGGCAGCTTTCTAGTTCATACATCAATTGGTCTGGGTATTTTTGTGGAGCAAGACTATGCTTAAATTGAGGGATGTTTCGGGAGCAGGGCAATGCCAGGTCAGGCTTGTTGCATTTCCCCCCTTTCCCCAAGATTTTAGGAAGATAAAGCTGCGGGCTTGCTTAATGGAGATGGGCGTATAATGACTGTCTTCAGAGATATGAAAGGCTGTTGCAGAATGGAAAAATGGTGCAAGCTTGTTTTCTGGATTCAGACTGATGGCAACAGAAGGAATTACAGTGACCCCCCCCCATTGCGGGGGTTAGGGACTCAACCCAATCCGTGATCATTGAAAATCCGCAATATGTGGATGCAGGTTGGGTCGGGCCTAGGGCACCTCGCTGGGGGCTCTTGTACTTACCCCCAGCCTGCTGCTGCCCCAAATGGGCCTGTGAGGGCCTTCCCAGGCCTTTGGGGGCCTCCAGAAGGCTCGGGAAGGCCCTCACAGGCCCATTTGGGGCAGGGCCAGTACTGAGGTAAGTAAGGGAGGCCTGAAACAGGCCTTTCCCCCTTATCCCAGGGGGCCTTTTTCATATACTACGGTCCTGTGATACAGTGGGACCGCAGTATATGAACCATGAATGGGCCGGGGATCACTATATACCTAAACATAAGCTTTACTGAAAAAAATAAAGTTTTCTTGCTCTACGTTTCTGGTGTGTGCAAGAAAGCTGTCTGAAGATATATGTGTGCATGCACACGCACAAGTAATCTGGGTTTGTTTGTGTGTGTGATGAAGATGCTGACAGGAAGCCTTTCAAGACTAGGAGTCATTTTATCTTAGGAAACATCTGTAGGCTGTGGAGGGTGTCAGGAATTTGTTTTTCAGTGTATAGCAACACGTACAGAAGCCTGACATGCATGGTTTTACTTGTTTTATTGATTAGTCGTCATCTCTCCCTAGGTGCTGGCCGCTACGTCCCAGGTTCAGGATCTGACTCGGCTTCTCTTCGCGGAGCTCATCCCTTCACAGGTCAGTGAATGGATTAGTTCATAGGCATGGGCTATTCCAGTGGTTCTCAATCTGTGGGTCCCCAGATGTTCTTGGACTGCAACTCCCAGAAATCCTGGCCAGCTCAGCTAGTGATAAAGACTTCTGGGAGTTACAGTCCAGGAACATCTGGGGACCCACAGGTTGAGAACCACTGGGCTATTCATTTCGGAAGCTACCAGTTCTGAAATGCCCTGGAGGAGCCCAGCTGGTGTTCAGAAGCCCCTGAAGCGCAATCAGCCAATCCCTTACTTTGCTCTGTGCCCGCGGGGGGCTGAGCTCCAATGAGGAAGAAGCCTCCAACATCATCATTCCTTCTCCCTGGCGCTGGCCAATCAGACGGAGGCGGGAGGGTGTATTTCCCTGCACAGCTCCTGCTGGGGAAGTTGCCCTAGTAGCCAAAAGAAGAGAAGGCAAGTAAAAGAAAGGAAGGCTAGAATATGGATAGGTGCCTTGAGGTTTCAGAATTGAGCACAGATAATGGTGTAATTAAATTAATAGGTTGCCTTTTGAACTAACTTTGTATGTCAGAGTAAAATTCGAAATGTGTTGCTTTTTTAAACACTTGGCTATTATTAAATGCTATTTTTATACAGTTCTTCCCTTTGGAGATGATTCCACCCCACCCCTTATATCCTCTTTAGAGGTTAGAACCACATAATGTTTGTGCTTAATTGGTTAAGTGAATCATTTACTTGTTCCACGTCATCTGATGAAATAAACTGCAAAGCAGTTCTTAAAAATCTGAGTAATGAATAACTTCATCTACAGTTTTGCATGTGTAGCTACTTCAGATACTTTTCAGTTCTATGGTACAAAATAGTAGCATAGTTCTATGGTACAAAATGTAGTACAAATTGCCGATATCTTTCTGCTCTCTCCCTTTTAGGAACTAGTGCTTACAAATCAGCTACAGCTAAATCTGAAAATATTTATTTCCCAAAGAAAGAAGCTGTTACTTTTGATCAGGCCAATCCTAATTTAATACTGGGTGAGTGTATTTATAACGGCTTATTAAATGCCACTTTGAAAAAGCAATTATCTTTTAAGCATTTCAGTTGTGTCAAATATGTCATTTTAATCCCTTGTAGCTTTTATTTATTTATTTATTTATTTATTTATTTATTTATTTATTTATTTATTTATTTATTAGGCTTGTATCCTGCCCATCTTTGGACCCCTTCCTAGCTGAGAATTAATATGGGAGGGTTTGATTCACAAAAGATTTATGTTTCTAATATAAACAACTTGCTTCTCTTAGGGCATAAATATTGCAGGTTATTCTTTCTACCATTGCTTGTTTATTTGAAAGAACACTGCTTTCCCCTGTTGGTGAAAATGGAATTTCATACTGCATTTGTACTGAAGTAATGCTAAATACATGGTATCTTTTAAATTTTTCTCACTTTCTTTGCAACTAGAATACAATAACATGAAAAGGAGCAAACACTGAGCAACGGCCTAATCATAAATCTCCCTTGCGGCAAGTGTACCTTTATGTGCAAAATATGAGTGGGAGACGGAATCTCGGAATGTATAAAAATAGAAAACGATCTTTATAAAACATATAAAAATAGAAAACAAGATCTTTTGGGTTTTTTTGCTCAGCTCCTGAAGAAGGCCCCGCCGAAACGCGTCAAGCCAGAGTACAGTGGTACCTCAATTTACGAATTTAATCCGTTCCAAATGCATGCTCTTAAGTCAAACTACTCTTAA
This sequence comes from Phrynocephalus forsythii, assembly GCA_029282475.1. Lineage (NCBI taxonomy): Eukaryota > Metazoa > Chordata > Lepidosauria > Squamata > Agamidae > Phrynocephalus > Phrynocephalus forsythii. The sequence continues at coordinate 24,663,960 of JAPFRF010000004.1, forward strand.
GTTGGGGTACCTATAAAAAAAATTGAAAAAATAAGTTAAAAAAAGAAAAAAGAATTTGTAAGTCGAGCAGACCATATCTAAAATTTGTAGGGCGGCACTTAAAACGGCAACAGTTTTCTGCTCTTAAGTCGAGCTGCTCTTAAATCGGGGTACCACTGTATTTTTAAATGATTTAACAGGGAATAAAGACCGTTTTCTGTTTTTACACATCCTGACACTCTATCTCCCACTCATATTTTGACTTCATTGGATGTACCAGTTCCTTTTGCTTTAAATTTGTGTGCAAACGTGTACACCAGTCTTTTTTCTTCTTAAGGGACTAATGTAAGGTTAGTTTCCAATTGTGTGACTTGCATGAGGGGATTCTAATGCCTTTTGCCTCAGAGAAATGATCACGGAATACACATCTGTCTCCGGTAGCTCTCTGACTTCTTTCTCTGGAAGCCTTCTCCACAGACGTTCCGTCTGGAAGTCTGTACATGTGACAGGACCCCTTTTGTCCTGTTTCTCCACCTATATTACATGTAACTTTGGGCATATGGTGAAGAGACTGGGTGCCTTCCTACTTTTCCTCCTCACAAGTTGAGTTGCACCCAAGGTTCCTTCTAAGCTGCACAAGGGCACGCTAGTCCAGAGCTGCTTTGGGGTTGCACATGGGCAGCTGGTTTGCTTACTTCCCTACCTACCCCCTTACACATAGAGAGAAGCTCCCATGCAGCGGCACAGAGAATTAGAAGGATCTTTGATTGCACCCTAAGCCATTTTCTGATTTAGATTGATTTAGTTCTAACATTCGGGCGAGGGGAGTGCTTTCTTTTTAAGATGTGAAAATTAGCCCCCTTGACTCCAGTTACATGGAGATCTTCTAAGTGTTTACTGTTTTCAGAGAGTTCATAAATAAATCTGAGTGGGCAGGCAGTCTCCATTCAAAAGTACTGGACCATGAAACCTCCAAGAAAGAGATACAGTGGTACCTTCCTTGAATTACAAAATTAATCCATTCCAAATGCATTTTCTTAACTCAAAATGTCGTTTCCCATAAGAATGTATTGGAAATGGATTAATTCCTTCCAAGTGGGAAATCACCCCCTCCCAGAAAGCATAAAGCACAGTCAACAGGCAAGCAAACAACAGAAGATGAGCGAACTACCTTATAACCATATGAGAAATCCACCCCAAAGTCCCCAAAACAGTGCCAAATATTTCCAAAATGGGGCACTTTGTGCAGGACATTGAAAAATAGAAGCTCAGGTTCTCAGCTTCCCTTTTCAAAATGGCTCCTTCTTCCCAATTGCAGCACTATAGTCAGATGGCCAGAAGATGGCAGTACAGTATTGCTATTGCAAACAAGAGGGAGCCATTTTGAAAAGGAATATTTCTTTTCCTTTTCCCTTTCGTAACTTGAAAAACACAAGCTGTGTTCCGTAACTCAAAATTTCCCTATACCCGCAGTTTTCTATTTGTAACTCATTTTTTTTGTAACTCAGGGCATTTGTAACACAAGGTACCACTGTACTTTGGAAATGAGAAGATTTCACAAAGGCATTTATACATAGAAAGCTGATTTACAGTAAACCAAACTCTAGCCTGGTACTGTTTACTCTGACTACAGTGAGTCTCTCCATGGCCTCAGCTGGTCTATTTTATGCTAATCCTTTTACCTGGCTGGAGAAGCAAGTATGTTGAATTTAGCAGTCACTTTATGCAAAGCATATGCCTCACCACAGACATACAGTGTGGTTTTCAGAAGCTTGTGATCCTGGAGTACAAATCAATAATCCTGGGTTATATTTGAAAAAAATGTCCTCTTTCCAGCTGCCACTCCAGTCCTCATTTTGTGTACTCCAAGATATTTCCAGCGTGTTTAATATTTAGAAAGTATATGGAATTGCACCTTTAAGTTCCATCATTTTAATGCTTTTCTTCCAAGTAGATGCTAGAGGGCAATCTTCCTGCTTACTTTTCATCTTCTACAAGAGAGATAAACTGTTTTCAAAGAGTAAGGCAGACCTTTCATGTTTAAATCCTGAAGTATGCAAGCAAAAAGAAAATGTGTTTTGCACTGAGTAATTTTATGTGATGGTGTTGCGTAGGTAAACTGAAAGAGCTTAATGGAAGTGCGCCTGAAGAACAGCGGTTAACAGAAGATGAATTAGATCTTCTTGAGAAGATGCTGTCTGTAATATGCAATACCTCCATGGAAGCACCCACAGCCCAGCAGCTACATACTTTGTGGAAAGCAATTAACTGGCCAAATGGTATGAATTAGGGGCTGAGGTTGTACTGTAGATCTACTGAATAATATGAAGGCCGCATGCAACACGATTGCCCAGTTAGCAACAGGAACTAGAGAAGTTTACAAACCTCTTCATCCATTTTACTGATTGGGGTACCTCTAGGTTAATCCTTTTTTAGCTGGTGTGACATTCAGATTTTTAGTGTCTGCCTGGGGTAAAAATATCCAACAGGTCTCAGTGTCCTTGAAAAGAATCCTCTTTTCTTAATACAGGGTGCTATAATTCATGAAAGGCATTTTTTTTACCATGGAGTTGACAGAACTGCTTAAAATATAGCAAGAATTTAGTATCTGCAGTTTCAGTACCAGCAGAATGAAAAATTAAAAGGAAAAAACCCCAGAAATATTTTTTTTATTATACATTTACTATAACTGGCCACAAGATGGGGTTGTGTATTCTTCACCAACATAGCATGGTATCTGGCTCTCTTTAGTTGCCACTTCTGGTAATGCATAGTGAAAATCCTTTTTTTCCTGGATTTTTTAATCCGTGCAATGTATAGTGTTTGCTATTACAATAGGACCCCAGTATCCGCTGGGGATTGGTTCCAAGCCTTCCCGTGGATTATGAAAACCATGGATAAGAGAGAACGCCAAAATATTCCCCAAAACTGCTGTTTTGTGATAGTAACTTGCTTTGCAGCTGCTTTTTTGCAACAGTAGCTTGCTTTACAGCTGCTGTTTGTGATGGTAGCTTGCTTTACGGCTGCTGGTTTATGACAGTAGCTTGCTTTACAGCTGCTCTTTGTGACAGTATCTTGCTTTGCAGCTGCTGAATTATTTATTTATTTATCCCCTGCCATCCGTGGATAATTGAATCCGTGGATAATGAATCAGTGGCTATGGGGGTCCTACTGTATCCACAGCAGATTTCAGCATCCACCGGAGGAGGTGGGGCAGCAACTTAGAACCAGTCCCCTGCAGATACAGGGATCCTGTGGTATTCCAAAAATGCCAAGGATGACGTGGCAATGACATGCTTGTTTGTTTTTGATTTTAGACATTGTTTTTCCAGCCCTGGACATCCTTCGGTTATCGGTCAAGCATCCCAGCGTGAATGAAAGCTTTTGCAGCGAAAACGACGGCGCCCCGTTCTGCAGCCACCTCCTGGCCTTTCTGAACCCCAGCGGAAAGCCGGCCAACCAGATGCTGGCCCTTAGAATTTTCTGCAATTGTTTTCTGCACCCAGCGGGTCAGAAGCTGATGATGTCACAGGGAGACGCCATCCTGACCCAAGCAATAGAACTGAAGTCGAGTAGCAATAAGAACATTCACATTGCACTGGCCACCTTGGCCCTGAACTATGCCGTTTGTTTACATAAAACGAGTAACCTGGAGGGAAAAGCTCAGTGCTTGTCGGTGGTCAGCACCGTCATGGAAGTGGTTCAAGACCTCGAAGCGGTGTTTAGGCTGCTAGTGGCTCTCGGGACTCTGATTAGCGGGGATTCCAATGCTCTACAGCTGGCTAAGTCTCTAGGGGTTGACTCTCAAATTAAGAAATATTCCTCTGTATCAGAACCAGCTAAAGTAAATGAATGCTGTAGGTTTGTCCTCAACTTACTCTAACTTTTTTTTAAAAGGGGGCACTTGGGAGTTTAGAACGACACTGAAAATAAAGTTTTTCATATTTTACAAGAGTTGAATAAATGCTGTGAGTTAAGAATCTGGATATTAAGTGAAACAATCGAAATAAAATCTTTTTGCACTGATCTGATATGTGGAGTTCCTCAGCACTAAGAGGCATGAGATCCTGCTGTGCAGTTTTATCTTGGGTGTCATCCGAATGAGAAGAATAAAAGCTAAAGGAGAAATAAACAATGTCAATCTCCATTCGCTCTGCTGTACCTAACTCCAGTTTTCCACCAGTGCAATGGGCAATGTTTGTTGAATGGGCTTCCCCATCTTCTTCACATGTCCTCCCAATCTGATCTTGCTGAAGAACCATACCAGACAGGTTTGAGGCGGTATGCCAGGACCTGTAGAAATGCAGGGGAGTGCCTTTGTACCACTCTGGATGTAGGCCACCGACGAAAAGCTTTGTTTTTCTCTGAAACTTTGCATTATTTTAGAAGGAAAGTACAACAGTGAACTATTGTATTTAGATAGGCAGTGGCTAGATTCTTCTTCTCCAGATGTTGCTGGTCTTTGCCTCTCGTTAGCTCTAGCCAGCCTAGCCAAAGGTGATGGGAAGTGCAGTTCTACAGCATTTGAAATGGCCTGCAAGGCACCCATTCCTGAATTAGGGCAGAGTTATGATTTATTCCTCCACCAAACAGGTGCCCCCTGTTCTCGACGTTGTATGCCTAAAATGCTCCTCATTCCTTGAAGCTGAAGATAATTCCAGAACTTTAAACATTCTTCAATCTTCTTCCTCTAATTATAGAAAGAAAGAGTCACATTAGGGTAACAGAAGAGATGTGTTTGGCATGTTCAGGTGAGCTGCAGGTTTGCCTTTTTGTTGTCTTTCTGCAAAATGTTCTTTCAGAGTACACGCGGTGATCTCCTCTGTATTCAGTGATAACGTTGCACTTCTTTCAACATTGGGAAGTTATCTTTAGCCAGCCAGATCGCAATAATAATGCTGAAGACTGCGAGCTATCTCATTCATATTGATGAGATGTTAATTCTAAAGTCTAATCTGTTATACCTAAATGTCAGCATCATTTCTTAGTTCCTTATCAGAAACATGCAGCTCCTATGTGGATCCTTTGTTCTTGTACATTTAGAATATAGCTGCAGTGCTAAGTATGCAAATAAGTATCTGAGATTGGAATGTACTAATTTATATTTTGGGAAATGTCCTTCTTTGCCAAACTTCAGTGTACTATGGTAGGATTTGTTAGGAACCACCACTGCAATAAATACTTGGGATTCTGGGATCTGTGTCCCTGAAGGAAATTGTAGCAAAACAGCAGCACTCTGTTGTTGTTGTTGGAGTATTTAGCAGCAATACTTTGGAATATGTATTATTTATTTTATGTGTTTAAAATATTTTTACCCCACCTTTCCCTTTAAAAAGGACTCAGGACAGCTAACATCACTGAAATATTTAACACCATTGAAATATTTAACACTAAATATGTAATGCTAAAAACATGAAGTATAGAAATGTTTAAAAAGAACAAATATCAGTCTGAGAAGTGGTAAACACAAAGCAGGAATATGCAGCAGCCTCCCAAGATAGAGATTATAATACCATCAGTGACTTCCCCCCGGCCATATGAGGTTTCCATAGAGATCCAACTAGAATGGATTGGTAGAAGTCTATCTGTGAGTCTGAGCAGTTAGGTTCCTGTGAACTGTTGCCCCATTGGCAATTCTGTTAAGCAAATTTCCCCTATCTCCGGAATTTATTATGTTGTACAAATTTAATGTGATACAAACCGTTTGTTATATGAGGGTCCACTGGATAGATAGATAGATAGATAGATAGATAGATAGATAGATAGATAGATAGATAGATAGATAGATAGAGATAGATAGATAGAGAGAGAGAGAGAGAGAGAGAGAGAGAGAGAGAAGCCGCCATGGTATTTCATGGGAGTCATAATTCTTTGGGAGGCACCCTATATAGATTCTACTTGGCAGTGAGATTATGATTGCCAGGAATCCAGTTCTTTGCTCAGATGAAACTTGAAGGAGGCATTATTTTGTTGTGTCATTGCTATTCAATGGTATAATTAATAACCAACATTTTGAACATTGGTGTTTTTTATTATACGAGGTGCTTTTCTTAATATAGTTCAGTAATACAGGAAGTTCAATTCAGAGTTTAGTTAGTATTACTGTTTCAATTTTACATGCAACATGTCATCTCAGATATGAAGGCTGCTGAAGAAGATGGTTGCAGACTGTGCCTAGAGACCATCTAGCCCTGAGTTGCAAAGCCAGATGTTTTGGACCACAATTCCCACAGTCCTTTGTCATTGGCAAAACAGGCTTAGAATTCTGGGAGTTGTGGTCCAAAACATCTGGAGGGCCAAAGGTTCGGCATCACTGGCCTAGATGGTGGGCTTTTGTCTGGCTCGTTTCCACCCAGTGTAATGAGGTAATTTTAGATGCCTCAAGCCAGGCTCCAAAGTTTGTGGCATTCCCCATTCATGGGAAAGGTGTGAGTTGAATATCTTCATTTCTGTGGCTCATAAAAGGCACAACGGTTGTGTGAGAGGAAAACATGGTTGAGGCCCCATGGGGCTGCTGGTGGTATATCCCCATACAGGAAACCCAAGTCTTGATCCTTAACAGCCAATTTGAAAGTATTTTGAGGGGTACATTGGTATGCACATCTGTACGTGGGCTGATCAACCCTTTTATCATCTACAGCAGTGGTTCTCAACCTGTGGGTCTCCAGATGTTCCTGGACTGCAACTCCCAGAAGCCTCCACCACTCGCTGTGCTGGAAGAGGTTTCTGGGAGTTGCAGTCCAGGAACATCTGGGGATGACCCACAGGTTGAGAACCACTGATCTACAGCATAATCCAATGAACATCTTAGTCATATAATTTGAAACGTGTCCGTCCGCATTTGGAGAACTAGGATGATTGTCCTAAGAAGAGAGAAAGAAGCTCATACTGCCCATTGAAGGGTGGGAAATGGGAGTTGGGTCAGGGAAAGACAGCATGAGCACCAGATGGATGACAAAAACAGAATAATAATAATAATAATAAAGAAGAGAAATACCAATACTAGACTGAAAGGGATGAAATGGCTTCCACAGGTATAGGCTGGATGGGCATTAAGGTGAAAAGGAAGACCACTGGGAGAGAAAGGAGGGAGAGAATGCTGGGGTATAACGAAGTGAAGGGCTTTTAAACAAATTCCAATGCATTCAATGGTAGGGAGTATTAATAAGTATAGAGTCCCCTAATTCAGTGGGCTAGAGCTTGATTCAAATACAGCTTACTGTATGGACTCCGGACCATCAGGATTCTGTGACCGCCTGGACAGGAAAAAAATCCTGGCTTTTTGTAAGACATTTTCCTTACCTCTTAGGTTGGCAGCCGCTTCTCTCCACTGCTCAAAGGAAAGGAGGGCTTCCGTGCCCATGTTCTTTCCTCGCTCATATACCCCAGACCTGCTAAAAACCCATTTTTATATTGAGGATTTAAACTTACAGGAGCTGTCTCTGTATTTGCACCTCAGCATTCCTGTCCTGCCAACTTTATTCTCTTCCAGAATTTGGAGTGGCTGAGTTCTACCTCACTTTCTCTGTTCATCAGAAAGGGCTTGGTGAGATTCCTGTCCATATTGTACTTTTAAAAGTCATCTCTTTTAAAGTTGATTCTCTCTGCCTCTCTGAAGAAAATGAAAGAAACTGTACTGTACAGTATATTTTTTTGAAAGTGTTCCCCTGCCTGAGTGTGGATAAGAGCTATTTTGTGTGCTTTCTGTGCTAATCGATAGAACAGTGAAAGCTTCTAATCAGAAATGAATTTAATGAGTATATTTTACTTGTTTCTTGTAATGATGACACCACCAATTATGTGTCATCACGTTAGTCCAGAGTTTTCTAGATAGAGTGCCCAGATATCTCCAGGTAGAATCCCCTGCCCTTGTTCTTTATTTATATTTGTACTTATTAACCACCCAACTTCCCTCAGGAACTCTGGGCGGTGTACAACAAATTATAAAATTATAAAACAACAACCCACAAACAAAATAAACTGGATAAAAGAATGACTCTAGTCCTACACTTATCTTGACAACGAGCAACTACAAAAAGAAACTATATTTCAGAAGTGGGTGTGAAAGTGAGAGGTCAAAAGATGATGCCACTGTTTTTATAGAGAAAAGCCTTATGTCATATGAATGGAGAGAAACTGTGCTACCAGCACTAAAACTTTATACATGTCATAGTATAATTTTCTGTTTTCAAAACAATAGTGTCCAAGGGCTAGGAGTGTTGTGGGAAAAACAAAGCAAGCATGGAATTTGAGCCCGATTGTTTACAAAACATTATGCTCTCATACATTTTGTAATTTCCATGGGGCCACAGAACTGTTAATTAGCCTGTTAACAGTCAAAGTGAGGGCTGCCTGCCCGTGACTTTTGAAGAACACTATGTAGGAGACATGACACGGGTGGTGGGATGTGTCAAAAGCCACAGAAAGGTGCCCGCAATGAGCTGGGTTTAGCATCGTATAGGTCGAAAAGTAAGCTGAAGGCAGGTACTGTATTTTTGAAGAATCTTTGGTCTTTGCCACAAAGAGATCAATTGAAGGTTGACTTGGCAAGACTTTCAACAAGGTCTTTTTGTCTTCTTTGCTGGCAGGTTCTTTACAATGCCAGTTTGTCTTGCTAGCTTGTGAATTTATTTAAAATTTATGTATTTATTTATAATATATTTTATAATGCATTTATACAATTAATTAATTTATATTTTACCTCATCTTTCTCCTTAAGAAAGACCCAAGGCGGCTTACATCATTAAAAGATAAGATTAATAGCTCTTATGGAAATGTATCGGACAGATGCTGGAAACGTACATGTTAAGAAGGAACCTTTTACCATATGTGGTGGACATGTGAAGAGGCAACGAGATACTGGGAAATGGTACATGAGATACAGTACTTCAAAAAAAGTTAGGCTATATCATTCCATTTAAACCGGAAATATTTTTGTTAAATATTATGCCAGAAATCAAAGAGGTTAATGTGAAGCACCTGTTATCGCATATTACAACCATAGCAAGAATTGTATTTGCTAAGTATTGGAAATTGACTGAAACACCAACTCAACAAGAACTTTTAGAAAAGCTTTTTGAGACAGTAGAGATGGACATAACATCGGAATTGATGGACAGACTTACAGAAGGCAAGAGACAGCTGGAAACCACTCTATAATTTTTATGAAAAAGAAATCTGTAACAAAATTACTCCAACAGTATAACAGAGATTATAGTTTAGAATCCCTACCCCCTCCCCATCTCCAGTCCTTTATGTTTGGAAAAATAGTAAAATTCAATTTTTTAAAAATACAAGATTAATAGCTGAGTACTTAAATACTCAAAAGGATCAAATATTATACAAAAAAAACATAAGCAAACCAAACGCATTCAAAGCAGTAAGATTCAATAATCCATTTAAAAATGCCAGTCAGGCAGCCAGTCAGTGAGGGAAAGCCTGACTGGAAAGGTCTTCATTTTGCAGAAGGACAGGAGGGATGGGGCCAGGATGTTCTCCTGTGGGAGGGTGTTCAACAGTCCAGAGCAGCAACACACAACAGGGCCTCTCCTGTGTGCTCACTAAATGCATCTGCGAAGCTGATGGAACTGAGAGAACAGCCTCTCCTGATTTAACATAAGAACATAAGAAGAGCCATGCTGGATCAGGGCAACGGCCCATCTAGTCCAGCTTCCTGTATCTCACAGTGGAGTTGCGTCTGGGAGCACACGAGACTAGACATCTATCTCCTGGTATTACTCCCCTGCATCTGGTCCTTGAAAGACCATTTTTAAAGCCTGGAGATTACACATTTCCATCAAGGTTTGCAACATGTGATGGACTTTTCCTCCAGGAATCTGTCCAATCCCCTTTTGAAGGCATCCAGGCCAGGTGCCATCACCACATCCTGTGGCAGGGAGTTCCACAGACTAACAACACGCTGGGTGAAAAAATATTTTCTTTTGTCTGTTCTCACTCTCCCAATCCTCACTTTGAGTGGATGTCCCCTGGTTCTGGTATTTTGTGAGAGGGAGAAGAGCGTCCCTCTATCCACTTTACTCATGCCTTGCATAATTTTGTATGTCTCAATCATATCCCCCCCAGGTGCCTTTTTTCCAGACTAAAGAGCCCCAAATGTTTTAGCCTTTCCTCATAAGGGAGGTCCCCAGGCCAGTAATCATTTTGGTCGCTCTCTTCTGCACCTTTTCCAGTTCCACTAAGTCTTTTTTTGAGACGCAGTGGCCAGAATTGTACACAAGACTCCAGGTGCAGCCTTAACTATCTTCTTGTACAATGGCATTATAACGTTGGCTGTTTTATTTTCAATCCCCTTTTTGATCATCCCTAGCATGGAATTGGTCTTCTTAAGTACAGAAAGCAATGGAAAAGTCCATTATATGTTGGCCAAAGCAATTTGGTTCTTGGACAAACTAAAATGTTTGCCTAGTAGAGAAAAAAAACAACAAAATTTCTATGGCATATTGAAGCCTTAATTCATTTAAAATTCGCCTCCCTCCCCCCAATGTAAATAAATTGCAAACTGCAGGCTCGGCTGAAGGGAAGGGCAAAGCACCCGACCTGGCCAAGCACCGGGAAGGGCCGTCTGCAGCCAACGGAGGCGGGAGTGTTGGGGGAAATCCCTGGGACGATCCCTCGCTCGTCATTGGCGGAGCGGAGGCGATGACGCGTTTACTCCGCGACACGAGGGCCGCCCAGGGGACCGTGAGCCGGTGGCCGAGATGCCGGTGTAAGCGTCGGCGTGGTGTGTTTACTTGTTTGTTTGTGTTCTATCCCTTTGTTTCCCCCCCAAAAAAAGAGGGACGGGATGACGGGGCGCAAGTTGCCCAAAGAGAAGAAGCGACACCGCTCCCGCTTAGGCGGCCCCGAGGAAGGCGGCGGCGGAGGAGGAGGCAGCAACGACAGGAAACGGCGCAGCACGGAGTCCTTCCACGGCGTTAACGAAGTATGTAACGCGTTACAACCGGGAACGACCTGACGGCCCGGCGACAGGGCAGGCAGAAGGGGCGTGGCGACCCTCCCTCCCCCGCCGCCTTTCTCTTCCCGCCCTACAGGGCGAGGCAAGGGAACCCGATGGGAAACGTTAGGAAAGGGGGCGTCACTCCTGATGTTGTTGGTGTTGGTGTTGTGTGTGTGTGTGTGTGTGTGTGTGTGTGTGTGTGTGTGTGTGTGTGTGTGTGTGTGTGTGAGAGAGAGAGAGAGAGAGAGAGAGAGAGAGAGAGAGAGATCAGGATATTGTGTGAGTGTGTGTTGTGAGAAAAGAGGGATGGAGAGGGACTGAGAGAGTTCAGGAAATTGTTGTTTTTGTGGGAATTCATTGTGTGTGGGATTGTGCCATTCCTTAAATATCTGGCATATTTTGAAAACTTCTATTAAGGCTTCTAGAGAGAGGAGCTGATTTGATCAGGAAACACACCTCTCCTCAGGAGAACTGGTGTTGTGGAAAAGAGGGATGGATGAGGGTACTGGAGAGTTGGGTTCAAATCCTTGCCTTGCAGTGGGAATTCATTGTGGGGTGGGATTAGTAAAGCCACTGCGTAAATATCTGGCATATTTTGAAAACTTCTATTAAGGCTTCTATAAGTAGGAGCTGATTTGATGGCATGAAACACACTGGCTGAAATCCTGGTGTGTATGGTACACTTGTTGCCACAGGAGTGAGGCAGGCAGGAGATTCCTGCCACTGTATTTTTCTGTCTATAAGACACTCCGTGTATAAGACAACACCCACTTTCCCAACCCAGAATTACAGTTTTCGCAGCTGCATGATTCTCTCCTTGGCTTACTTCCATGTATAAGATGACTCGCAATTTTTAGTCTTATCAATTTTTGACAAAATCTATTTATTTATTTTATTTGTTTTTTTTGCCTTTCTATTCAAGAAAAGGACTTTATATATAGTCAAGTAATGAGGGATAATATTTTAACATTTACAAATAAGACATATTCAAGTATTTGAGAACAAGGAAATGAGGGATATTGCCTTAGTAGACAACATTACGTTAAAGCTACAAGGTTTAATGGACCCTCGTATAACAAATGGTTTGTATAACAAAATCTGTACACATAAAAAATTCCGGAGATGGGGAAATTTGCTTAACAGAATCCCCTATGAGGTGAATCCATACAACATAAAAATGGTCGTGATTAGGGATTACTCCATTTTCAATGCATTCCTATGGGAAATTTGTATAAAGGAAATTTTGCTTAACATAATTTCAGTTGGAACAAATTAATTCCTTTATACAAGGTACCACTGTAATTGGATCTCACTTGGGAGGGCGGGTCTCACTTGGGAGGGTGTTCCATAGTCTGGGGGCAGCTGCCGAAAAGACCCTATATACCTACAAACCACCTCCTTGAGGGATGGCTCTTTCAGGAGGCCCCCCTGGCTAGATCTTAATTGCTGGGTAGGTTCATATGGAAGGATGCAGTCCTTCAGGTATCTAGGTCCTAAGCCGTTTAGGTCTTTATATGCCAAAACAAGCATTTTGAATTGGGTTCGGGCAGCAACTGGTAACCAATGAAGGTTATACAGAATCGGTGTGATATGGTCCCTGGCAGCCCCACCACTCACCAGCTGCAGCACGTGATTCTGAACCAGTTGCATTCACCAGACCATCCTCAAAGGCTGACCCATGTAAAGCGCATTGTGGTAATCAGTATGGGATGTTACCAGTGTATGCGTGTGACAGGGAGAAGACAGCAGCAAGCGTGGGCTCGTCCGCGCCAGAGATACAAAAGCAGGAGGAAGACAGGGAGATACATAAAGAAATAGGACAAGACAGCGAGACAATGAATGCAGGATGTAAAGCTGAAGATATGACTGAGAAAAAGTGGAATCCAGTTAAAATGATTGATGGATTTTTGGCTGTTATTAATAGAGTGGTAACATGGGAGATGATAGAAGATGAGATGAGAAAGTTCTGTGTAGACACCAAAGAGAAATATGTTCAAACTGAAGAGAGAGAGATAACTAGTAAGATAGTAAAAGAAAAGAGTGCAAACAGATGGTTGGAGGATGATGAAGAAGGATAAAAAGGTGCAAGTCGGGGGAAGGTGGGGAGATATAAAGATAGGAACCCATTGGGACACAGCGGTCCAGGTTAATAGAGATTTGGAAAAAGAAGTAAGAAGGGTAGCGGTGCAGACAGAAGATAGAAGCAGGATATTCTTTAGGGAAGTGGGAGTTCAAACGGAGAAGCGCGAGACGGAAAGGGAAAGAGAAGGGGAGGTGGTCCTGGCGCCTCTACCAACGCCCGATTATGCACCACGATTTCCAATGAGTAATACCTCATTTGAAGAGAAAAACAGAGGCTCTAGTTCAGATCCCAATCCTATCGGGTGGATTCCAGGTTGGGGATGGAGCCTGCCTCAAGAGATGTCACACCAATGCTGCGGGAACCGATGCCAAGGTCTCCGGCAACCCAACGGAAAACCCTTCACAAGTAGGGAACAGGGATTTGATAAACGGAAATATATTGTTTAACAATTCGTTTGATCCAAGTTTCGAAATACCCATTTTAACCCCTGTTGAAAATGTTAATAGTAAAGAAGAAAGAGATCGATACAAAACAAAAATGTTAAATAAAAGTTCGTTTATTCTGCATGGAAATCCGAAGTCCGTGTGTGATTATAGCACAAACAGCCAAGAGTCAGAAAGTGAACACAGCGAACCCTTGCAATGCGTAACTGTCATGAAGCTCTGCTCGTCCAGGTAGGGGCGTAGCTGGTATATTTTCCACAGCTGTACAAAGACACCCCTGGCCACTGAGTCCACCTGGGCTTCCAGAGTTGAACCCCAAGCTGTGGACCCAGTCCCTTGGGGGGGGGGAGTGCAACCCCATCCAGAACAGGGAGATGGCCCTGTAGCCTGTCTGGCGGAGCGCCCACTAACAGCACTTCCGTCTTGTCTGGATTGAGTTTCAATTTAGTTACTTTTTAAAATCATATTAAATTTAGGGGCTACCAGTCTTCTTGGTATCAAGGAATGAGAAACATGGTGGGATTCTGAGTAGCTCTCCACCAATGCAAGGACTGCTTTTATTGATACAGGGATCAAGCTTCAACTGTCGATGGAAGGACAGAAGGGGAGGTAACTTAACTTGAGAATGAGCACCCCACAAACAGGGAGCAGCTACAGAGGAGGCCCTTTTCTCTGTCCCATTGCCATTGCAGGCCCATTGGATGGGGACACAAAACAGGGCTTTCTCTGGGACTGCCTTCCAGTTTGTGGGATGCTCCCCCTCAGGAAGCTGAGGCGAGTTGTGTCCCTTTTATTCTTCCACTAGTTGAAGACCCACATACCTTGTCTCCCCCGATGTGGCCTTTCACTTTTAAAGTTTGCTCTTATAACTTTAGATGTTTTTAAAGTACCTGGGGGATTTTTAATCAGTACTATCCTTATGTTTTTCATTTTACTAGTTTTAACGTTGTGAACGGCCTTGGGTCCCTTCACAGGAAGAAAGGAGGCCTACAAAGGATGCAAAATAAAATAAACATGCAGGTTCTCTGCTAGAAGAAAAAGGGAGGGTGGTGTCTGCCTCTAATTGCTAGCCCCAGCCAACTCCCTCAACTAAGGGTTTCCCAACTTTTCAGAATATCCTATCATGCCCCATCCCACAGCTTCTGGCTCCCAAAGCTTTTCCCAGGTGAAGAGGTGCCTGTAATGAGCTTTAGAAGCTGAGGAGGAAAATAGGGTATGGTCAGTGAAATTACATATCAGCATTGACTGCTGATGAAATGTTTGAAATAAAACAGCTCAGCCAATAGGATTTTGGTCAGTGTCTTTGACAATACAACTAGAGTGCCTTTCAGGACAGTTGTGGGATTTACTGAGGTAACTGTGAAATGCTTTGCATATTGTACAGTGTATATTGTATATTCTCGATAAATACAGTGGCACACCCGATCTTGCCTAATCTCGGAAGCTAAGCAGGGTCGACCCTGGTTAGTACTTGGATGGGCGACCACCAGGGAATACCAGGTGCTGTAGGCGCCTGGCGTACGAACTGGCAAGCCACTCCAGTATTCCTGCCAAGAAAACTCCATGGACATGGGGGTCACAAAGAGTCAATCATAACTGTACGACACAACAACAACAACCAGCATAAAGTTTGCCTCGCATAATGAATTTTTTTTTTGGGGGGGATGTTTCATATGACGAAAATGGATTGCATTGGATTGTGGTGGGTGGGTGTGTAATCTGATTGTCGTTTGCTTGCTTTTTTTTTCCTGTGTGCTCTGCATTGTGTGTGGGTTTTTTTCTGCTCTGCAAGGCTTTTTTTGACTTGCCCACCGCCTTTGCAGCTCCACAGGAATCCAAGAGACCTTTTGCCAGGCTGTGCTGAAGGCAGGGTGGTCGTGGCTGTCAAAAAATCGGGAGCAGGTGGGTTTATTTTTTTATTTTTTATTTTTATTTTTTGCTACATTAAAGGTTTTTTTCTTTTGCCTCAATACTCATTTAGCTTTTCTGTATGCTTACTCTCTGATTCTCCCTTTATCCTGTAGCTCACATGTCTCTGCTGCACAACTAAGCATGCTTTTCATTGGCCTGTAAGTGAAACAGTTTTCTTTATAATATTTTAGGAACCCAAATTCACTGGACAAGTTCTGGAAAAGGAGGAGGCGGGAGAAGAACCCAGTGACATAGAAGAAGGTGGACTGGATCTTAGTGTGCAGTTAAAACCAGTTAGTTTCTACATCATGGACAAGAAAGAGATGCTTCAACAGTGCTTCTATATCATAGGAGAGAAGAAACTGCAGAAAATGTTGCCTGATGTTTTAAAGGTATTGAAGTATATCATTATTATCAATATATCTACCTGTGTATCTGTATTGTCACAGGGTGAAACCACTTCAGGGACATTGTGAGTGTTTTCATAACAAAAGGTAAAGAACACATGGTACTAAATATTTTCTTATTACATATTTTTGTAAAATTACAGTGGCTGTATGCAACTCTGCCTGTTCCTTCTATAGCTTTTGAAATGACTGGCCGAGGGGGAACCCATTGCAGAATTGTAGGGTAGGGTTCAATTGCTACCCTCTCCTAGTTACTGTATTCTTTCTATCAGGATGGAAGATACATTTTGGATTCTAAAGGTGGGTTGTCCTTTTATCCTGATGTTTGCAGTCAGGTATGTGGGCTGCTGGAAGTTAATTGCAAGCAGGATTGTAGATGTTTATCTTTGGAATACGTGTGGTTCACACAAACAATGTGAGCTTCCTTCACAATTAAGGCTTTCCAGTGGCAGTAGATAAAACCAGGTCTCCCCCAGTAGAGATAGAGGACTGTTGTTAGAAGGGGTGAGCCAGTCTATTATAGCCTTTGAGGAAATCTCCGCAGCTGGTCTGTCTCCACTGGCAGCCAGGAAGGTGTGTTCTGGGCATATGTTGAGGGAATATTGAAAGAGGCAGTAGAGTCAGATTGAGTCAATTTCCTCCCATTGAAACCAATGAGAGTGAGAGTTGATTTTCAAATAAAAGAGGAAGGCCCATAAAAGGAAAAAAGCAGCCGTAAAGCTTTATAATGTTTGCTGTCTCTGATGGTGGGGCTCATCCCCTTCTTCCAGAATAATTCCGCAGTGATACCTAGCTAGGGATTAATAGAGCTGCAAAAGGAGACACACTTTTGATCTTCTGATTGACAGTAAACGCAACAGAGTTTGGGAAAATTATAACTGTGTAAAATTGCATTTGTGGGCCAACCTGTAAAAATGATTTTAAAGGCTAGGCATTTGGAGTTCATTATAACTATTAATAGTGGTGCATTATATTGGCGGAGAGCACATTGTTCACTGTTCGGACTGTAGCCCACTTCTACCTAATTTATTATAATTAATACTTTGCATATTGTCATCATTTTTACTTAGGTGTCCCCTCAAGATATTGGCTTGGTTTGTACATGCATGAAAGACAGCATTTTTAAAAGCTCTGGTTTATCCCAAGAAAGGAAATAAGCTCTTATATGCTGCTTGATCACTTTCTCTTGAGACAGGACTCTCTATTCACAGTTCCCTTAGTATGGTGTCAGAGCTTACAACCTGGTTTTTCCCTCTCCTGACAAGCCACATGCCAGGATATGTGGTAGCTTTATGATTCTGGTTTGAAAATCATGCAAAATAGACCAGTGGTAGAGAGTCTAGCTTACTGTGACAGACAAACATACCCATGCAAAGTACAGCAAAATTATATAAAGATTAGTCAGCTGCCAAAGTCTAAATTAGGTTCTATGAAATAAGTGCTGATTTGCTGTCCGTCATATATGTAAGGGTCCTGTGAACCTAAAGAACTGAAGGAACCCTATTGTCTTTCAGTTCTTTCAGTGCCTCAGTTATGTCAAATTGATTTTTTTTCTTTTTACAAAAAGAAACATTCAGAGAGTTACACTTCTGATGGGCTGCTCTGCTGGTGGGTGGTGCTTGTTATTAACACAATCTAAAAATGAATCTCTTGAAGGTTAAGGGAAATGTGGCTTCCATTGTATTCCCATCCCTCCTCACCAAATTGTGTTTCAGCTCTCACAGCAGTTTAGGAAACAATGTAATAAATACAAAATTATTACAGATTATTCAAAAGAAAAACACTATTTTACTATTTTCTCTTACATTCTCTGTCAAGGTAAAACACTAGATTTTGAATTACTTCAAAAATAGACAAGTGTGCCCTTGTGTCATAATCTTACCAATTAAAACATGCTTTTACTGATTAAAATGGGCTGTCACTGATTAATCAAATAAGTTTTGTTTGATCAACTACCAATTACAACTTGCCATTCTATTTGCTATACGCACCATGCCTTTTTGTAAGTTGATTCACTACTACTTAAGTCGGTGTTAAGATCTGACTAGAGATGGGCACAACTCAAAAAAATGGTGTTTCGTTTGTCGTTTGGTCGTTTAGGGGTCCGTTTCAGTTCGTTTTCGTTTTCGTGACGTTTTTTTGCAAAAAAATTTTGTTTTCGTTTCGTTAGGTAACAAAATGAAAAAACGAAAACGAAAAATTGCTGTTTCGTTAGCATTCTTTTTAGTTCAATGCATCTGCTGCAACGAAAACGAAAAACACGGCAAATTTGGTCGTTTTCGTTTTTTTTTTAAAAAATTTGTTTCATTTTTGTTGTGTAACAAAACGAAAAAATGAAAACGAAAAATCGCTCATTTCGTGCCCATCTCTAGATCTGACTGCTACAAAGGCATTCTGTATTTATGTGTTTATGTGTATGTGTGTTTTAATAAATACTGTTTTACAGCCCTTGGAATGGAGCGGACTGAAAATGTAAATAACATTAATTAGTGAGGCATATGGAATAATGTAGTACATAATTATAGCATTTCCACAGGGATATTGAAATTTTTCTTTAATTGGCTATATACAGCATCAGATATGATTGTGGCAACTTGGCAATTTATAAATAAGTCATTTATAATTAAAAAGCACTACTTCCAAGAGATGTATGGCATCCTTGTGAGGAAATAAAGTAGCCACCAATTGGAGGTAGGCAGGATTTTAAAATGCACTACAAACCACATAGGAAGTATTCAGGGCTCTTTAAGACAGCAGTAGAATGTTCTGGTTCACTAGAAAAATACAGTGGAACCTCATATAACAAACATTTTGTATAACATAAAACCTGTAAAACATAAAAAATTCTGGAGCTAGGGGAAATTTGCTTAACAGAATTGCCTATGGGGCGAATCCGTACAACATAAAAATGGTCGCGATTAGGGATTACTCCCTTTTCAATGCACTCCTATGGGAAATTTGTCTAAAGGAAAATTTGCTTAACATAATTTCATTTGGAACAAATTAATTCCTTTATACAAGGTACCACTGTACTTGCTTTCAAATTTTACTATACTGAGATTATTTTAGGATCAATGTGAAAATTTTGTAGGAGCTTTAGTGAGAAGGCAGCAGTTCCCCTTAACTGTGGCAGTGTAGTTGCTATGTCTTTCCTGGGGCTACAGCGCTAGTTCTGTAACCCGCTCCCCAAGCTACCCCAAGCACTGAGCTTTGATTTCAAGTTAATTGTTTTAGATCACAAGGGATACATGAGAAAATTTTCAATAACTCCTCACCACCACCACCACCACCATCTCCATTAATCTACCTATTCTGACACTGAATTTTTTCTCCAAACAAGATTTTTTTTTCTGCCTTCAAGGTCCCCAACCCTTTTAAAAGTCTATACTTACCAAAAGGAAGAATTATAATTCTCACTTGAACTCTGTGATGTTATAAACTGTTGCGGGGGCACGGAAGGACTGACAAAAAGCCTATTTTTGTTCAAGTGTCTTTCCTTGATTCAGACCTTGTTATTGGCAGAGGATGGGGAGAATGTGCTTGATCTGGAAGTGGAGTCATGGCAACTGGACTCCTTTTCTTGAGAGAGTGAAACGTTTCGCTTCTCATCCAAACAGCTTCATCAGTCTGAGGAAAGCTAGTTGTGAGTCCTCCGTTTTTATAGTTCACTTTGACCTCATGTCACCATGATCTGAAATAGGCTCATAAGACGAACAATGGCCTGAATAAGCTTGTTAGGTAGACAGTATTCTCAGTCGGCCTTTAGTGACAGACACTTTAACACTTCTTTAAGATGTAGATTTTCACAATGTGAATGATAATCATTTCAAAATGTAAGTGTGTGGGGATCACTTAATTACTAGAGATCCCACACACGCCTGCTCGCTTAACAGCAAGATCTATGGCTGATGGATGAAAGTGAATATCAAACAATTCAAATAGAAATGTATGTGTGTATTGTAAGGAATCCATGTTTGTGCAATATACAATTCTATTTATATCATGTGGCTTCCCCTTTAGAGGAGTGTGTATAGTTACCTATAGCAACTGCACATCCCTCCTTTACACGGTGAGCAAATATTTAGTAATAAACAAAGATACTTTCATAATTAGGATAGTCATGTTAATATTTTAGTATTAATAAAAAAGATTAACTGCACTTTCCTATGTAATAACTTCAAAGAATTATGCAAAGGAAATAAAGTAAGTAAAGTAAGCTCCCTCTAGTGGCCCAAAGTTCTCATTAATGAAGGTTCAGCTAAAAAAATGCCAGATATAAAATCAATTAGCTTAAAAGGAAGAGAGAGAGGAAGGAAAGATGGAATTCCAGCTCAAGCTATGATTTGTTTAAAAATATCCCACAGCCAAGTAGAGGATTTTTTTCAGTCCATACATGTCTAACAGCAATCTTAGTTCAGTTCCCAAAATACAAGTACAGTCCTACTTTTTTACATGTTTTTGTGAAGAGGGTGGGAGATTCATAAAGGTTCTTAGCTGGCTTAGAAGCACCCAAAGTGTTTCAAAGCTCACTAAGGAGATTGGTTGATACAGAAAGGAGTCAGATGAGGTGGCTTGGCATGACTGAAAATCGGATTGATTGGAGAGTTTTAATTCCTCTTAATCAATTCTTTTCTCTCCAAAAGGGAAACAACGTTTACAAAAGGCATATGTCTGTGAAGAGTCTCAGTCATCCTGGTGAGTTTATCTGGTAGTTGAGTCATGGCAACTGGACTTCTTTTTTTTTCTTGAGAGATTGAAATGTTTCGCTGCTCATCCAAACAGCTTCGTCAGTCCACCTGACGAGCCTCTTCAGGCCATTGTGCATCTTCTGAGCCTGTTTCAGACCAGGGTGACATGAGGTCAGAGTGAATTATAAAATGGAGGACTTACAACTAGCTTTCCTCAGACTGACGAAGCTGTTTGGATGAGCAGCAAAACATTTCAATCTCTCAAGAAAAAGAAGTCCAGTTGCCATGACTCCACTTCCAGATTTATAGAAGGCAGAAACTCAAATGTTTGAAATGAATTTCAGACCTACATTAAGCTCTAATTAACTTGAGTCACACTTTATTTTGAAGTTGATTGGCTGCTTTGCCATGGTTAAAGACTGAATCACAAGCAATTTTGAGGTCAACATGACAATAATAATTATTGTTCAGTTCAAGATATTTTGCTGCCTCGGTTCATGCAGTCCATGATGCCATCCACCCTGCCTGATTCAAATATGAATGTTGTAAAAAAAAAAAAGTCCAAACTCTTTTTTTAAAATTAATTGGGTAAAATTGTAGAAAACCATTCTATTAATTTCTACATTAAATGAAGTAGTAGAATTGGGGAAGCCTCCCAGCAAGCATCATCTTTTAACTTACATTTTCCCCTTTGTCCTTTCCACCTGTTACTGTTAAGGTATATAACCCTATTGTGCACATAGGGATTTGTTATGTTGAAGGAAATATATAAACCACTAGCAGAGATTAGCAGTGTTGAGGAAGAGTAAATGCACTTAGTAATTATGGAGCTAGGAGACAAATGAACAAGGCAGTAGAACTTAGGACAAAACTTACATATGTATACATGACAAAGAGTAATATACAATAACCATATACAAAGCACAGCATATAGAAAAGACAACAGAACATGGGGAAAAGCTGCCTCTCACTTAGGCAGTCCGAATTTTACATTGGTTTGCTTGATATCTTTATACACAAAGCAATATGGTGTAAAAGCCACTCACACACTACATGGGATGAGGTGATTTAGCTATACCACCTGTGCCTAATCATCCTGACATTCCAGTACTGATGATGGTTCTTTACACCTGTGACCTAGACCTAATGCACATTCTAGCTCATGACGTAGCATTTTACACAGGATCCATTTTGTAAGCTGTTAAATATATATTACAGATAGTTTGTCAAAACTACAATCGTTGACTAGGACTAACCTAGTCATAGAGATTTAGGAATAAAAACAGATATTTTTGAATAGGGCAAAATGATTTTCTAACCTATGCAAACCAAAATCTTCATACTCTGTAACACATGGGTTCCTTTGAAACAGTGCTGCTTGGATGAGTCAAAATTACTATGTTTTTGGGAGGAAGTCCCGCCCACGAGACATGCCGGCAGCTTGATCTTGGGAGCTCCGTTCCGAGATCTGAAAAAACCTTAAAATTTACTGTTTAAAGCCGCGGTGCCGTGAGTAATGCGTTATTAAATCATTCGGGGACAACAGGAGAAGCAATTTATATTTCTTCAAGAGTAGATAAGCTTGATTTATTAGTGATCCAGCTACTTTCGGTTTTGCCTGTTTTGGCTGGCTGTTTGGAAAATCTGCACGGAGAGACAGATTAGTGCAGGTTCCAGCGTGATTTTTCCATGCCTGGTTTTTGATTAATTATATGCCGGCAAAAAAGCAAAAAGCCTCCCTGCCAAAGAGTTGGGTCAGGAAACCATCTGATACAACATATAAGCGCCAAGCTCTACAACGTATCGAACAGTCTTCAGTCGAGGGGGAGCTAGATATGGTGACGCAGGGGAAGAAGGAGGCTACCCCTCCCCCCACAGACCAAGATCTCATGAAGGAAATGCAGCAAATGAGAACAGAATTAGCCAGCTTAATGAGTATGGGTTTGTAAGATGTAATGCGTAGAATGGACGACCTTTCAAAGGAACTTCAAAGTACTAAACAAGATTTATCAAATGAAATTAAACAAACCCAGATAGTGGTAGATACTAACGGCCGAAGACTTGAAAATTTGGCAGGGGAGTTTAAAAATCTGGAGACACGTGTAACAAAAAATGAGACTGAAATCAGCTCTCAAAAACAGGCTTTACTGACAACCAAGAAAAAATTAACTTATATGGAAGATTACTCTCGAAGACAGAACATTAAACTGATTAATTTTGTGGCCCAAAAGAAGGGGGAATTAAAACAGGAAGTAATAACTTGGCTTAACTCCTTTCTGTCCAAACAACTGGCGGAGGAAGACATAGAGAGAGTCCACTACTTCGGCAATTTGATGGACGGGACTCCAAGACCAGTAATAGTGAGATTTGCCTCTTATGTAAACAAAGAGCGTCTTATGTCTTCTATAAGAGCTAATCCTAACATTCTCAAGAGAGGAGATGCAACTGTGCAAGTCTATCAAGACCTCTCCAAAGAAACTTCTGATTGGCGTAAATTGATGAAACCAGTTACAACAATACTGCAGAAACATAATTATCGCTACTCTTGGGGCCATCCCCTGTTCCTGAAAGTTTGGAAAGGCTCTATTCAACACACAATTTACTCCCTAGAAGAAGGCCAGCACCTTCTTGAAGAATGGAATATTCAAGATGACTCGGCTTCTCCCAGTCCGTCCCCGGGAACCTCTATGGCAACATCAGGACAGTGAATTCTCCTAGTCCGGCTCCTGGAACCTCCAGTGAACAACATTCGAAATCCATTCAGCTCATTTCTCTCTCCTTCCCTCTCTCTCCTCCCCTCCTTTCCCTCCCCCTTTTCCCCTTCCCCTTCTCTTCTCCCCCTTTTTTTCTTCCCATTTTTTGCAATTTCCCCCTATTCATCTACTTCCCCTCCCCCCCTTTGGTTTTTTTTTTAAACAGGGGGTGGGGGTGAGAGGGCAGTTTGGAGGGTGGTATAACAATTCTTTGGAAAAAATGATATACAGTATTATGATGATTAAGAGCTAATGAGATCTTGGCTGGTCATTGTCCGTGGATGGATCTCCTCCCTCCCATCCCTTTGAGGCACATGTTAAATAGTATGATAGCTGGTAGGGTGGGAGAAAAGAACATTTTTTTAGGGTGGAGGGTTAGGTTTATTTTAGTTATTTTTTCATTAATTGTTGGGTTTTTTTTTCCGTACACACAACAGGACCATTCCAGAACATTAAAACAAAAAGAATAAGGTCATGGGAAAGTTCATAAAATTAGCAACGTTGAATGTAAAAGGTCTGGGGTCATTTTTGAAGAGAAAGAGAATTGAAGCGATGATCAAAAGGCAGAAAATTGATATCGCCTTTTTGCAAGAGACTCACCAAACAAGAGATGGTTTCAATGAATTAAAAATCTCAAATATTGACATATATGAAAAAAGTTTCGGAACATCTAAAGCAAGAGGGGTCGCCATCTTAATCTCAAGGAATTGTGAATGTATTGTTGAAAATGTGGTGAAAGATTTAGAAGGTAGATATATAATATTGCAAGTTCTAATGGGAAAAGACCACTACACTTTGGTAAATGTATATGCACCAAATGCTAATCAAGGCCATTTCTATAATTTATTTATTTATTTATTTATTTTATTTATTTTTTACAGCTTATATGTCGCCCACTACCCAAAGGTCTCTGGGCGGCTTACAACAAGGAATTAAAACAGTTAAGACATAAAATATCAATAAATAATTAAAACAACAGCAAAACCTTATACTAAAATCATCACTAAAATTGCCATCAAAGGACCCCAGTCTATGTTGTATCAATTAAAAAACTTCTGGAACAGGAAGGTTTTTACCTGGCGCCGAAATGTCATCAATGTTGGCGCCAGGCGGATCTCACTTGGGAGGGAGGGGGCAGCTGCCGAGAAGGCCCTTTGTCTACAAGCCATCCCTCTCACCTCCTTGAGGGATGGCTCTTTCAAGAGGGCCCCTGGCTAGATCTTAATTGCCGGGTAGGTTCATATGGAAGGAGGCGGTCCTTCAGGTATCTAGGTCCCAAGCCGTTTAGGGCTTTATATGTCAAGACAAGCACTTTGAATTGGGCTCGGGCAGCAACTGGTAACCAATGCAGGTTATGTAGAATCGGTGTGATGTGATCTCTGGCGGCCCCACCACTCACCAGCCGCGCCGCACGATTCTGAGAACATTAAAAGGCAAAAGAGCGCATTGCAGTAATCAATACGGGATGTTACCAGCGCATGCGTAACTGTCATGAATCGTCTAGGTAGGGGTGGAGCTGGTATATTTTCCGCAGCTGAAGGAAGGCGCCCTGGCCACCGAATCCACCTGGGCTTCCAGAGTTAGACCAGGGTCCAGAAGCACCCCAAGCTGCGGACCCTGTCCCTTAGGGGAGTGCAACCCCGTCCAAGACAGGGAAGTGGCCCTCTAACCTGTCCGCGAAGCACCATAACAGCACTTCCGTCTTGTCTGGATTGAGTTTCAATTTATTAACCCTCATCCAGTCCATTATCTGGCTCAGACACGAGTTCAGGACAGAAACCGCCTCACCTGGATTGGTGGAGAATGAGAGGTAGAGCTGAGTATCGTCAGCATATTGCTGACTCCTCAGCCCAAACCTCCTGATGACCTCTCCCAGTGGTTCCATGTAGATGTTAAACAGCATGGGAGACAGTATTGAGCCCTGAGGAACCCCATTAAACGCCACGGGGCGGAGCAACTGTCCCCAGCACCACCTTCTGGACACGGTCAGCCAGGAAAGCGGAACCACTGCAAAACAGTGCCTCCAACTCCCAACCTGGCCAGCCTATCCAGAAGGACACCATGGTCGATGGTGTTGAGAGGTCCAGGAGTATCAACAGGGTTGCACTCCCCTGTCTCTCTCCCGGCAAAGGTCATCGTACAGGGCGACCAAGGCAGTCTCTGTTCCAAAACCCAGCCTGAAACCAGATTGAAATGGATCCAGAAAATCCGTTTCATCCAGCAGCGCCTGGAGCTGTCCGGCCACCACCTGCTCCAACACCTTGCCCAAATAAGGGAGGTTCGCTACTGGCCGGTAGTTACCCACCAGCCCTGGGTCCAGGTTGGTTTTTTTAGGAGTGGCCTAATTACTGCCTCCTTTAAGGCAGCAGGGACCACTCCCTCTCTTAATGAGGCATTTACAGCTTAGAACCCCCTGGCAGATCTTTCAATTAGCCAGGAAGGGCAAAGTCGAGCAACGGACAGATCCAATCACCCTGTCCACATCCTCGGGTCTCAATAATTGAAACTCATCCAATAATACTGGACCTAAGCACGGCGCACTGGACACATCCCTTGATTCTGCACCAATAGTGGAGTCCAATTCCCTGCGAATCTGAGCGATTTTTCCCTCAAAGTGAACAGCAAACTCGTCACAACGGGCTAATGTCCTTTGGGACCAGATTGAAACTGTTAAAAGGGGGTATTTAATAATGGCTGGAGACTTTAATATGGTCTTAGATAAAATCAAAGATAAATCAGTTTGTAAAAAGGAAGATTGGAGGGTTAGACACACAACACTAGCAAAGTTCATAAACACAACAGGATTGAAGGATGTTTGGAGAGAACTGAAAGGAGATGAAATAAAATATACCTTCTACTCACCAGCACACAAAACCTATTCTAGGATAGATTTTGTGTTTGTCTCACAAAGTCTAATACCTAAAGTAAACAATACAGAGATCGAGATTATAAAAACATCTGATCACGCTATAATGTCAATTGATATAGCAATAAATAAAAATTATAGAGAAGCTAAAAGATGGAGAATGAACTCAAAAATATTTCAATACCCAGAGGTATATGAAAAGGTTAAAAACGATTGGTTGGAAACTTGGGACATAAATGAAAAGGCAGGTAGTAAAATGCCAATTATATGGCACACCTTGAAAGCTGTAGCTAGAGGCTTTATCATAAGAGAAAATATAATCAAAAAAAGGAAGAGCTCAATAAAAGAAACTTAGAAAAATTAATAGCAGATTTAGAAACCCATTTTTTCTACTAATGATAAGAAGATATTGAGGCTGATCGAAGCAATAAAAAAAGAACTAGAGGATTTAGAACTACAACAAACACAAAGGAATTTACTTTACTTAAAAAGAAACTTTTTTGAATACAGCAATAAGAATTCAAAACTTTTAGCCAGACTAGCCCAGAAAAGACAAGACAAGAATACAATAGGGATTATAAAAGATTCCTCAGGCAAGATGTGTATACAAATGAAAGATAAATTAAAAGCTATACAAGAGTTTTATCAGTCTTTATATACAGCCAAAAATAAGTCCAAGGAAGACATAGAAAAGTATATTACTAAAAAATTAAAGAGGGTCTTGGAACAGGAAAATATGCTGGAAATGGAAAAACCTATAACAGACCAAGAGATAGGTGAGGTAAT
Organism: Phrynocephalus forsythii; assembly: GCA_029282475.1. NCBI lineage: Eukaryota > Metazoa > Chordata > Lepidosauria > Squamata > Agamidae > Phrynocephalus > Phrynocephalus forsythii. The sequence continues at coordinate 24,690,833 of JAPFRF010000004.1, forward strand.
AGACAAATTAAAGAATAATAAAATGCCTGGAGTGGATGGTCTGGGACCTGAATTTTACAAACTTTTTAAAGCAGCATTAATACCCAAATTAAAGAAGCTATATAATAAAATATTGGAGGGAGAACAAGTCCCGAGATCATGGACCCATTTCTTAACTATTTTAATACCCAAACCTAATAAAAACTTAATGGCTATTGGGTCATATAGACGAATATCCTTATTAAATCAAGATGCCAAGATTTTTACTGCAATCCTGGCTAAAAGAATGAATAAATTTCTAGCTAGATATATTAAAGAGGATCAATGTGGTTTTATTAAAGGTAGACAAATGGCAAATATTATTAGAAGAAATTTGAACATTCTTTATGAAATGGGAAAGAGTACTACTAAAGCTGGCATGTTATCTCTAGATCTTTTTAAAGCTTTTGATTGCGTTCAATGGTCCACATTAAAAATTTTGCTAGGAAAATGGGGATTTGGGAAATCCTTTTTGGGAGTAATAAATCAATTATATTCAGAGGGCACTTCCTCAATAATAGTTAACGATGGAATGACTGAACAAATCACCCTAGGCCCCCCCGGAACTAGGCAAGGATGTCCTTTCTCTCCAGTTCTTTTTGTATTGTTATAGAACTCCTGGCAAACGCTATAAGGGACGATGAATACATTAAAGGTATAGGGAAAGATGGGGCAACTAAAATCAGTCTATTCGCGGACGATGCTTTATTGACTATTTAAAACCCAATAGAGAGTATCCAAAGAGTAAAAACTCATTTAGAAGAATTTGGGGAAATAACAGGATTATGCGTAAACTGGCAAAAATCAGAAAGTTTATTGTTCAATTACGGAAGACAAGACTTTAAGATAATTGAAAAAATTGGACTTAAACCAGGGGAAAAGCATTAAATATCTAGAATTAGAATTCTACAAAGAATTTACTAAAACCAAAGAAAGAAATTTTTCAAAATTAAAAGAAGAGATGAAAAACAAACTTTCATCCTATTCTAAATTGAATTTATCCTGGTTTGGTAGAATAGCATTGATAAAAAATGAAAACACTTCCTAAAATTAACTTTATTTTTAAAATGTTACCGGTTCAGTTTCTAGAAAAGGAACTTAAAATTCTCCAAGACATGATAAATAGGTTCTGCAATGCAGGGAAAAAAATCAAGAATAAATAAAATTTTGTGGTACAGATCCCAGAAAGAAGGAGGAATAGGTATACCCAATATAAGAAATTATTATATAGCTAATCAACTCAGTTCTTTGGGGGAAATTCTATTTAAACCCCAGAAGCCAATATAGTGGGAGCAAGAGTCATCAGATATAAAAGGGAAATAAATAAATTCTTATTTACGGATTTTAAAAACAAAGTAAAGATTGACAATCCCCTTTTGAATGGTTTAATCACTACATGGAGAACATATACAAAAATTTATCTCCGAAGAGCTCCCCACTAGCTCTAGTTACTGACCTGGAAAATTTCCCTGTTAATTTGATGCATTATTTAGAGTTATTTAAAACTAAGAAAATAGCTAGATTAAAGGATTGGATGGCCAAGATTAGAACAGTTCATGACATAAAAAATATTCTGCAACCTAGCGAATTAACATGGTTAAACTACATTCAGTTAGGAAAATGGACAAAGGACTGGTGTAGAAGAAATAATCAAATTAGAGAGTGCACAAAATTTGAACAGTTCCTACTATCGCTGGAGTCTGATCACGAAAATATAGAGAAAGGAATAATACGTAAAATATATAAAACATTAGGGGATTCATTAGAAATGAAGGAGTTAAATTCTCTGAGAGAGGTCTGGAACCAAGATCTCAATGTAGAGATAAAGAAAGAAGACTGGGTGAAAATCTGGAATAGAGATGGGCAAGACCAGGAAAAATGACCATTTCGAGTTGTGTGTCGGAGCCGGCCCGTTTCGGCTCGTTTCCGTTTGTCGCGAAATTTTTCAAAAATTTGTCATTTCGTTTGTTGTCTGTCATTAGTACTGGTTTAGGGGGGTAGGGTAGCGGGCTCCTGGAGGCACCTCTCTGGGGTGGGTGCCTCCTCTGGCCCACTACAAAGGGAAGGCATTTAGCAGGCTCCTGGAGGCACCTCTCTGGGGTGGATGCCTCCTCTGGCCCCCTACAAAGGGAAAAGGAAGGGTACATGACCGTGTAGCCATTGTGTACCAAGTGGCACTGGCAGAGGCACCCCTCTTTTGGGTGCCTCTAGCTCACTAAGAAGGACAGCATACTGGCGTACAGAGTTTTTTGGAACTTTGGACTGGTGAGCGAGGTGAAAGAATGCCTCTCCTGGGCGCCGTCTCGCTCACTAAGAAGGGAAATGTACTTGCGTGTAGTGCAGTGCGAGTACAGATCTGGCTTAGTGTTGGGGTTAGGGCAAGGGCTAGGCTTAGGGTTATTACGGGTAAGGTTAGGGTGAGTTAGTGGGCTGCACCTCTGGGTGCCTCTGACCCACTAAGAAGGACAGTGTACTGGCGTATGGGTTAGGGTTAGGGTTAGGGTTAGGGTTATAGTGGGCTTTTTATGCCCGACTGGCACATCCCAGAAGTCTCAGTCAAAACCTGGCCAAGTGGCCATGTGATTGGTGGAATGGCTCCAAAAATTTGCATGGTCCCATCCCATGGCCAGCCCATCATTGCGCAGGTGTAAAAAAATAAAAATAAAGATAAAATAAAATAAAATCAATGGGATTGGAGACAGACGTTTATTGCAAGAAAAACCCACTGCTGCTACTGTAAAAATTCAGGCAGTTAAAATACCTAATTTTCGCATGTTTCTGTGTGGTGCTTTGGTGGGTTTTTGGACCACGATTTCAAAAAAAATATTGCGGTCGCCATTTTGGATCCCCCCGCACCGCATGGCATGGCGAGACGATGAGGATGCCCCCCACCAGAGCAGCCCAGGACAGGAGAGGGGGAAAGGCCGGGGGGACCCCCCAGAAACGACCCCTCTGGTAGGTGCCCTCACTCAGGCAGGCATATTTTTGCCTCCTTTTTTGGCCGGGAATCGGGTTTTTTTTAAAAAACTTTTTTTCTGTGCTGCTTGGCATTGCTCGATCGCCGTGCGCGATGCCATGAACGACAACGACAAATCAGACCCAATTTTTCTTTTATCGGTTTGAGTTCGAGTTCTGACGGCTTAATTGTCGTTACCATTTCCGCGTAACGGAAACGAGGAACGGAAATGGAAACGAGAATTTCGCCAAGTCGTGCCCATGTCTAATCTGGAATATGAGAATCTTGAGATCATTATCGCTCTCTGCACCACTTTCTTAAAAAGTTAAGAGAGTGGGAATGTGGGTGAATAGGTGTTAATGGGTTAATGCCTTCATAACTGGATTGTACCATCCATTATCAGCAAGGCCTGTCTTTGTTGCAAAGGCAAGAAGACTTAAGTCATTGTTATAACTCTGTGCAAGTTCTCATGAGCTAGTTTGCAGCTATCTTTATCAGCAAGGCTTGCCATACTAAAAATGCCTATGTCATTGTTTACTCTGCACATGCTCCAGGCATAAACTGTGCTATTGTTTTCACTTATCTATGTCTAAGCCAATGATAGTATTTGAGTGTGGCTCCATGCAACGCCGTAACTGACCTACTTTGTGCTTAATAAAATTGATTGCTGTAGGGTGCGATGGCAGAACGTTCTCTATCTTTATGCACCAGATATCAGTCTCCGGACTCCCGTTATTTCTAACCGCACTCTTAAGGAGGGCTGGCTTACAGTCAACATTAGAGTTCTCAAAGGCCAATTGTTTAATCAGGAGTTTTTGGGTGGCCTTATTTTCCACCTGCCGTTCAACTGCCACGATCAAGTGATCCACAAATTCAGCAAAGGGCTCTTTAGCACCCTGACAAATGGCCGCAAACCCGGCAACAGAAGAATCAGATTTGGCAGGTATACGCCGCCATGCCTTAAGGACAAGTTCAGCCACACTGGTAAGTGCAGCATCCGGCATATGCATCTGCTGGGCAGCCGTGGCATAATCACCCTCACCCAGTAACATGGGCAGAGGAACTTGAATGGGAGGTCGGTGTGCTTGATTTTCAGCAGCTTTAGCTGTCGCCAATTCCCGCCACTCTTGAAGGCAAAGCATGGCCTCGTTGGGGGTTAGAAGGGCCCTGATAATCACTCGCCAATCCGTGGGGAGCAGCTTTTGAAGGGCGAGACCTTCCAGCAAACTACGGGTGTAGGGAGCTTGCAGCCCATTGTCGTGAATGCTGCGACGTAACTCAGCGCCTCAAAAGGAACTGGGGCGTATTGGTCAGCTTGGGCAGGGGCTGTGGCCCGTAGAACTGGAAAGGCAGAAGGAGCCGTCTCCATATCCAGAGCGGCTGCTGAAACTGCAGCTTCAAAGGCAGCACTGTGTAATTCCCCATTGGATACAGTGGACAAGGCCGGAGAGGGCTCAGGAGGTGGGTCAGGCGGCCGGTTGGGGAATTCCAAGGCTGGGTACGCTGGTGGTGGAGCTGACGGGAGCGCAGGCAGAGCAGTGCACACCGGGGGAGGCACTGGGGGTTTGGGAGCCGGAATTGCTGAAAAGGCCAGTTTGGGAGGCAGGATTATTGGCAAGGGTGGCAGAGACTGTTGTGCCAATAAAGGATTGCTTGGAGTGAGTGCTGGAAGGCATGCAAGAACTTGGCACCAAGTGTGCCTGACTGGGACTGTAGCTTTGAGATGATCCTGAAAGGAGTAGCCAATTGTGTCCCATTTTCGAAGGTCTAATGTGCCCTCTGGAAGAACCCAGGGACAAATTTCAGCGATTGCCAGGACAAGGGCTTCGACCTCCTGTGGAGAAGTCGTGTAGCCATTGTTGGAGAGTAGAAAATGGAGGTCCTTGCAAAACTTTTGTTGCGGGGAAGAGAGAGCATTGCCCATGGTCCTAAGTGTCTTATCTTGACAAAATCCACTCACCGGGATCGTGAATAACGATGATGACGCATCTGGACCTGGCAGGTCGGATGAATGGACAGAAATAGCAGCAAGAAGGTCGCTTCCAAGCCTCAGTTTCACGAACGGAGCGCACACGGGGCACCACTTGAGGGAGAAGCCAGCCCCCCTTAAGAGTGCGGTTAGAAATAACGGGAGTCCAGAGACTGATATCTGGTGCATAAAGATAGAGAACGTTCTGCTGTCGCACCCTACGGCAATCAATTTTATTAAGCACAAAGTAGGTCAGTTACGGTGTTGCATGGAGCCACATTCAAATACTATCATTGGCTTAGACATAGATAAGTGAAAACAATAGCACAGTTTATGCCTGGAGCATGCGCAGAGTAAACAATGACATAGGCATTTTTAGTATGGCAAGCCTTGCTGATAAAGATAGCTGCAAACTAGCTTATGAGAACTTGCACAGAGTTATAACAATGAATGACTTAAGTCTTCTTGCCTTTGCAACAAAGACAGGCCTTGCTGATAATGGATGGTACAATCCAGTTATGAAGGCATTAACCCATTAACACCTATTCACCCACAATTATCGGTCAGGATAAAAGAAAACTACTTAAATTGGTTTCTAGATGGTATTTAACCCCAATTAGACTGAATAGAATGAACCCTGAGTACTCTAAGATATGCTGGAAATGTGAAAAAAAGCCTGGTACATATATGCATCTTTGGTGGGAATGCGAAATAGTCCAAAAATTTTGGAAAAAAGTTTTTTTAGAGCTAAGTAACATGATTAAGATAGATATAGATTGTAATCCAGAGATAGCATTATTATCATTGTTAACAAGTAAAGATTATGATGTTACAACAAAGGAGCTAATAGCAAATCTTATGACAGCTGCCAGACTAATTATAGCAAGAAATTGGAAGTCAAAATTAGAACTTAAGATGGAAGATTGGTACAACGAACTTTGGGATATAGCTATTAACGATAAATTGTCTTGTAATCTAAAAGTTAAACGAGGAGAAATGAAAAAAGACGTTTTCTACGATATTTGGGGTAAATTCATAGATTATGTATTTGCTGAAGGGAAGGGGAAAGAGTCTACGAATACTTCACGAGAATTCTGGAGAAGAGGACTTTAAGAAGATCACTAGAACAATAGAAGATCCAGCAATAAAGAAGAATGTATTGATGGTCCCGTGGGGTGGGGGGTACACTCATATTGTTAATTGTTGTTTGTTATTTCTTTTATTCTGTTTGTATGTAGTTTAATAATATAAAAATAATAATAAAAATTACTATGTTTAATTTAGTAAGAATAAAAGATTGTTAGGAAAAACAGGGAAATGGCTCAATGAAGGTGTCAATGCAGTGTGCCGCAGCAGTGAAAAAAAAGCAAACTCAATGCTAGGGATCATTAGGAAGGGTATAGAAAATAAGTCAGTCAGTGTCATTTCATATAGAGTATTGTGTATAGTTCTCGTCACCATACCTCCAAAAAGGATATTATGGAAATGGAAAAAGTGCAGAGGAAGGCAACCAGAATGATTAGGGAACTGGAACACTTTCCTTACCATCTGAGGCTGCAACGGCTGGGCCTCTTCACTCTTAAAAAAATGGCACCTAAGAGGTGACCTGATTGAAGTTTATCAAATCATACACAGTGTGGACAAAGTAGATGAGGAAAAACTGTTTTCCCTATTGTTCAACACTAGAACTAGGGGGAACTCTATGAAACTTTTGGGTGCTAGATCTCAAACAAAGAAGAGAAAGTCCTTTTTCACCCATAGGATCACTGGTCTGTGGAACTGCCTGCAAGAAGAAGTGACAGCTGTCAGCCTTGGCAGCTTTAAGAAAGGATTAGACAAATTCATGGAGAACAAGGGTATCAATGGCTATCATTATGGATGCCTAAGGACAACCTCTGGGTTGGAGAGATAAGCAGGGTATCTCTCAATGCCATTTGCAGTTGAAGACATCTGCTTGGGAATACCCTGAAGCAAATTGTGAGCTGCTGTGTGAGACAGAATGCTGGATTGGATGGGCTGTGGCCTGTTCCAGCAAGGCTGTTCTTATGTTCTTATAATTTCAGAGATGTGTAATAATATATGAAATAAAAGAATATTGAAGTCTTTAATAAAGGAAAACATTTGTAAATTAGTTTGGAAATGATATTTAACACTGGTGAAATTAAATCAAATAGATACCAATTATTCTAAGTTGTACAGAATTTAGAATAGGTAGCTGATTATTTTCATAATGTGGTGCAAATGTGAGAATATATAGAATTCTTAGTAGTTGGTTTTCAAGGAAATTTGTAAATGAAATGCTTAAGCTAAATATAGAGGTATTGTGACGTGCCCCTTGCACACACTGGGTTTTCACTCGCTGCCACCACCAGATTCACTGGACACTTATATGTATTTGAGAGAGAGAGTCACACCAAGTAATATATTTTTAAAACAAACATGAAACATTTATTTGTTTACAATTAGATGATCAGTATTTTGATAGCTTTAGCCAAAGTTTTATACATGTAATCTTATAATAAAGTGTTTCCTTTCTAAACCAAACCCTTCTCAGTGGCAGGATATTCCACCTGGCCAACTGACAATATAACTGACCCTCAGCTCTCTTAACTGAAATCCTTCCAGTTCTAACCCAAACTGAACACCAGCTCAAACTCAAACTGAACTGCACTTAAACTCTCTTGTCCATCACCCATTAGGTTCCATATATAACATTCTTAGCCACTCCCACCTGCTTGGTGATTGGCTATTCAAATCAGAGTCATAAATATTCATAATTGTATTAACCCTTTTCACCACAGGTATGCCCTAGAATGGTTATTTTATCAATATTTAACAAGGAGCAATATAATTGGACAATGGAAGATTTAATTTGAAATGTATTGGCATTTTCAATTAAACGAATGTTATAAAGAAATTTGGAAGATAGCTATTAATGATCAGCTAATGTGTAAATATTAAAGAAAGGTTAGGGGAAAAAGAATATTTTTATTCATATCTGGGGATGATTTATTGATTTTTTTTAATTAACCAAGGGGAAGTGTTTTGCACCTTTGCATGTGTCCACACAGTTTTGGAAAGGGAATAGAGCACCATAACTGGCAGATAAATTGGTTGTGTTTCCAAATGACCCTGGGGCAGAGGGGAAGCGATTATATATAATTAATTGTGTATGTTATTATGTACAGTGGTACCCCAACTTACGAAGGGCCCGACCTACGAAAATCCCAACTTAGGAGTGCTCTAAGCAGCCCACCGTCTGCTTATGAGCAAGATCGGGGATTCCCCGCCTTGCGAGCAGCGGATGGGGGTATGTGGGGATTTGAATTGCCTTCCAGTCACCGAGGCAAATGCCACTTCAGTGACTGGGAGGCAATTCAGTAGTGGCGTGCTGCATCTCTCCCCCACCACGGGGGCTCAGGAGAAGCGTCGCACCACTTTTAAAATCCCTTCCAGTCACGGAGGCAGGCCTGTAGTGAACTGAAGGTATTTTTAAAAGGGCAGGTGCCTCCGGGAATGGAAAGCATTTTTAAAAGGGCACACAGCTTATCCTGAGATCCCATAGGGGCTCAGGAGAAGCAGCGATCCACATTTAAACCACCCGCTGCTTCTGTCCCAGCTCCCAGTGGTGGGGGGGGAGAGAAATGGCGGGTGGTTTAAAGCGTCTTTAGGCACTAAAGGCCTTTTAAACCACCCGCCGCTTCTCTCCCCAACGCGCCTGGTGGGGGGGGAGCCGCTGGGTTTCCCATAGGAATGCATTGAAATCCGTTCGTCCGGAACAAATTAATTGACTTTCAATGCATTCCTATGGGAAATCGATCCCCAATTTACGTGATTAATCTCGTAAATTGGGGTACCGTTGTATTGCAAAGTTGTTTAGGAATACTGTATAGTATATTTTTGTTTTCATATGTTTTCTTTGTATAAATAAAATGGGACAGAGAATAAAAAATTCCACCAACCCCTCTCCTCACTTGATCTGTAAAGTAAAACAATAAAGTAAATGTCTATTATAAGGTGTGCCCCCCCCACTTTATATGATACTGAAATCTCCTGCCCAAGGCAACTACCCCACTGTGCCTAATGGTAGCGGTAACCCTGCCAGGGAGCTCTCATTACATTCTGTTTTCTGATATCGCTATAATTTTCCACAGGCAGCCTTCGGTGTCTACCAGAACTGTTTATCAAGAGATATTCAAGATCTTTTTTTTTCCAATTTCAAAGCAAGCAAGGGATATTTATCAGAATTTGTGAGACAAGATTATAATATGAGCGTGATGGTTTTGCTTTAAGGGACGAGTGCAACTTATCTTCAGAAAATGAAAATGTAGGTTGTAGAAGATAAGTAAGGGGTAAAACTGACCTCTTTCAGAACGTTCTCAAAGAAAAATTCTGCTGCAATTTATGATAATACTAACTGGAATAAGCCATATTCTCTTGCCAGGATTAGGGAATTTGCTAATGTCCTTACTCAGGAAATATCAGAAGAAAACACATTTTCAGGTTTTGCCATAGTTGACGCTCATGTAACATATTATTAAAGATGGTTTTGAAAAATTATTATTTTTTGTTTTTGTTTAACGGCATTCAAATAGTTAACGGTATTTTGGGCTTAAGTTCTGGGCGGGACTTGATTTGTCCAAACCCCATTTTTAAAAATAACTTGGTGTATACATCTTGACTTTTTAAAAATGCTGTTTCCCTAGAGCTGTTCCATTGAAGAAATCAAAAGACTTTGTCTTGAGCAGCTGGAACTGATGTCTGAGAAGAAGTTATTGAAAATTCTTGAAGGTAAGCACACCTATATACATCAGATTAAGAGTGTGACAACTGTTGGAAGTTTAGAGGACTGCTTATCAAAGACTAGTCAGGGACACCAGTTTGTATCAGTTCAAAAAAAATCAGAGAAAAATATTTTCTGTAGTAAGTGTAAGAGGTGCCTGACTAAATAGTGCAATCCTGTTTGTGTATACTTAAGACATACATTCCACTGTGCTAAATTAGATTTCTTCTCTGGTAACTTTGAATAAGATTGCAGCCCAAATATATCTAATAAAAAAGGGAATTCAGATATCTGTAATGGAGGTGTTAGATGACAAGCTTAAAGTCCTTTATTTCATGCAATTCAGTCAGGTTCACCATTTAGCCTGAGCAGAGCAGTTCATAGCGAAGCGAGTAACTGCAGAGAATGATTTATGATTTTGAATCAGTAACCTTTGCTTTACTGCAGACAAAAGCAATGTGCATTTATTAGAAGGTAATAGTGGCATTTGACCATTTTGACTCAGTGGTTGTTTAGATTAGTTTGTGCCATCCAGGGATGGGAATAAACTTTCATCTCTCAGCAGTATACTATTATTTTACAAAGGCTGTTTTTTTTCTGACTGCAATTTGGCTGTGATCAACCATCCTGCTTTCATTTTTATTATTTATATAGCACATCAGTTGCAAGGTTTTACAAGACTAGGTTAGCAAAAACCTTTAAAAAACACTCCCACCTCCTCCGATCCCTCGTTTAAAGGGCACACACTTTCCTGACTTGAAAGAAAGGTGAAAGAACAAAGGAAAGATGGGAGGGAGGAAGGGGGGCAAATGGATGAAATCCAGAATGAGGCAATTGTGTGTGTTGGGCTAGCCCAGAGCTGTAAGTTTTGACCAGAGATTTCAAGAGATAGACAGAGAAGTACCTTGTAGGAATTTGAAAGGGAGTTAGACTGGTAGTATAATAGGAGTTTTTTTTTTTTTTTGGGCAGGGGGATGGGAAGGCATGAGGCTTAGGGTTAGGGTAAAGCAGGGGTGTCCAAACTTTTGGCAAGGAGGGCTGGATTTGTCAAGGTGAAATTGTGTGGGGGCTGACCATTCAGCAGCATTTGGCCCCTGGACCAGACTTTGGACAAATCTCTATAATATGCAAGGATGCAGGGAGGAAGCTGCAGCAACGGAGCCGGGGGCAGGTAGGTTGGGCTGGTGGCTGGTGGGGTGGACAGAGGCAGAAGCAAACCGTAAAACTGCAAGCTGACGCCTCCATCCGGTGTGGGGAGAGGCCAGCTGGCAGGGATGCATGACAGGCTGAGCTGCTGGGGAAAAGATGCCGTGGGCCACTCAAAATTTGAAAATGGGCCACATTTGGCCCCCCGGGCCTGACTTTGGACATGTCTGGGGTAAGGGTGAGGGATATGGCAGGAAATAAGGGCTAAAGGTGAGGCCATGAGTTGCATCAAGACAGGTGCATAAGAAACTGCCTTATACAGACTCGAACCCTTGGCCAACATGCTTACTCTTGTCAGTGTTGACTGGCAGAAGTTGTCTTTGCAGTTTCAGGCAAAAATATCTTCCAGCATTTGGGGGGGGGCAGGGCTTGAATCTGGGATGATTTATATGCACACATCCATGTAGTGAACTGCAGACTTTCCTTCACTCCCGGGATTTACCGTATGTAGAGGAATTTAGTCTCTACTTATCTTGGTTTCCAGGCTGCTGTGTGCACGCCAGTGTTACTACTGTTTACCCCAGTAGCCGTTGGTTTGGGACCACTCCTCATTCAGTCCCTCCTTCTGTCATTCATTTATTTTCAGCCTGCCTTTCTCCAAATAAAGCGAGTCAAGGCAGCCCTTTCTCCTCTCCTGTGCAACATTTTCCCCTCTCTTAGCTTACACAACCAGTCCTGTCCTCCTGGTTTTCAGACAGGCCCTCAGGTAAGGAAAAGATGCGGTTTCTAGGAAAGATGCAAAGGTGTTACATGGACTAAGGCTGCTATCTCACCTGGGGAAGATCCTGATCTACTGAAGGTTTGGCTTTTCCTCTTCCTCCCGTCACACAACTGAAGATGTGGGATAGCAGTTCCCACCTACAAAGGTGTTTTTTTTAAAAAGCGCAGTTCAGCCCCATGGCCGCCAGGTGGCGCTAGATTTTTAAAAAGGACCAGCTGGCTGGCAGTAGAGCTTGGGGAAGTTAAAAAAAAACACAGCACCCAATCCAGCTTCCTGGTGCTTCGAGCGGGAGGGAATTTAAAAATAAATTTTAAAAAGTGCTGATCGGCTCCAGGAACAGCCGGTTGCGCTATGGGGGGGGGAGAAAGAAAACTGGATCATACGCAGTCCCACGATGTCTGCCTCTTTAAAAGGTGGATTTTTTAAGGGAGGCAAAAAATTCCCTACCTCTCCGGTAACTCTTGGAAGCCTCGCTTAAGGGGGTTTTCTTTTCTTTTCTTTTTTCAAAAAGCCCGGTGGCCATGGGGATGGCATTTTGGACATGGTTTATCTACAAATTTAATGTGCATTTAAAGGGACGTGGGATAGGGGCCTAAGTGAGAAAAGAGGTGCATCATTTTGGTGGAAGAGGTGTTGAAAAGAGATGTCTGTGTTAGGTGAAGCGGTAGTCCAAAACCCTTTTTAGGTTCCACTTTAGATTATGGGCCATTCCAGTCTATGTGGGTGATGTTAGTGCTAAAATTGCACCAGTATTACTTTCCAAAGCAAATTAGTGGTGGGGGCACATCATATGTTTCTGAAGCACAAAATGCTTGTTAGAAAGACCACCTGGGGCCGTTTTCCCAAGTATGTGTATGTAAACGCTGGAAGGCAGGGGTGCTATCTCCATACATTATGAATTTGTTGCCCAACTTACCAGTGTAAGAGTGATTTATCCAAAGCAGTAAATGTGAAGCCTGTATTTAAGCATCCAGTAAAAAGGAGTTTGATTATATATGCAGCAGAGAAACACAGCAACTGCCTGTAAGACAGATAGAAAGAGAGACACAGAGCAAATGAGGGGGAACATGACTTGGAATCCATCTAATGTAGAGAGACTTAAGATTAATGGCTACAGCAGTTAAGAGGAGCTACTCACAAGAGTTGTAGCTGAGTTATATTGAGCTTTTTTCTAGCTCCGTAGATTGAAAAAAATGTAGAACGGCATGCGTTACATGCTATCTATAGTTCATTTTAATGAGTGCACTAGTTGCTAAAGTTGTATGGTTACACATATATTTTAATAATTTAGTCCCTTTTCATTTGTCAACCTACTTTCAGTGTGGAGTTTTTTGGAGTTTGTTGATGTTGATGTTGATGTTATTTTTATTTTTTGCATGGGCTGCCAAAGCTTGATGTGTTTGCTGAAAATTTCTAGCTATGGACACTTGTGTTGTGTTGCGCTGCTTTATAATGCAGTGGACAACCCTCAAATTTGTTTTCTGGCTGCTAGGCCACACCAATATAACCTGAGCACCAGCTTTAAAATTATATTGGAAAAAAAGGGATTTTCTGCTCCTGGATTCTTCTGTAGAAGCATTTATTTTTGAATTCAGCAGAGCTGGGGGGGGAAGCAGCCCCCCAAACCAAAATCAGAGGTTGCTCTCTGGGCCCTTCTGATTTAGAACTTTCTAAAGCCCCACTTCACTTCAGTTGTCTACCTCTGTTCTTAGGCAAAAACTGCAACCTCCTGACTTGTTTTTCTTGGCCTCCTTCCTATACAATATTATTGCATCAGTTTAATGTACTTAACTATCAGTCCCCTGTAAAAAAGAAGTTGGGAATAATTTGAAATGTTCAATAAGGTACAACCTAGTTGGTGTTACTTCTCCTCACACACATATCCTGGCCACACTGCTCTAACTGAGAAAATTCCTTGCTAAATTATGTATTGTGGTGAAAGTGAAAGGAAACTTCTTAAAACTTCAAAGCAAAGTTTCCTTCAGTTATACAGGTTCACAGGAAACTGGGTTCTATTCTCATGTAAATTTTTTGGCAGTGACTCTCCAGCATCTGCTGAATGAACCTAGAAAAAGAAAAAGGAAGATGCCAACTACTGAATCTGAGCTTTTCTCTGTGTGAGCCTTGGATTTGAACACTGTGTTTGCGGTTCTTCCCCATTAAGATATTGCCTTTATACAAGTCGGGCAGTTGTATTGTCTGCTGACTCATGTAGTTTGCAATGGGAGTTTTTTCAGAGCCTTAGTTGGAAGAAGCCAGGGATGAACTCCCAAGACATGCAAAGCCTGCCTACATTCTCTTCGTGAATGGGATCCTTTCCTTGGTGTAGGGGAGCAGTCAACCAAGCACTTAACTGGGCAGTGATTGTCTTTAAACCAATGTGCTCTCCTTCTGCAATAATAATACTTTGGGATAATGTCTCCATAGGTCTGGAGACCTGCAAAACCTGGGCTTTTATCTAGGTAGGAACCTCATGATGCCGTGGTTAAATTGCAGTACTGCAGCCAAAACTCTGCTGAGAACTTGGGTTCAGTCCCAGGTAGCCATCTTGAGGTTCACTCACCCTTCTGAGGTTGGTAAACTGAGTATTCAGCTTGCTTGTCTGTGTCTACGTTATGGGTAGCCCACAAAATCACATTGTAAACTGTCCAGAAAATGCTTTCAGTGCACACTTTGCTTTGTTGGGTTTATCTCTTCCACTGGCTGCAGTGCCAAATGGTTTCGGTCCGGCTTCCTCCTGCATCTCTTCATTTGACTGCCATAATAGTGTTTGTCGAGGTAGAGAATACCTGTCGGAGCGTATCTCCCAGAGGTCATCTGAGGCTAGACCCACTCGGATGTTGCAGGCGCGCTCACTCCGGGTGCCCACTCCTAGGGAGGCACGGAGGTCTGCCATGCGCGGCCACGCCTTCTCTGTTGTGGGCCCCTCATTATGGAACCACCTTCCGAGTGAGCTGCGCCTTGCACAGTCCCTGCCCGCCTTCAGAAAGGCTTTAAAAACTCTGCTTTTCAGGGAGTCATATGGCGACCTAATTTTATTTTATTTTATTTTCCTCCTTTTTTTTGGCCAACCGCCCTTTGATCCATCTTGATGTATTGTTTTTGTTTTTGTATTGTTCTTTTTTTTAATCCTGTAAACCGCCCAGAGTTCCATATTGGAAGATGGGCAGTATAAAAATGAAACAAACAAACAAACAAATAATAGTGTTTGTCGAGGTAGAGTATTACTGAGGCAGAAGGGTGCTGCCAAGCCGTAGTGTCTCACATTGGCATTTCGTTTTAAGGTGAGAACGGGGCTGACTCCGACAGCGATGAAGAAGCTGATGGTGGCGAAGAGAAGACACTAGCTGAATCAGTCAGTCAGTAAGTAATTACAACAAACAAATTTAATTGAACTCCTTGCAGAGGTTGTTTTAACTTTGTGCTGGAATGAAAACTGTGCTGGAGATGGAAGCAGACTCTGAGCAAAATCTCAGGTAAAGCCAATGCAGAAATTTGACTTGAGCCCTTAGGAAGCCCAGAGGAAAACATGAAACCATGCTGAAATGTGGTGGGAACATTTGGTGGGATGGACCTTAACAAAACATTTGAGAAAGGAAACTGCAAAATTGCAGCTTAAATTTCTATGAATCTGGGCCAACCCCTTTGTGAAACTGAGGGAAGGGCCCAGATTAAAGTGAATTAAACCTTCAGAAATCTTTGCTCAACGCTGGTTAATATGGTTTGACGAGAGAATCCCAAGCTGTTCTTCCTTAGATCCTACCTTGTGCAACGAGTTGCATCGCATCAGTGTGTGTTTTTAGTTTGCATTTCAAAGTGTGATCACTTGTCAGCCTGTGGTGTTGTGGACAGCTTTCTCTTTCAGTGGATAATTTTATCCTGCCTGTAAACTTTATAAATATCCCTCTTCCCTCCTTCCACCTCTTTGCTTATCTCTTGGACTGTTTGGCACTTGTTTATCTTGGGTCATCTTCATTCCCTGGTGGCTTTGTCCTGAGACTGCTGTGTGTGGCAATATTCCTTGTACATATCACTAAATTAGCCATGTTATTTTGTACCTTAATATTTGTCTTAGCCTCCTTTAAACACCACAGGCTTTCAAAGCTACCTGGTAGTATAAACATGTATGGACTGGATGCTTGGATTGTCCTTGGCACTCTTTAGAAATACAGTGGACGCTTGTATAACAAATGGTTTGTATAACAAAAAATCTGTACAACAAAAAACCCCAGAGATAGGGGAAATTTGCTTAACAGAATTGCCTATGGGGCGAATCTGTACAACATAAAAAGGGTCACAATTAGGGATTACTCTGTTTTCAGTGCATTCCTATGGGAAATTTATATAAAGGAAAATTTGCTTAACATAATTTCATTTGGAACAAATCAATTCCTTTATACAAGGTACCACTGTATGAACCTCCATTCTGTCTCAAGTGCAGGTCTAACCTGCTTGTGTAAGATCACAATTCAGAAGTGAAATCTACTCTTACAAGCCCCATTTATCTGTTCAAAACTGTATACAGTGGTACCTTGTATAAAGGAATTAATTTGTCCCAAATGAAATTATGTTAAGTAAATTTTCCTTTATACAAATTTCCCATAGGAATGCATTGAAAACGGAATGATCCCTAATTGAGACAATTTTTATGTTGTATGGATTTGCCCCATAGACGATTATGTTAAGCAGATTTCCCCTATCTCCGGAATTCTTTATGTTGTACAGATTTTATGTTATACAAATCATTTGTTATACAAAGGTCCACTGTACTATGCTTGAGCATTGTACAGAGGGGACTGCTTTAGGCTCCTCTTTCTTCATCAGTTTTGTTAACCTCTCCTGCAGATTGGAGGGGGAGCTCCTGTCTCTGTGGATCTTTATGCCATGTAAGTTGAGACCTTGACTTTCCAGAGGCCTTACTCACATGGAGAGTGCCTAGGGATAGCAGAACCGCCCCTTTTTTGTGCTTGTCCCCAACCATGTGCAGGGAAGCGATAGAAATAATGATGTAAGTGGTGGAGCTGTAATGCTCCCCTGTCATGTTCTTCAGCATTCCACCCAGTTTTGAGGAACTGAGTAAGATTCTACAATGTCAGATGAAGAGTAGATTGTGGGAAATCAGGTGTGGCTTTATTTGGTGTTGGACATCTATTAGGGTGGATAAAAATCAATGATTTTTTTAAAATCAAAATATCAGATTTTTTAATTTAAATTGTATTTTTTAATTTAAATTGATTTTTTAAATTTAAATCAGATTTTAAAAAACTTAAAAGCTTTTTGAGGGAAAATCTCTCTAAAGATCGTGTTCTAGTTAAGATACATTATAGTCCAAAGGTTATTCATCATGAAATTAGTTTTTAATTATGTAACATAAGGTTGTATTAATCCATTCACAATGTCATGCTCTTCTAGACGTTTCTGATTATTTAGAGCAGTTTTTCCATCTAGAAGATAGTATCAAAGAATTGCTTGGTTTTGCTATTTTCAAAAATGTACATTTCGGTCTACAATGATAATATGCCTCCCTCATAGCAAAAAAATGTTATAAAATAAACATCAGAATTGAGAAAAAGACCTTAATCCAATTTTCCCTCTCAAAATTTATGTACTGTACACAGTATCAACCCCCTTACCTCTTAAATGCTCCGTTCAAGAAGTTCAATGAATAGTAGACTGTTTGGAATTGAATATCTGGAAGTTGAGTCATGGCAACTGGACTTCTTTTTCTTGAGAGATAGAAGCGTTTTGCTGCTCATCCAAACAGCTTCATCAGTCTGAATACAGCTAGTGCGAGTCCTCCATCTTATAGTCAGCTTTGACTCGCACTAGCTGTACTCAGACTGATGAAGCTGTTTGAATGAGCAGCCAAACGTTTCTGTCTCTCAAGAAAAAGAAGCCCAGTTGCCATGACTCAACTTCCAGATAAACTCACCTGGATGACTGAGAATATTCACAGACATTTTGGAATGAAATAGGTCTGCACAAGGAGCAAAGTTTGAGGAGGGAGAGGCAACCAGTAAAATGAAAGTGAAACCTTTTGAGCACTCCACATCTTGAGATCTTTATGATTAATATCTAGCCAGGGAGCCCTCCTGAAAGAACTGTCCCTCAAGGAGGTGAAAGGGATAGCTTGCAGGTATAGGGCCTTTTCGGCAACTGCCCCAGAATATGGTGTGCCCTCCTGCGTGAGACCTGCCTGGCGCTGACATTGATGACATTTCGGCGCCAGGTAAAAACCTTCCTGTTCCAGAAGTTTTTTAACTGATTATTGTGGGTCCTGATGGCAATTTTAGTGTTGTGTTTTAATGTATGGTATTTATTGTACTTAAATATTTTTATTGTTTTAATTGTTTATTTTGATGTTGAGCCGTCCAGAGACCTCTGGGTAGTGGGTGGCATACAAGCTAAATAAATAAATAAATAAATAAATAAATAAATAAATAAATAAATAAATAAATAAATGTGTATAGCAGCCTGAGTATTATCATATTATTGAGGAGAAAAAAACTGTAATGTTATTGTTTTAGTTAAATAAAACTATTTAAATTGTTATTATTAAGGTAATGATTATTTTTCTCCTTCCAATAAAATGCAACAGAACAGTTGTCCAAATATGAATGATTAACCTATTAAAATGGAGATAGTTCAGCTTGCAATAATTTCATAATTATCTATCTGTCTATGTATATCTAATGGTATATAACCACCGAATCAGTAATTTTCTGATATAACTGTAAAACTAATCTGAAAAGTTATTATTCTAAAAATGAAACCATCTGGTTGTAAATACTGTATTAAGATTCAAACAACTCCAGCAAAAATGAGTCTTTATATAGAAAATAATTATTTAAATCGAGCCTTACTGACTAGTGATTTAAATTGTGATTTAAATCAAAGTGATTTACATCAAATCCACCCTGCTGTCTATGTACATGTCATGACACCTTTTAATGAACTAGTGTGAGGGTTGTGGGCGGGGGGGGGGGGACTATTTCCAATGTAGGTGTCTTCTTTTTACTGTTCCTTTTTGAGATTCTGCAGTTACGATCCAGTCAGGTTCATCTGACGTTAAATTCTGTAGAATCCGAGGCATTTTTTCTTTAATGCAGGTCCTATATTCAGTGGAGTAATATCTCATTGTATGTACTAATGCATTTCCACAAATGTGAAACTTGGGGTTTTATCCCCAGTGCTTGTTGTAATCTGCCCAGGCTGTCCGAACTACCAAAGGAAGAATGTGCATTAAGCTCAAGAAAGGATGTCCCTAGGATCAAAAATATGTTTGGGTATGGAGAAGAATCGTGACAAAAAACATTTACATTGCTCCTGTACAGTCAGAGCATAAAGGGGAAAATGTAGTCAGATTCAAATGCAAAGCAGCTGGTATAACCTAGTTGTGTTTCTAATGATTGTGCAATGCTTTGTCTTTGAAAGTGGAGGATACCTTTCAACCAGTTTTTATGAGGTGCTCCTTCTTCAGAGGCACTGGCAGCTTTCAAAAGGTCTTGATCAGAATTGAGTGACGATGTGAAGTAGTGCAATACATTTTGGGACACAGTCAGGTTTCAAGGAGGCTGTTCTTTCTCAGAATCCTCTTACATTTGCTTCCTCTTTCCAAGATTGTACATGGACAATGGGCATGGTTCTTTTCCTTCTATTTATATGAATCCATGTTCCATGAAAAATACCTGCATTGTAGGACAATTTACACTGACCAAATACTCAGTGTAAACAATACTGAAATTACACACAGATTTCTCTCGATCTCTCGATCCCTCTCTCAGTGTGTGTGTGTGTGTGTGTGTGTGTGTGTGTGTGTGTGTGTGTGTGTGTGTGTGTGTGTGTGTGTGCGCGCGCGCGCGTGTGCATGCACATATATGTATGTGTGTGCGTGTGTGTATACACACACAGTTTGTATACTCTCTCTGTGTGTGTGTGTAAATTCCATATTACTTTGTGCAAGACAAAAACACATGGCACCATAAAGACAAACTGTTATATTTTAATGTAAGCTTGTGTGGATCAAGTCAACTTCTTCAGACACATGGCAACAGAATGAATGAAGTGTTGAATGAAATATAAGTTTCTTACCAAATATTCATTGGCTGCTGGGTGTGCGGTTCATTTGTATGCAGTGATTTGGCTTGTGTTCTTTAAGGGCTGCGCTGTAAAGACACATTTTTGCCTTATGTCAGAAGCAGTGGACTTGATCCACGAAAGCTTACATTAAAAAATGTAAAATTGGCTTCGATAAACACCCGAAGTTTGCTGTAATGGACTTTCCCAGCGATGTTCCTGTTTTGTTAGTCTTTTCCCAAACAACTCTTTGGTGTTTAGCTTTCCAACTGGAACTAGAATACAAGGCCGTTATCGACAAATATTATCATCGAGCTCCATCTAAACCCAAACCTTCTGTGCTTATCTTAATACATAACCAATATTCTTTGTTTTGCCTCCATGACTGCTTCTTCTCTTGGTCATTCAATACATTGGCAAAATGGTTGCTGGGTTTCCTATGTCACATCCTAATTACTCATAGCTGAGTTTTTATCTTAAATGTACAGATACATGTAACCCTCATTTATACGATTTGAATGGATTTTGGCCCATCTGCCATGTTCCTAAAATCTTGTCCTCTTGTTGATTTGGAGGCCTCGGGATCAGATGAAACCAGGGAGAGTATTTTTCTCTTAAATCCATTTCCTTTGTGGTGATGCCCTGCAAGGAGCTTTTTCAAAGCTGTTCATTGTACAGGGTGGTAAACGGCAGCAGTGGCTGTGTTTGGCTGCCCTCTATTACAACCAGTGCTTTTATTCATAAGTAACAAGTGCTCATTAGTTCAATAATTGATTCCCATAATAAGTGAATGAATAAAAAATTGTCCAATTTCTTTCATTTCTTTTAGTTTGCATCATCATGCATCTAAATTAAATGAGAAGTATTATTTTAATGAATTGAAAATAAAACAATTGGCAAACAATCTTGAGTGGGCAGTAGTGAGTACGTATGGCTTAATTTCCAATACATTTATTTCAGTGAAATTAGGAGATGAACGATAAGCCATATTATTTTCCAATTGAAGCAAAACACCTCTCTCCCTTCAACATCCAAGCTCCGAGCCCCAACTAAGAAACTTCCTGCCTCCCCCATCTTGCCAAGGACCTTACATCTAAAAATAACTCCTGGCAAATCCATCTTTTGCCATGTTATAACCTATTGGTACTACTCTGAGGAAGAGGGTTTTGCCCTCGAAATCTTAGCAACGTTTTTGTTATTTTTCTAGTAGCCTAAAGGTATCACCTGTTCCACTTTTGTAATTATTTTCCAAGTACAGTGGTACCTTGTATAAAGGAATTAATTCATTCCAAGTGATATTATGTTAAGCAAATTTTCCTTTATAAAAATTTCCCATAGGAATGCATTGAAAACGGAGTAATGCAAAGGTATATTGAATGGTAAATGTAACTCCAGGAATTTAATTTTAAGTGGGCAAACTGATGGGAAAGTTTACCCTCTTAAAATTACTTAATTAGGGTGAAGGTATGTGGCGAAAAGGGTAACACAAGTATGAATATCCATGAGTTTGTTTTGGATAGCCAATCACCAAGCTGGTGGGAGTGGCTAAGAACGTTATATATGGAAACCTAATAGGTGCTGGAGAGTTCAGGTTGAGTAGAGTTCAGTTGAGAGAGCTAAGAGTCAGTTTGGATTCTCAGTTGGTCAGGTATGAGATCCTGCCACTGAAAAGGGTCTGGTTTCTAAAAGAAATATAGTACAGTGGTACCTTGTATAAATTAATTAATTTGTTCCAAATGAAATTATGTCAAGCAAATTTTCCTTTATACAAATTTCCCATAGGAATGCATTGAAAGAGTAATCCCTAATCGCAACCATTTTTATGTTGTACAGATTTGCCCCATAGGTGATTCTGTTAAGCAAATTTCCCTTATCTCTGGAATTTTTTATGTTGTGCAGATTTTATGTTATACAAACCGTTTGTTATACGAGGGTCCACTGTATTTGGTTGTGAAGCCAGTACTGTGTTATAAATTATTATCTCCAGTTTGGAAGAAGGCATTTCAAAGCCCCCAACTCACCACCCACCATCCACTGCCAGTAAATGTCTTCAATCCAACAAAAACATTATTCGGAGTCTTCCTATTTTGATATTTCTTTCTTATCCCCATCTCGAAATTGTTTCAGTGAGACAAATCAGAAAATTGGACCAAACATTATACAAGGGTCCACTGTATATTGTAATCAGTGACCTGAAGAAAATATTAGATTATTCGGCACTAAGTTTTATTGACTTAGTGGAAAGAGTAATCCACTTTTCTCCCAATACTGGGATGTGAGACTATAAGACTGACATGGTCAGTAGTCACCCTCCTCCTCATTGTTAGAGCAGGAAGGGGCCCTGTGGATCACAGAGTCCAGCCCCTCTCAAGGAGGCACAGTAGGAAATTGAACTCGCAACCCTCTGGCTCTGCAGCCAGAGACCACGACTGTTGAGCTTTCCCAGCACCCGTCTGCTCTGTGATGAACTGTAGACTTCATTTTGCTCAAATTACATTATAACTATTTGATTATGTCATATCCGTATCTATTACCACTCTATTCTGCTCTGGTCAGACCTCACCTGGAGTACTGTGTCCAGTTCTGTGTGCCTCAGTTTAAAAAAGGATGTTGACAACCTCAAGCGGGTCCAGAGGAGGGTGACCAGGATGGTTGAGGGTTTGGAGGAAATGTCTTATGAGGAACGGCTTAGGGAACTGGGAATATTTAGCCTTTCAAAAAGAAGGCTGAGGGGGTATATGATAGCTATGTTTAAATATTTGAAAGGATATCATATTGAAGAGGGAACAAATTTGTTTTCCATGGCTTCAGAGACTAGGACTTGGGGCAATGGTCTCAAACTACAGAAAAAGAGAATCCAGTTGAACATCAGGAAGAACTTCATGATAGTTAGAGCTGTTTGGCAGTGGAATATGCTTCCACGGAGGGTGGTGGAGTCTCCTTCTTGGGAGGTTTTTAAGCAGAGGCTGGATGGCCATCTGTCGGGAGTCCTGTGATGGGGGTTCCTGCATGGCAGGGGGTTGGACTGGATGGCCCTCAAGGTCTCTTCCAACTCTGTGACTCTATGGTTCTATATTACCTTGCTAGCCTATGCAGTGTTGAAGCAAAAATGTCCTGATAGAAATTTTTCTTCCTTTTAGGGGATTCTTTTTTTGTCTTCCATAGCCTCCATTTCAGTCATGCCTGCCTTTTTTGGCATTGCAGCAATGGCCAAGCTAGAGCCGTTTGGAAAGGGAATTGCAGCTAGTCGTTGTGCAGTTTGGCCACAAGATGGCAGGCAATCCATGCATATGAAGAAGCTCCAGGTGGAGCTATCACATCGAGAAGTCTTTACCCGCCAGGGCAAGAATTGCTCACTGACAAAAGTGTTTTGGATGGCAGATTGTCTGTATTAGTATGTGTACGTTTCTGCTGCAGTGCTTCATGTAAACCAGTTGCCTCAAAGTTTCTCCAGCTGGCTTTGTGGCAAGCTATTCATTTGTTAGAAAATGGAGATCAGTAAGTCTGTTGAATATAGCCGCTTCCATGACCTGTACTTAAAACATGCGGTGTGATTAGAAATAAAAGAGGTTGTTACTGAGGCTCCTGCCAAATGAGCAATTTAAATCCTGAATTAAACTTGGCAGGAAGGCTCAGGGTAGCAGGAGCTTTATTACGTTAAGGCAGAGACCCCTCTGATGCCTTTTTTCTTTTGTGCCAGCTCATCTCCTGTTTGTTTGCCGATGAGCAACTCTTGATTCTAACATTATTAACTCACTCAGGAGTTGACGTCTTCATCTTCGGTTTGGTTAGGAAGGAGGAACGTAGATGCCAGAGGCTTGATCGCCAAATATCTTTACCTGCTCAAGCCTCCCTGGAATAGATTAGAACTGTGTTTCGATCATATGTGCTGTACTCATTCCCACTGTGTCTTTTTTTGCTCCCAGGACTGCCCGTGTCCTGCAGCAAATAACTTCAAAATCACATACCTGTACTAAGAAAATAGAGATTTGGCACCAAAAACATCTGGGTCTTTCTAATCAAACAACAGTGTCCATGCATTGTGCTTTTTCATCCTTCTACTCTTCTGGGGCAGTTTGCAGTTTTATCTTTGCAGCCTTACAAATTCAGTTGTTGTTTGCTATTTTTATCAGAAGCAAAAGCTCTCCAGATGCTGCATTTGGGCACTCAGTGCTGCTATTTTTTTAAAATAAAAACTTGCTTGTTGAAGTTGTGGAATAATTCCAGCTGTGCACACACCGTTGATATTTGTGCCTAAGATTATTGACATGTATGAGAAGTATGAATGTGTCTGGACTCCACTGTGAATATATGGTGAAATAATGCCGATTTCATAGCATGAATAGAGAAGTTCATTGGAATACCGTGTTTTCCCGAAAATAAGACAGTGTCATATTAATTTTTGCTCCCAAATATGTGCTAGGTCTTATTTTCAGGGGATGTCTTATTTTTCCATGAAGAAGAATACGGTACACATTTATTGTTATCTTATTATGGGGAGGCCTTATTTTGGGGGGATGCCTTATTTTTCAGCAAGAGGCAAAACTGTAAGTAGGTCTTATTTTCGGGGGATGTCTTATTTTGGGGAAAACAGGGTAGTAGCTGCTTCGGCTTCCAATTAGCTCAACAAGGAACTCTTTCCTGAAGTTGGGAAACACAAAAGTGCCACCGGTTACTTGAGTCTGAAGAGCAAATCTTGGGTCAGCAAGGAGAAATCTTTGCCTTCATGGATAGGTTATTTGTTTATTACACTTTAAAAATACCCACTAAGAAACGTTCTTTGGGCAGCAAGGGGCCTCTTAAAAATATGAAAAGCAGCAATATAATAAGGCCATGAAATCAAGGACTAAGGATTGAACATTAGGCAGGAATGTTGCATAAAATGAGTGGTGTCTAGAGACTTCTCTGCTAAGAAAAGAGATTTTCAATCATAGTTTTATCACAGTATTTTAAAATGGCCAGGCATAAGTTACTAGGAAGAAACCTGTGAAATGTAAAAGTCTAGGGCAATATATTGGGATGACGCCAGCCTTTTAAATATTTCCTCTTTTTGTTACAGTCACCTACCTGCAGGCTGGATGCTTGAATTATGGGCATATTAACATAACATATACTTTAAATTTTTTTAGACAAAGTAGTTGAACTATGAAATTGGTTAGATGAATATAAAATAATTTTATGGCCAAAATGCTCATTAAACTCAACAATTGGTCTAGCCTTCCATGATTTCAAAATCCTATAGAGAGCTATATCCTATTTCCTCAAGTGTGTCTTATAATCTTTCATTTGCTTTTCCACTTTGGATAAAGATATTTTCATACCGTGGCATGATAATAGATGACATGCCACCTTGTTGCAAAGCTTTGGAGGAGCTTTTCCTTCTTCTGCTACAGAAGTCTCTGCATCGGAGTGATAATAAGTAGAACTCTCTAATCCATAATTTCACCTCTCTTTTCCAAAACGTGGTTCGGTAAATTTTCTCTCATTTTTAATAGATGATGTTAAAAGGTGTGTCCTTAAAAGAACTCAGACTTGTGTCTTACAGTTTTCCAGCTTATAATTGTGTGTGTGTGTTGTGTCATTACAGTCGTGACCGATCCTTCGTGACCCCATGTCCATGGAGTTTTCTTGGCAGGAATACTGGAGTGGCTTGCCAGTTCCTACGCCAGGCGCCTACAGCACCTGGTATTCCCTGGTGGTCGCCCATCCAAGTACTAACCAGGGCCGACCCTGCTTAGCTTCTGAAATCAGGCAAGATCGGATGTGCTCAGGGCATCTAGGAAGCTAGCTTATAATTAGGTTAATGACTCAGTGATTCCATGCTAAAAAAAGAAAAAGAAAAAGGCCTCTTCCAGTTTTGGTTATAGAGGTTAACATTTCTTACTAACAGTGTGGTGGTAGCGGTAGTGACTATAAATGTACAATTGAACATCAACATTGATGACTTGGCTCTCTTTTGAGGCAATTACTCCTGCACAGACAAGGAGTGAGGAACATATCATCCTTCAGGTGTCTACCCCTGTCATCAGCCCTGGCCAATACAGCTCACCATAATGCCTAGCGCTGTGGTGGAACCAGGACTTGCTGGGTTGAAGCCACCAAACATTTGAGGAGGACTGTAACGTTACCAACCATCACCATCCTCAAGGGCTCCTTTGTTCTTTCTCTGGCTACCTGTAGTCCTCATAGTAACCAGCAAACAAATGGATTTTGCCAGGAACAGTATTTTGTTGCAACATTTCCCTGCTATTTTAAATGCTTGCAAGAGGTTTGGTCTTGAATGAGAAATGAGGTGTCATTAACTTTACAAAATGCCCGCTCTTCATTTATTGATATGGACTTTTATTTTCAGATGCAGATTTCCATCTCATAGGTCTATGCTTGCTTCTATTATTCATCATATATCCAGAAACAGGATTATATGAACAGCTAAATTGGAGTGGTTTTTTTTGTTTGGAAAGCAAGCATATGTCTTTCAGTTTAACATAGTTCTTCAAGATATCCCATCACACTAAGAGAAAAATGCATCTCTCCACCCCACCCCCACCCCCGGGACACTCAACTTTTGTTAGAACAAAAACTTGCTCCGTGGAAGGAAAATGTTGGTAGAACAGAGGTCATTGTGATCTGATAAAACGTGCCTCAGACCGACCAGATAGGTCCCGTCCTTTGAATGATGTTTCCTACAGTACTTTCTTTCCGTTCTTATCAGGTGCAATTAAAAGCAAGTTCCTGGTTTGGGGGTAGGGGAGTGATGTTGTGATCATCTGTTGTAATGTCCCCGGGATGAAAATTGATGGCAGATCAATATTACTGCCTGGATAAGTGATGTTTCTTTTTAAAAGGGTTGGTTCTTAGTCTGCTTCCAGGAGGCATTTATTCTTCTTTCAGGAGCAGGAGAGGGGAATACTTGTGGACCAAGTGGGGTTGCAGCCCCCCCCCCAAGGCATTAACCATTTGTACGTAGGAACATATACTGCCATCTAGTGCCAACAGTTGCTGTAGTATAGTGGTGGTGAACCTTTGGCACTCCAGATGTTTTGGACCACACCTCCCAGAATTCCAAGCCTAGACTGCCAGTGACAAAGGACTGTGGAAGTTGTGGTCCAAAACATCTGGAGTGCCAAAGGTTCGCCACCATTCCTCTAGTATATAGAGCAATGACAGAATGATTGGTTTTGGTTTTCCATTTTGCATTTCTTGTTTCATGTTGTCATGTCGAAACTGACTTACAGCGACCCTAATAGGGCTTTCAACGAGAGATATTGAAGGATATTTACCCGTTCTACTCCTCTAATTAGTTTCCATGGCTGGGTGGGGATTCAGACCCTGTTCTCCATAGTCTGAGTCTGTCCCTCTATCCGCTGCTACACCACATGAGGAATGCTCTCGCTGGGATATCTGTCAACTTTAGGAAGTAGAAATACAGTGGGTGAGATCACAGGCTGGAGTAGCTGGCTTAGTTGATTCTAGGGCACAGAGGTCTTAATGGTTAAGCAAAATGAGATAAAATAAAAATAGTTTCTCCTGCAAAATATTTAAACATTTCTCCATCCATCTACAGCAGGGGTCCTCAAAGTTTTCAAACAGCGGACCGGTCCACCACCACCCAGACACCACTGGGGGCCGGATCCCAGTCCAAAAGCAGCTGCAGAGGCTGGCTTGCTCACAAAACAGGGGGTAGGTGGGGGGTTGCAATTGGTCCCAGGGGCCGGATTCAGGACCTTGGGGGGGGCCGCATCCGGCCCCGGGGCCTTAGGTTGAGGACCCCTGATCTATAGTAATACCTTGGTTTAAGAGTAACTTGGTTTAAGAGTATTTTGCAAGACAAGAAACATCTAAATTTTGCCTTCCTCTGCTGCAAGCAATGTTTTGATTCACATGATCACATGTGAGCCAGTGTTGGCTGTCCCTGCCTCCCTCCCTCCCGGTGCTCGATTGTGGGTGATTATCTGGAACGTTCTGTCTCAAGCAGCCTCCAAAGCAGAGGGAGGAGAGAGGGATAAAGGTCTCCTTTGCACCAGCCAGGAACGTGCAGGTTAGGGTTTTGTTTTTCTTTATATTTATATTCTTATTTATTTTTTTCAACATACTTTCATAATTTTCAAACCATTTCTAGTCATAGGGCAGCTAGTCAAGTGTGTATAGGGCTACAAATTGTACTTTATTATTGTGATATTAAAAATACAGAGTAAAATCCAGTTGTTACTCCAAAGCAGAGCAGATTCTGCAGCCAGGTACGTAAATCATGGTGTGGATGTGGATCTAGGCAACTTCTTTTGTGAATTTTGGCATTTTGTGTGTACAGTATGTGGTCTATGGGACCCCAGAATGAATCATCTGAGTTTCAATTATTTCTTATGGGGAAATTTGCTTTGATATAAGAGTGTTCTTGTTTACAGGCATATTTCTGGAACAGATTATGCTCGTAAACCAAGGAGTTACTGTAGATGAAAAAAGGGCCACTGAATACTTGTCGTTGCAACTCAGGCTTATCTCATGTAATAAAGAAAATAGCACAACAGTGGGGAATATTGATATGCTGCTGAGGAGGTTATTTTTTTATTAATGTGAAACGTATTTTAATTTAAATATATTTTATTTGTCCACAGGCAAGACAATAGCATAGATTCTACTTCTTCAGTGAAAGAAGACAACAAATTGGAAGGGTTGGACTCAAAACAAGGTAGGAATTGAAGAAGGTTGAAATGTTTCTTCTGACTTTAGACAGGGCATTCTGAATAGTATCAATGCAGTGCTGGTAGGATATAGGAAGAAAGTGCTTTGAGATATCTTTGTAAATGCCATGTAATGGATTGTCAGTATACCAATACAGAATAATGTATCTACTAGAAAGAAATAAAATTACTTCAGAGGTGCAGGGCTTACAGACTGTTATTACCTATTAGATCAGGCATGTCCAAACTTCGGCCCTCCTGATGTTTTGGACCACAGCTCCCAGAATTCTAAGCTCAGATTGCCAATGACAAAGAACTGTGGGAGTTGTGCTCCAAAACATCTGGAGGGCCAAAGTTTGGACATGCTTGTATTAGATGAAAAACCGAAGTTACTCTGAATCTCTGGAAAGAGAACCAGATGGGCTGTGCTTTCATGTTGGATGTTACAATCAAGGTGAAAATTTTTGCCCAATTTTCTTCTATGATTTTGACTTTGATTTGTATTTCTTAGTCACCTCAGTGCAGCCTTTCTCGACCCAGTGCATTCAGGATGTGCTGGACGACAAACCTTACCATCCGTGGCCTACAAGCCATGCTGATGTGGAGAGAGGGGGATTGAAGGCTAACACATCTGGAGGGTGGCAGCGGGTGGATGCCTGTCCTGGAGGGTATAATGGAGGTGGACAAAATGTGGCTGGAGTATAATGGAAGGTGATCCAAACCTGGCTGAATGGCGGTTCCTATCAGCTCTACCCTTTGCAGCCAATAGTAAGGAATGCTGTGAACAGGGCTTGGTTCACTAAAGAACAGATTTGGGTTTAATTTTTTTATGATTTGTTAAAGGCCAATTGGACTTGGTAAGGATACCTGTCCATTGAAAAGTTCTAGTTTTTTCCCAGACCCTCGGATTGTCTCTGTGGTTCTTCCCTCTTATCCAGTCCAACCCTGAGGCACCTCTTAACAGTGAGGACAGCAGACAAAGGTACTTTATTTCCAAGGTGTGCCATGGCGGCTTGGAATCAAGCCAAAACCTATCCGCCATGGCCTCTTTGTTAACTACACTGGCAGGAACCCTACTTTAGAACAAATAAATAAATAAATAAACATACATACATACATACATACATACATACATACATACATACATACATACATACATACATACATACATACATACATACAAGACGGGCAAGACCAAGGGTGGCTCCTTTCATTCCCTTCCACAGCAGTGCCCCTGAACACATCCCTTGACAACTTCCCTCACAAGTGAATGGCTGTCATGAATGAATGATTTCACCCCTAAAGAAAAAAAGGTAGAGTCTATACTCGCGAAGGCAACATTTGTCTCCTGTGTTGGTCACCGCAGCAGGAAGTCCAGCAAGAAAGCAAGGTTTAGGGTCAGATGGGAACACACCTTAACTATTAGAAAAGAAAAATGAATTGACTGCTGAGACGAGATAATCAGCTCAACAAAGGAGGAGCCCAGACAAGGATTCATAGAGGGGTAGAGGGGTGTGTGTTTCAGGATTCCATTATCCCGTGATCAGATCATCCAGTCTCTTATTCCTGGAGAAAATATACCTAACGTAGTAATGGCCAGCAGTTCCTTGAAAGGAATTCCCCAATGCTCCTTAAAGTGGATAAAAGCATCCAGTAAGGATGACTGGATTTGATGAAACTGGTGTCATAACTCAACTGAGAGATTAGCATATGTTCTGACTTTGGGAAGAGTACTTTAAATATCGCTTGTTGTACTCTCTGGAATGACCTCTGAATTGACATGTTTCCTGCAGTCTTCCTCCACTCCTCCTCTGCTATCAGAGGGGATTGATGATTTGTTGCAGGTGATTGCTTCTTTCTCCTTTTTATGACTTTATCAGCCACCGTTTTCGTGATGGCTTTGGGCAATGACAACTGCATTAGCCAGGGTGTAAGCTTTTGAAGAGCGTTTGAGAATGTGCAGGCATAAATTGTAAAAACTTAGTAACTGTTCGTTTCCCACACCAGGAAAGCTGAAAGCGCGCACGCGGGGGAGGGGCAGAGGAAAGTGGTTAGGAAAGAGAAATTAAGTGTCCGGAAATGAATCTCACAATTGTAGTTGAAGGCACAAATACAAGTTATCAAAATGAAAAAGATAATGAGAAAAATGCCATCAGAGACTTTTATTACTGTGTAAA
This sequence comes from Phrynocephalus forsythii, assembly GCA_029282475.1. Classification (NCBI taxonomy): domain Eukaryota; kingdom Metazoa; phylum Chordata; class Lepidosauria; order Squamata; family Agamidae; genus Phrynocephalus; species Phrynocephalus forsythii. The sequence continues at coordinate 24,721,417 of JAPFRF010000004.1, forward strand.
ATTACAGCTGGAAAAAAAAGGGAAATGAAGCAGTTCGGCTAATTAAACATTTGTTAGGTCAGTAAAGCTCTGTGATTATTGTGCATCTTATTTCCATGGAGGCTTCCAACACCTAAAGAGAGAATCCAGGTTGATTGTACCTTTAAGGTTTAGGGCACTTCCGATTCTTAAGGATGAGGAAATACTTTAAAATAGCTTTGTCTCATTCCTCAGGTCAACACCCCTTTCACTTGGATCACTTGGCCTGTGGCAAATAGAGATGAGCGTGCTAGAATATAACTTCTGAACTTTGGACCGGGCTTATTCCAAAGAGGATGTTTTCTCTCTTTGGAGAGTTTCTGTGCAGCCGAACAATGTATTAAGTAAATATGGGCTAGTGCCCTGTAGCAAGGCAAAAGAATTTCCATTCTTTAATCCTATCGATTTCCATTTCTTTTGATCTTTCACCCACTTTGTTTCGGACAAGTTAAAAGCACTGAAATGGTGTTTGGAGTTCATGGCTGTCTTTCTGGAGGCAATGTGCGGAAAAGATTAAAAACTACACCTCACAGATTAAAGTTGGATATTTGCTTTTGTTTTGTGTTGTGTTGTTTTGCAACTGCTCCTCAGAAGGCTGTAGGTGATGAAGGTACATTTCGACTGGGTCTCTAATAGACATGGGCACGACCAGAAAAAATGACGTTTCAAGTTTTCGTTTGTCGGAACGGGTCTGTTTCAGGTTGTTTCCATTTGTCGCGAAATTTTTCAAAAATTTCTCACTTCGTTTGTCGTTTGTCGTTTCCACCGCGATTTAGCGCGATTTGACTTCCCAGAGCATAGGGGCGTCCCGCAATCAGGGCTGGCGCTAGGTGTTTTTGCACCCTAGGTGGCGGGCGGGGCGGGGGGCAGGCGGCGGGGGGAGGTGCGGGCGGGCGGCGGTGGCGGGGGGCCATGGGTGGGCGGTGGCGGGGGGCCATGGGTGGGCGGCGGCTGCGGGCGTGCGAGTGGGCGGGCGGCAGCGCGGGCGGACGGGCGAGTGGGCAGTTAGGATATCACTTAGGATAGAGGTTCTGTTCTTGGCTTGCACCCCAAATGTGTGTGTGTGCAAGCAAATTGAAGTTGGGAAAATAGAAAATAAATTGTAGTATATAATATATTTTTAAAATAAATCCACACCTCCCACTCCCAGTCGAACCTCCCCCTTTATCCAATATCAGAAAAAAATCCTCACAAACTGCCAGAGAAGAAATAAAGAATAAACTGCTATTCCCTTCAGCAGACAAAGCTGCAGGGAATCAAAGAAATTATTTTCTAAATTCAATTCCCTCCCTGCCTGCCTAACTTAAATCCTAAAGCCTCCAGCCTCCCTCCTCAATCTCGATCAGATCACACCAGCACCAGCAGCCAGCCCTCCTCCCTCAACCACATCCATACACCCGACTACGATTTCTGGAAGGTGCCTCAGCTTTTTATGCCCTCCGAGACATCCAGAAGTGTCAGTCAAAAACCTGGCGATGCCATTGGTGGAATGGTTCAGAAAAATTGCATGGTCCCATCCCATGCCCAGCCCAAATGGGCAGGTCTAAAAAAATAATAATAATAAAATAAAATAAAATAAAATCAATACGACGTTTTATTGCTATAAAAAACCCCACTGCTGCTACTATTAAAATTCAGGCATTTAAAATAAATAAATTTCACATGTTTCTGTGGTGATTTGGTGTGTTTTTTGACCACGATTTCAAAAGAAAAATTGCAGTTGCCATTTTGGATCCCCCCCACCGCATGGCATGGCGAGACGACGAGGATGAACCCCCCCCAGCCTGGTGCAAGCAGCCCAGGACAGAAGAGGGGGGGAGGTCGGGGACCCCCCAGAAACCACCCCTCTGGTAGGTGGCAAAGCCTCAGGCAGGCATATTTTCACCTGCTTATTTGGCCGGGAGTCGGGTTTTTTAAAATAACTTTAAAAAACTTTTTCTGTGCTTTGCATCGCGTGATCGCCGCGATGCCACAAACGGAAACGAAAAACCCGACCAAATATTTCTTTTTTTGGTTCGAGTTCGAGTTCTGACTGCTTAATTATCGTTACCGTTTCCGTTACGTAACAGAAACGATAACCGAAAACGGAAAAGACAATTTCGCCGAGTCATGCCCATGTCTAGTCTCTAATACAACCTTTTAAAGGCACTATTTTGTGGATGGGGTACAGTAACCTCAGAAATGGGAAATCCACCCCATTATAAGGTAACAAATATTCCTCTACTCTGACTGGCTACCAAATCACAAGAAAGCAGAAAAGCCTGCTAACACCATGCGTCTAGCTGGCTCTCCAAGCTTGCCACCTCCATTTTGTAGGCGGCAAACATTCATGCCATTAACATCTGACTGGGAGGATTACTGGCCTTTTCTGCTTTCCTTCTTCCCAGGTTTTAAAAACATCCAGCCTTATGAAAATTTTTGAAGGAGTTGAATGCTTGATGTTTTCCCCCTTAGACATATTTTGGTGGCTCAATAAATGTACCATTACCTGTGCTTTTCAGTTTTACCTGAGCTTTTCAGTTTATATGACTATGTTTCTCATTTGTTTTTCTCCCCTCCTTCATTGATTAAGCTGGTCCCTCTGAATCATCACCACCTTATGAGAACTGCAAAGCTGGAAGGGTTCAATGAATCATCCGGATGAGCCCCTGTCAATTTTTATTTTATTTTATTTTATTTTATTGGCTAGTTTAAAACTGTTTCTGAAGCTGGCTCTTTTTTGGGGGGGGGCACGTTGCGCTTAAATTATAACTGCATCCTATGTTGGTGCATGATGCAGTGATTTTTTTTTTTTACTCTTTGTTTTCCCATTCACACAAATGAAAGAATGGGGGTGGCTGTTTGTGTACTGTGTGGCTTATTAAGCTGTCCCTTCTTTGAACGTGCCATCCCAAAGCTTGCCTGTGTTCTCTTGAATTCATCTTTGTTGATCTGGTTCTGCTAAAAGGAGGGCTTTCCTACTGAGTATATAAGACCTGCAGGCTGTTCTGCATCAGTTCAGTGCAGGACGAAATGGCTAGCATTTCTCTGTGTCTCATGCTTTTTTGAATCAGGACCCTAGGAGTGCCATTGTGTCTTTGACGTGGCCTTTGGACATTTCTGTTTTATTGATTTAGTGTTGAGGATACAGCCCTTACACAGTTTTTTTTTGGGGGGGGGGCAATAGGCCTAAACTGAAAGGAAAGAAAGCACAGTAGCCTCACTGTCCTGTTTTTGCTCTGTCCTGTTTTCCAGTGCAATTTAGGCTGCTTTCACACGACCCCTAAAATCCACTGGCAACTTAAATTTGGATCCCCCCAACCAGAGATCATGTGGTTTTTGTTCTGCTTCCTGTGTTCCCACCCTCCCGCACTCTGATTCTATTGCTTCTGTCTACTGTGAGGGGAGGGAGAAAAAAATGCAGGCTGACCTCCGCCTGCCGTCGGCACCAGCTAGTTGTAGTAGGACGGGAAGCCCGTTAGGGATTCCTGCCTGTTAAAAGGGGGGGGACACAACGAAAAACAAACAGAAGGCGGAGGAGAGCCAGGCATTCACAGCTCTAAAATCCACATCAATTTTTTTTTACCTCCTCGAGATCAGGTACTTGTAAAATGTGCAGGGGCGCACTTAAGTGGCCGTGGTCGTACTTTATTTTTTGTTAAGTCTGCTGCTGGTGGGAAAACAATTTTATGCTCCACATCTGCGAGCATTTTGCAGCGGATTTTAGGGGCCATTTGAAAGCAACCTTAGCGTCATGTAGAAGGGTCTCCACAGGCAGCTTTTTAGACTACTGCCCTGTGCAAAGAGTGTTGAGGGGGGAAAGACTTCCTCACTCCCTTTCTTTATGTCTTGAAAGCTTCAATAGGATTAATGGTTATTGACTATAATTGTTTCTAATTGTCTAAATACATCCTTAGTTTTTATAAAACTGGTGGAAGGGCTTACTTTCTAGCTACTTTAAGAAATGCGATCTCCTACTTTAGAAGAGAAGAACATTTATTATACATTTCTCTTAGTGTTCTGTATTGATTTTTTTCTTTCCCCTCCAGATACCAGTTATATCATAAAAGTCAAAGGAAATACGTTTTTCTAAAGATTTTCTTCCCTACTCATAAAAACAAGACCCAGGCACACACACTTGAACTTGCACAAACATACACACAAGACAGCGAGAAAGTTAACAGCATTTCCTCTCCACCCACACCCCCTGCAAAAAAGAAAGAAAGAAATATTTAAACCTGGGTAGAATTTTTAAAGCCTTCCCCCTTCATTTTTTTACTTTAGAGGAAAAGCAGTCTTGCTTGAACTCATTCTGGAACCAGTGCAGATTAATTTCAGTCATATGTATTCTAGTGCTCAGTCTTTGCACAGAACCTCCAGTGAATGGAAAATATTGCATAAAATGTTCAAGTGGAGATCTCTCTCTCTCTCTCTCACTCTGTGTGTGTGTGTGTGTGTGTGTGTGAAATTGTTTTTTGCTTTCTCGCACACTTCTCCAAAAGAAGCCCTCACATATATATAATGTAGTTTGCCTTTTGATATGGTACACCATTTGTGCCAGAAGTACTGAAATATTTAACAGGACTGCGACCAGCTTGGAGAATCTTTTGTTGCCAGAAACTTTAACAGTAAGCCGAGACTATTTTTTATTTATTTTATTTATTGTTATATTTATATCCCGCTTATCTTCTAGACAGAACTCTAAGCGGCGTACAATCAGCGAACAAGCGCCAGACAAGACAATAATAATTTTACAATACAAAACAATTAACGACAAATAATGAACAGAACAATATAAAAGAACATATTAATATATTAAAAACCCTATTGCATCCCCGATCGCCAATAAAGGTGTAACCCCTAAACTTTAACTATCAGATGAACATTAGTAGACACCAATGATCACTGGAGATGGCGGGGGAAAGGGAAAAAAAACTAAATTAGGGCTCGCCAAAGGCCTCTCAAAATAAGAATGTTTTTAAAGCTTTCCGAAAGGCCTGCAGGGACTCTGCAGAGCACACTTCGCTGGGGATGGAATTCCACAAGGAGGGGGCTGCCACTGAGAAAGCCCGGTTCCGGGTGACCGTCTTCTGGGCCTCTCGTGGAGTGGCAACCCGCAGCAAGTGCGCTCGCGACTGCCGAACAGGTCGGGCTGAGGAGGATCGCTGGACGATACACTCTGTCAGGTAGTCCGGTCTCAAGCCATGGAGGGTTTTATAAACTAAAACCAGGACCTTGAATCTAATCCGAGCTGCAACGGGCAACCAATGCAGGCGGACCAGGACTGGGGCGATGTGGTCATGACGACGCACACCAGCCACCAGCCTGGCCGCCGCATTCTGTACCCGCTGCAGACGCCGAAGAAGAGTCAAGGGCAGCCCCATGTAGAGGGCGTTGCAGTAGTCCAGCCTCGAGATCACCAGCACTTGGACCACTGTTCTCAGAGAGTCAGCATCCAGGTACGGGTGGATCTGGGCAATCTGGCGGAGACTAGCATGCGTTGGGTAGGGAAAATTTTTTGGTCTTCAGCAGGCATATTCTTTACGAGGCAAAGTATAATGAATAGTCCTGTTGCAGTTTGGCAAAAGTGAATGGCTATATATTAAGAATTTGTAAGCAAATTCCAGCAATATCATTTCATAGAGTCACCAAATAATGGAGTTGAAAGGGCCATCAGGTAATGAACACTAAGGCATGTACATGAAATACCTTTTCCAGTGGCAGATGGGTGGTGGTATTTTGCTTTTCTATAAGGTACTGTACCATGATACAGCAACACGGTTAAAGGAATACAAAACAGACAGGAAAGTCATTGTTTCCTTTCCCTTTTCATTTGGAAAATCCTTTCATCTGGGAGCAAAAAAATTGTTTCAAAACCCGGACTTACGTACCAGTCACCACTTGGCCATCCTTAATATGAAGGACATTTAGGTTTTCTGCTTAGTACATATTCAGCCAGTGTTCCCTTTATAACCCAAACCTTAGTAAGTCTGAACTCCTTTGATCCCCGGGAAGTGGAATTCCAAGGCAGTTCTTTTGTTGGTTTCCACTACATGTATATCAGTGACTGTAGGGCTAGTGAGCAGATCAATAACACTTCCAGCCTTGGAGATCTGAAAACCACAGTGAGAAAAGGAAACTGCTAATTCTGCATTGTTGTTGTTGTTGTTCTTCTTCTTCTTCTTCTTCTTCTTCTTCTTCTTCTTCTTCTTCTTCTTCTTCTTCTTCTTCTTCTTCTTCTTCTGCTTCTGCTTCTGCTTCTGCTTCTTGTCATTTTGTTTTGTTTAAGCAGTCCAGGAAGAGAAAACATTTTGGTGTAAATGGGGAAAAGTTAATTATAAACTGAATCCCAAAGAAAGAATATAACAGGAAAATAGTGATGAAGCACATAATTATTTCTAGGTGTTCTAGTCTAGTGCTGTCCTTTTATTATCATAGATGGAAGACAAAAGCTTTGCAGTTAGTCCAGTGTAACGTTAGTTTTTTTCCTTTGGTGGACGCTGAAAAGCTATCTTTAAAAAAACGCATTCATCAGTTTAAAACTTTGAGGGTTTTAGTCATAATCATGACTAATCTTTTTATAATCTTTTCATAATCTTTTTATGGACATTCATCTTGCTGTCACTGTGGTCCAGGTAGCCAAATAGAAACTCCCCGCCTCCCAAAATGTTCTTGCAATTCATCGAATTCGAATTACCTTGACAAGCCATAATGTGAAGTCTCTAGAAAAGGTATGTGCAGATCTGATCAGAGGTGCTAAGGAAAAAAATCTGAAAGTGAAAGGACCTGTCCGCGTGCCTACTAAGACTCTGCGCATCACTACAAGGAAAATACCCTGTGGAGAAGGTTCCAAAACATGGGATCGTTTCCAGATGCGTATTCATAAGCGTCTCATTGATTTGCACAGTTCTTCGGAGATTGTCAAGCAGATTACTTCTATCAGCATTGAACCTGGCATAGAAGTTGAAGTTACTATCGCTGATGCATAAATGATTGTCATGTACATCAATAAAAAAATTGAGAATAGTCCTGAGAATAACAACAAAAAAACCTAAGCTGTCCACCTCTATAGGTAGTGCCTGTGAAATGCTACTTGAACAATTCCCATGTTCGGACAATAGATGGGTATGAAACAAAGTTCACAGGTTCTGTTGCCTCCTAAGGAAGGAAAGCAGGTACAGTAATCCCCCACCATTTCGTGGTTCATGTACTGCGGTCCCGCTATATCGCAGGACTGCAGTACATGCTGGGGCTCCAGCTGATTAGCGCTGGGGTGGGAGAGAAAAACCTTTATTTCCCCACCCCAGCACCAATCCTCTGGAGCCCAGGGGTGGGAAGGGGATTGGAAGGGTTTAAAAAGCAGAACGCTCCTTCTCCCGATGTGGGGGGAGGAAGCGGTGCACCACTTTTTAAACCCTTCCAGTCACGGAGGCAAACACTGCCTCCGTGAATGGAAGGGTTTAAAAAGCGGTACACTCCTTCTCCTGATCCCCCACAGGCGGGGGGAGGAAGCGGTGCACCACTTTTTAAATTGCCTGGGCTCCAAGACTTCTTGGAGCAGCCTGGGCGAGCAGCGGCGGGGGATCAAATCGCCCCACTGGCCCCACCCGACTTGCATCCGCATATCGTGGATTTTCAGTCATTGTGGGTCGGGTGGGTCCCTAACCCCCGCGATAGGCGGGGGTTTACTGTAATATTGTGCCTTAGCAATAATAGAGGCCAGACTTACCATTTAATCACGAATTTTCTGGGCCAACACAAAATGTAGAAGCAAGGTTCGAACAAGCTCACAGACTATTAAAACGCGTTGCTCAGAAAAATTCCTCATACTTTGTTGAGAGTGCAGACTGCCATTTATTCCCATGCCCCCTCGGGCAGTGTGGTTGGTTTTTCAAAACCAGATGTGACATCCAGTGAATTCCTGGTCTTGGTGAAGACTGATCCCCTGGTCAAGAAATAAGGGTCCTGCCACAAAATTGGGTAAACTAAGTATCATTGATCCAGAGACACAATCCATCGTCAAGCAGTCCAACAGTCATGGCAGCCAAAAAGTCATGCACAACCAGAAGAGACATTTTCTCCAGAAAGTCACAGTTCCAATCAGATGTTTATATAGCTTGGAGATACGATTCATTTGGTCAGCTTTTAGGGAAGGAATTACAGGTCCTTCCTGGAGAACACAACTTTTGGGACTGCAACAGATTAGTGTGGGAGGGAACGATCTCTTTGGAACCTAAAAGGGGAGGAAACATGGTAGAGTTGTTGCTCAGTCCTCCCTCAATGGTACATGACACTCTTTGGAGTGAAAAATATATGGGTATGTAGGACCCCAGTATTTGCTAGGGAGCAGTTCCAGGCCTTCCTGTGGATAACAAAAACCCTAGATAAGAGAGAACACCATCACCACCCAAAAAACCTGCTGTTTTGCAACAGTAGCTTGCTTTATGGTTGCTCTTTGTGATGATAGCTTGCTTTACGGCTGCTGAATCATTTATTTATTTTTCCCCCTCTGGATGGATAACTGAATCAGTGGTTAATGAATCAGTGGATACGGGGGTCCTACTGTATTGTGGGAGGCAGATAGCTCTTTGAGGTCCAGATATCATCCATGTGCAGCAGCTGGACATTTAGAAGTTGCCCACTCCTGGATTAGAGGCTTGTGAGAGGGGAGGAATCAAATTGTACATTAATTTGAACGCTAATGGGATCGTTGATTACTATGTATTGTTCTATTCAGTCTGAAAATATGTTGCAGGGAAAAATAAATCCAAATAATGAGGGATGAGCATGAGGAAAGATTCAAGGAGCTGAAGCATTAATTGATATTAATAAAATTATTCACTCCCCCCCCCCGTCCTAACAGGTGTTTGGCACTTCCCAGGCTTCCCACTTCCTCCAGTGGGCACCCACTCAGAAGCAGCACTCAGAGGAGGCAGGCCAGGGAAGCCGGGACACTGCCTTTGAATGGGCACCCACCAGAGGAGGTGGGGCTAGGGAGTGCTGATCACCTGTTTGGACAAAAACAAACAAACAAACAACAAACCACTGCTTCATGCCCATCTCTGTAGCTCGTTAAGAACATAAGCACTGAACAGGGAAATTGTCAAGAAATGTAGCTCAAATGGAGGGATGCACCCAGCCAGTGCATAATTATGGTTTTTGCTGCTACAAATAGTGTTGATAGCTATTAGCATTAAAGATTTTAAATGGGGCTGGGGCAATTTTGGTGAGTTTGGTCACCTGCCTCACCTCCTTTGACCTGTTCTGGGAACCCCCATGCTGCTGCTTCCCGGCCACGATTTAGCAACAAATTGTTCCACCAACATCCCCATACTCTTGAGACGACAGTGAAGGATAAAACATAAACTTTATCTAAATCTCTTAGGGAAAAGGTAAACGGGATATTCCTAATAAATCAACAAAGCACTAACAATACATGAAAAACATACCAAATGAAGTAAAAACAAGTAAGACGATGGCAGCTCAGTCAACGCCCATCAAGGTCAGGCTAACACGCATCGTCTGCCTTGCTCAGACTATCGGCATGAGTGCAAGTCAGCAATGGGGTGCAAGGTTGAGAGGGATAGTTGAGCAGGCAGGAACCATTCCTTTTGTAGAGGGCATACTAATTAAAGAGATAGGACTCACTGGTTCACAGTTCCAGATGAGGTCCACCTGACATTAACCCTATAATGTCTGAATATAGATCTTGCCACAATCCAACAAAAACAAGCGTAATTTTAATTTTAAAAGCTTGTTTTAAATAGGGATTTCCTGAGCTGCTGCTAAAATAAGTTGATATGGTTTTCAGCCTCTCACCCCCCCCCCCATTCCAATGATCTCGGGGGCCATGTATGTAATACATCACCAACACACATTTAAATCAAATTATTTGAAGAGATTATCAATGGCAGTTAACTTCAGTGGCTGTGGATGAAGTATCCGTATTGGAGAGAGGCAGCAAGAGTTAATCTTTGCCGTCACCTTTTCCTTGTTCGCTTCCCATGGAGATCTGACTGGCTCCAGGGGGCAATGGGGTAATAGACCTCTTGATCTTGGCAAGGCATGTTTTACATGTATATTTGTGTTGTTTTGCTGGATTAAAGTGCTCTGTTGGGCCTGTCGCTAAGACTCATATTTAATTGAAGGATTTCCATTATCAGTAGTAACCAAGGATAAGACGTCAAAGAACTTGGTGTATTGTTGTTGGATTTAAAAAAGAAGATATGTAATTAGTTGCTTGCATCAAGTTCTATTCACATTTTATTAAAATCCTTAGCTTAGTTTCAAAGTTCTGTTTACCTTAGAGGGTTTGGGAATAGTATTTGAAGAAAACCACTTTACCACGCTGCACAGTTATTCAGGCTTGGAAAAGCAGCATGAGCTAAAGAACTGAGGTCTACTTTTTAATGTCTGGGCCTTGGAGTAGGTCTTCAAATCCCATGTTTTTAACCAAAATTGACCAAATAAGATTGTCCTAATTGTTCTCGAGGTAGATTGAACTAAAATAACCAATCTGAAATTCTTTGCACAAATGTCTCTAATAAGTATATCAGTGCATTGCTAAACTGTATTATTTTTGTTACAGTGCATAAAGTAATGCTAGGACTATTTTTAAGCTGTACTACAGGAATTACATTTACTTCTAAAATAATAAACAGTAGTTGCTCCCAGGGCTCTCCACATCAACTTTCATTTTGTAATGCAGGCGCGTCCTTGTGATATAAAACCTTATGACATTTTAATTAGGAAAATAGATCATGCAATTCCATGCGATGGAATAAATTTTCCAAGCACTGCTGCTTTGGTCTACTGCATGTTCTTCTAAATTGGAATAAAAATGCATTAAAACTTGTCTAAATTAAATCAGTCTTAAGGTTGGGGGAGGGCAGAAGAAAGAGAGAAAGAGAGAGAAACGGTTGTTTTTAATTTATAGATGACCTTTCCTATACTTTAAATCTGTACAAGGGAATATTTGTGTGCGCAGGCAGTGTTTTTTGCAAGGTGAAAAGCAATTCTTTGTGTTCGGCGCCCAGATTTCTTTCTGCTGATTTTGTGTTTCAGGCAAAGGAGAAGAGAGCGACGTTCTCAGCATCAATGCCGATGCCTATGACAGTGACATCGAAGGCCCGTGCCATGAAGACGAGCCTCCAGATGGGCCCGAAAGAACTGCCAGAAGTGGGGATGGCCAGATAGATGACCTTCAGAAGGACATTGAGAAGAGTGTGAATGAGATTCTGGGGCTCGCTGCATCCTCCCCAAAGGAGTCGAAGGGAACGACCACATTAGCGGTTCCTCCGGCAGATGACATTCAGCCATCGGCACAGCAGCTGGAGCTCCTGGAGCTTGAGATGCGCGCGAGGGCTATTAAGGCCCTCATGAAAGCTGGAGATGCAAAGAAATAGCCCCGGGGCTATTTCATTGGCAAGATGTCTCGATTTGTTCTGATGGCCGTGATGTCAGCTCCCTTCAGTACTAAAATAGGTTTGGACTAGTGTTGACGTTCCTCATTCAAATCCTTGGTGTGTATCCTCAACTCGTGGCTGAGATATTTGTCAGTAGTCTGTCGTTGCCACCCGGATGCGTCTTCTGTGACTTACAGAAATTGGTTGGTTTGATGCCACTTCCTCTTAATTCATTGCTTATTCTTTTTGGGGGGTTATCTCTGATTGAGACGTACTGTAGGAAATCTACCGTCCTAGGCAATATGGACCCCCAGCTGTGCTGTGGTACCGCATAGAGACATAGAAGATCTGGGAGTCTTTAGGCAACATATGCTTAGGATGGGCGAGAGATGTTTGGCCCTTTAGATGTTATTTTAAAAAGTGGGTTGAGCTATGTGACCAGAAAAACAAATTCAAAAGTAGACTAGGTGATCACTATTGTTGGTCAGTACTAAAACAAAATATGTAAGCTAAACTTTCAATAGCAAGCTATCTTTATCAGAGCATTGTACCCAAAATGCAATCTTGATAGACGATGTAGTCTATCAGGCATTTTGTATGACTACATCCTACATTCAAAATGTAGTCTGTCGGGATGTAGTCTGTCAGCCAGAGGCCTTGACTGCAGCCGCTAGGTAAAATTGCTTCTTTTTAATCTGGCCCTTATTGATTATTGCTAGTGAGCTTTGCTAAATTTTCCCCAAATTTCAAATGGAACACATTTCTGTATCACCTCCCCCTCCCCCCCCCACTTCTTCAGGCCAGCAGGGACTTTATGTCTTGAGAGAGCCAAATTGAGGGTGGGAAGGAGGAGGGCGGAGGCCATGCTGCTTTGTTTGCTATGCTGGGTGTGAAACCTTATCCGGGACTTTGAAGCAGTCTTAACATCAGCCCTGCCTCCTGATACCATCGTCTGGTATATTCCATCTCACCAAAAAGATTCTCAGCACCTGATAGACTACATCCTCTGTAGGGTTTTTTTTTTTTTTTGGTATAATGCTTTGATAAAGATAGCTTGCTATCGAAAGCTTAGCTTATATTTCTTGTTTTAGTAGTAAACAATAATAGTCATCACCTAGCCTACTTTTGTAGATGTTGTTAGATTCTAGTTTCCAAAGTCTTTCACCGTGGCTAGGGACTTGGCGGCCACATTTCCAATAACTGACACATAAGGTTTACTTGTGGGAGTAAAAAAAACAAAAGAGCCATTGTTCATTTACAAGTGTTAAGGTTTTAAGCTGAGCAAGTCCTCGAGAACCCCCTGTACCCTCCGTAAAATCTTGGAGAGCCTTCTAAAATAGTTACAGGGTACAGGCAAGACAACAATAGTGTACATTACATCTGACACTTAAGACAGACAGGTGTTGACATAAGAGCTCAGCTGGCGGGATTCTTAATGGATCTGGACCCGAAGGGGCTCTCAGTCCTTGGTGCAGGTCATAAGACATCAATACTCTGTATGATCTAGAAAAGCACATTGCCTCCCTTAACCATATCATATGTGTCTATCTTAAAAGAAGCTCTAAAGAACTTGGGGTGCTTGAGTGTAGCTCTGTGTGATGGCAGCCAGTTGGTGAGAACGGATACAAAAGAAGGGCTAAACTTCAGAAGCTCAAAGTGCATCCTTAAATGGTAGAATTAATATGATTAAAAACAAGGTTTAAACCCAAAAAAGTGCCTCACTTTTAGGACACAGCGTGCTACAGCTGTTTCCTTTCCTTGGCAGCAGTGATACTGTTCTTTTTTTTCTTTACTATTTCAGTTTTGTAACTTCATTTCTTTTGTTACTGTGATGTTTACGCCTAGTTGGGATAGTTGAATTTGTCACCTGTGCGTTCATCCTGTAAGAGGCAGAGCAGCACCAACGCTCAACTGTCGATACGGTAAAGTCGTGTGGCACCAGTGGTGCAAATTATCAAGAGCCCTTATTCAGAACACTTTGCATAACAACATCTGGCATTTTTCTTTTAAAAAAGGGCCATAATGATTAAAAATCTCTGTGTATAAAGGGCCTAAATAAATGCAATTGATACTTTGTTGTGCATGAGAAGTTTTTGGTTTTTAACAAAAGTTGGGAGAGGTAAAGAGAGGGTTGTGTACAGCCATTTTGCAGGTTCTCCGTCTTCCTTTTAGAGTCTTACTAAGCCCCGTGCGGGTGCCGGTATAGGAGAGGAAAGATGATGGAGGGAGATAGATGGCTAGTAACCATTTCTTTCTGTTAAAAAGTAGTTCCATCTATACAGAGACTACTAGAGGCTTCTGTCTCCCTTTCTCAGAAAGCAATTCCCCCCAAAAAGGGCCTGTTTCTCATATGCACTAACTTTAATAACCCGCCTGAAAGGTCAAGGAAGAAATTATTTAACACGGACTACAACAGATATAAGGCAACCTGTGACTCCCCAGAAAACATTTAGCAACCCCCTCGGGGTGGTGGTGATGGTCACAAGGTTGGGAAGCCCTGCTCTCGAGGGCACGGCTGCTGCGGTCAAGCCGCGAGTCAGTGGCTGGTGGTGCAGCCGGGAGGCCCCCTCTCTAAAAGTGCTCGTGTACGTCCTGCAGGTTTGTGAGCAGAACTGGGAGATTTAAAAAGTATTTTTGTTTGTTTGCTTGCTTGTTGTTTGTGGGCATGTACGTAGAGTCCTGGAATGCTGTGCCACTGTGTCTGCAGAGGCCGGGAGAGGGGAGGAGCTGCTGCCATGGCCTGCAGCACCGGTGCCACGTTTGCCTTCCGGCCTGATATCCGGAAGGAGACTTGGAGCAAGAGCAAGCCTAACTATAATTAGAAGCATAATCTACCTTCTAAGGTAGAGCGAGGACAACAAACGCAGGAAACAAGCCCGTGGACCAGACAATCCTTGGAACAGGGCAAACAGGACAATTTTGCCCTGGGCCTCCGGAACAGGGACAAGAGTCACAGGCTCCAGAATTGGAGATGCTGTTGCTGCTTCTGAATAGTACGTATCAAGGCGGGCTGGAGGCTTAAGAGCACTCCTGAGCAGAGCTAACTTGATTTAGAATCCCAACTAAAACACAACAACTAGTGTTTTTGATTACGATTAGCGACCATCATTGATGAGGTGATGATGGCTGGAAGCTGTCGTTGAAAAAAGGTAACTTTTCCAAGCTCTGTGCCTGAGTTGCAAGTAGATGGAAAAATGGGAACAGTAGATCTAGTCTTAGGGCTGAGCATCTTGACTATGTAAATACCATTTAAAATATAGGAATCAAATTTGGTGACATTCAAATTACAAAATCTAAAATCAGGGTTGACACAATTAAGCTTTTAAAAATTATTTGCTACGGAGATGTGCTCACTTGTGTATGCAAGTGACTGAGGAGTTGCTTCTGAACATCAAAGGAATAGCTTCAGGAAAATTGAAAATATTTACAAAGGAATAAATTGTTTCCTAATTATTGTGCTGCAAGCAACCACTTGGTCAAGCAGAAAATCATTTTTGGAATGAATGAACTACTGTGTTAACGAACTGCCAGCCTTATTATCTTACTCCTCACCAATTCCTACTAACTTCTTTCTCTGTACAAGTTAACCAGCCCAAAACAGCTGAAGAGCCTACAATCGGGTATTTTGTCCATAGTTCCAGTTTTAAAGAGAGTTTCAGTTAGGCCTTCCCAGCCTTGGGTCTCCAACCCCTTTTATCACCTGTCTGCGTAGCCTGCGATCAAGGACATTTGGAACTGTAGTCTAATCCGTTGTAAAGAAAAGAATGCTTCGGCCATTGTACTTCTATAAGTATAGCAGTATTTCTCATTGCTTTCCTAGGCATTAGTTCCTGGCAGGGCAATTTGTTTGCCCCCATTGCAAAGAGCAAATGGTGTTGAGGGTGAGCTCAACTGGTCCAGGAACAAAAGTTTAAATCTGTCTGTCTGTCTGTCTGTCCGCCCGTCTGTCTGTTTCTTCTTTGTTTGCTATGTCATCTTGCCTGTCAGTAGGGTAGATTTTTTTAAAAAAATAGTAAAAATAAAATGAATTATATTAAATATCCCTTTCGAATAACTTAGTATGAAATTAAATCTGAAATTATTTGAGATGGATATGTTAATATATATACTGTATATATTTCCAAGCCAGGACTCAGGTAGAAACAACAGCAGCATGTAATGCTCCACTGGCATGTTTTCCTCTTTATTACAAATGCAGAGACAGCTAACAAAGCTTCTGCTTGGGCAAGATGCTAGATACCTCCTTAAGCAAACTTCTCCAATGTACAAATGCTCACACAATAACAAAACAGGATCCTGGCCATAATCTCTTCAAAATGAATCTGTGACAAATAGCAAACGTTTAGAAGTCAAGGCCTGTCTGTCTGTCTGTCTGTCTGTCTGTCTGCTATCTGTCTGTCCGTCTATAGCTGCCTAGATTCCCTAAGCACAACCAATCTCACCTGATTTTGGAAGCTAAGCAGGGTCGGCCCTGGTTAGTACTTGGATGGGAGACCACCAGGGAATACCAGGTGCTGTAGGCGCCTGGAGTAGGAACTGGCAAGCCACTCCAGTATTCTTGCCAAGAAAACTCCATGGACATGGGGTCATGAAGAGTCAGTCACGACTGTAATGACACAACACACACATCTATCTATCTATCTATCTATCTATCTATCTATCTATCTATCTATCTATCTATCTATCTATCTATCTATCTATCTATCTATCTATTATTAGTATTAGTACAGTATTGGTATTAGTATTATCATACAAATAGACCCAAGGCAAGCATGCACATAAAACCCCCACACAAAAGGAAACTTTTGAAATCAACCATAAATATGATATTAGCCGTATGTAGTGTTTATTAGGCTCTACATTATACTCTGTCAGCCAAATGTCATGGACATTTAATTTCTGTTACATGGAGGGGTGGAACCTGATCCACCAGTCAGAATTTGCCCCTGGACCTTTTAGTCTTCAAGGGAGTGAGATAATATAGGGCAGGGCTGTTCAACTTTGAACAGGCCGAGGTCTACTTTTTTGTGGCCCAAAGTGTCTGAGGGCTACTAGACTAATACCTCTACTTATGAAATGTCTGTGAAGATTCTCAGTCATCCAGGTGAGTTTATCTGGAAGTTGAGTAATGGCTACTGGACTTCTTTTTTGAGAGATAGAAACGTTTCACTGTTCATACAAACAGCTTCAGACCGATGAAGCTGTTTGGATGAACAGTGAAACGTTTCTATCTCTCAAAAAAGAAGTCCAGTAGCCATTACTCAACTTCCAGCTCTACTTACGAATTTTGTCCATCCCAAGCACATGCTCTTCTGGAACGGATTAATTGAACTTCCCTGCTCGACTAAGACAGTGGGCTAGCAGACCCAGAACTTTGCTGGGGCAGTGCTGGTCTTTGGGATGTGGGAGGGTGGGATGGAGAACTTATCACCTCACTTTTTAATTGGTGACCGGTGGGCTACTTTTGAACCCTTCACAGGCTACCGGTAGCCCGCGGTCTACCTGTTGGGCAGGCCTGATATAGGGTAAACAGAGATTTTGTATACCTTGGTTCAATCCATCAGTCAAAGGGAGACAGCCGCCAAGATATCAAAAGAAGACTGAGACTTGGAAAAGCAGCAATAAAAGAATTAGAAAAGCTCCTCAAGTCTAAGGATGTGTCACTGGAGACCAAGACCATCCCCATTCTTGTATGCCCCGTCACCAGGCAGAGGTGTGAAAGCTGAATAGTTAAGAAAGGTGACAGGAAACAAATACTTGATTCATTTGAAATGTAGTCCTGAAGAGAGCTTTGTGGATACCCTGGATAGTCAGAGAGACAAGCAAGTGGGTTCTAGATCAAATAAGGCCTGAACTATTTTTCTGGAGGCAAAAGTGTTGAAATTAAGGCACATCACGAGGAGGCAGGATTCTCTGGAAAAGACCATGGAAGGCAGCAGGAAACAAAGGCCCAACATGAGATTGGCTGACTCCCAGAAAGAAGCCACACGTTTAAATCGACAAGAGCTGAGCAGCACTGTTGAAGACAGGATATTCTGGAGATCACTCTCTCATGAGGTTGTTAGGAGCCTCGTGGCACAGTGGTTAAGCTGATGCGCTGCAGCCAAAACTGCGTTCACGAACCAGGGTTCAGTCCTAAGTAGCCAGCTCAAGGTTGGGGCAGTAGATATACAGCACACACACATTATTATTTTTTTAAATGAGGTCATCATAAATCAGAAGAGACCGCACATAACAGAACAACAAGAACAAACACAAACCCTGTGCTAAGGACCTTTTCCTAGTTTTGCAAACCAATTCTGTACCTCATGAAAATTCTGTAATGCAAAAGGAAGCAGGTGGGCTGCTCTGTGCCTGTGGTAGTAGCCATTCTCAATGGGGGTTTCTGAGAACTGTTTCCCCAAAATGTCATTTTTTCCGAGCAAAGAGAGAGAGAGAGAGAGACTTTGCCATCCAACTGTAAAGTTAGAAAGGAAGGCATTTGGGGAAGGGAGTAATGCGGACATATACTGCGAGAAAGGCTGCTTTCACACAACCACTAAAATCCGCAGCAAACTTTGATCTGGGTCACACACACACACACACACACACACACACACACACACACACACACACACACACACACACACACACGGTTGATGTTGTGGATCGGATGTTCCCATGGTCGCGTTTCGAAAATCCGCAACTGTTCTGATCTCACGACTGAGAACCGCAGCCAAGACGCCATAACGGAGGCAAAAAGGTTTTGGTGCGGATTTTCTGTGTTCCCACGGACTTGAGTAAGTGTAAAATGTGCTGCAGCGGTTGCGCTAAAGTGGACATGGTCACTGCTCATGGGAAAACAATTTTATTCTCCGCATCTGCACGCACTTTGCAGCGGATTTTAGTGGTCGTGTGAAAGCAGCTAGAGTCGTTTTCAGCTAGTCCAAACAAGGAAAAGAGAGGAAATAACTTCACTTTCTCATGGGATGGAAAGTAAAGATGGAAAGAATTCTTGCCAAGTTCCTCATTTTTATCAGTGTAGGCTGTTGTATCCCAAAGAGATACCCCAATGAAGAATTTTCAAATCCCACAAGATTCCCTCTCCCGAGTAGTTGAAGAATTCAGTTTCATTAAAGGATTATTTGCCATTTCCCTGTTCGCCAAGCTGCAGTTGGATGATGTTAATGAAAAACACCCTGTAGAATTACAAGCACCAATTACTCCTAATGTGAATCTTTTTTAACAAAATGGTCCCCCAGCATCAAGCGTGGTTTTTTTTTTTTTTTGACAATTCACTTTGTAACTTGTCAAAAATTAGGGTCTTTTCCTTTTAAGAAGCCAAGTTGGACACACAGCAAAGCACCAAAAGGACCATCTGTTTGCTTCATAAGAGTCAAATAACCTATCCGATGCCTTAGATTTTTGAGAGAGTTCGTGGCACAAAGTCGCAGCTGTCCCCATTAGGCTCAAATGTCACACAATTTGCACAAGTGACAAAACTGGCATGAAGCGTCTCAGTGACAGCACCAGAAAATACCGTACCTCATCCACTCACTGGGCAAGGAGAGAGAGAAGGAATTCCTCATCTTGACCTGCAAATGTGAAAACAAGCAGCAACATACCTCCCTACGGGAAAGTAATTTTTAATCTTGGTCAAATGAAGGGAAAGTTACCCCTTTTTCCTAGGCCTCCACCTTCATATAAAATAGAAGAATTTTTATTTGTTCCACTTTCCCCGTTGACAAGACTATGGTTGGATGACCTCAATAAAACGGTGTAACTCCCCTGAGAGTCAAAAGTACCAATTATTCCAGGCAAGAAGCTTTAATGTTGTTTTTATGGTGATTTGATGGAGAGCAATAATTAGACTTCAAAATGTCACTTTTAAAAGACAAATGACAGACATTTCCTCAGAACAATTCAGGTTTGTTTGTAGTGCTTTCTTTTATTATAAAGTTTATTGTTTGCATGTAAATATTTTGCCTGAACTGCTTAGCAAACCAGAGGCCTGGTTAATTTGCTTCTAAATATCTTTAGGATTTTTGCTATTGTTGAGGTTTTTGAAACAATTAGCTGCAAGGTATTAACGCATTGATTACAAAGAGGGCAGGTTATTAAAGAGCAATTAAAAAAAGGAATAAGGCTCCTGAAGGCAACATCATAAAAATGCTGGCAATGAAGGTATTGTCCTTCAAATGTTTCAAACTACAGTGGTACCTTGTATAAAGGAATTAATTCATTCCAAATGAAATTCTGTTAAGCAAATTTTCCTTTTTACAAATTTCCCATAGGAATGCATTGAAGACAGATTAATCCCTAATCACAACCGTTTTTTCTATTGTACAGATTTGTCCCATAGGTGATTCTGTTAAACAAATTTCCTCTTATATCTGGAGGTTTTTTTATGTTGTACAGATATTATGTTATACAAACCGTTTGTTATATGAGGGTCCACTGTATTTGGTTGTGAAGCCAGTACTGCGTTATAAATTATTATCTCCAGCTTGGAAGAAGGCATTTCAAAGCCCCCACCCCACCACCCAGCGCCAGTAAATATCTCCAATCCAACAAAAACATTAGTCTTGCTATTTTAATATTTCTTTCTTACCCCCATCTCAAAATTGTTTCAGTGAGACAAATCAGCAAATTGGACCAAACATGATGTCAATATCCACTTACATGTATACAGCATATCACAGAAGTGAGTGCATCCCCTCACATTTCATAAATATTTTAGTAGGTCTTTTCATGTGACAACACTGAAGAAATGACACTTGGGTACAATGTAAAGCTTGAGTAACAGTGTAAATGTGCTGTCCCCTCAAAATAACACACAGCCATTAATGTCTAAACTGCTGGCAACAAAATATGTGAGAAGATAAGATAAGATAAACCTTTATTGATCCCACATCGGGGAAATTTACTTGTTATACAGCTCCCAATACAAAGAACAAATAAAGAAGAGTAAGTGCACAAAAAGTGTAAGGTGAGAAAGAAAATAATAGATAATAGAGATTAAATAAAATAAAAATCCAATATACAAATATACACTATAAAATATGGATATAAAAAATTAAATGTGAAAAAAAGAAAAAACTACAATATAAGAATATGAATATGAATCCCTTTACGTTAGCAGGTCCGCGTCGATGGTGTGTTCTGGGGTGGAATGCCTCCATCTATCTGTGGGACAGCGACATAAGTTTGGCATTGTGCTGGTGTACCGTGCTCCCCGCAACCCAGCACAATCCCTACCAGAGATCGCTGAGTTCATCTCGGCTGCTCTGTTGAGGTCGCCCCGCCTTTTGGTGGTTGGGGACCTCAACTTGCATGCCGAAGGAGAACTCTCTGGTGCGGCTCTGGAATTCATGGAATCCATGACTTCCATGAACTTATCTCAGCATGTTTTATGCCCCACCCATAGAGCTGGCCACACCCTAGACCTGGTCTTTTCCTCCACGTCGCCGGATTCGTGTCTGGGGGTTGGGGACATTTTGCCCCTGCCCGTGTCATGGTCGGACCACTACCTGCTAAAATTTTCCCTGTCGATCGCCCCCCCACCCCGCGGGGAGCGCCCTTCTTACACCTGGGCCCGCCCCCGTAGGCTCCTGGACCCTACAAGGTTTATGGAGGCCTTCGTGGAGCTCTCTGGCGGTCTGGCGGACGATCCGGTTGATGCCCTGGTGGAAAGGTGGCATGTTGGTGCCGCCGGGGCGATAGACCGGATCGCCCTAAGCGTCTCCTGCGTTGTCGAGGCCGCCGCTCCTCCCGTGGTTCACGGAGGAGTTGCGGTCGATGAAGCAAGAACGTAGGAGACTGGAGGTCATATGGAGGGCGAACCGGACGGAAGTGAATAGGGCTGCCCTTAAACAGCTGACTGGCCGCTATCTTCGCGCGATCAGGGACGCCAGAAGATCTTATGCCTCCCTGAGAATTGGGGAGGCCTCGAGCCGCCAGGCGGAGTTATTCCGGGTGGTTCGGGACCTCTCCAATCCCAGTCAGCTGCGGCCTCCTCCTAGTGATTTCACTAGTGAGCAATTTGCAGCCCATTTTAGATCTAAAATTGAGGCCATCCGCTCCGATTTGCCCCCCAGTTGCTCTAGTCCATCCTTTGGGTCTTCCAGTGCCTCACCCCTCCGTTCTCCCCTCCTGGATGAGTTTGGGCCGGTCTCTTTAGCGGAGACCTCCAGAGCTATGGCTCGTTGCCGGCCGGCGGCGACTCCCTTTGACCCTTGCCCAGCTTGGCTCTTAAAATCTGCCGAGGGGAACATGCCAGAGTGGTTTTCTTCCATCGCCATGGCCTCCTTTCGGGAGGGTCGTTTTCCTTCCCGTTTAAAGGAGACCGTGGTAAAACCCATCCTTAAGAAACCTGGCTTGGCGACGGACGATCTTTCCAACTTCCGTCCGATCGCCATCGTTCCCTTCCTGGGCAAGGTTGTCGAGGGGGTGGCTGCTGTCCGGCTCCAGTCATACCTGGAGACAAACCATATCCTGGATCCCTTCCAGTCTGGATTCAGGCCTCTTCGCGGGACCGAGACCGCCCTGGTCGCTCTGCAGGATGACCTCCTCAGGGAGGCCGACAGGGGGAGTTCCTCCCTGCTCGTCCTCCTTGATCTCTCAGCAGCCTTTGATACCGTCGACCACGGTAACCTTCTGGCCCGGCTCGCTGAGGCGGGAATTGGTGGTCAGGCCTTGGCCTGGCTCCGTTCCTTCCTTGGCGGCCAGACTCAGAGGGTACAGCTGGGGGATGTCTTGTCGGCTCCTTGGACTCTCCCTTGTGGGGTGCCCCAGGGGTCGGCAATCTCCCCCGTGCTGTTCAATGTTTATATGAGGCCGGTGGGGGAGGTCATCAGGAGATATGGAGTTCGCTGTCATCAGTACGCTGATGACACGCAGCTCTATATCTCCTTTTCTACGTCTGCTGAGGAGGCGGTCCGATCCCTCGATCTGTGCCTGGAGGCCGTTCTGGAATGGACCAGAGATAACCGGCTCAAGCTTAATCCGGAGAAGACGGAGGTTCTGTTCTTCGGGGCGCCCTCGTCTCGGTACAATGGCCCCCTCCCTAGTCTGGGGGGTACCTCCCTCCAGCCTACAGACAGGGCCAGGAACCTGGGCGTGGTCCTGGATTCGGCCCTCTCCCTGGAAGCCCAGGTGATGGCAGTCTCCAGGGCCGCTTTTTTCCATCTCCGCAGGATCGCCCAGATCCGTCAGTACCTTGACGAGTCCTCCCTGAGGACAGTAGTGCAGGCCCTGGTGATCTCGAGGATCGACTATTGCAATGCCCTCTACGTGGGGTTGCCCTTGACCCTGGTCCGGAGG
Source organism: Phrynocephalus forsythii (assembly GCA_029282475.1). Taxonomy (NCBI): domain Eukaryota; kingdom Metazoa; phylum Chordata; class Lepidosauria; order Squamata; family Agamidae; genus Phrynocephalus; species Phrynocephalus forsythii. The sequence goes on from JAPFRF010000004.1 coordinate 24,744,120, forward strand.
TTACAGCGGGTGCAAAATGCGGCGGCCAAGCTGGTGGTGGGTGCTCGTAGATTCGAGCACATCACCCCAGTCCTGGCCCGCCTGCATTGGCTACCCGTTGTCTTCCGGATCAGGTTCAAGGTCCTGGTCTTGGTTTTCAAGGCCCTCCACGGCTTGGGACCAGGATACCTGGCGGAGCGCATCTCCCTGAGGGCATCCGGATCCAGACCCACGAGATCGTCGCAGGCACGCTCATTGCGAGTGGCCACACCCAGAGAGGCGCGGAAAACGTGCACGCGGAACCGCGCCTTCTCTGTGGTGGGGCCCTCGCTCTGGAACCATCTGCCTCTTGAGCTGCGCCTGCTGGAGTCCCTGCCCGCCTTTAAGAGGGCTCTGAAGACCTTCCTCTTCAAAGAAGCTTATGGTGCCCTTATTAGTTAGTTTTTCTTTTCTTTCCCATCCCTAAACGTCTGCCGCCATCTTGTCCTCCGCTGCCCTTGTTGGTGGCCTGCTTTTCTTTTAGCTTTTATCTTTTTAGCTTTTGCATTGTTAGCCGCCCAGAGTTCCCGTTGGGAAGATGGCGCGGGATATAAGCACTTAAATAAATAAATAAATAAATAAATAAATATGTTAGACTGTAGACTTGTAGAGTCTCACAGCAGTGGGAACAAAAGACCTGGGGTAGCGCTCCTTTCCACACCAGGGATGTCTGAGTCTGCCACTGAAGGAGCTACGCAGAGCTTCCACTGTCTGGTGCAGTGGGTGAGAGGTATTGTTCATAATGATTGTCAGTTTGGCCAACATCCTCCTCTTACCCATCTCCTTCACAGAATCCAGAGGGCAGCCCAAGACAGAGCTAGCCCTCTTGACCAGCTTGTTCAATCTGTTCCTATCCCGTTCAGTACTACCTGAACCCCAGCAGACTACAGCGTAGAAAAGAGCTGAGGCTACCACAGAATCATAAAAAGTCCTTAACATAAGCCTACCCACTCCGAAGGACCTCAGTCTCCTCAGGAGATGGAGGCGGCTTTGACCCTTCTTGTATATTTATTTATTTATACATAATGTATAGTAATTTATGTATAGGGCATCAGTGTATAGGGCATCAGATAATAATTTATGTATAGGGCATCAGTGTTATGAGTCCAGTCTAGTTTATTAGTTATGTGAACACCCAGGTCCTTGATGTTGTCCACTATCTCAATATCTAAGCCCCGGATGTTCACTGGTGTAAAAGGTAGTGTCTTTCTCCAGACGTCAGTCACCATCTCTTTCGTCTTACTGGTATATAAGCACAACTGGTTGTTTTCACACCAGTCGACAAAGTCCATGTGGTTGACCTATATTCCAGCTCCTTCCCTTCTGACACATATCCAACAATGGCTGAGTCATCAGAGAATTTCTGGAGATGACAACTGCTAGTATTGTAGGTGAAATCCAAGGTGTAAAGAGTAAAATGGAACGGTGAAAGCACTGTACCCTGAGGAGCCCCCGTGCTGTAGCCCACCACCTCAGACATATAGTTCCTTAGCTTCACGTACTGTGGCCTGTTGGTAAGAAAGTCTATTATCCACATGTGACATTTCTTCAGTGTTGTCACATGAAAAGATCTACTAAAAGGTTTATGAAATGTGAGGGGGTGACTCACCTCTGTGATATACTGTAGCTGCATGAAAAAGTATGTAAATCTTTTGGAATGTCATGGTGTTTCTGCATTAATGTGCCATGCAGTGTGTTCTGATCTTCCTCTAATTCAAGTATTGACAAATATAAGGTGCCTAAAATAATAATCCCAAAATGCTGATATTTCATGTCTTTACTGAACACATTCATTCAATATTCAAAATGTAGTGGGAAAAGTGAGTGAACCCTTGGAATCAATAACTGATTGACACCCCCGCCTCTGCCTTGGCAGCAATAACCTAAACCAGGTGCTTCCTGTAGCTGTAGATAAGGAGGAATTTTAGCCCATTCATCCTGGCAGAACTGCTTTAGCTCTGTCATATTCTTTGGATGTCGTACATGTATGGCTGTCTTCAAGTCATTCCATAGGATCTGTATTGGGGTGAGGTCTGGGCTCTGACTTGGCTGCTCCAAAAGGCAGATTTTGTTTTTCTGAAGCCATTCTGTGGTGGACTTGCTCCGATGTTTTGGGTCATTGTCCTGTCGCATCACCCAACTTCTACAGAGTTTCAGCTGGAGTACAGACCATCTCACATTATCCCGAATAATTTTTAATACACTTGGGAATCCATCTTGTCTTCAATGACTGCACAATGTTCTTAGTAAGCAGTGGTTTTCCTTTGTGGTGTCCTTCCAGAGACATCCTGCATGTTCAAAGTTTTGCGTATTGTGGACTCATGAACAAAGACATTAGTCAGTTCCAATGATGCCTTCAAATATTTGGCTGTCACTCGGGGTTCTTTCTTTAACCCATTGGTGAGTCTTCGTTGTGCTCTTGGGGTCATTTTGACTTGGCACCCACTTCTTGGTAGGGTAGCCGCAGTCCCAAAGTGTCTCCATTTGTGGATCATTTGCCTAACTGGAGACTGGTGAATATCTCAAGTATTTGAAATCGCTTTGTAACCTTTTCCAGCTTTATGTAAATCCACAATTCTTGATTGTGGATCCTCTGGGAGCTTTTTGGTGAGGAATGGCTCACATAAATGTATTATTCTTGTGCAGAGCACTCTGAAAAGGTTTGAATGGTATCTATCAGTCAACATACTATAGCTTTGTCTGCATCCCCAAACTAATTTTCTTAACAAGACTCCAGGTATGCAAACACCTGACTCCAACTGGCTTTTTTGAGCTCAACTCAAGGATTCACTTACCCTACTTCTCCCACGAGCATTTGGAATGCTGAATGAGTGTGTTCAATAAAGACATGAAAGATCAGAATTGTTTGTGTTAATATTTTAGACACATTATATTTGTCAATGCAGTTGACTTAAAGATCGGATCACATTGAATAACACATTAATGAAGAACACCATGACATTCCTAAAGGTTCACATACTTTTTCTTGCAACTGTAGATGATTTCAACATAATTTGTCAGACTGTACCATCTCAGATTTCCTGAATTGCAGATCTGCATAATGCTCGAATTTAAAATGCAAAAAAACACCCTCTCATCTTTGAACATGATATTGACAGTAAGGGGAAAAAACTCAATCACTACTTCCTTTTGTGAAGTAATGAATAGGGGGGAAATTTTTGATGTTGAGGAGTTAGGCATTCAAATAGGCCATTCCCTTTCTGTCTGAGATGGTACAGTCCACTATAGTTCATTGTGTTATCTAGGTGGGTGTGACAATTTTGATGCTCCAAGTGTTTTAGATTTCATGCCCCCAGAACTGCTAAAATCTCTATCCAGCATGACTGGTACTAAGGGATTGTACAGGGGATGTAATAGGGCATCTCAAGGATCCTAGTCTCCTCACTTGCGAAGGAGAATGGCAGGAGTTGTAAATCATGGTTGCCCCGTAGGGGTTTTTGAAGGAAAGCTTCTCCAGAAGAATCCAACGCAGCATCTTCAAGGATATTGTCCCTAGTCCCATAAAACAACATGGTAGCATAGGGACAAGTAGAAAACCGGGCATTTGAAAAAGAGGGGGAATTTATGTTTCCCATAGCAACAACTTGCGCTTCTTTTTGTAGCTCCATTTCATTGGAAATGCCATCGCTTTTCATTGTGTAGGGAAAACCCGCAGCTTCTCCAGATGTCGCTGGAACCATAAGTCTCAGCCAGCATAATCAGGGGGCCAAGATGATGCACATCATAGTCTGATAACATCCAGAAGGGCAGGTGTTCTGCAGGGCTGTTCCATAGATTCATTGGTGGTCTAGTCATCTCACCTGATGATGTCCTCAAAGACCCAGGAATCTGTACTGTGGTGGTTTTAGGTGATGACTGTGCTAAATGGATGACCTATTGAGCAAATAAATACATAAATAAATGAAACACCCTATAGAACTTTTGAAGCCCAGATTCCAAATTAAAGGTTGATTATTAAGCCCTGCAGTTTAGTCATGATAATATAACGCTTCATGTTTATTGCTAAGTCAATCTGCAATATGTGCAGAGGGGGAGAAATGTGTTTATTATGTTTACCTTATTTACAGCCAAATTTAAATGTTAAAATACTGCAATTTTTTTTGTCAAGTCTCATGTTTTATGGTTGTTTCTTTCCATTAATATTAAAATATGTAAACAGGATATATAAAAGGTGAAGAAAAGTCTGAAGACTGTAAAAAGGTTTTTGCTGCATACTAGTTAATCAAAATGACTCTCTAGTCAAAGGGGGAAAGAACCAAAGAATGTTAATTGTAAATATTGTGCGGTTATTAAACTGTGGAGGACAAGTTATATCTGTTTTTTTAATGAATCTTTATATGTCCAAGAGCCCCTGATAGATATGCATGGCCAAATTCATTCCTTGACCATTTTTAACAAACACCTAATCCCATCCTAAACCAGTTTTCTTTTGCATATCTATTCATGCTACCTACTTCTTGATAAATATTTTAGGTTGCATGTGCTTTGTATAAAGCAATTGCCACATCAAATTCTTTATCCATCCTTTATCCATTTGTACTCTAAATGTGAAGACTCTGAAATAAATGCCAAAGGGTTCAGTCCCTTATCATGACAGCAACCTTAGGCAAATGTAGATTTGTGGTGAGTACAAGTAAGTCCATCACAAGACAGCCAAAAAAGGGGGGGGGGTCATATATGATTGCTTGTGTCAATGTGCTCCCAATGGCTTAGTTGAGGGGACAATTTCTCAGGGTACCCTTAGACAAATGTTACTGTGACTGGCCCCTGTTAGAACTTGATAACACCACCCTGTCCAGTGGTCCCCCGCCTTTTCGCGGTTTATATACTGTGGTCCCGCTATATCACGGGACCACAGTATATAAAAAAGCCCCCCTGGAGTAAAGGGGGAAAGGTCTGTTTCAGGCCTCCCGTACTAACCCCAGGACTGGTGCTGCCCCAAACGAGCCCGCGAGGGCCTTCCCGGGCCTTCTGGAGTCCCCAAAAGGGCCTCCCTGCGAACTGGAACTGACTTCCAGTAAACTGGAAGTGACTTCTGGATCACCAAAAATCATTTCTGAGGCCTCTGAGGGCCTTCCTAGGCCTGTCAGAGGCATCAGAAATGATTTTAGGCAATCTGGAAGTCACTTCTGGTTCGCAGGAAGGCCCCTTTGGGGGACTCCAGAAGGCTTCTGCACGCCCGTTCAGGGCAGCGCCAGGCCAGGGGTAAGTACAAGGGCCCCCAGCTAGGCCCCCCCAGGCCTGACCCAACCTGCATCCACATATCACGGATTTTCAATTATTGCGGGTTGGGTTGGGCCCCTAACCCCCACGATAGGCGGGGGATCACTGTATTTTCTTTTACTGTCTGAAATACACAGCAGCAAGAGTGATTCCTCCAAAAATAGCTATTGTAAGTGTTTAGACTTCTCAGATACCACAAGACTAACTTTATTTTATGTTTTAATATATATTTTAAACACTAAAACCTCACATGAGCTGTGGCCTATGGGCTACTAAACCTGGATAAACTTGAACTTGATGCTTGGCAGCCAAAACGTAAGGACCTTTGATACTCACTAATGGGGTTGTCATGGTTGGGATTAAGCAGGTGTTTAACTCTTATTGGTACCGTATCTCTGGCACTTAGTCAAAAGGGGAAATTCAGGAGAGGAGCCCTTTCCATCAGGCTTTGAGGACTTCTTAATCAACAAGCAATGCCTTGCAATACAAGAGTGTTGTTTGTGCTTATATCTGTTGGGTGCCTATATTTTTATATTGTTGTATTTTATACATATATTGATTTCTTTGTTTATGGTTTCTGTTTTTATCCCTTATTTATGCTAATTTATTGTTGTTCACTGCCTTGAATTGCTTTCGCAAGTGGGCGGTATACAAATCATAAGTAAAACTAAACTAAAGCTCCCCTCTTCTCTTCTGTTCTTAAGAGATCTTATCCTAATAATGCAATCCTGGGCATACTGTAACACTAATGACATAATTTTGGCATAACTTTCTTTGGCATAACTTTGGAAGGTACATTGTCTTAGGAAATCACTGCAGATTTGTGTGATTCAGTGTCCGAATGATAATGCCTGATAATGTGACTTCCTAATATGAGACAACTTGCTTCCAAACATTATGGTATTTGCAGAGCTATTTCAGAGGCTTTCAGCCACTAAGTTCCATTGTAAACAGCAGTGTTAAATTTAGATTTTTTTTCCCATAAAACCCAACTAGTCCCAAACTGGAAGGGCGCGCACACACGCCTTGTATGCTACCGGGTCACATCCGACTTATGCTGACCTAAGTGGGGTTTTTAAGGCATATTAGGTATTTAAGGAGTAGGTTTAGAAGTACTGATGTTAATAAATTCCCATGACTGTCAGGATTTGAACTCTACCCCTTATACCACTTTATGGAAGGAGTCAAGCTTTGAAACACACATACAGTAATAACATTTAATATTAATTAAACAAAAAAGCAACCATTTTCCTACCACACACCTTGCCTAAATTAAACAATACTTTCCTATATCCTGCAATATTCCAGCTCCAGTATATTATTGAGCCCCTGCTGAGTACATTGCAAAACCTCCTTCACGATTACTGTATCAAATCGCTTCAACCTAGCAACAAGACTTTCCCAAACCTGGGCCTCCAAATATGTTTGACCCTGCATTTGCCATGCCTGTATGACCAATGGGTAAGAATAATGGGAACCATCATCTAACATCTTCTGGATGACCTAGAGGTTGGGCGTGGTCTCAGCTGGATTAGACCAATGAGGCAGGTTGCTCAGTTGGAATTTTAAAAGTTTCCCAAATCCACACCGGGAATAAGAGATTGCACAAGGTGGGAGGTAGCAGTACGGATCAGAAGGACCCGAAGGAAGGTAAAGCTTTCATTGGAGCCCAGAGACTGGTAGGGCATTTTGGGGGACAAGGGAAAGGAGCAGTAGTCTTGTCCTTCAACATGTCTCCCTGACATTCACCTGAGTTTGTAGCTGTTGCAGAGTTTTGAATTTCTGATTAAATTCCAATACATAGGCTGCAGAAGTGTAGGGATCTAGACAGCCGAATAGCTTCGAGTTTCCTCAAACAGTCCATCATCGTTGTCATTAACTGACACAGTTCCAGCAACTCACTTGAAGACATCAGTAGTAGAAAGAAGGAAAATTTTTCTATACTTACAGTGGTGAACAGACAAACATCAAGTTTCATTAAACTTCAATAGACTTTAGAGAGGGAAAAAGACATAGACCAGAGAGGTGGGTCTGTCTTTGAAATCCACTCAGGAGGAAACTACTCTCTCTCAGAGTCAGACTTAATACTTCTCGCCATATAGCTTGAATCATATTAGTTAATTCTGTCTGTGTAAATCTTAGCCATGAATGGCCCCAAGTTAAGAAGCTGGTACAGGTATTTGCTATTGCACACCGGTCATGTGACATCTTCATGTGTGGCAATTCACAGTGGAAACATAATGCAGATGGAGTGATGCCTTGCCTACATAATCTAATTGTATGTCTACAAGAAGATGGGGCAGGCCCTATAGTAACATTAGAAATAGTTTTTAACATCACAGTTCCCCTGAGGAGATTGATTAATGGTCCCGAGGATTCCCGGGGTTGCCAACAAGTTTGACACCTCCCACCTTAAAGTCGGGAGCCTATTTCAGACCAGAGTGACAGGAGGTCAAAGTGAACTATAAAAAATGGAGGACTCGCAACCGGCTTTCCTCAGACTTATGAAGCTGTTTGGATGAGCAGTGAAACATTTCAATCTTTCAAGAAAAAGAAGTCCAGTTGCCATGACTCCACTTCCAGATAAACCCACCTGGTTGACTGAGAATCTTCACAGACACCTAGCCTAGAGAGTGCTTTAAGAACAATGTGGGAGGATATAAGCAGCATGTTTTTTTTAAATATCCTACACCAGTTCCTACTCTCCTACCCTAGTTTGTCTTGAGAGAAACATGGAAGGAACTAAGTGTGCCTAATATGACTACTAAAAAGATACTCACTTGCCCTGCTTATGAACGGACAAGGGGAATGTTTCTCTTGTGTGAATATGGTACAATGGAGGGGATGACAATGGATATGAATTTTAAACACGAATCTCAAGCTAAAGGTTTCGATCCCAGGTGTTTGGCTGCATACCCAGACAAAGCAGCATACCTTGATTATTCTTGCATATGCAAATCTGCTTAGATTCCACACACCCGAGTTCTTTTGAAAAAAAGAACCCCACTAGACATGGGCACGACTCGGCAAAATCCTCGTTTCCGTTTCCATTCCTCGTTTCCGTTACGTAACGGAAACGGTAACGACAATTACTCCGCCACAACTCGAACTCGAACCGACTAAAGAAAAATTGGGTCTGATTTGTCATGGTCGTTCCTGGCAGCATCACAGCGATCGTGCGATGCCAAGCGGCACAGGAAAAAAGTTTTAAAAATAAAAAAAAAACGATTCCCGGCCAAAAAAGCAGGCGAAAATATGCCTGCCTGAGGGCACCTACCAGAGGGGTTGTTTCTGGGGGGGGGGGTCCCCGGCCTCCCCCCCTCCTCTCCTGGGCTGCGCATCCTCGTCGTCTCGCCAACTCGCCAAGCGGTGCGGCACAGAAAAAAAGTAAAAAAAAAAAACCCGATTCCCGGCCAAAAAAGCAGGCGAAAATATGCCTGCCTGAGGGCACCTACCAGAAGGGTGGTTTCTGGGGGGTGGGTCCCCGGCCTCCCCCCCTCTCCTGGGCTGCGCAAAATGCGCATCCTCGTCGTCTCGCCAACTCGCCAAGCAGCGCAGCACAGAAAAAAAGTTTTAAAAATAAAAAACCCCGATTCCCGGCCAAAAAAGCAGGCGAAAATATGCCTGCCTGAGTGAGGGCACCTACCAGAGGGGTGGTTTCTGGGGGGGGGGTCCCCGGCCTCCCCCCTCTCCTGTCCTGGGCTGCTCTGGTGGGGGGCATCCTCGTCGTCTCGCCAACTCGCCATGCCATGCGGTGTGGGCGGGGGATCCAAAATGGGGCGACCCCAATATTTATTTTGAAATCGTGGTCCAAAAACACACCAAAGCACCACAGAAACATGCGAAAATAGCTATTTTAAAACTACCTGAATTTTTTCAGTAGCAGCAGTGGGTTTTTCTTGCAACAAAACATCTCCATTGATTTTATTTTATTTTATTTTTATTTTTATTTTTTTACACCTGCGCAATGATGGGCTGGCCATGGGAGTGGACCATGCAAATTTTTGGAGCCATTCCACCAATTGCATGGCCACTTGGCCAGGTTTTGACCGAGACTTCTGGGATGTGCCTGTCGGGCATAAAAAGCCCACTAACCCTAGCCCGAACCCGAACCCGAACCTGAACCCTAACCCTAACCCATACACCAGTACACTGTCCTTCTTAGTGGGTCAGAGAGGCACCCAGAGGTGCACCCCACTAACTCACCCTAACCTTACCCGTAACCCTAAGCCTAGCCCTTGCGCTAACCCCAACCAGTAAGCCAGATGTGTACTCGCATTGCACTACAGCAAGTACACTTCCCTTCTTAGTGAGTCACAGGGCGCCTGTAGGGGTCCTCTCTCACTTTGTTCCCCAGCCCAAGTGCACCGTATGCCGGCAGGCAGTGAGTCACAGAGGCACCCAAAAGAGAGGTGCCTCTGCCTGCTACTGCAACTTGGTATGCATATCCAATTGGCTATGCATGCCATTTTGTAGCGGGCCAGAGGAGGCACCCACCCCAGAGAGGTGCCTCCAGGAGCCCGCTTTCCCTTCATGGCGGGCCAGAGGAGGCACCCACCCCAGAGAGGTGCCTCCAGGAGCCCGCTCCCCCCCCCCAAAACCAGTACTAATGACAGACAAAAAACCGACAAATGAAATGACAAATTTTTGGAAAATTTCGCGAAAAACAGAAACGAGCCGAAACGAGCCGGCTCCGACACACGACAACTCGAAACGTATTTTTTCCTGGTTGTGCCCATCTCTAAACCCCACACAATTTATACCTTCCCCATATGAATTCACTGTTCAGTTGGAGACACTCATGCTGAACATAAAAACTCAGGCGAGAACTCTGAATTCGGGAGGGAAATTGTCTGCATTTGCACACTTCCTTGGGGGTGGGGGTGGGGTGGGGGGAATTATTCCCTGTCCAGGCTTCCATTCCCCCCCCATAAAACCTCTCGCTTTTCAAATTAAATTTCCCATCAACTTTGTACATTCTGTGTGTCGAACTCTGCCCACTGATTCTTAGGGCTGATTAGAGCCTGCAGTGACAAGCATATATTATCCCCTGAAACAGCTTTATGAGGCCTGCAGTTCTTCATCGACCATAGATCTGACTCAGCCAGGTTCATTCTGTTTGCCCTATTGATATTTAATGAATAGCACTGACAACATTCTCTGCTTATAAGCCAAAATGAGACGGGAACACTTCCCTGGAGGCCAAGTCGCCCACTGCGCTCTCTTTTTCTTTTCCCAAGTGGGTGGGGGGGGAGGGAAGGAAGGTTGGATCCCCTCCAAGATGTCAGCCGCTTGTTGTTTATGGATTGTATGTGAGAAATGTGCAACATCGACCCTTCAAAACTCTGGCCAACACGACTGTTTCTGGCAGTTGCCTTGGGGAGGACTCACTGAATAAATTTTACATGTCATTAGTTACCATATACAAGGCAATTCGCTGGAAGTAAATGGTGCTTCAGGAAAAAAAATCAAAGTGGTAGAAAGTTCCACCGGCGGCTTTATTCCCCCGTTAAGAAAGTCGCTGATCTCTAATGATGCTTATTTTGTAAAATTAAACAAAGGGGAATAGGAAAGCCCGAGACACACTACTCGCTTGTGTTTTATTTATTTTTTTTAGGCTGGATCATCATTTCCCCCAAGAGAGCCAGTTCTGACGTGGATTGACCGTCAAACTAGGAGTCAGGAAACCAGGGTTCAAATCCCCACTCAGCCACTGAAAGTCCCGGGGAGTCGCAATGGCAAAGCACTTCTTGAATACCTCACACACCTTGGTAACCCTGTTAAAACCATATGTTTTAACATATGTGGAAAAGGTAAAGTAATGTATAATTAAAATTAACTGTAAGTAAAATGTTTATGTGACTCTTAGAATGTAAGTTAAGGATAAAAAAGTGCATATAGTGGTAAGTAAATAACATAAAAGTTATGTATAATTGTATATTTACTGGATGTGCAAAGGTATATTGAATGGTAAGTGTAACTCCAGGAATTTAATTTTAAGTGGGCAAACTGATTGGAAAGTTTACCCTCTTAAAATTACTTAATTAGGGTGAAGGTATGTGGCAAAAAGGGTAACACAAGTATGAATATCCATGAGTTTGTTTTGAATAGCCAATCACCAAGCTGGTGGGAGTGGCTAAGAACGTTATATATGGAAACCTAATAGGTGCTGGAGAGTTCAGGTTGAGTTGAGTTCAGTTGAGAGAGCTGAGAGTCAGTTTGGATTCTCAGTTGGTCAGGTATGAGATCCTGCCACTGAAAAGGGTCTGGTTTCTAAAAGAAATATAGTACAATGGTACTTTGTATAAATTAATTAATTTGTTCCAAATGAAATTATGTCAAGCAAATTTTCCTTTATACAAATTTCCCATAGGAATGCATTGAAAACAGAGTAATCCCTAATCGCAACCATTTTCATGTTGTACGGATTCGCCCCATAGGCGATTCTGTTAAGCAAATTTCCCCTATCTCTAGAATTTTTATGTTGTACAGATTTTATGTTATACCAACCGTTTGTTATATGAGGGTCCACTGTATATTAAGAATCTATGATTGTAATACAATAATATTGGCTGAATAATACTGAACATCTATTTGTAAACTAATAAACTTTTCACATTTTGTTTTAAAACTAAAAGGAAAAAAAGAAAACCCTGCTAAGAATGCCACGAATCAAAGGTGAGTTGGCAGTGAAACTGTTCATCCAAAGAAAATAATATTGCTGCTCATGGAGCCCCATTCATCAGTCCGTCTGCAAAACTCAGGCAATGGTTACACTGGCAAGCCAAATCAGAGCTACTTGATTTGCAGCCTAATTTATGGTTTCCTCAGATTAGATAATCACATGGAGACCGGTTTGTGCTGCCAGTACCCACACTGGCCCCTCAGTCCAATGCTGTTCTATCTGCACAGCACAGCCCTCAGACCCGCCTCCTTTGATCCCTTCCTGTGTCAATCCCCGGCGCTCATCTGAGGGTCCATCGTAAAGCCAGTAGGTTTCATTTTTCATTTTTCATTTTTGTTTTGTGTTTAATTTATCTAATGGTTTATTATTTAATGTTTATTGTTTATTATCTACTCATTATTCAATTACTGACTGACTTAGTCATTTAGTATGTTTTAACTGTTTATTTATTTATTTATTTATTTATTTATTTATTTATTTATTTATTATTTATTTTTTATTTATTTATTTTTTATAGAGCTTATATACCGCCCGTCTTCCCGAAGGAACTCTGGGCGGTTCAAAGCAATACGTCAGCAACAACCAATTCAGAACAATAAAATAAACAGAGTGACAATATATTAAAACAGCAATTTAACCCTGGCAAAACTAAAATAATAAGACTAACTAATTGAATCGATGGCGGAGAAAAAAATGTTTAAGCGGGGTCACCAAACGCCTCACGGAAGAGCAGCGTTTTCAGAGCCTTCCGAAAGGCTGGCAGGGACTGTGCAAGGCGCACTTCGCTGGGTAGATGGTTCCACATAGTGGGTCCAGCCACAGAGAAGGCCTGGTTTCGAGTTGACGTTTTCCGGGCCTCCCTGGGCATGGCAACCCGAAGCGAGTGCACCCGCGACATCCGCATTGGACGGGCCGAAGTTGATTTGCTTGTTGATTTGCTCCTCTATGTAAACCGCCTAGAGTTCCTTCGAGAAAATCAGTGTGGTATAGAAATATAATAAATAAATAAATAAATAAATAAATAAATAAATAAATAAATAAATAAATAAATAGCTTAACGAGTGGCATGTTGGTAGAAGAAAAAGCGGGTTGAGCTGCGTGGCCTTCACAAAATACAAATGCAAAACTAGGCTACAGGCGATACCTTTATAGGGCACTTATAAAAATAAAAAACACTGCAAGCTTTCGAGTGCGAGGTGCAACACATTCTTCTTCAAAGCAGGTCCCAAAAATTCAAACATGGCAAAAGATGTGCTTTGCCAGGAGTTTATTCTTAAAGTTCTTGGCTGAATGGCATACGCCAGCAAGGAGTCTTCTTAGAGGCAGGAAGTCACAGGGCAGTTGTAAAAGCTGTTTAAGCATTGAGTTTCCCACACCCATTCTTCAAAAAAAGGTATGACCCATGTTCCTTTTTTTGAAGAATGGGGGTTGGAAACTCATTGCTTAAACATCTTTTACAACTGCCCTCCGACTTCCTGCCTCTAAGAAGACTCCTTGCTTGAATACACCAGCAAACTGGTGATGGTACCCCTGCCATTCGCATGCCTGGGATCAGTAATTTTCCATTGAATATATATTTTTTAAAATTTTATTATTATTTTTAAAAAATATTCAGTGGAAAATTACTGATCTCAGGCATGAGAATGGCAGGCTTTGCTTCTTCAAGTGATTTTAGGGGACCCTTTGAAATTTGGAAAATTTAGGGTTTCTGGGGCAGAGATATTAAGCTCCAAAGGAGGTGGGGGTTGCTTAATGGAAGGAGTGTGTCCACCGCACTTTACCAATGATAGGGTTGATTGACAGCTTCCACTCAGCGCACTGATCCACACTCCTTCAATTAAGTACCCTCACAGCCCCTTTGGAGCTCAATAACTCTGGTCCCTGCACCCCAAACCTCTCCAAATTGGAGGTGCTTCAAGGGGAGGGCTTGAGGAAGCGCCACTGTAATTTCTATGCTACTAGCTGCCTGGAATCACTATTTTCAAGCACATAACATTACAAATAGAAATGTTTTTCCAGGGTACCCCGTTTGAAGTTGAATAACTCAGCCCCCTGAACCCCAAATCTCTCCAAATTTGGAGGGTTTAAAGGTACAAGGAAGGTTTACACCAAATTTGGTGCCCCTAGGACCCAGGGAAGCTATTTTACAGAGAAATGAATCAGATCATTTTAAACTCTACAGCCGGTTTGTTTTGTTACTAACAAAACACTGCTTCCCTTGTTCATTTCATTTGGTTTCGTTTTGCTACATAACAGACCGATAAATCAGCGGTTCATGTTTCATTTGGTGCGCATCCCTACTCCTAAGCACTCCAAAGCAATACCTGCCTCCGCTTTCTTGTTTGGTATGTTTTGAGAAAAGAGTTGGAAAAACACACCCTTTCCTTTTGTTTTCATCTTATTTCCCATGCATGTGATGAGAGCAAAGGCTCGCACTATGCTGTATTTCAATATTTTTATTAAGTAAAATTATGGAAAATCCTTAAGATCTGTATAAAACAGCCAATGGCCTTGAAGACCAAATATCTTTTAAGGAAAGGATGAAAGATAATGTGTGATTATGCTTAGCCAGAGGACAGGCAGTTAAAAAGCAGCATAGCAGTTGTCTTCAGACATCTGAACTGTTCTGCCATTGCTTACAGAGCAAATTTGTTCTCTGTTGTTCAATAGACCAAAATTCCTCTGTCCATCTTCTCCCCTTTAAAAATGTTCCAAATGCTGAATAATGGAGATCAAGACATGTAAATTTGCTACAGCCTGTTTGGGCAGACTAGACCATGTGGATTTTCTGAACCATTTTGTCAGACGATGTATGCCATCCACACACAAAAATTATTTGGCACGTTAATTAGTAGGCAGGTGAGTCCCATGCCATCTAGTTGAGATTACTTCTGTGAGAGCGTGGAAAACTCCTTGAAGATAGTGGGATAGTCAATCTTTTTCAGGAAAGTGTGCTTCCTACAGGAAACAACTTAGCGATCACTGTGTTACGCAACTACCTCAGGCAAGTCTACAATTTAGGTAAGTGTGGTTAGGACTAAGTGATAGTGGGGACTGGCACTTGAACACCTGCCTGTCTCAGTGTTTGGGAAGAAGGGAGAAAATTCTTAAGTGAGTACAGTATTTCAGTAGGACCTTCTCCCACCTCCCAGAATCTGCACGTTAGCTTCATTGGCTTTCACCAATTGGCCCTCAAGATTTAAGCTTAGGATTCCCTGGAAGTCTAATTTCTGAAGCACGAAAGACTGACTGCATCACCTCTCTCCCATAGCAACAGGCTTTCAGTAGCATCTGTTTCTGCCACTCTTTGAGCCTCCAGTTCTTTATCTACCGGCACATTTTTGTGAAGAAAATCGTATGCATGGAAATGCCTCTTGATGGAAAAAGAAATCTAAACAGTGGCCTGGCATCCAGTGGGCCACCCAGAAGTCCACTTCTTTCTGAGGCAAGCTTTTCTTGCCTCAGAAAGAGTCTAAAATTCTAAAATCTTTCTGAGGCAAGCTTTTCTTGTTTCAGATACAATCCCACATGGGCATCACCTCCCACGATGCCAAACGGCATCTCTCCCGTCTTTCTCTGTTTTTAAATTCCCTAGGCTGCTGTATACTCGAAGCAATAGAAATATTTTACTCTGGCAGTTTGCTCTTTGTGGCTTCTCGTGTTGGTATTGATGAAGTGTTATAATCAACACTTTGTCTTGCTACCTCATTTTAATCCCCCCCCCCGTGTGTTTATCTCAGCGGGGGACTCTAAACTATATTTTTATAATGTCCTCTTCCCCTGCAAACTTGTATCTTCGGCTAGTGAAAAAGATTAATAATCCCCATACCTTCTCTGCAAAAGGTTTAATAAACAATGCTTAATTAAAACAAGGGAAGCACAATAAACCCAAAGGGTTTTTGCTCTCGTGTTGCATATTTGTGTCATTTTTCTTGTTTGTTGTGGGGGGTTTTAGAAGAAGGAGAAAAAGAAAAAAACTGGGGGAGGGTAGAAGGGAAGGACTGGCAGAGAACATCAGAGTTTTATATTTAATTGAACTAACAGCATGTGCTGACAAGTAATAAATAACAGCAGAACAGAGTGACTAAATAAATTGGTTTCCTCGAGCCATGATTCATCCTCTGTCTTTCATTGCCATCAGGTTAAGAGAGAGCTTCTTTTTTGTCAGCTCGTAGGAAAAATATTTAATAGCACAGCAATCTCCCCATCCCCATCCCCCCACCCCCACCCGTGCCTCAATAGCCTTTTAAAGTGTTCAGAATTACTAGAAATAAATTAAAAGGCAGCGATTAACAAACAAAAAGAGTACTCCCTCCGATCCAAGTTTGTCCTGTGGAATCCAAATCACACGAGAGGCTTTTAAAAAAGAATTAGAGGGACGGATGGACAGCGTTCCATAAATCCTCTCATCTGCTCACCTCTCTCTGGCAAGAGACCATCTCTAGATTCTGCACCAGGACCTCCATGGAGCTGGGCTTTCTTAGGAAGCAGAGGTGTAGGACCACTGGTGTTATTTGCAGTAGTAGGCGCATTGGGAAAAGGGAGAAGCCACACAGCTTTTTCTTTCACTTGGTTTCTCCATGAACAGAAGAGAACACAGAAATGTTCTCTTTTTTTGGTCTGCTTCTTCTTCTACTACTACTACTACTACTTTTTTGGAGAAACCCATTGCCCAAACTCCCACTCTCCATGCTATCTATAGAATGTGCTAGGCTACACCACAAAAATCTTCAAGATCTAGAAGGGAAAGAGGAATGTTTTCTACAGGTGGGAGTAAATGTTGTTTCAAGATATTTTAATCCAGGCCTGCACAATGTTGACCGTGGGCAACCGGTAGCCTGCAGGACCATTGGAAGTAGCCCGCCAGGTCTCCACCAGCCTCCCGATCCGCCACCAGTGGTGGCGTGTTTGGGGTGTGCCTAAGCCGGCCTGCCGCATGTGCTGCTTGGCCCTCTCTGGCCTGGCCAAGCGGTCTAATGGCCACAGCAGCAGCCACGGCAACGGAGGAGGAGGAGGAGCGCCAGATGAGTTGGCCTTCTCCGGTCTGGTTGAGTGGCTTCGCAGCAGAGGCAACAGCCACAGCAAAGGAGGAGGAGGGGAGGAGGAGAGCTAGGCCGGGCTCCGGGTGCACTCAGCCGTCTCCGGTCTAGCCAAGCAGTCTCTTGACTGTGGCAGCAGCCACTGCAACGGAGGAAGAGGGGGAGGGCCAGGCTGGGCAGCTGTGCACACTCATTTAAATAGACCTCAGGGGCCCTTGGGGAGATCAAAGTAGACCGCAGGGCTGTTTGGGAGAAAAAAGTTGATCGTGGGCTGCTCAAAGTTGGACAGCCCTGTTTTAATCTATGTGTCAGATTTCATCTGGGGTTATTTCCCAAGATATCATACAACTCATGAGGCAGAAAGCTGGAATTTTGTGATCACATAACGAGGAACATAATGAGATAAGGGCAGGCAAGATAATAATTTATTTACCGAAATAACTGAGGAGTTGTGTGAACACTTTTCCTCTGAATCCCAATCAGGTTAGGACTTAGAGGCATCCTGTTATTTATTTTTCTGTTACTTTTAAGTTACCATTCTGATTATTTATGGGGCCCGTCACATTTTATAACCTCGCTGCAAAACACAACCATATCACCCAGCTTTTGTCCTCTTTTCTACATTACTGAAAAACAAGGCAGACCATTGAGAGACCTCTAAAACATTTCTAAGTTTCCAGGCTGGTGAAGAACAGTCTTCCTCTTACTCTTCTTGAGAACCAATTAGTAGCACAGTTTGGGCAATACAGGGCCTTTTCACATGACCCCTAAAATCCGCAGCAAATGGCTCCTAGATCCAGAGCTTAAAATTTTTTCCACACCAGCTCCGGAGTTTACAAAGAATTAAGTGCGACCACGCTCACCTAAGCGCGTCCCAGCGCACTTTTCAAGTAACTGCTCTCGGGGGTTAAAAATTCCTGATGTGGATGTAAAGTGCCGGGCTCCTCGCTTCTGTTTGTTGTTTTTTTGCCCCCTGCCCCTTTAAGAGATACTAATGCTGCCGGCAGAAGAGCGAGACGGCAGAACGGAGGTGAGCCGGGCATTCTTTTCTTCCTTTTTTTCTCCCTCCCCTCATGCAGACAGCAGCCAGGAGTGCGGAGGGGGTGAAAACACAGGAACAGCGACAAACCCCCAAGATCTCTGGTTCGAATTTAAGTGGCCAGTGGATTTTAGGGGTCATGTGAAAAGGCTCACACTGATTAAACTCCACTGCTTTAAAGTGAATTACATTGATTAAAGATGCACATAAAGTTGGCACTTTTGGAAGCAACCATAAATGTTGACCTCAGGACGAGCTTCTCATGGGAATTATTTAGGGAGGCAAATGCAACTGCAAGCATTATACAGTTGCAAAACCAAGAATTAAATCCTGTTGCTTAGCGTAGTAACTCACACTAAAGTAGACCCTTTGAATAATTCCTTTGTAAGTTCCACTGATTCAAATGGGCTTACTCGAGGCTTAATTTTGTGTTGGCCCATTAGAATCAATAAAATTCATGGAGGAGTTGACTAATCTAAATCCAAATCCTTGTTGAATCAATGGGCCTACTCTTGCATGTCTTACAATACTAAGTCACGGGGTTTCAGCTAATGAGTGAAAAGCAAAAAAAAAAGTGTTTCTGCTTATATAGCGCTCCATACCATTTCAAGTAGTCTCTGGGCGGTTTACAGTTTTAATTACAGTATGCAGGCTACACATTGCCCCCAGCAAGCTGGGTACTCATTTTACTGACCTCGGGAGGATGGAAGGCAGAGTCAACCATAAGCCTGCTATCTGGGATTGAAACCCAGGTCATGAGCACAGTTTTACCTGCACTACAGGCATTTAACCACTGCGCCACGGGGCTCCTATAAATAAACAAACCACAAATGCCTCCCAAAATAGGAAGGAAATACAACACTCGCACTCCCATTTTGCTGGCTTCCCTGGTTTGAACTGGGAAGAACCTTCTCATTCCTATCACTGGACAGAAGCTATTAACATTTTCCCACTGTATCCAGTTGGAATTGCATCAGTGTTTCTTTCCTGGCACTGAATCAATTTATCCGCTTGCACAGCATAATGCCACAAGGTATTACATGGAAAACCAAGGTAAGATCATACAGTACAGTGGTACCTCTTAAGACAAATTTAATTGGTTCTATGGATCACTTTGTTTTATGAAAAAATTGTCTTACAAAATGTAGTTTCCCATAAAAATGCATTAAGAACGGATTAATCTGTTCCAGAGGCTAGAATAAAGACAATAATAACCGTGTTTTTTCCTGGGTACATGCCTATTCCCGGAATTTTTTTCTTCCGAGTTTTTGTCTTACGAGGCATTTGTCTTAAGAGGTACCACTGCATTTGATAATAGCTAAGCATCAAGATGCTAGCCTGTCTTTTACTATAACTGATTTGGATATAATATCATTCCTTACAGCGGCTGCACCCCATATCAGTATAGCCACAGTGACCTTCAACCTCTGGTAGGAAAGGAGGAAGGAGAAGTCTGCAACCCAACACTTGTAGATTATCTGGGCATTTTAGAAAGCTTGGAAACCACTCTTTTCTGCATGAAAAAAAATGAGGGATGGAAGAGGTTGACTTTGAAACTGTACCTCCAAGTATCTAAATACATGATTTGCTTAACACATGAGATAGAAGACAATAACGGTGTTCACTGAATTGTAAACAAAGGCTGAAATTCTGTTGCTCTGTGTAGCAATCTGTAACTCGAGTTAGCCCATGCAATCAAGGGGGATTTGGTGAGTCAAGTCCTCCTTCGGTTCCACTGATTCCATGGGCCTGCTCTAGACTGACGACACTAAGCAACAGGATTTCAACCATTATGTGAAGCACAATGAGTCATTATAATATTTCAAAGATTCATTATAATATTTCAAAGTTCAGTTATTTAGCCTCAGTCTTGGAGCCCAACTGACTGGAGTAGCAGACATGACTTTTTGTTTGGTACTTTCAAAGGCTGATGAGCAAAGACACGAGGAACCGAAGGGCCACACATGGCAGCTTAATAATGAAACAAGGAAAGCTTTAGTGAAACAGCTTAACCCTCTTAGGTCATCCAGAAACGAGTCATCTGGGTGAGAGTCCTAACCCCTCCAGCTGCCTGTCCTTGTGTGCTGATGATGGAGGACAGTCTAAAGAGGAAATGAGACTCCTACATGTGGAACCTCTTCATACAATCCAGAAACCACAGTTTATGTGGTCTCCAACCACGAGGAGAAGCTCCATGTAAAGAAGTGTCCTTTCTCTTCAAACAGTCCTCCTCAGGGGTGGGTTGATGATAGCAAGAAAATATTAATCTTAGTATTCACTGTGACCAGCTGAATAAAGTTATTTTGACAGATACTCTTTTGTTTGTAGACATTCTTTTTGTCACCAAAAATGATAGCACTCAGTGAGATTATTTGCAAAGCATGACACTGGCTCCACTTATATCTGTCCATTTACCTACCTATCTTCCCTTCAATAAATAAACAATTTAATTTAACTTCTTCATTTATTAACTGTGAAGAAACTGACAAGCAGAGGGTTCATGTACATTTGGGAAGCCTGCCCCTTCACTACTATGTTGTATACAGTAATACCTTGGTTTAAGAGTCACTTGATTTAAGAGCGTTTTGCAACACAAGCAAACATTTATTCTAAATTATGCCTTGATCAACAAGAAATGTCTTGCAATACAAGTAACTGGAGCAGGACACATGAACACAAGTGAGCCAATGATGGCTCTCTCCCCCCACCCTGTGCTGGATTGTGGGTCATTGTCTGGAACGTTCTGCCTCAGGCAGCCTCCAAAGCAGACGGAGGAGAGAGGAACGTTTTCAAAGAGGAGTGCAGATTAGAGATCTGTTTTATTTATTTTTAATATTTTTATTTAATTTGTTTTCAACATCCTTTCTTATTTTTCAAACTATTTATAGCCATGGGACAGCTAGTCAAGTATGCATAGAGCTACAAAATGCACTTCATTATTGTCACATTAAAGCAGAGTAAAATCAATTTGTTAGTCTGATGCAGTGCAGATTCCACAGCCAGGTAACTAAACTAAGGTGTGGACATGGACTTCTAGCCAACTTCTTTTGTGAGTTTTGGCATTTTGTGTGTGTATAGTATGTGTTCTATAGGACCCTGAAATATTATCTGACTTTTCATGCTTTCTTATGGAGAAATTTGCTTTGATATAAGAGCGTTTTGGTTTACAAGCAAGTTTCCAGAACCTAGGTATTACTATATATCTGAGGGCTCTATCACATGCCCTTTAAAATGCTGATTAAATTTCAAGATAAAGCATTTCCAAAAATACTGTCCCCACGGCCACTGGTTATGGCCCCTTTAGCGAGTTTTCCATGACCTACCGGAGAATTTGGGAATTTTTTGCTCCGGTAAAAAATGTGAGCCAGAAGTGCGTGGGAGCTTGCATATGATCCGGTTTTCTGCTTTTTAACCCCTAGCCTCGACCAGCTCGTCCATGGGCTGGTCAGCACTTTTTTATTTTTTAAAAAATTTCTCCTCCCCCCCCCCCCCGTGCTGGTCATCTAGCCTTCGGGCTGTCAGCGCTGGTTTTTTTAATTTTTTTTCCCTAGCCCCATTAGCTCTTGGGGCTGGTCGGCACTTTTAATTTTTTTAAACCCCCCCCCCCAGCGCTGATCAGCTGGCCTTCGGGCTGTCAGCGCTGTCTTTTTCCTAGTGCCACCTGCTGGCTGTGGGGCTGAACGGCACTTTTTAAAAAAAATTCTTTGTACATGGGAATGGAGATCCCACATCTTCAGTCATGTGACCAAGAAAGAAGAAAAGCTGGACTTTCACTATACCTAGTCAGTGGTTCTCAACCTGTGGGTCCCCAGATGTTCCTGGACTGCATCTTCCAGAAATCTTCATCACTAGCTGAGCTGGACAAGATTTCTGGGAGTTGCAGTCCAGGAACATCTGGGGACCCACAGGTTGAAAACCACTAATCAAGATCTTCCCTCAGGTGAGATAGCGGCCAAAGAAGGATTTATATTTTGTAAGAAGGCTTACTATCTGAATCATTTTGATCGGTTCCTGCCTCTCTCCTGTAGCTATTTTATACTGCCATAGTTTTCTTTCTCCCTTTTCTTTCTCATCAGTTAGAAATGGGCCATTCTTCTCTTTTAAGCAGCCTAGATTGCTATGGCCTTGGGTGAGGCCTAAAAGAATCTGGAACAGAAATTGCAGTCCCAAGAAAAGTTACAGCTATGGGCCACAATAGTCAGAATCTTTTTCATGGAACCAAATCCTTCAGGAGATTCGCCTGGCCCCCTCACTTCAAATATTCAAGCGTCAAGTAAAAACAGGGTTATACAGGTTGACCTTCCCTGATTTTTCAACCACCAATTTATGATGCTGGATAAATTCTTTCTCTGCCACCTCTATGTGATACCTTTTTATTCTCATATTTATTATTAATGTTTGGTAGTTCTTGATTTTATATTTTACTTTTTATCCCAGGAGATATTTGGGTTTCTATTGGGTGTATTGTATGGTTTTATATGTGTGTTGATGTTCTTATATATTTGAACGCAATACATATTTTTGTAGTTTGTTATGCTGTGCACCGCACACAGTAACCCTCGGGCTAGATGGTTTGCGGAATACAAATAAAATAAATAAATAAATAAATAAATCCTTCAACCAGCATGACCACTGCTAATGATAAATAGAAGAATATTTGGTATTTGTGGCCTATTAACCGTAACATTTTGAACCCTTAGGCTATGTTTTCCTCTTATTTCCTGAGGCTACATGGAGTAGAAAACATATATTTTTACTTTTTCTGAAGAGACTATAACTTGTACTCCTCAATAGCCCCTGCTCCACTCTGGGGAAACGAAATAAATTGAAGTGGGCCAAAGTAGAAGGTCATCCCTTCTCACCCCGCCAATCCTTTATCTGCTTTCCCAGCACTGAGACAATAGAGTAGATAATAGAATAAATATGAAGATCAGGCGAATGTTATGTCAAATCTCAGTGGTAAACTAAAATTTCTTGAGGTACAGTAATATCAGAAGATATAATTAGTCACCCTAGAACGACTACTTTAACAGAAACCATTTTCTGGAGGTGGCAAAAAAGCTCATAAAATTACGCTTTAATTCAAATAAGTACATACTCTAGTATCTCCATCTATCCCTAGACAAATTGGCCTTAAACCAATATAGATTAAATATCCTGCTCTGTACGTGTTTAGGATCCAAAATGGTGACCAAAACAAATTCATCAGACGGTTGCCTTTAAAAATGGCCATTAACCTAACAGCACTAATGGGTGAATCACAGTATTTGAAAAGAGCTACCTGGCCTTTCAAATAACTGCAGAAGCTAAATTATTCACTACTGTTCTCTGGACAGGATAACGGTTGTTTTATGGTCTCAACGCAATCTGATTTAAGAGGCTGAAAAAGTCAGGCTTTTATTTGGCCATAGTAACAGTTCTCCAAAAAATACACAAAATGTTGGGGAAACTGTCCATTTATTTCCCCTCTTCAAGCCCTGTGGTAGTGATTCATTTACCTCAACCCCCATGCAGGAATTTAATCTGCACATCTGAGGGTTAAACGTGTGGTGGGAACAAGGATATGATTCCCAAATAGGAGCGTTCTCAAACCTGGTTTAGGCTCAGAAGCGCTTTCATTGGAAGAACTACATACAAATATAGTTGCAACCCTTCTTTCCTGTGCACTTTGGGCTAAACACACCAGAGGTTTTAGGTGCACACCCACACTCAGGGCCGGTGCGTCCATTAAGGCGAACTAGGCAGTTGCCTAGGGCGCCAAAATGGAGAGGGGGCACTGGCAAGCTTGCTGCCCCCCCGCCACTGGCCACCGCCGTCCTCCCCCCGCCGCCCGTCACCGTCCGCCCGCTGCCCCCGCGCCCATCGCTGCCCACCCCCCGTGCCCCTCACCGTCTGCCCCCACGCCCGTCGCCGTCCCGTCATCCGCTGCTCCCCTGCCACCCCGCCCGCCCACCCCAAACCCACCCCCCGCCACCGCTGCTGCCACCACGCCCACCACCGCCGCCTGCCACCACTGCCTGCCTCACCCACTGCCCCCACACACACACCTCACCTAGGGTGCAAAAAAACCTAGTGCTGGTCCTGCCCACACTTGTGTCTATTGGGAGTGAGGATAATATATTTGCCCTCCCCCCCAATGAGTAGAACATGGCTACTGCTCATGAGGTCTATTATCATCAAGTCTCAGAAATCTACTCTTCTCCAGCATCTGTTTATTTCTGAATGCAATGCAAGTGGAATCTAGAAACCAACAACTTCTACAGCCATCATTAAAAAAATCTATGGAGGCTTCTTTTTTTCCACCATTTACTCCATTCAGAAGCTGTGTGTGTGTGTGTGTGTGTGTGTGTGTGTGTGTGTGTGTGTGTGTGTGTGTGTGTGTGTGTGTGTGTGTGTGTGTGTGTGTGTGCGCGTGTTATTAAAAGTAGACATTTATTAAGAATGTGTGTATATTATAATTCTTCAGATACCAGGCTGATAATACACCAATGAATCAAAAGCACAAGGTGTTGAATATCAAAATGCTCTACAAAGCACATGTCAGTTAACTGCTCTCAGTTCACTACTACCTAGAGTTTGGACAGGTCACTTCTCGGAATGCACTTGCCAGAGTCCCCAGAATCATCAGAATCCAAAACATTTTTCTTCCTAAGATCTTTTCTCACTTCTTTAATGTTAACGTTTACAGTAGGTTGTGCACCAAGCCATTTGGTGTCCTAGACTCCTAACACATCCATAAATGGAGTTGCTTTTGGCTGACTCAGCACCCAGCAGTCAAATACTCTTGAGATCCTGCCCCTCCGTCCAGCCTGCCAGATTTATATACAAGAAATCCTCCCCCACCTTCTCCTGCAATTAATCAGATTTTGAGTTGGGTCACCAAGACGTAAAGTCCGATCTTGCAGTATAAGAACTCTCCCTTGTGTCAATGGTGCAGAATGTCATCCAGTCCATGCCATTGCAATCCCACTGGAGATATTCTGATAATTTCATTAATCGGTGCATGATGTCTGTT
Organism: Phrynocephalus forsythii; assembly: GCA_029282475.1. Taxonomy (NCBI): domain Eukaryota; kingdom Metazoa; phylum Chordata; class Lepidosauria; order Squamata; family Agamidae; genus Phrynocephalus; species Phrynocephalus forsythii. The sequence goes on from JAPFRF010000004.1 coordinate 24,769,160, forward strand.
GTGCCAAACACTCACAACAATCCCAAGCATTATCATCTGAACAAGTGTTTGTGTTGCCACATCACCTGATTTTATGTGCGCTGTGCTCAGAAGCATTCCACTTCACAGGCAACAATGAAAACAAAAATAAGATATATTTGCAGCATAAATATTATGAAGGACATTAGCATATAAATAAACACTGATAATGGAGTAAAAAGTGTGAAGATATTTTTTGCAGCAAATGTAATTTCCGCCAAGGAAGTCATGCCAGACTTTCATGAACAGCTTGTTCAAAGGACTATTGTGAGAAGTATAGGTGAAGGTTAGGTTTTATTTCTGTTATGAATTTAGAATAGGTTATAAACCATATGTGTTTGGAAGCTAATTTCTTTGCAGGGCTTAATGGTAGTATGGCATTCACTCCAAAAGCTTCCTTATTCATTCTCTATGCAATACAATAGCACGGAATAATGAAATTTGTAAATCACAGATCAGTATTTGCAGAGCGAGTGTGTATAAAAGACTGGTCAATTTATATAAGGAGTCCTCCCCACGCCTTGCAGATATACTGCATTTATTTGGCTTCTGAAACCACCAGGTGTCTGAAAGCTCCTGGAAGGTGAAGAATGTATTTGGAACCGAGTCTTCCTCTAAACATTTTGGCCTAGTATCTCACTCTGAGCTTCTGCTGATCGGAAAAGTCCTGGCAGCCTCATAACACAGACCAAAACAGTGCCCTTGGCAGGCGAAGGGAAGGTTTTCTTCATGGAGATCATTGCCTCTGTTTTAGGAGGCCATGGTCCTACTGTACAGAAAACAGTCTTCAACTTGAAGGACTCATGGAGGACGGCCCTTGGTTTGAAGCATTCTCTCTTTCAAGGATGGACAGTCTTTGGCACTCCAGAGGTTGGTGAGCTGTAGGTCCCATCTTCCTAACTACATGTCAAGGAGCTTGCTGGATCCCACCCAGGCCCTATCAGGTTCAGACAGTGGTCAAACAAGTGTCTATGGCAGTGGTTCCCAACCTGGGGGTCGGGACCCCTTGGGGGGGTTGAACGACCATTTCACAGGGGTCGCCCTGAGCCAGTGAAGAAAAAGGCACAAACGGCTTGGGTCTGGAGGAGGAGGTGGAGGAGCGGATGAAATGAGCGAGTTACAGCTAGATAGGTTGGAGGGGGTGTCAGTCAAAGGCACCGGAGGCTGCGATTGGCTGAGGGTGCCTGTAGAGGGAGGTTCTCTATGGCACCTGTGGTAGTGGCCTAGCTGCCATAGGGGGCTTGTGGCCTCTTCCAAGCCGGGCAAGGAGTCACCACAACATGAGGAACTGTATTAAAGGGTCACGGCATTAGGAAGGTTGAGAACCACTGGTCTATGGGAAGCCTACCAGTGGAACACGGAAAACCCCTGGGGATAATGTGTTTCATTGTCTTCTATCTGTATTTAGAATTGGGATTGAACTGATAATACATGAAAACATTTGCTGTGCTCTGTTTTTATCCTAAAAGTAACCACTGTGGTGATGGTGGATGTGGGATCAAAACTGGCATACAGGGAAATATGTTTGCCTTCCCCTCCCTGCCCCCCCCCAAAGTGAAAATCTTCACTCTCCAGAACTGATTTAAGAAGTAAACTGCAGCTGCTGTGGTTACTAAATATTTAGCTTCCCTCCTGTGAGAAATCATGGGATTGTTTTGCCAAGAGTCAAACTCAACTCCTTGCACAGCTCTTTCCTCTGACACCTCTCACTTTAATTTTCTTTAAAAATGAACAAAAACACTATAAACACATAGATGCATTTCATGCATATGCTGTGGCTTTCAGGCTGTAATTCATTTAACAACTGGCTCTGAGACAATAATTTTGCCAAACTCAGATTGAAATAGTACACCTCTGCTTCCCCAAAGAGTAGTTGCCCCTTGGAAATGAAACCCCACCCTTCTTCTTCTTCTTCTTCTTCTTCTTCTTCTTCTTCTTCTTCTTCTTCTTCTTCTTCTTCTTCTTCTTCTGCTTCTGCTTCTGCTTCTGCTTCTGCTTCTTCTCTCTCTCTCTTTCTCTGGCCAATATCTTACTGTGCAATTATAAAAGGCCTTGTTTTTCAAGGCAAAACGCCGCTAATTTCAGAAATCCTCGTAGACATTATCTGTGGCATATTGAGGTGAATGCCGTAGTTGTGACAGGTAATCTCTATGGAAATGTCTTGACGTACAGTGCTTCACTTCCAAAAGTTTTGCGTAACTACACAACTACACTACTGCGGCCCTAGTTTCTTACTGTGTGTAGCTCGGTGGTTTAGGGTTTCTGGCTGCGGAACCAGAGATTGGGCGTTCAGTTTCCTGCTGTGTCACCTTGACAGGGGCTGGACTCGATTATCCATAAAACCACTCCCAGCAGTTCTGATAAGAGTATAATTATATGTATTTTTCTTAAGGTGTACTTCTCTATCTTACTATGGAGATGTTCAGTGTCAAATTCCATCTGATAAACACACACCTTATCCAGAAATGCTTCAGAGGAGATCGTGGTGACATAGCACAGCCAAGAGGATCCCAGGTGGCTCTATTTATATACTTGGATGAACAAATCTCACCATCTTGCATCCTTCCAATCTTCGTACTAAGCTGGGAAAGCCACTTGAGGGGCTCCAAGGCAGGCTTTGTCCTCAATCATAAGGTGCAGCAACACCTCCACCCAGAGATGCTTAATGAACTTAGGGTGGCCAAAAAAAAAAGAGAGAGAGAAGTTCTGAATAGAAAAGGTTCTATTATCGACAAATAGTCACTGGAAAGAACTAAATAGGATTATGAAGATTATCCTTCTTTAACAATGCCTTAAATTTTTATCTCCTTATCCTTTCCTCATTGCTTTCTCTCTCAAGACATTATGGTTTATTGTGTCTCCCCGCAAGGTACCTTGCATGTGATTTACACACTGAACGGCCTGCCTTTCAGAGCAAGTTAATGATATAATATCCCCATTTATATTCAGAGCAGTCAACACTTTTGAGCTCTCGGAATAATAAAACCACCTGCATTTAATATACATGGAAAAATGGGAAGGCAAATAGCAGATATGGCACAATCAGATAAGTGTAATCAGATAAAATATCACAATATTATAGCAGATCAGCATCTGGTAATGACTTGAATTTTAAAAGACTGACAAACAGCATGGCCCAAAGCAATCAGGCATACCTCATTCGGAGCTACTTATCCCAGATATGATTGCTCTTCTCATATGTTTCTGGCAGATTAAACATTCCAGGTTTCTTAGTTTAACGCTTCTAGTGCTGGGTGTCTCTCTGGTGGAAAAAAAACAAGTTCTCCCCACTCCCTCCCTCCCCCCCCGCCCCGCCAATCCTCTGCTTTTTCTGAGCACAACGGCACCATGTGTTGGAATGCATAAGCAAACTAGGACTCCTTTCAATTGCTACTGTTAGCTGAGCCATGCTATTCCCAGAAACCTCGCTTTACAGATGTACACTCAGCTGCTTGCAACCATTTTTGCATCTGCTTGAAATAAAACAAACAAAGCTTTGAACTCCTGACGACATTCCTTGTGCTACGGAGCAGAAATGCAAAGACTAACATACTAACAGAGGAAAATAGCTTCAAGTTCCCCAGATATTCCATCCCTTTCTTATGAACTGGCTCCTCACACTGAGACACTTGTAGGAGAAAGAATAAAATTGTGTCACTACTTACAATTAACAGATCAGCAGCAAACAAATAAGCAACTGAATAGCAACTGAGAATTGAGAGGGGAAAACAGCACTTTGTTGAGAGGCAGGGCTCTGTTTGAATCCAAGGGTGAAAACTAACTATTGGTTAATGCTGGATACGCTGGCAATCACCGTAGCCCTAAATCAGGGCTGTACAAACTTCGGCCCTCCAGATGTTTTGGACCACAACTCCCATAATTCCAAACCTGTATTGTCAATGACAAACAACTGTGGGAGTTGTGGTCCAAAACATCTGGAGGGCTGAAGTTTGGACACCACTGCCCTAAATGATCCCTCCCAGCCACAGGCAGCATATGAGGTTGTAAAAAGTCCAATACAATACATCAGGCATAGATTCTTGCACCCTGGTTCCTCAAGCTGTAAAGGCCCCAAGAGTGTCAGCCTATTTTGCTCAGAGTTTATTTTCCTCTGAAGGAGGTGTCCAGAGACTTGTGGTATTGTGTTATATTTTATTTGTAAACATACTGTAGCTTGTACACGGAGTGTGGATAAGTCACTTTTGGTCAGCTGTTTCCTGAATCCCCTATTTCCATACTGTAGACTTCAGTCTAGTTGTGTACATACATGTACTGCTCTGTCCCAATAGACCCTGCTTCCCCTCAGACACCTCGGGCAGCGGATTCCAACTTTGGGTCCCCAGATGTTCTTGGACTAAAACTCCCAGAAATCCTGGCCAGCATCGTTGGCAGTGAAGGCTTCTGGGAGTTTTAGTTGAAGAACATCTGGGCACCTGAGTTTGGGGATGACTGTTCTAGGAGAAACCAGCAGTATTAGAGAATTCTCATGAAGAAGAAATCTATTATCTGTCTCTCTTTCAAAATTATTTGGCCTGAATCTGTTTTTTGCTTTTGTTTTTGTTTGGTTGGCATTTTAATTTTTTTTTGCATCTCCCTCCCTCCCCCCCTATCTCTCTCTCTCTCTCTCTCTCTCTCTCTCTCTCTCTCTCTCTCTCTCTCACACACACACACACACACACACACACACACACACACACACACACACACACACACACACACACACACACCCTCCCCACCAGATAGCTAGAGGACAAAGACAGCTAATATCCATGTTTTCAGTAGCTCTTCCCCAAGGCCCCTACCAAAACACAGGGGCTACCAGAGTTCACGAGAGACCCAAATTGCTTCTGGCATATGAAACATTGGATATATTATAAAAGGAAGAACAGTTTACAAAATATTGTGGCATATTTTGAATTTAGAGCTCCTGCAAATAAGTGACCCAGCCCAAAGCACCCTCCACCCCCCTTCACTCTGTGATAGGCCTAGCTTGGGCCTAGTTCAATGCCTCAATAGGGCTCTAGATTCAGTTAGTTCAAAATGTTCTCTTTTGTGATTAATTTGCTCTTGAATACAAATGAGCGCGGAATATTCCAGTGTATTATTAGGGCTGCTACCTGCTCATAATTGTGATGGATTATTTATATTTTGGGAACTCTGCCCATAATAAGTAGAAGGCTTATTCCAGAATGGAGCATACTCATAATTTTGGTTGTCATATGTTATTTCTTATAAGAGATGAAGCAAAATTGTGGCTGTCACTTGTGAAAGCAACTTTGTGCGTCTGATAAGGAAAGAGGGAGGGCTCGGGAAGTCACCCAAGAAAGCAAGAAATAAATTCATAGAGAAGAAGCAGAACTTGGAAAAAAGTTACTTTCCCACCACCAATCCTTGGATTTCCTGCCCAGCATGGTGAATTTACAGGTTATAAAAATGTATGTGGGGAATAGCCTTGGGGGAATGGTTGGAGACTGAGGAGTGTTTTCGGGAGGGGGTAACATGGGTCCACATATCTTTAGAGCTTTCCCGTCTCCAGATTATAGCATTAAACTTCACTTTGAAACTCTCTCAGTGGTTCCCAACCCTAACCTAGGAGTTCTTGCACTACAACTCCTAGAAATCTTGGCCAGCCCATCTTATGGTGAAGTCTTTGGAGAGTTTTAGACCAAGAACAACTGTGGACCTAAAATTGAGGTCAAAGGGCTACTCAAGCTTCCCTGCAGTTGTTGTTCATCTAAGAAAAATGTCCATGTAGACTGCAACGGTACCACTTACTTTGTGGCTAGCATGGTCCTAAATGAGCTGCTTCTGGACAGCAGAGATGCTGCTATTACAGTGGTACCTTGTGTAAAAGGAATTAATTCTTTCCAATGAAATTATGTTAAGCAAAGTTTCATTTATACAAATTTCCCATAGGAATGCATTGAAAACAGAGTAATCCCTAATCGTGACCATTTTTATGTTGTACAGATTCGCCCCATAGACAATTTTGTTAAGCAAATTTCCCCTATCTCTGGAATTTTTTATGTTTTACAGATTTTATGTTATACAAACCATTTGGTATACAAGGGTCCACTGTACAACTGTTTTTTTCTTTTCCCAAAAGCCTGAATAACAGAAGCATCCAGAGGTAAGGAAGTGTTTTTAATTTCTCCTTATCTTCTGGGTCTTCAAGGTATACCATCCAGAAAAGGAGATCTCTTGGCTCCCATTCTAAGACTTCAGAGTTTGTGTATGTCAGGTAACTATATTCACAGGCCAGAAGTTGCATGTTACGAAAATAAATCCAGGACCTCTAAAGGAACTTGTAATTATCTCCTTGCTCTTGGAATAGGCCTGTTATGCAAAGGCTCCCTTCCCTCCATCTCTCTTTGCAGTGGTGCTCTGATCATTTGCCGGAACATTGAGCAAGTCCTTTATGGAACTGAAAAGAGACAAAGCATGAAGGTGGGTAGAAGGGGAAACAAACCGGCCTCCGTTGATCACCATCTGGGACTCTGAGTGGGGATTAAAAGGAGAGTCCTATTCAAAGCTTAATATTCCATAGCTTTTGCGGGGCTCCAGAAGACATTTTCTCTTGTTAAAAACAAAACAAAAACAAGTGCCTTAAAGCGGAGTAGGGGCACCCACAAAGTTTTCAAAATGGTCCTTGAGCATCTCTTTCCCATGCTGATATTCCTTTAGTGACAAGCTGAAGCCTTCGCTTACAGCTGTGAGGTACCTGTTGCAAAGCCAGTGTGGTTTAATGGACAGAGTGTCTGGCTAGCATGTATAAGCGAGCTGAACTTGAATCTCACCTCATCCATGGGACTGTTGGAGTTTTATTTGCAACCTCACATGCTATCTGTAGTTCGAGTAACTTAGACGGACATTTCTGGCCTGGGGTGATGGTCTATCTATCCAGGATTAACAAGTCATTCCTTCCAGAGCTTCTGCTGAGTATTCACCCGCCACCCCTTTCTCAATTGGTTGCAGTTGTTTTGTTTCTGTTGAACAGTTTGGCCGGTTGCTAGTATGTGTGCAGTAAACAAAGCAGTAACGTAAGTCTGTAATTTCTAAATAAACATTTTAAATCTTTTCCCTGGGTGAGTTATTGAGACTTTAAGTGCCAGTTATTAAGAAAGACGTGGACTCTGGAGAACTTGTAGCTATTCTCCTCTGTGGACTCTGTACTTCTGCTGTGTAGCAAGAAGAAAAATTTAACAGAAATTGAAAACTCTGCAACAGGTAGCTTTCTGAGGTATGTGTGTGGAGTGGCTAAACAACTTCTTGAACATCTTACATTGCTCAAAAACCTTGTTAGGGTCACGATCAGTTCCAAGCAACTTGACAGAACATAATAACAATAACAAAGGAACCCAAGTTGTAAGGTACCAGGCCTTGCTCTGCTATAGGAATGCCAGTATGAATATTTTAAATCAGCATCTAGATGCCCTAAGCACATCTGATCTCACCTGATTTCGGAAGCTAAGCAGGGCCGGCCCTGGTTAGTACTTGGATGGGAGACCACCAGGGAATACCAGGTGCTGTAAATGCCTGGAGTAGGAAGTGGCAAGCCACTCCAGTATTCCTGTCAAGAAAACTCCATGGACATGGAGTCACGAAAAGTCGGTCACGACCGTAATGATACAACACACACACACACACACACACACACACACACAAGGAAGCTTTAGGTAGCTGGAAAACTAACATGTTTGATTTGGCCCAATTTCATGGGCTGATTGTATCCCACTTCTTCAGAAAATCAAACAAGAACATGGATGAATTTGGGGAAGTGGGTTGTATCCCTCAAAAAAACTGATGCTGATGCCAAATCAAACTTGCTAGTTGTGAAAGTGTCCTAAGACTCTGTTGGTTTTGCTGGCACAGATAACAGCTCAATACAATATAGTTGCCTGTATGGAAATTACTGCATATTTTACATAAGTGGGAAGATCACAAAAGTTTCCACATTTCCATATGAATATATATGGAAATGCATATAAGATTTACAAAATCACCAGCATTTAATAACATGGACAGTGAATTAGTTGCAAATCAAGCATCCCAACTTTCAAATCTCTCCTGTCACGGTGATTTGAATTTTCATTGTTAACAAGAAAACATAAAAATAAAAGGGAAAAAAGCTGTGCAGTCCTCCTCCTCTTCTTCTTCTGTTTGTTTTCATATAAAGCAGATTTCTAGCCACCATAAAAGAGCCACAAAGTATTTCTGCCATTCTCTTCTCCTCTGCAGGACCGCATACCCTCTTCCTCCTTGGGTAAGTGCCGGAGATTGGTGAGCAAATTTGTTAGGCATGCATTGTGCCCATGGAAATAGATGAGGGATGATGTGTCATGAGTCTCTCTTTCTTGCTAAGGGAAAGTGCACAGCTCCGAGGTGAGAGATTTATCTGCAATTCCCCCCCTCTCTTTTGTGTCCCCCCCCCCTTTTCATCTTACGGCTCCCCTGGGGATTTAACCATGACTGTCCTTATGGCTTTCCTTGCAATTCCCTCACCCTCCCTGCCCTCCCCTTGCCCTAGCTGGTAGCCCTCTCAAATCACCGCTTTTCCATCTGTAGGAGAGTTTGAAACCAGTCTAGAGGAGCAGGCCTCTTTGTGTGACGCATCCCAATTGTGACATTTAATGGAGCTGTACATTTTGGAAGTGACTTCGATGCCCTTAGAAGCTGGTTGGGGGAACGCACAGAGGATAAGCATACCAATGGCAGCTGGCTGTGATGGATATCTGTACCCTCCAATATCAGAGCCAAAGTGCCTTTGTGTCCTAGCTAACCTGGAGCACAAGCAGGAAGGCACTGTTGCAGTCATATCCTGCGAGGTCTATTTCTGGTAGGGCCGCTGTTGCCCTCGTCAGGCGTTTTAATTGCCGAAAGAAATAACCTGCAAAGGGCGGGGGGAACAAACTAGCCCCGCCTTCAGTTCCGTCGTGTTGCGCTCTCAGTGGTTCTGACAGGGTGCCCCGGGGTGCCCCAGAGTGCTGCCAAATCCAACCAGGGACCGTGTGAAATCTTCAGAAGTATGTCTGCTGAATTCAATTAAGTACTACTCAGGCCAGGTTTCCCCGATTCCCTTCTCCCCTCTCCGTCCCCAAAGGATCATATGGGGTGGTGGTGGAGGCAACAACAGTGGGAACCAGGGTAATCTGAATAGGAGAGCTTTGCTGTTCATGGGACCTTTCATTGTTGAGCTAGGAAGCCCGGCTGAAGTCTTGCCACACAGTTTTTAAATGGGCGCATTATCGCCCTTTTTGAATTGCATCAGGGCTTCCATCATGTGCCAAAAAACCAAAGTCACTGTGAATTCACTTCTCATTGCCCCTTTTGTGCTGCCACAGCCTAAGATGATCCAATGTTGGAGGGAAAAAGAGATGACAGAGCAATAGGTGTTAGGCCAGCCCTAAGAAGGGGCAAAGGAGGGTCAACTAGAAAGGGGGCAGATGACAAAAGGTTAATGATAAAATGATAGCAATTTATTATTTTTTTAAAAAAAATATGTTGAGTAGTTATACAGCCCCTCTTCCAACACCTGTATCAGCCCAATTCTGGTTTGCAATTCAGTAGCAAGAGAAATGTTTGCTGATTGTTTGCTTGAAAGGCAGCCATCTTTCTCCATCGTTTGAGAGAACTCCCGCCCTCCCAGTTTGTATAGATAAGATCGCACAGAGCTTGAAAGATATCTCACTGTAGAATGAAACTTCTGAATGTCACTGGAGCAATATTTCCATGTAAAAAGAAAACGGGACTCACTCTTCCTCACCTGTGACATCAAGGGAAGAACAGAGGTGGGAAGTAAGGCAAAATGAATGCAATTCAGGTGGCTCTGATTTGAAGAGGAAGTGTGTGGAATGGCTCCACCGGAAGCTAGTACTGCTTTCTCCCCTCTGTGCTGTGTAGCTTTTGCATTACACAGGGCTAAAACATCCTAAAACTGCCAAAACTTCAGTCTGTGAAGATTCTCAGTCATCCAGGTGAACTTATGTGGAGGTTGAGTCATGGCAACTGTACTTCTTTTTCTTTTTCTTGAGAGATATAAATGTTTCAATGCTCATCCAAACAGCTTCATCAGTCTGAATAAAGCTAGTTGCGAGTCCTCCATCTTATATTCTGCTTTGACCTTTTCTCACCCTGCTCTGAAATAGGCTCATAAGATGAACAATGGCCTGAATTAGAGATGGGCACGAAATGCCAAAATGGCATTTCATGTTTGTTATTCGGGCCCTGGGGCCTGCTTTGTTCTGTTTCCATTCTTCGACCCCCTTGGGCCCGCTTCGTGTCCGTTTCTTCATTTTTTGGGTGCGGCAAGCTGCGGCCGCAGGGAGTCCTCCCAGAGCTGGGGCAAGCCTCCTGGGAGAGCCGTCCCACAGCCACGGGGAGCCCTCCCGGGGCCAGGCACCGCCGGAGCCTGTGGCAAGCCTGCTGGGAGAGCGATCCCATGGCCATGGGGAGCCCTCCCGGAGCCAGGCGCTGCTCCAGTCACCACCCCCAACAGGTCGCCACCCCCGGAGCATCGCCGAGCGCCACCCTCCCTTGGCCCCCCTCCCCAAGGACCGATCCGCCGCTCCGTCCGCCACCCCCATCGGGTTGCTACCCCGGAGCCCCACGCAGCACCGCCCTAACTGCGGCCCTTCTCCCCGGGAACCACACCGCCCCGGGAGCCACCGACCCAGACGACTGCCACCCCACACCTCCCTCCCTGGGTCTAGACCTGGGAAATTTGTGTGGGGGTGCCGCTGCACTCCCCCCGTGCTCTAACGATACCCTCCACTCCTTCTTCCGAGCCAGCTGCACCGTCGCCGCTTCGCCATGTGGTCCAGATGGCGCCGGGCACAGCTGAGCTCCCACGTCCTCCCCTCCAAAGCCTTCTGAGTGCCGATAAAGAGGCCGAGATCCCGGAACCCAGCCCTCATAAGGGCTCCGATCCCGCCTCTTCTCGTGAGACCGGCAAAGTCTCACGTCGGCTCTGGCAGGGAGGGGGCAAAGAGGCTCTGCCAGGCCCAGCCCCCTCTCACTGCCCTCCGGTTATTGAATGACAGCCTGGTGGACTGTCATTCACCAATCGGAGATGGCTGGACAGGGGGCTGGGATCCCGCCCTCCGCTGCTCCATTTTTCATCACGCAAGCGGCGCGACACCAGTAACGGAAACGAACAGAACCGAAGAAAATTTTCTTGGTTCTGTTCGGTTCAAACCTGCCCCATCGCAATGGTCATTATTCATACTGTTACGTAACGGAACGAATAACAGAGAACGGTAACGAAAAAATGGTCGTTTTGTGCCCATCTCTAGCCTGAATAGGCTTGTTAGGGAGGCAACAGTCAATAGCCTTAAGGTGAACAATGGCCTAAGACAATGGTTCCCAACTTGAGGGTCGGAACCCTTGGGGGGGGGAGGTCGAACGACAATTTCACAGGGGGCGCCATGAGCCAGTGAAGAAAAAGGCACAAATGGCTTGGGTCTGGAGGAGGAGGGGGAGGAAGGGGGGAAAGAGTGAGTTACAGCTTGATAGGCTGGAGGGGATATCAGTGAATGGCACCGGAGGCTGCGATTGGCTGAGGGTGCCTGTAGAGGGAAGTTCTCTATGGCACCTGTGGTAGTGGCCTGCCAAAGGGTGCTTCTGGCCTCTTTCAATCAGGGCAAGGAGTCACCACAATATGAGGAACTGCATTAAAGAGTTGCAGCATTAGGAAGGTTGAGAACCACTGACCTAAGAGGTGCTGAAACCCATAAAGTATGGGTCATTTTCTATGGCCTAGATCATGAAGGCTTTTTTGGTTTGTCTGGGTAATGTTGAAAGCACAGCCTAATAAGTAGCATATAGACTGTGCCTGAGGCCCCCACCTCTGTTAAGAGAGGGGTTTTCAATGCTCACATAAATGGCTTCCCGAACCCCTCTCTGAAACCACCTAATCTTCTCTATCTAATATGTGTACATCCTCATCTTTGAATGAGTTGTACTGCTGAGTCTGGTCCTGAGCTGTTACCCCTCCTATGTTGAGCCATCCTTCTGTTTAATGGTTGTTTAGTTTCTCCAATGTAGAGGTTTGTACACTCCTCACTGCATTGGACCGCATATACTGTATTGCTTTGGTGTCGGGTCCTTTGGGTGGACATGTGGTGTTTGCCAAAAACCCTTTTAAGCTTCTCAGACACTGCAACCGTGTAGGGAATGACCAGGTTCTTCCATCAGGTCTGGGTCTCAGGCTGATCCATTGTTCTTCCGGGTTGGCACACTGCTGTGTTGAAGGCACACTTTGGATATCCACAGGCCTTAAGTGCTGTCTTCAGGTGCCTGTCTTCCTTCTTCTTGGCTTCTGCAGATTTGGAGATGCTCTCTGCTCTGTGCTTTAGGGTCCTGATAACTCCTAATTTGTGTTGTAAATGATGGTGGGAGTCAAACAGTAAGTATTGATCTGTGTGGGTGGGTTTCCTGTAAACTTCTACTCCCAGGTCACAGTCGGGTCTGATGATGATGTCACAATCCAGGAAAGCCAGCCTGTTGTCTTAGGTGTCTTCCCTAGGGAACTTACTATTAGGATCCACCACATTTATGTGGTCTATAAAGGCCTGTACTTCCTGAGTCCTGATTTTCACCCAGGTATCATCTGCATACCTGAACCACTGGGATGGTGTTGTCCCTGGGAAGGTGTTGAGTGCCTTCTTCTCCACTTCTTCCATGTATAGGTTCGTAACAATTGTTGACACTGGGGAACCCATGGCACAACCATGCTTCTGTATGTAGAAGCCCCCTCTGTACATGAAATATGTGGTGTTCAAACACAGGTCCAGGAGCAGGCATAGCTGGTCTGGGTTGAGGCTTCTTCAGGAGGTGAGGGTGCTGTCTTCTCTTAGTCTTCTCTTTACAGTTGTTAGGGCATCAGTGGTGGGAATGCTGGTAAAGAGAGATGTAACATCAAAGGATACCATGGTCTCTATCTCTCAAGAAAAAGAAGTGCAGTTGCCATGACTCAACTTCCTGCCAAAACTTTCTTCCCATGCTTCAGGCTTATCCTGTGGCCCATTTCGCCCCAAGTACACAAGCACTGACTACACCTGGAGTGCAGAAAGGTGCAACCATGCTCATACAAGAACTGGTGTGCTGATAGAGGGCAGCAGAGGTGGACAGAGGTAGCTAGGGTTTCCCGAAGTGTCCCCTCCTTGTCTTTCCTGTTCCATGGCTTCCACAAAAGTAGACTGATATTCTTAGATTGGACATTGTTTGCTTTCCTCCCACCTCTTTCCTCAATATTTTGTCTTAGCCATGCAATCAGTGTGGTTCCAGTGTGCCACTCGGGTTTAGTGCTTCGAATACTGGGCTTGGAATCAGATTTCTTGTCAGGGTCACAGTCTTCAGTCAGAGATGCTGTACAGTTAAAAGCAGACTCCACTCTTCCTTTATCTGTTGTTGCTATACAGTAACCCCCCACCCATCGCGGGGGTTAGGGACCCACCCCACCCGCGATGCATGAAAATCTGCGATATCCATAAGCGGGAGGGGCAGGGGCAGGGGGGGCGATTGCGCGCCTGTCCGAGAAGTCTTGGGGGGGTGCGCGCCGGCGGTGGCAGGGGAATCTGACCACCCGCTGCCGCCCGCCCACGCTGCCCGAGACTTCTTGTCCGGGGCCGTCGCCATTGAAATGCATTGCCAATGCATTTCAATGGAGAAAATTTTCCCCATTGGAAAACATTGGCTCAATGCTTTCTAATGGGGAAAATTTCTCCATTGAAATCCATTTGACTCAATGCATTTCAATGGAGATTGCCCCCCCGTACGGCCCCGAGGCTTCTTGGAGGAGCGCGGGGGGCGGTGCGGAGCGACCCAATCGCCCCCCGCCACCCTGGCTCCAAGGCTTTGCGGAGCAATCCGATCACCCCCTGCTGCCCCCCACGCGGCTCTGAGGCTTCGCGGAGGAGTGCAGAGGGGTGGCATGGAGCGACCCAATGGCCCCCCGCTGGCCCCCCACGTGGCTCCGAGTCTTTGCAGAGGGGCAGCGCGGAGCGGCCCACGCCCCCCCGCCCCCACGGCTCTGAGGCTTTGCGGAGGGGCGGCGCAGAGTGACACGATCGCCCCCCCGCATGGCTACGAGGCTTTGCGGAGGAGCGTGGAGGGGTGGTGTGGAGTGACCCAATCGACCCCTGCCACCACCACCCCGCGCCGAGGTGCAGGTACTGCGATCCCGTGATGTAGTGGGACCGCAGTACCTGAACCGTGAAATGGTGGGGGGTGACTGTATTTCATGACATGGCTTCCAATTAATGGTGACCCTAAGATGTTTTTTAGATATATGAGATGTTAAAGGAGTGGTTTAGCGTTGCCACACACACCCTTGGGTTTCCATGGCAGAGTAGGGATTTGAATCCGGTTCTCCTGTATTCCAACGCTGTGCACACAACACCACATTGCCTCTCAGAAAGAAGAATTTCTGATCCCAGACGAGTTCAAGATATGTGAGATAGTGAAGAAGTAGTTTGCTATTGCCTCCCATTAATTGAACCCAGTTTTCCTGCATCCTCATCTAAGGGTGTTACTTCAAGTGCCTTTCATTGCGGTTCGCGGTCCCGCTTGGTACCGCTACAAAGTAATCTTACCACACGTCCATTATGTGACGATGGGAGCTCATCCCAACCACGCCCCTAAACTGCAATTTAAGTGGGATGAGCGATTCCCCTCACTGGCCTCGGGAATCTGCTTGTCTCACTTCTCGTTCCGAGACAAGAGGCCGTGAAGTAAGTCTCGTCACTGAACGATTGCTGATTGTAGCTCATTGCCATCTAGTGGCAGGAGTGCGAAGTGCCATTCACCAGTACATTCCCTATGGAGTTAGCAATGCAGCGCTGAGATTTTAAAAGACAAATGCCTCGAAGTTTGCTCCGTAATGCATTGAAGGCAAGGCTTCGGAGAATCAAAACATCGAAAAATGGAAGGTAGGACCAAAAAAAAAAGTGAACGAAGGCATAGAATTTCACATCTTATCATGAAACGAGGATGTGCAGTAACAGTCGTCCCAGTATCATCAATCACATGGGAACAGGGACAGAAGTGGGAGAAGACCACGTGACCGTGACCGACGTCAACACGCAATGAACTTCCTCCCGGAACGAGAATGGACGTGAAGTAACTGTCTAACTCTCTATCCAGCATACCTCTCCCTCTAGCAAACAACAGTTCCTTAAATAAGTACTTTCTCTTTATGATAGACGAACATCCAGAATCCACAGAAAAGCCAACACCTCTAGGTTCTGTTGTCTGATGGGAAACTATAGTACACTGAATTCTTTAAGGGATGGTACCAGACAACCTTTGGGAACCCTGCACAGTTCAAGATGTTGCTGGAAGGGGTAAATTTGGAGCTAAGAAACAACTGGTGGAAAAAGGGTTCATCTGCTCCTTACTAGAATCTGCTCTTTGTCCATCCTCAAAACATCTTTTGTGTGGAGGACATTTCTTTTTCCAAATCTTTCTGTTAGGCTTACAAAAGGTTAAGTCTTTCCACCTCTTTTATCGGTAACATAAACATTATCCTTAAATCTTTACGTATTCTTGTTTTATATTGAATGGTTTATTGCTGTTGTATCTTGCTTTGAAACCTTCAGGTGTTAAGTGATGTGTAAATATTTGTACATAAATAACTCTGACATATGATGTTTACAAGCATTTGCGTGCACCCTGAGTGAAATTTTTAATTTCAGTAGTGGGTGAGGACAAACTGGCTACAGAACTGACTTGACAGAAGAGATAGATCTTAGATCTGGGGCTTTAAAGAAACAAAAGGATTCAAGTGTCAGCTTTGTGCTGTAGTTTCACATTTCCTCTTTCTCTCTCTTTCTCTCTTTCTGAAGGTTACTTCACGTCCATTCTCATCCCAGGAGGATGCTCATTGCATGTTGATGTCAGTCACAGTCACATGGTCTTCTTCCGGTTCTGTCCCTGTTCCCGTGTACGCACAGGCATAATGGATGATACTGGCATGACTGTTACCACATGTGCTCATTCCATGATGAGATGTGAAATTCCATGCCTTTATTCTCTGGTTTTTTTTCTGCCCGACCTTCCATTTTTCGATGTTTTGATTCTCCGAAGCCTTGCCTTCAATGCATTACAGAGCTAAGTTTGAGGCATTTGTCTTTTAATCTCTCTGCACTGCGTTGCTGACTCCATAGGGAATGTACTGGCAAATGGCACTTTGCACTCCTGCCACTAGATGGAGAATGGCACGTTGCGTGATGAGCCTTACCTCGTCTCAGAATGAGAAGCGTGATGAGCAGATTCCCGAAGCCAGGGAGGGAAATCTCTCATTCCGCTTAAATCGCAGTTTAGGGGGCATGGTCGGGACGAACTCCTCTCGTCCCACAATGGACATGCGGTCCGTGATAAGATGCGAACAGCGATGAGATGGACGTGAAGTATCAGTGTCTCTCTCTCTCTCTCTCTCTCTCTCACTCTCTCACTCTCTCACTCTCTCTCTCTGCATATATCTCTCTCTCTCTCTCTCTCACTCACTCTCTCTGTGTGTGCTCATATCTGAGGAATCAGAGCACCCCTAAGGTCTTGGGGCAGCCTTCAGGTCAACTTGCATTTCTGATTTCGGGGACAGGGTTCAACCACTTGGATAGCTCCTTGAAGACTCAGACTAAAACACAGAGAGAATTGAACATCTCCAGAAAAACAGAATGAGTACTTTGTTGTTCAACCCCTCATTTAATTGGTTCCTCTAGTGTAAATGTCTAAGAAGGAGCATGAGGTGTATGAGACAGAGAAAAATAATGGGGAAAATCTCTTTAGAATAGAAGGATGTGAACTGCCCCGAGTTCCCCTGGGAAAATCAGGCCATCTAGAAAAATAAAAAATAAATAAATAAATAAATAAATAAATAAATAAATAAATAAATAAATATTATGTCAAAACACAATTATCCCTTATTTATTTGAATCAGAGCATTGCATCATTTGAAATTGTGGAATATATATTAGAATATTCAAACAAATTAAAAATATTAAAATGATCAGACTATTTTAACTAGAAGCAGGCTACTTCAATGGCATTATCAGAACCATATACTAAATCTTCTTGGGTACACCTGGTAGTGCATAAATTGCATACACATAAATACTTCATTGACTGAATTTCTTCACATTCACAACACATTCACCCAAATAACCCAATTTTTGTCATTTGCTGACCTTAGCATACTGTTTGTAGGTTGCATTTTTGCAACACTTTGTCCATGTGTTCTGTGACTCCTTTTATGCATTTCTGCCCTACATAAAAGGAGTCATGGACCACATGGACAAAGTGTTGAAAAAACGCAACCTACAATCAGTATTTAGACCCACCACAAAAATACAACAGATGCTACGTTCAGCAAAGGACAAAATGAACCACTCCAGAAGTATACCAGATAACTTGTAGTTGTGGCCAGGTATATATTGGGACCACAATGCACAGCATCCAGACCAAAATCAAAGAACATGAAAGACACTGCAGACTAAAACAACCAGAAAAATCTGCAGTAGCTGAACACATCCTGAAACAAATTGGACATGAAATCCTTTTCCAGGACACAGAGGTACTGGACAACACTATCAATCACTATGTCAGACCACACAGGGAAGCCATTGAAATCCACAAACAGTTTCAACAACAACAACAACAAAAGAAAGTCTAAAAATCAACAAAACCTGGCTTCTAGTACTGAAAACTACAGCCTGCAAAAGATCAAAGTTCAATTATTCCCACCCAGCTACAAGCACCAGTCATCAGTTCACACAGTAGAACAGCTAATGACACCCATCAACTACAGTGAAGGATTGCTGCCACCACTAATTGCCGTGAAACTTCTTAAATCCCTCCATCACAATACAATGATTAACACCTATTCTCCTGCATAGGACAAGTTTCCTCTTTCCCACAACTTTTAAACCACACAGTCTCACTCACTCTATACCCCATAGCACAGAGAGAGCTCCTAGTTCCTTGAGCTCCTTGCCCTCTGAAGATGCCGGCCACAGAGCCTAGCAAAATGTCAAGAAGAAAAACTTCCAGAACACGAACAAACATCCCGAAAAACTCACAATCACTGTAATAACAATAATAATGTAAAGCAGTAGACAAAACTCTTTACTGCCCAACTTAATTCCTAGAAGCCTGTCTAGACAGGATGGTGTTCAGCTATCATTGGAAGAATGAGAGGGAGGAAGGCAACCTAGTCATCCGAGGGAGGGTATTCCATAACCTGAGAGCAGGCACAGAGAAGGCCCTCTTTTGGATTCCCACCAGATATGCTTGGGAAGGTAGCAGGACTGAGCAGAGAATCTCCTCTGAAGATCTCAACAGTCAAGAAGGCTCATACAGGAAGACAACATAAACTCAAGCTATATGGCGGTTTATACTTGTAACCAACACTTTGAATTGGGACCAGAAATGGACTGGCAGCCAGTAAAGCAGAGAAGTGATCAGATCTCTGTATACGGCCCTGATCAGCAACCTGGTTGCAACATTTTTGAACTAGCTGAAGTTTCCAGACCATCTTCAACTATGTTTTCCCCTTTGGAGTACACTTTTTTTTTTGAGTTCCACCATTGCGTGAAGTCAGAATATATGTCGCTGGGCTTGAGAGTTCCACTAAAACGCATTCTTTCAAAATTTGTCTACCAAAGCAGAGCTTTGAAAATTAATATTGGACTAGAAGCTCCAAACTTCCCTAACCAGCCATGGGAGATCTTCAGAGACATAGTACAGAGCTTTCCAGGTTGTAGCCGAAAGCCAAAGTAGTACATATACAGTAATACTTCTTAAGATGAATTTAATTTGTTCTACGACTTGTTTCATTTTACAAAAAAATTGCATTGCGAAACAGTTTCCCATAGGATTTATTTTTTTAGTTTTGCAACTTTTTTTGTCTTGCAAGGCATCCCATAGGGAATGTTCATTATGCGAAGCAACCCTATTCCTGGAAAAAAAATCATCTTAGGAATTTTACATCTTACGAGGCATTCATCTTAAGAGGTATTACTATAGTACACAGGAAAAAAGCAGCCCCCTCTCTTTCAAGCTGTGATCACCCCCTCTGAAAAAGACAGCTGTTCCTCTCCCCAGCCGGATCCAGCTGGATGCTGTATTAATGTGATGCAGATACATCGTGAAAATAATGGGCCACAACCCCAGAAGACAAGCCTAAGCTTTCTATAGCAAATGTTCTATCCTCTAACCCCTCCTGGCAAATCATTATGGAGAGGGGAAAAGTGATGGGGAAAAATCCGAAAGAATTGTATTTGTTCAATTAGCAAAAAATGCCCTGGCATTTTATAGGCATTTTACTTTGATTGATAAAATGTTGAAACGTCTCACGCACAGGAAAATACTTTTTGAAAATAGCTCACTGGGGTTGAATTAACATTCTACAAATGTCTCAGTTTTATTGCTGGGCATATCTTTGGTCCTGTAAAAAATTAGTAATGCCAAATACTAAGACCCTGTTAATGTCATAATAGGCTGATGGGCCCAACCAGGCATGCACACAAAGATAATTTAAACCAGCAATCCGTTCCTAACAGCAATTACATGTCTTGTGTGTTCATCTGCGTCATCCTTTTCTAACTTTCAAGGAGCTCTGGGTCTTAACTGGACTTCCAGGACTTGTCTTGATGCTAACATAATTTGGCATGGAGGAAGAGGGTTGCTGTATTTCAGATCCACCAGCTCTCTCTAAGTAAACTAGAACAAACCTCTTTGGATTTTGAGTAGAGATGGGCACGAAACGAGCGATTTTTCATTTTCGTTTTCATTTTTTCGTTTTGTTATGCAACAAAAATGAAACGAATTTTTTTTTCAAAACAAAATGAAAATGAAAATGAAACGACCAATTTTGCTGTGTTTTTCGTTTTCATTGCAGGAGATGCATTGAACTAAAAAGAATACTAACGAAACAGCAATTTTTTGTTTTTGTTTTTGTTTTTTGTTTCGTTACCTAACAAAACGAAAATGAATTTTTTTGCAAAAAACGTCACAAAAATGAAAACGAACCTAAACGGACCCCTAAACGACCAAACGACAAATGAAACACCATTTTTTTGAGTCGTGCTCATCTCTAATTTTGAGAGTCAAACTAATATTACAGATAAGCCACCATTAGAAGATGAGCTCCCATTAGTATACCCAAGATGTGGTGTTGACAGACCTTTATATCTGAGCATACAGATGTCAATTGACCCTGTGCTTGTTTCCTGATGCCCAATCATAAAACTAAGCAAACTGATTTGCAAACTACAGCAAATGGGAAGCGCTCTTGCTGTGTCAATCAGATACCTTTCTTTAATCACCTCTTCTAATGATGCACCACTTGTAATGTTTACTGTTGTTTTCATTCAATATGAAGGTAGACCCTTGCAACCAGACCTTCATATTGACAGACAACAGCTGTTTTCTAGGGAATCCATTGCAAATGGAGCAATATCCACTATTAGCTGCAGGATTGCTTTTGACAATTACATTCTAGAGATACAACCCTTATTAAAGTGGTTACCTGTGTCAATTTATCTAATGGGTGTGATGCCTCAACTTATACTATCTCAATATATCACATCCACTTCTCCCTTATTGCAACCTGGTGGTCCACCATGTTTGCTGTCTAGAAGACCCTGCCAGTTGAGCCATATACTGTATAGCTCTCTGTCTTCTCATGAGCACATTGCGTGACAATTACCATCTCAGATTTTTATTAAACTTCTTTTAATTCTGTCTGTGAATATTGCAGAATGGAGCTCCAAGAAGAAGGATGACTCACTCATCAGCTACTTTTCCAAATTTCACATCTTAATGCCACAAGAGACCTGGGTCTTCTGACACAATAAAATTAAATGGCTTCATTTCCCCTCAGATAAGAGCCTTCCCCAGTGATAAGAAGGGTAGACTTAGGAGCATCTTTCTCAGACTCATCTCTATACAGCTTCATAGGTCACTGAATAACTTCCATCTATTCCAGCTACTTGCAATTACCAATGTTCGTAGAACTTAATCATTCTAATGTGTTTGCATGTGTGATCATCTCTACAGCAACTTGACTCAAAAATGAAATGGAAGTGTCAGAGATTAGAAATCTACACAGGAGGCTTGCTTTTGACCTTATCTCCAACTCTAGCATGGTTGGTCACATGGGGAAAAAGTGCACACGCCAGAGATACATATGTAAAATTCCTACACAATAGGGAATGGCTGGTTTGCAGTCTCTGAATGTATGAAAGACTGGGTGCACAAAGCTTTGTGAATATATGCTTATAACTTGCAGATATTCATGGACAGAGCCAGGGACCCATGCAATCTCAGACATGGTCTAACCCAGGCATGTCCAAACTTTGGCCCTCCTGATGTTTTAGACCACAAGTTCCAGAATTCCAAGGCTGTATTTCCAATGGGAAAGGACTGTGGGAGTTGTGTTCCAAAATATCTGGAGGGCCGAAGTTTGGACGTGCCTGGTCTAACCCATGAAGTCCCACCAATCTTTTGTTCATATCCTTTATGGCTGCTTTCACATGACCCCTAAAATCCGCTGGCAACGTAAATTCGAATTCCCCCAACCAGAGATCATGTGGTTTTTGTTCTGCTTGCTGTGTTCCCACCCTCCCGCACGCTGATTCTATTGCTTCTGTCTGCTGTGGATTGAGGGGAGGGAGGAAAAAAATGCAGGCTCACCTCCACCTGCCATTGGCAGTAGCTAGTTGTAGTAGGACAGAAAGTCAGTTAGGGATTGCTGTCTGTTAAGGGGGGGGACAACAAAAACAAACAGAACGCGGAGGAGAGCCAGGCATTCACAGCTTTAAAATCCACATCGGAAAATATTTTACCTCCTTGAGACCAGGTATTTGTAAAATGCGCTGGGGCGCGTTTAAGTGGGTCGTGGTTGTACTTTACTTTTTTAAAAGTCCGCTGCTGGTGGGAAAACAATTTTATGCTCTACATCTGTGAGCATTTTGCAGCGGATTTTAGGGGTCGTGTGAAAGCAGCCAATGTTCTGTTCATGGATATCCTTTATGTTAACCAGTGCATCAATGCTATCAAAACAGGATGGTTTACAATGTAGACTGCACTCTGTCCAAGCTGGGTAGTCAGTTTACTGGCCTTGGAAAGATGGAACCTGGAGCCAGCTACCTGAGCCCGCTGGGACTGAACTCAGGTCGTGAGCAAAGCCTTGATGGCTGTACTGCAGTTTAACCACTGCACCACAAGGCCCACAAAACAGATGGGCTGAATGTGAAGCCAACAGGGTTATTGTGCATTCAGGTTCTGGCATTTCTCTCTATTTTCCAGATTTATCCCCACAATTATGTCACTTTCTCTCAACCGATGCTTAATGAAAAGGTTAGCAAAGACCCAGGACAATCTGGAAAATACCTTTCATGGGAAAGATACCACTGGAAGTTCCTTGCAAACCTATGGCTGATCGTTACTGGCTTGCTGTCTAGTTAAATACAAAGGTGGTTTCCTTCACAGAAATATCTCTGGACTGGGCAGCTCCTAAGACGAGAGGTTCATTGGTGGATGCTTTCATGGGCACTGATTTATCATTGGGGTGAATCCGTTCGTCCAGGTAGATTTTGTTGGTTCTTCATCTCAACATGTTCTTTGTTTAAAGGCTTTTCCAAACAAATAGCACTGATACATTTTGTATCTACCATACCTTTCCATACTGATAATGTGAAGACAATTTATATTATGGCAATGCAGTATTGCCACTGTTTTTTGTACCAAGTAAAAAAAGTCTTCTTTCTTTCTTTCTTTGTTTCTTTCTTTCTTTGTTTCTTTGTTTCTTTGTTTCTTTCTTTCTTTCTTTCTTTCTTTCTTTCTTTCTTTCTTTCTTTCTTTCTTTCTTTCTTTCTTTCTTTCTGGTTATACAAAGAATGACAACTTTCCCATCAGGAGAGCTTGCTTATGTTGAAAAGATTGCAAGCTACCCAGGCTGCCCAATGAACTTCACTGCAGAGTTAGAACACAATCCATCCTCTCTTAGATGATGCAATATAATAGAATACATAGGAAATAAGAAATGTTGTTGATACTGTGTGAGAGAAAGAATTAACATATGAACAATGACTCCCCTGGAATTTTTTAAAAAGGCCATCTGTTACTTCTGAATGATGTGAGTGAAGCTTCATCATTTTCATTAAAAGAAATTTCACAAATCTAAAAAGAAAGAAAATTGAACATATTTATATTAAAAAATCATCTGCATTTGAGGCGTAGTTTCTAAACTGAAGAGATGAAAACATGAACATTATTTGTCTTTTCTTGTCCAGCCTTAAAAGGAATGGGGCTCAGGGCTCTCATAGGTGTTCAAATAAATCACATTCTATATACCAGAATCAAACTAGGCACATTGCACATTGTGAAGAAGGCCTTTGGTTGCATTTGCTATGGAAGCCAAAGTTGCATTTTTTCTTGAGTGCTAATCTAGTAATGGGAATGCTTTTTAATGTGCTTTTCCCACCACAAAGGGAGACTATATAGAGTTATAATAATAAGAACATAAGGACAGCCTTGCTGGAACAGGCCACAGCCCATCCAGTCCAGCATTCTGTCTCACACAGTGGCTCACCATTTGCTTCAGGGTATTCCCAAGCAGATGTCTTCACCTGCTTATGATTCCCCGCTAATAGCATTGAGAGATATCCTACCTATTTCTCCAACCGTTGTCTGTCCTTAGGCATCCTTTATTTATTTATTTATTTATTTATTTATTTATTTATTTATTTATTTATTTATTTAATAGCTTATATGCCACCCACTACCTAAAGGTCTCTGGGCAGCTCACAATCAAAATAAGCAATTCAGACAATTAAAACACCAAAATTGCAATAAAATTAAAATAATAAAAACATTTAAATACAATAAATACATTAAAACACTACACTAAAATTGCCATCAGGACCCACAATAATCAGTTAAACAACTTCTAGAACAGGAAGGTTTTTACCTGGTGCCAGAATCTCATCAACGTCAGTGCCAGGCGGGTCTTACTTGGGAGGACATTCCATAATCTGGAGGCAGCTGCTGAAAAGGCCCTGTTCCTACAAGCCATCCCTTTCACCTCCTTTAGGGATGGCTCTATCAGGAGGGCTCCCTGGCTAGATATTAATTGCCAGGTAGGTTCATATGGAAGGAGACGGCCCTTCAGATATCTAGATCCTAAGCCTTTTAGGGCTTTATATATGAAAACAAGCACTTCAAATTGGGCTTGGGAAGCAACTGGTAACCAATCAAGGTTATACAGAATTGGTATGATGTGTTCCTTGGTGGCCCTGCCGCTCACCAGATGTGCACATGGTTCTGAACCAGTTGCAATCGCCGGACTGTCTTCAAAGGCTCCCCCACGTAAAGCACATTGCAGTAATCAATATGGGGTGTTACCAGTGTATGCATAACTGCCATGAGGCTCCATTTGACCAGGTAGGGGCGTACCAGTAACTGGTATATTTTTTGCAGCTGAAGAAAGGCACCCCTAGCCACCGAGTCCACCTGGGTTTCCAGAGTCAGACCGGAGTCCAGGAGCACCCCCAAGCTATGGACCCCATTCCTTAGGGGGACTGCAACCCCATCCAGGACAGAGAGATGGCCCTCTAATCTGTATGGCGTAGCATCCACTAACAGCACTTCCGTCTTGTCTGGATTGAGTTTCAATTTATTAACCCTCATCCAGTCAATTATCTAGTCCAGACATGAGTTCAGCACAGAAACCACCTCACCTGGATTGGTGGGAAATGAGAGGTAGAGCTGAATATCAGCAGCATATTGCTGACTCCTTAGTGCAAACCTCCTGATGATCTCTTGCAGTGGTTCCATGTAGATGTTAAACAGCATGGGGGACAGTATCGAGCCCTGCAGAACCCCATGGCGTTTAGAGCTACTATCCCCCAGCACCACCTTCTGGACACAGTCAGCCAGGAAGGAGCAGAACCACTGCAAAGCAGTGCCTCCAACTCCCAACCTATCCAGCCTATCCAGAAGCACACCATGGTCAATGGTGTCGAAAGCCACTGAGAGGTCCAGGAGTATCAACAGGGGCACACTCCCCCTGTCTCTCTCCCGGCAAACTTCCTAAGCCTTTGGCTGACCCTCTGAGACCTTGCAGTCCTGCTTATGTTGTCTTGACTTCAGCAGTTCTTCTCTAAGCATGACTATGGCTATGACTACACAGCAAGGGGAATGTGAATTAACTCGTCATCTCTCACATTCAGTTCATTCTAACATAAGGGGCTACAGAAGCAGTAAAAAAAGCCATCTACTTGCAGTTCCATTTGAAGTACCAATAGGTGGTGCAGTTCAAAGGAACTGTGTTAAGATGGTTTTCTTTAGGGAAGCAGAGGCTTTGCAGAGGGGGTGAGTACTAGCAATGCTTGTGACTCTGTGTGCATGTACATACAACCCTTTTCTCCTCCTTTCCCCTTCACACCTCCCCCACTCCCCACTCTCTTTCACTGCCCACCCTCTCGTGCTCCCTTTTCCCCCCAGCAGACATTTCTCCTTTTGCTCTTTCCTGCCATCTCCTCTAAATATAAACTTCCCCTATCTACACAGAATTAAACCTTCTTTGAATCCTTCGGGCAAGAAAAAAAGTAGTAGCCCCAAGGCAGGAGAGAGAAAAAGGCAGTTTGCAAGCAAAAAGGGCTAGACCAACTCAATCCAGCATTTGTATCATGTGAGTAGGAAAAATACAGTACTGTACTTTGAATCCACCTGTTTATAAACAGAGCAAATCCCAATATGGTGTAGCTGATGGTGTAGTTGAGCTCTGTGTCTGGATCTAACCCACCTTAAGTGCAGATACAGACTACCTTTAGATCAGGCATGTCCAAACTTTGGCCCTCCTAGAAGTCTAAGCTTAGATTGCCATTGTTAAAGGACTCTGGGAGTTGTGGTCCAAAACATCTGGCGGGCCAAAGTTTGGACATGCCTGCTTTAGATAGTCAGTCAGTCCGTCAGTTTTTCAGGTGGGCCTTTAGATGTATGCTTGTGTGTTTGCTCAGTCCAGCATTTCAGTGTTACAAAAGTTGTGGATTGTTAGTAAATCTGTGATGACAATGAGAGCCTTTTGATGTCTTGTCAAAATGCAATACTGTGTGAGTGGGCTTTCCTTTGTGAACTGGAACTATTTCCTACTCTCCTACATCTCTCTCTCTCTCCCCCTCCTCCATGTGTTCTGAAGGGCCCCACAACTGCCTGAAGCTGACACTGGCAGGGGGCTCAGCCGCAGAAAAAGAATTACCTCTTCCTCGTTCTGTCGATGGAAGCCGGTCCTTCAGCACAGGGAAGTTAATTGGATCCTCAGCTGAAATATGTTGTTGTTTTGCAAATTTATTAATGGTCAGTATTTTCTCTCACAGCCTTCCTAAGGGAATATTCGCCCATGTATCCAAATGCTGTCTTTCTTTTTGTCTGTGGGAGACGGTCTAAAATTTTTTTTAAAGACAGGGAACAGGATATTAAAGAAAACAAACTTACATTTCCCCCACCCAGCCTAATGAATGTTTATAGTAATTTTGAAAGAATCTTGCTGCAAAGATTTTGCACATCTTCATCTTCTTTTCCCCTCTTTTCAACCTTTAAACCTGGAGGGGCAAAAGACTCCTTAAATACAGTACAGTACTGCATATATATTTGTGTGCATTCTGTCTGAAAACAACAGATTAAAAGAAAACAGTGCCCCCAGTTCATAGCTAAAATATTGCTCTTTCAGTGCTATTTGGCCAATACATTATAGCGTTGCTGCTGACCATCAACATGAAATCTTTCTGGAGTGCTTAATCTGTTTTCTTTTATGTGGCTTTTGATAATGAAACTTGAAAAAGGAGGGAAGAGAAAGAAGGAAGAGGAAAACTTTCCGGTTTGTAGTTCATGCTCGTATTATTTATTGTATCACTTTGTGGAAAAATCCCACTGGGGCCCACCTTTATCATCCCGGGCTGCTCCAAAGGCCACACTCAGTTCTAATTACCAGTGTAAACAGGGATTCTTCCCACAGATTTCAGCGGTGTTACTTCAGTTTTACACAGGTAAAGCTGAGAATAGTATATGCCCCTGGGTCTTTGTATGAGAAGGTGAAGAAAATCAATTTCAATATTGAATAAGATGCCTGTGGAGAAGGTCACTAAACTCTATAGGACTAGAATTTTAATGAAGGAATCTAACAACATGGGGGAATCAAGGAAACTTTAATACGCACTTTTCAGAACTGTATGTGGGGATTTGTGTGTGTGTGTGTAAAGTTGTGAATTAAATAAAGGGGCTTCGTACTACACAATAGGAGGACAGCTTTCTTTGAAATGTTTTCTTGAACGATACTGTTGTGACAACTGTGTGCTCAAAAATACAAAACTGTGCAGAAAAACACATTTATTTATTTAGGTAGTATAGTCAGTGGAGTGGTTCTTTGTGGCATATAGATTTGAGGTAGCCTCATGGCTCAAGTCACTTGCAAGTGAATGTAGATTTTATTTCACAGTTTTAAGATGGCGGCGAGGTCGGGTGGCAGCGGTGGCGGAGGGGGGCAGGCAGCGGCGGGCGGGGGTCCGGGGATGGTGGGGGCGGTGGGGGGGCAGCAGGCTGGGCAGCGCCCCCTACCCATTTTGGCACCCTAGGCAACTGCCTAGTTCGCCTTAATGGACGCGCCAGCCCTGGCTCCTGGAAGTTGGCTTTGAAGATGGCAGCGTTGGGTAGTTGTGGTGGGCAAGGGAGGCCCCTTAGGACTTGAGTCACAAGTGTCTTCCCCTCCCCCAAAAAAATCCATACCAAGTCAAGTCCAAGTCAAGTCACTGGTCTGATTTAAGTCTGACTCAAAAGTGACGTGTGACTCACATGTCCCCATCCAGGTCATAAATGTAATGTATTCAAACATTAATTTTAAGAAGCAAAACAAGGACTCGCCTCCTAAATCTAAGTCTTAAATTGAATAGTATCTGAAAGTTTCCATAAAGAGGACCTCACTTCTTCCTATGGAGCCAGTGCTACTAACTACGTCATCCTATCTCTCCAGAAAATTTTTAATGGAAAATATATTTTCTTTCTGTAGTCTGAATAAATTGCATTGCATTAGAATGCTGCTCTTTGTCTGGAGGAGTGAATTAGATAAGGGATATCATTTAGGGGGCTTTCCCTACTGGGCATAATACTCAATTTATTTTCATTTACATTAATTTTTTTACATCAATGGCTCCAAGATGCATTAAACTATTAAATGCAGGCAAATTCCCAGGTCAGGAGTTGCAAAATTGAAAGGTATTATGAATATATATTTAGAATGCCTATATAAACCTCACAGCAACATGGATGATAGTAGGATGCAAAATGGACAGACTGTTTAATCAGCCTGACAACTGGATGTCATAAAAGACGGATGAATTGAGTATTCCTGTGGTAGAGCAGAAAAATGCATTTAAAAAAAATAATCTAATGATAAAATAATGATACAATGAGAGGAGAATTCCAAAATGGAAACATGGACAGGTACAACTTTCCGGAAATTGTTCACACACACACACACACACACACACACACACACACACACACACACACACACACACACACACACACACACAGAGAGAGAGAGAGAGAGAGAGAGAGAGAGAGAGAGAGAGAGAGAGAGAGAGAGAGAGAGAGAGAGAGAGAGCTGTATCAGCAGTACATCCCTAACAGCCATCCTTTTAAATGTGCCACTGGACGTGTTTCCCTAGCAGTGCAGGAAATTGCTACCCCATTGCTTCTTCCTATTGGGAAGGCAAGTAGCACCTCTATGAGATTAGTCAAAGAGTTATTTTGCTGAACGAGGAATTAATGGTTGGGTGGGGAGCCAGCATGCGATTGGTCATAAAGGCCATTCCTAACATTAGGCAGAGTGAATTCACTGCCTAAGACAGCAGATGCTGAGAGTCGTGAAAGAGCACCAAATTCTTCATTATCAAATTAATTATGATTGCATTTTTACAACCACGAAGGTGGAAAGATCCTTGTAGGATCTTCCACCCATTATGTCAGGATGATTTTATTGGCTTTGACTGCTAAGTGTTTTCACTTGCTCAGATCAGTGGTGTGCCATTTCCTGCTGGCTCTGAGGTCTGCCCTTTGTGGGGTGGGGCAGCTAGTATGAGGCCTGTTTCCTTTTATCTGAGACAGTGAAGAAAAGCATTCCATTGCCACAACCCAGCTTGGGGAACTATTGGGGAACCTGTCCTTAGAACTTCACACTTTCAAGGCTAGGACCATTCTACTTGTCAGATAGAGGTGGAAAAAATGTCCGGCTCTCCAACTCGAAATTCCACCACTTCTTATTAGTGCCCGTGCTGGCCAGGAATGATGGAATGTGTTGTTTAATAATATATGTGTGCAAGGCCAAACATCTATCTCCCCAAACTGGCTTGGAAAAAGGATGCAGTTACTGTGGTAGTATAATATCAGGTTGCACCCTATGTATGTCAACAGGCCATCTCAGGTCAAATACTTAGCTGTTAAATGGAGTTAGTTCACATATTTAGCACAAGTGCATCTGGAACTATGGAGAGTAGAGATGGGCACGACTTGAAAAATTTTTTTCGAGTTGTCGTTAGTCGGGCCGGTTCCGTTTCGGGTCATTTCCGTTTTTCGTGAAAATTTGCAAAAATTAGTCGGTTCGTTTTTTCGTTTTTTTGTTTTCATTAGTACTGGTTTTTTTGGGGGTAGCGGGCTCCTGGAGGCACCTCTGTGGGGTGGGTGCCTCCTCTGGCCCGCTATAAAGGGAAAGCGGGCTCCTGGAGGCAGCCGTGGGTGCCTCCTATCCTCACCCACTAGGAAGGGGAAGCAGGCTCCAAGATACCCCTCAACATGGGGGTCTCCCCTCCTCACCTGCTGCTGCAAAATGGCATGCAATAGCCATATGGATATGCATACCAGTTGCAGACAGTGAGACCAGTGAACCCGCCAGAGGCATAGGGTGATGCCTAAGGCTCTCGCACCACCATGTCTCACAAAGAAGGGAATCGTACTTGCGTGTAGTGCAATGCAAGTAGATCTGGCTTAGGGTTAAGGTGGGTTAGTGCAAGGGCTAGGGTTAGGCTAATGACGGGTAAGGTTACGGTGGGCTAGTGGGTTGCACCTCTGGGTGCTTCTCTGACCCACTAAGAAGACAGTCTGTGACGTATGGGTAAGGAGTCAAGGATTAGGGTTAGGGTTAGGGGGCTAGGGCAGGTTTTAGGGGGCTTTTGGCACATCCCAGAAGTCTCCATGGCCAAGTGGCCATGCGATTGGTGGGATGGCTCCAAAATTTGCATGGTCGTCCACTCCCACATGGCTGGCCACTCGGCCAGCCCATCATTGCGCAGGTGTAAATAAAATAAAATAAAATAAAATCAATGGAGGACAGAGGAGGAGAGGAGAGACATTTTGTTGCAAGAAAAAACCCACTGCTACTGTGAAAAATCTGGCAGTTTATAAATTTTTGCATGTTTCTGTTGTGCTTGTGTGTTTTTGGACCACGATTTCAAAAACAATATTGCGTTCACTGCCCCATTTTGGATCCCCTGCCCGCACCGCATGGCATGGCGAGTCCGGCTGCCCAGGATGGGGGGGAGGCGGGACCCCCCCTCCAGAAACCACCCCTCCGGTAGGTGCCCTGCGCCCTTAGTCAAGCAGGCATTTTTCCGCCTGCTTTTTTGGCCCGGGAATGGGTGGGGGGAGAGTTTAAAAGTTTTTTCCTGTGCCGTCTGTGCCGCTTGCTTGCGCTTTAATTGCGGCGGCCGGCGGTGAGACTGGGCTTTTTGCTGGCTGTGAACCTGCGGCGAGTCCCACCAGAGCAGCCCAGGACGGGGAATGGGGGGGGAGGCCGGGGACCTCCAGAAACAACCCCTCTGGTAGGTGCCCTGAGGCACGGCAGGCATTTTTCCGCCTGCTTT
Organism: Phrynocephalus forsythii; assembly: GCA_029282475.1. NCBI lineage: Eukaryota > Metazoa > Chordata > Lepidosauria > Squamata > Agamidae > Phrynocephalus > Phrynocephalus forsythii. The sequence continues at coordinate 24,800,089 of JAPFRF010000004.1, forward strand.
TTGGCCGGGAACCGGGTTTTTTTAACTTTTAAAAACTTTTTTTCTGTGCCGCGTGGCATCGCGCGATCAACGAGCACGACAAATCAGACCAAAATTGTTCGTTCGTCGGTTCGAGCTCGAAGTCTGGTGGAGTAATGCCCGTTACCGTTTCCGTAGAGTAACGGAACCGAGTAACGGAAACGGAAACGGGAATACCGCTAAGTCGTGCCCATCTCTAATGGAGAGCAGTACAGTACTTGGAAGCAGCATTGTATTAGTAATGTTAACAAGATATTTTTGGCAGTGATGATAATGAGTAACAGAACTGTTGAAGTCCCATAGTAAGCCACAAATGAAGTAGGCTTGGAACTTACAGATGAGTTGATTCACCAAATCACCACTGATTCAAAGGGCTTATTCTAGTTGTGACCTTTTATTAGCATATATGTTTTACTCTGTGTTTTGTTTTTGTGGGTATAATTGGATAAATTTGGGGAACTGAGAATTTTTGCCATTTTTCGAGCAAAAGCGGAACAGTTAAAACAACCCACCGTGGGCCACCACTGGCTGGTACTTTCCTGAATTGCTGACTATGTTTGAGTTTGAGATGGGGGTACAGTGCATGTGAGTGCACCTGGGAGACATTAAAATGAGTATTGCACCAGGTAGGGCAACACTTTGGAAAACAATGCTTAACATGTTATTTCTGTAAAGTGCATTGCTGTCCTTTGTATCTGAGGGTGAAAACTCTGGAACAGGTTGATCATCTGAGGCTGCAAAGGCTGGGCCTCTTCACTCTGGAAAGATGGCGCCTAAGAGGTGACCTGATTGAAGTTTATAAAATCAATCATAGTGTGGACAAAGTAGATAAGGAAAAGCTATTTTTCTTATTGCACAACACTAGAACTAGGGGGCACTCCAGGAAACTTTTGGGTGCTAGATCTCAAACAAATAAGAGAAGGTACTTTTTCACGCAGAGGATTGCTGGTCTATGGAACTCCCTGCCTGAAGAAGTGACATCCGTCAGCCTTGACAGCTTTAAGGAAGGATTAGACAAGTTCATGGAGAACAAGGGTATCAATGGCTACCATTACGGATGCCTAAGGACAACCTCCGGGTTGGAGAGATAGGCAGGATATCTTTCAATGCCATTTGCAGGGCATCATAAGCAGGTGAAGACATCTGCTTGGGGATAACCTGAAGCAAATGGTGAGCCACTGTGTGAGACAAAATTCTGGACTGGATGGCCTGTGGTCTGTTCCAGCAAGACTGTTCTTATGTTCTTCTCTATCTACCACACTTGAGTCTTTTCTTTTTCACAGACTACATGTGAAAAAGACCATTTCACTGACTACTGAGGAAGGCAGTTTTGACAGAGCCCTCTTGTGCAGTGTTTTATAAAACCGAATGATTTTAAAATCACATTTTACTTGGTGGTATTTTGAATTCTTTAATTTCTTTCACTGTGTTTTAGCTGACCACTTTTTCCATATGGAGAGCAATTGGATTCCTAAGGTAGCTATGAGTTGGACTTCTCCTGTCGTTAAGCAACAATGCGGATGCCCTCAAATAACTTGGTGGAGACCCACTGACACAAGAACTGGAGGCACTATATGTTACATGGGAGGACACCAAAACACTCACACAAAGACTGAATGAGGTGCAGAATCCTTGATGCTTGATATGCTGCAAAGCTTGACATGAATAATCAGTCAGTGTTTTAGCACTAGGCTAAGATGGTTCCCTCTCTCCTGTCCTTCACAAGACAGGTGAAGTCCTTCCTTTTACGAAAAGGAGCAACAGGAAACTTTTTGATTTATTACTATGATGTGTATGTGTGCTCACTTGTGTGTATGCTTTAGGGAGCTGAACTGTTTTTAACATAAGTTACAGTGTTTTAGTTGGCTTGCTTTTTAAATAATTTGTGAGTCACCTTGGGCTCCATCACTTGGAGAAGGGTGACATGAAAATAAAATAAATGAACACACTATTTTATCTACTTCAAAAAAAATCTGTATCGTTTTTGGTCTTCTTATGATGAGCTGCCTAGAGCTCCAGTTCTGGAAAAATGGCAGGATAGAAACCCAAGAAATAAATCAAAATAATCATTAATAAACAGTAATAATAAATAGTAATCCAGTAACAAATGTGTATAAAACAATCCTCAATATGATTAATATCTGGATGCAACATTTAGCAGGAAGAATATCTAACAGAAGAGCAGTAGGAATAATGAGGCGTCCTGACATTTTCTTTGGCAGCTGGCTTGTTTATTTTTCATCTTCTTATATATAAATTTATCTATAAATCCAATTTTTAGTACAACACAATTACTGAACTTTATGTATTATAAAACAGAGACAATTCATTGTTGAACTATGAACATTTATTTTGAAATATAAAAACCATTAATTGGCCATTGTCCCATAATATCGCTTCACTTACACAGACATTTAATTTTACAGAGATCGTTAGGTCTAGATCAATATTTGAGAACAGAAGGGACTTCTCCTTCCAGCAAGAAACCATTGGTAATCTTGATTTGTGCATTTTAAAAAATTATTCTTAATGAAATCAAATGTCACTCTATTCAATTTCTATTTTCATCTCTTTATTCTGCTAAATTTACCATTAATTTGTACCTCTGTTTTCAATCCAGCATCTCTCAGACCTCCTAACTGTAGCTGAAAACAGCAAAATAGTACATTTGCACCTCTGAACACCACAAAGAAGAGTTAAACAATAATGAGTATTAGAAACACAAACCTTGAGACCAAAAGTTCTAAAAGACCTTGGGGAGGTCATTGCAGTCAAAGTTAAGGGAACCTCCATATGGGAAAAGGGCAAAAATGGAACAGGTTGATTGAAAAAGCCTTTTCTTGGGGTCACCACTGGCGGGATGCTTTCCGGAATGAGAGACTAAAGCTGGGGGTAGAGAGAGACAAGCAAGTACAGCCAAGGGCGTTTATACACGACCCCTAAGCTCCACCACAAATGGCTGCAAGGTCCGGACCTTAAAAATGTTTACCCACCAGCTCCGGACTTTGCAGACAATTAAGTGTGACCCCGCCCACTTTAGCGCAACCCAGAGCAGTTTTCTTGTACCTGCTTTTTGGATGTGATAAATCTTTGATCCGGTGTAAGGATAGTGAGTGCGGGGCTCTCCTGGCTTCTGTTTGCACCCCGCCCCTTTAAGAGATCTGAATGCTGCCCGGAACAAAACGGAGGTAAACCGGCATGCTTTTCTTTCTTTTTTCTCCCTCCCTCAGGCAGCCAGCAACCAGGAAGTGCAGAGGGGGGTGGGGACAGAGGAAGAGCGAGGAACCCCTAAGATCTCTGGTCCGAATTTAAGTGGCCAGCGGATCTTAGGGGTCGTGTAAAAAGGCCCCAAGAGAACACTGCTCGTGCTGTGCTGTTGCCATCTTTCTCACACACAGCCGGCACAGCCATGTTCAGTTCCAGTGCAAAGATTGTGAAGCCCAATGGCAAAAAGCCAGATGAATTTGAGTCTGGCATGTCCCAGGATCTCTTGGAGTAGGAGATGAATTCTGACTTAAAGACACAGCTGAGGGAGCTGCACATAACAGCAGCAAAGGAAATTGAAGCAGTTGTTGGAAGAAAAGCCATCGTCATATTTGTACTAGTCCCTCAGCTGAAATCCTTCCAGAAGATTTAGGTGTGACTAGTTCGTGAACTGGAGAAAACAAATTCATGTGGTGTTAATAGTTCAGTGAAGAATTTTGCCAAAGCCAATGAGAAAAAGCCGCACAAAAAAACACAAAGAAGTGTCCCAGGAACCGTACCCTTTCTACAACCTTAGTAGCAGAAGAACACATACCAGCAGCTTCCACACTCTTTGTGCCATAACTGTTCAGACTCGGAGAGTATAAGAGTTATAAGTGCACCCCAGATAGAGTTGCAAGGTCTTAGGGTGCCAGCTGAAACTACAAGGGGATCATTTTGTTTGCACAGGACTCTAAGAGGAAAGAGAAACCTCAGATCGAGTGGCATTGGGGGAGAAGTCGATTTTATTTTCTGAGGTGGTTTCAATGGAAAACAAGTCGAAGACATCCCCAAAGAAATATCTGGTGGTGGTGGAAATCAACAAGTAATCCCAAAGAGGCATGCTGGCACCAGCAGGTTGCCAAGCAGAAACAGCAATAATCTACAAAATATTGTGGGGGTGGTGGGTGGTGAAGAATCTCTCAAAAATGAAGAAAAAAAGTCAAAAAGAGAGGCAAGCTTGTGGGCACAGCATTTGGGGAGGCAGAAAACCAAGATGGAGGGCTCTAGGAGCTCTGCACACAGCAATCCTTTCAGTGAGGAACAACAGAAGCCAAGATTACTTCTCATTGGCTTCCAGGCCCTTTTATATATGCCAAAGTTCCCCTCTCACAATACTCTTTGATTTTTATATGCTGAGATTTGACAAAATAAGGGCAAAAGAAAAATTATGTGAAAGAAACATGAAACTTTTGTGTATTCTGATTTCATCAACAGCACATTCATGTTACAGAGGTTTTCTTTTGTGGGCAGAATGTGAAATACAGAACATGACTCCCCCCCCCCTATTTTGTTTCAACACAAAAGACACACATCCAATCAGTAGGGCTCTCTCTGTTTGTGGGAATGAGCTGGGGCCTGGCATCTCTAGGATGGTAGAGAGACTGCCAGCAGATTACAGTACAGCAAATTTTGACAATTGCAATAATAGTCTTAGGCGTGATGACCAGTTTTAAACAGGGATGCAGCTCTCTGATTTGCATGATCAAGTGGAAAACACCGTCTCTATTCAGGTATTACCTATTTGTTTACAGTCATCACAGATAGTAGTGCGTGCTCTAGCCCTCTGTTTCCATGCTCATAATCCTCTTACAGTGCCCGAGTTATGATTTTCGATGATCCTTTGTTATCTCTGGGGGTTCTCTTTGATTTTCCAGGATCCTGATTCGTGTAAAGAGCTGCCATGGGGAGCAGAGACTCTCTCTCTCTTCAGGTTCATCACTCTCCACTTGTATTAGACCATGGTAACTTTAATTGAACAGATAACACCTGAACAGAGTTAATATCTTTTAGAACACAATGATTTGTTTAGAGAACACCTGGAAGTTGCCACTGCTGGGATTAGAAGACTATTGGAAAACACAGAATCAAGATCAGGTCAAAATAATTTCTGTATCACTGGAAAACAGTAAACTTATATCTTACAAATTGATCTGAGGGAAAGAACATTCAAAGAATCCAAGAAGTGTTGGAAATTATTTTTCACCAAGTTCACAGATAGACAGGGGCTTCACGGAGGCATAGCGAGGGTTTCCAGTGCCTGGGGACAAAGTCAGTTTTTGCACTCCCTTCCTAGCCCCCATGTGACAAGGACCTCTGTGGAGGCTCTGAGGAATCAGCCTCCAGGTGGAGTGGAGACCTCCCGTTCTGCCTCCACCAGTCACCGTCCTCCTCCTCCTCCTGAGAAAAGGGCCTCTTCTGCCTTTCCTTTGATCTCTTATGATCGACTGTCTAACTTCGGGACCACTTCTTTTTCTAGCTTGCTCAACACTGCACAGCCATGCCCTTTGCCAAATCACCAGTCCCCTCCCCTCACCGCCAAGCCAGCATGGTTTTGAGGTTGCCTGGTCTCTTCAGGGCTGGCACAGGGATCGACCTGGTCCTGGTTGGGGTGGAGGTAGTGGAGTGGGGGACATGGAGGGTGGGGAGAAGAAGGGGAAGGGGAGAGGAAGGGGAGAGAAAGCCAAGGCAGCCAACAAGCCCCCAACATGCCTGGAAGGAACCGGATGGGAAGCTGGTGCCTTCCATGCACCAGACTGTTCTCTCTCTCTCTCTCTCTCTCTCTCTCTCTCTCTCTCTCTCTCTCTCTCTCTGGGAGGCTCCTCCTGTTGTCAGATCAACCTACATGAAGGTGACATGAGTGTTGGGGGTTTGCTGCGGCTGTCCATTGATTCCCAAGCTAGAAATTATAATTTAGGAGGGGGGCAAGAATCAAAGGTACATATCTGGACTTCCCGTGCATCAAGCGCCTCTCTTACCTTCCATCACTCCCCAATGGATATAAAACTCCATAAACAGGCCCACCCTTTCCTCTCCAAACAACACGATGGGGAGGGGGCAAAAGGGGGAGGGACAGGAATCAGAAAGGTCCTAGGCGGCCAAACAACCCCTGTCCGCCCTGTCAATAGAGGCACAACAGAGGGGTGGGGTGCAAAGTGGGGTGCTGGAAAGAAGTGGGGGAGCTGCAAGACACCCCAAGGTAACAAGTGCCTCCTGAGGAGGAGGGAGAAGAAGGGGGCATCGCCAAGAGAAAGTGGTCCCCCCCCGCTGTACAGGGTGGGGTGGGGGGGTCCTTAGGCCAGCCCTGCGGAGAAGCCTGGTATGCTCAGCCTCCAGCTGATTCTGGTCAGGACCTTCTCACATCAAAAAGGGAGAAGTATCAGCGGTGGCAGCAGCTTGGGAAGATGGGGTGGGAGGTGGCGCAAATTGAGGAAAGGGTCGCATTCCAAGGCCCACTCCATTTCCATAGAAGTCTCCCTCTCATGCTGTGCTTCCCTCCCTGATGGCAGTGGAGGCCAGTGCATATGCTGGGAGGATAAAAGGAGGAGAAAGTGTGAAGTCACTGCAGTGGACTGGGAAAAGAAAGCGGCTCCGAGGAAGGAGTGATTCAACAGCCCCATGCACATGCACACACGCACCTTCTCCCCGTGGCCCCCCATGCATGGGTACGATTGGGTGGGAGACCAGGCTGGACAGGGCCGGTGAACCAGCTGAGCTCCTCCTCCTCTCCCCCTCCTCTTCCGAAGGAGGCTAAGATGCTGGTGGCCATATAACATCAGTTTGGCACCCCCAGATCACAGGACCTGGGGGCACATGCCCCTGTTCGCACTCCCCTAGGTATGCCACTGGGGCTACATGGCATTGGGCCTGGAAAGATGACCCTGTATTTGGCCATTTCTGTGTAAGAAAGCATGGTAGAATAATTGAATGAGTTTGCACGTGTCTAGTGTGCCATGCTCAGTGGGGAAATGTAGAACAACAGCTTTGCCAACCAAAGGCTGCCCTCCTGTGAGTTCTAATGGTCCCAAAGCAGGTGGATTTGATTTAAATCATGATCTAAATTTTAAAAAAATCTGAGCTTTTGGCAATGTAAATTTATTTCTTTTTAAATTTAAATCATTATTTAAATCAATTTGATTTTTAAAAAACTACATTCATTTTATGTTTTTAAATTTCCGCTGTTCTGCAATATGTTGCAAATTTTTTAAAATTTCCCCTGTTCTGCAATTTGTTGCATTCGTACTTCTTTGGTATATTTTGTTGTTCCCATTGATATATTGGGACAGTCTCTTATTTTAAGCAATAGAGCTTGTTGTGCTACCCCTTAGGGATGGAAGGGCAAAAGAGGATGAGCAGTGCAGCAGAGGGCCTTCTCATTCTGGGATAGTGGATAATGTAAATGTTTTCATTCCAAACAGGGATTTAATTTTATTGGCCATATCAAACTTGTTTGTTCCTGCACACACTCAGGGTCTCACAGCCAATCTGGAACTAGGAGCACCATGTAAACACGAAATGAGGGTTTTGACGTTTTACTTTGGGGACTGCAGTAGCATAATGCATCATGATCATGAGGGATTCTAAAAGGCACGGTCCCAAAAAGTAACTGTGAAGGAGGAGGTGCGCCACTCCTTTCTCCAGGGGAAAGCTGAAAACAAGGCACATACCATAAGAGAAGAGGGGGGAGTGAAAAAAAAATGCCACAGCAGGAGAAAAAGGGGCAAGACAAGGAAAAATTTGAGAAGGGAAGAGTCTCAAAGTATAAAAAAGGAGGAAACAGCCTTGGGAATCTGGGTGGAACAAGGGAAAAGCAGAGCAAAAGGACGAATTGGTGGAAATAATAAAAGAGGATCCCTGGACAGGGGAATGGGTGACCTTCCAGCTCCTGCTTGAGGCGGCTGAGCGGGAGTGGAGAGAAAGGAAGGCGGAGAAACCGCCATACTGGGGCCGGATGGTATGGAGGGAAGAACAAAAGCTGGCACGCCACTCCTTTGAGTGTGAGGCTCGGAGGAGAGAGTGGCAAAGGGAGCTTTGGGCAAAGTGGGAGAGATGCAACGCTACCCGTGGGAAGAGCTCCAGGACGGCGTGAACATGCCAGAGATGACCGAGTCACTGCATTCAACCCCAGAGGGGACTTCGGGTGAGCTAAACCCCCATTGTGGACCTAGCCAGGATGCAGTTAAACCTGGGCCCTAAACTCACAGAGACTTTTCACCTGGAACGGTGGATGGTTCAGCCAGACATTTCGATCGGGCAGTGGGAGAGCTGCTGGTATGAGACTGAACCCCTTATTGAAGCAAGGGACTCCATGTTTGAAGAAGAAACAAAGTTTGGTGGTGTTAAAAATAAAAAGTTTTAATACGTTAACTTCATCCACGAGTCCTGCCTATGCTTACGGTATGGAGCCGAGGGGTGGGGGGAGAGGAGGAGAACCTCACAGTAACTTTGAGAAATAGCACCTCACAAAAAGCTCACAGTCTTTCGTTGGTTAGCTGGTGAACTCAGAACAGGCAGACTGATTTCAGTGAGCAAAACAAAGAAATCAATTGCAATGCCTTCGTTATGGCAGAAGTGAGATGACAGAGCATCAGGGGATATGCTTGTGATCTAAAATTGCTCTGGCTTCCAAGTCCATATAAAGTATACAAATGGGGAAAATATAAGTTCCATGTGACCAAGGGAGTAGGACTGGTATGCTTTGCTCTGTAATTGCTCTCTTCCAGGCGATGATGAAGAAAGTAGTTTTAAAATAGAAAGTAAAATAAGGTAAAACTCCCCCCCCCTGCGCACATGTGTGCTAGTCGTGTCTGGCTCTAGGCGCGGTGCTCATCTCCGTTTTCAAGCCAAAGAGCCAGTGTTGTGCAAGTCTGTGGCCATCATGGCTGTTTCCCACTTTTTATGGTGGTACCTGTTTATCTACTTGCATTCACATGCTTTCAGACTGCTAGGTTGGCAGGAGCTGGGGTTAACAGTGGGAGCTTGCTCCGCTGTGTGGCACCCGGATTCGAACCGCTGAGCTGCAGACTTTGCAGCCAACAGTTTCAGTGCTCTAGCCCACTGAGCTCTCGTTCTTAAAATTGGTATCTTCAGTTTTGGCTTCAGATTCTGGGGGTGGTGATTAGGGGACTAAGCCATTCAGGGTTAGGAGCAGGGATTTTTGGGTGGTGGCCCCATATTTATGGAGCTCCAACTCTAGACGATGTATAAACCCTACACAATGTATAAACCCAACAAATGGGTTTGAAAATAGGTTGGTTGCAAAGTGCTTTCAGGGGACATGCTGCTGTTTCAGACTGAATTCTAGCTATTTTATTCTCAGATGTTCTCTGACTTGGTTGCTCGTAAATTGTTTTCTATTTTATTTTAATTCCTGGTTCTCTTGGTTGTCGTTTTATAGATGTTAATCTATGTTAGAATGACTTCTGCTGGTAATCTAAGGTGAGCCTCTTGGAATAATCCTGAAAATCAGGTGACAAATGCTATTGCTAGTAACACTGATTCTAATATAACACCTTAAGTAGTTTGCACAGTAAAATAAGTGCAGCCAGGTCACCCTTCTTCCCCCACCCTCACCTCCTTGGTCTGAGCAGGCTTTTAATTTCCTAGATTCAGCAGGGACTGTGCTGGGTCTGCTGCCATCATCACGTCTGGTTTGACCCTTAGAGGGTATGGCAGCCCTGCAGTTTTCAGAAAAATATGGATATTTCATAAAATATGTTCCCTTTTTAATAGGAAGTAATCCATTTTTTGAGAAGTACCACATGTAATTTGATGCAATTGAACTTCGTCTTTAACCTTTTGCTATGATTTATGTGATTAGGTCACCAGAGAAAGTAGTTTTCGAAAGCATGATTAGCCACTTTAAGGAAATCATTTCTGTCTTCAAGCACTTTGTGTAAGTGTTTGTCCTTCCTTCTAAAATTGCTTGGATGCGGGCAGAGGAAGCAATGGGGGGGGGGAAAGAGTGTGGGCTTTAAAGGATTGTCTCTGATTTTTAGAAAAGCGAGGCACCCAGAAGACAAAGATGTCAAGAGCAGATGGATCTTGAAAGCTGTATTCGGCAACTGACTCCCTAGGGAGATGTGATTTCAGTGGAACAGTTTTAATAGGAGATTAGTCTATTTCAGATCTGCAGCAGTTTGCACAGACTGGCTCAAATCCTGTTAATTAGCCTAGTAATTTACCACTAGAGTTAGATCACCATCCATGGAATTTACTGAAGCACTGACTCACCAAATGCCCACTGATTCTGCGGGCTTACTCTAGTTGTGACTTAATATGCTAAGCAGTAGAATTTCAGTCATTCACTCCCCCCCCCGTCACCTTTTTGGGTTAATCTGTTGTTTCTAAAAACGAAATATGTATATACATGGGATACCCAATGTGGTATAGTAGACAGAATGATGGACTAGGACCCAGGATAACCAATGAGCCATGTTAGCTCACTGGTGTGAGTGTGCGGAACTGGTAAAACCACTCCTTAAATATCTCAATTACCTTGAAAGCCGCATTAGGCTTGCTGTAAGACAGTTCAGACTTAATGACACATAACAGCCACAACAAACATATATAAATACGGTTATTTTGTAAGAATATGTTTGTATTTTTATTACTGTTTACTCTCTCGTCTTTTTATTGAATTTGATCTATTTATTCTCTGCTTCCCAGAGCAGTCCTTTGCACTGATCAGGCAGTTTATTTATTTATTTATTTATTTACTCATATTTTTTACACCACTCATGTAGTGGCTATAGGCCATTACTCTATAAAAGTGTACTGAATAAATGGATGGATGACCATTGCCTTTTCTTCCCGTTGCCCCTCTCTTCTCTGTAGTGCAGAGCCTAAACCCAGAAGGGGGGGATAAAAATAAAAATAAAAATAAATAAAAGGGAGTGCAGACCAGGCCCCAAGGGTGGCCTGGTCGGCACCCTAAAAGAAAGAAAATAATAATAAAAATAAAACCAGCGCCGCAGTCGGCACTGGGGGGAAAAGTGGGTAAAAACGAATAACGACTTAACGAACCAATGAAATGATTTTTTTAAAAAAGTTGTTAAAAATGAAACAAAACAAAACAAAGCCTTAAACAAAACAAAACAAAACGAATTGCCATTTTTTCCGGTTCATGCCCATCTCTATACAGGATACACATTGCCCCCTCCCATCAAGCTGGGTAATCATTTTACTGACCTCGGAAGGCTGGAAGGCTGAGTGAACCTTGAGCCAGCTACAGTAACTCCCTGCCCTCTTGCAGTTCATATACTGCAGTCCCTGTATATTGTGGGACTGCAGTATATGAAAAAAAAAATCCTGGGGTAAGCTGGAAAGGCCTGTTTCAGGCCTCCTGCACTTACCCCAGGTCTCATGCTGCGCCAAACGGGGGTCTGGAGGCCTTCCTGGGCCATCGGAGGCCCCAAAAGTACTTCTCGCTGAACAGGAAATGTCTTCTAGAAAAACGGAAGTGAACCTTGGATTGCTAGAAAAAACTTTGGGAGCCTCTGAGGGCCTTTCTGGGCATGTCAGAGGACTCAGAAATGCTTTTTGGGAAACTGGAAGTGACTTCCGGTTCACTTCCGGTTCGCAGAAAAGCATTTCTGAGTCCTCCAACATGCCCAGAAAGGCCCTCGGAGGCCCCAAAAGCATTTTCTAGTGATCCAGAGGCCACCTCTGGTTTTCCTGAAGTCACTTCCAGTTCAGTGAGAAGCACTTTTGGGACTTTCAACGGCCTGGGAAGGCTGCCGTAGGCCCATTTGGGGCATCACGAAGTCTGGGGTAACTAAAACAGGCCCTCCAGTCCCGACCCGACCCTGCATCTGCATATCGCGTCAGGTCCAACCCCTGCAATAGGCGGGGGGTTACTGTACCTGGGTTTGAACCCCAGGTCATGAGCACAGTTTTAGCTGCAGTACAGGCATTTAATCACTGCACCATGAGGCTCCAAATAATATATAGTGAAATATATCTGTATGTCAGAGCAATCTGATTTAGTGTGCTTTATTTCACAATTTCTCAATGTAGCTAAACATGTCTTTAATGTGCAAGTCTGTTTGCTAAGACCCAAGGGAAGCCTACTGTTATGTTGGAGGAAGGCGGGTTGACTGTGGGGGAATAAATATTCCTCTTAGACATCTCAGTTTAAACCCCTGCTATATAACTATATACCTATTTCTTTATTACCTTCTTTCAGTGGCAAGTTTACCAATTACATGCTGTGTATGATGAAGGGTGCCTTTTCTCACACTGTGATCTACTGTGGTTTCCCTCACTCCCCCTTATATCAAGGCAGCCTTGCTACTTGCAGAAAGGCAAGGGTGGTCAAAATATTTTGCTGCCCAAAGAAAAGGACACACGAGTGTTCTCATGTATAAAACCTGACCAGAGTGACAGCTGGATTAGCATCTTCCATCTTGGCTGATGGCCTTGGGGTAGTTTGGGGGCATTTAGCTGCACACTTGCCCCTGTGTCCGCTCTGCGGCTTTCGACCTAAGGCAGTTGGCTTCCTCTACTTAATGGTACAACCACATCACTGCATACATACACCATTCAGCACAGTTGTAGTTATCTAAATATCAGTGAATGGAAAAGTGGCTGGGAGGGGATTGTTAGAACGACAACCACAATTACAGCTAAAGAAAGGATTTTAGATTCCCCATGCCCTTCTGAAGCTATGTTTCCATCATCAAACCAGCTGTAGAGGGATTAAAAACCACATACCTGTGTTTGCAAGCAAGGTCTTTGCTGGCTTCTTGCTAAAATTCTTCTTTTTCCCCCTACTTGCTCCCTTTCTCTTCACTGCCAGAAAGAACCTGCTTGCTGCTCTCCTTGCATCTACTATTCCGTTTGGTCATGGGCACAAGCACCAGTTGAGCCGTACAGACTATTCCTATAGCAGCCAGGTTGTGACCCATCAAAATCCCCCTGGCTGGCTGCACAGTGATTAACATTTAAAATATATGCAAACTAGGCTCCTAATTAAAGTTCGATAATGTAAGACTTTGAACCTGTTCGTTGCCTTTGGAAATAATCGGAAACACAGCCTGCTTATCACCCAACGTCATTATCATAAAGCGCCAAATTTCCTACCCCTTCCACTCCTCGACTCCATGGCAGTGGCAAAAAAAGAAAAAGAAAAAGAAAAGTTTTCAAAGCAACAGAGAATGCTGAGTCTCAGGACTTTTCTTTCGTTTTCTTCAGGAGAGGCTTCAAATATGGCTCTCCTCTCCAAGCAGAGGGAATGGCAGGAATCTTCCTCCAATAGAACGACTTTGGAAGCTATCAAAAGACTTCTTTCTTGAACATTCCACTCTGTGGAACATTTCTGTAGGTTCCAGCTGGTTTCTGGCTCTGTGGGAAAGCTCCCCCAAGACTTGGAGAGGGGAACGTTCCAGTGGGAGATGAGGAACATTTGGGGAGCTTTAAATACAGTTTTACTTTTCATTTTTTTGTGCAAGTATGAGGCCAATTTAAACAACAACAAAGCCACGGAATTGGTGCAAGCAACAGCTTAGTGGGGCGTGTTGTACCTTTGCTGACATTCCGATGTATAAAGGTGCTAGAAGATCCTATGGAAAGTGCACTAAATCATGGCATAGCATATCTCCCATGAGACATTCTGGGTCATTTGCATGAAAATGACAACATGGCTGCTGAACTTGGGAGTTAGATGCTCTTCCTAACAAAGGAATAATGTCCTTTTCCTAAAAGAGGGACCCTTGGCAGGTCACAAAAATGTTAAGTTAGGGATGGGCTATTTGGTTCGGAAGCTACTGGTTCCAAAATGACCCGTGCGAGTCCAGGTAGTGTTCAGAAGCTTCCAAAATGCAATCAGCCAATCCCTTACCTTGCTCTGCCCCTGCACAGGGCTGAGCTCCATTGAGGAAGCAGCCTCTGATGTCCTCATTCCTTCTCCCTAAAGCTGACCAATCAGACAGACAGGCCAGATGATGCATTTCCCTGCACAGCTCCTGATTTGCCAGCACCAGGGAGAAGGAACGGTGACTTTGTTGGGTCACAGGAAAAAGACACTATGAGGAGCGTGAAGAACATGGCCATGTGCACCACAGGATATGCCTGTGTATGCAATGACTTTCTTCTTCTTCTTCTTCTTCTTCTTCTTCTTCTTCTTCTTCTTCTTCTTCTTCTTCTTCTTCTTCTTCTTCAATGAATATACAAACCTCTGTTCTGTGGTGCAAAATGTGTCTTCATCCCTCCCAGCTAGGCATTACCTCAGCAACCATAGATGAGGTGAGGCACCAAGAACAGTAGTGTTATGTTCTGATGATCCTTGATCCATTGTCGCATAGTAATTGAGATGTATTTTCTCTTCAGTCCAAGCCAATGTAAAATGTTAGGCTTTTGAGGAGTTGGGGGATGTCTTTGAAATAATTTTGCACATGCCTATAAAATAGCAATTGTGATAGTATGCTTTGTGCGAATTTCAGAAATCTTTTTTTAACTGTTATCTTGGTCTCATGCTGGAGCCATAATCTGTTGAGGGAGCTATAGATCTTCATATTGTTGTCCATCTCTGCCCAAGACAACTAGTCTTGTTAAAATTGCCATCAATTGACGTCATTTGCCCTTTGTGGTATCATGACACAGTCACATTTTATAGTGAAAACTATGCAGATAGATTGCCTTTACAAGAGTTGATCAATGCACACGTGCATTCTATTCTAAATGAAAATTCATAAGACATTAAGAAGGAATTAGACCACTGTAAAGGAAAAAACATGCTAAAGCAGTGTCCGTCTATCCCGTGCATGCATTTTATGAAGGTATTTGAGAGGTGAGAGGAAGACTCTCCTTTCTTCGTCTCTTGATAGTCTGATATAAAAAGATCCACTGAGGATATCCAATAAAGGCTAGAACAGATATAGGGTCAGCGACCTAATATAGCTTCAGTTGCTTAATCACTGAAGTGTCAGTGCCTTTGGGACCAAAACTAATAGTATATTTTCACCATGTGGTTGCTACATTTCCTTGCCTGTCAGGGGCCTTCAAAAACATAATACACTGGCCCACAATCCACCTTCTGTAGAATATTAAATGTTGTATATCAGGAGCTTTCATAAAGTTAACATTTTTATTGCTTGGTTGATACAGAAGGAATGCTGGGGAGGAGAAATAGCCCAGCAAAATGTCTAATGTGCTGTTCAAGCTATGCCACAAACTGGGTTTCTAGATTTCTCATTGCTCAGTTCTTTTCCTGTTTCTTAAAATTATAGCTGAATTGTGAATTGGAAATCATCTTAACTTGCCCCAGATATGGGAATGAATTAGCAGCTCCATTAGATGTCATGTTAAATGTGTAATGTCAATAGATACAATGTCAGCTACATCACTAGCTAGCTACACTCTTTTAGAAGAACCTCCATTTGTATTAGCATGGGTGTGAGGCTCATTCCCGTTGTCTCCCTCACTGATTGTTTGCGGAACCACAGTCAGAGAAGGCACAGAGGTGGACGGCTGCTTTAAAAACTTTATTAACAACAAAAGTTGACTCCAAGTCTTCACTAACAGGCTCATCCCTTCGGGGAATCAAATGCTCTGCCTCCGACCAGAAGTCCGCAATTTGCCCAGGAGTGAGATTGGGCTCCACAGTCCAATACCAAACTTAAAAGTCCCCCTTTGTAATACGGCCTGGGCCCTCGGACAGTCCGGCAAGACCCTTTAACCCAGCAGGATTCTCACTTACAGTTCCGGCTATTTCTCTGCTGGTTTCCCCAGGACTGACCACCGGGATGGTTCCCTCCTCAGTTCGGCTCCACGAGTACTCTGCCATTTTGCCCACAACTCTTTCTGCTGTTCTCGATGGTGTGCTCTTCTCTCGAAATACTGCCAAGCTTCCCTCTTTCTCTCACGCTCTGCCATCTGTCCCCAAAATGGCGCCTTCCTCGCCTTTTTCTCCCACCACTCTCACTCCACTTCCTCTCATGAGATGCCCATTCCCCTGTCCATGGGTCTTCCTTAACAATCTCCACCAAGTCCCTTTCCAACTAACTAGCCCATTGGTGGTCAAACTTTGGCCCTCCAGATGTTTTGGACCACAACTCCAAGAATTCCAAGCCTGTATTGCCAATGACAAAGGATTGCGGGAGTTGTGGTCCAGAACATCTGGAGGGCCAAAGTTTGGCCACCACTGAACTAGCCCATCCAACCATCACAATTGCCTCCCCCTTCTCGCTTTGTGTTTCTTGCTCTAGGGTTCCCTTCTTCACCCCGGACTCCTCATCCCCTACTCTCTGTTCCCCTTCCTTCTCTGATTCAGGCCAGGCTCCATCATTTTCAACATTGACCACTCGTCTCAGAGAGGAGGGCACACCTCCCATCTCACACAGGGATATGCTGGCTTCCTGTCCCCCAAAGAAGCAGTCACTGGTGTGAACTGAGGAATTGGGTGTGAACCATGCGTGACAGACAGGACCTGTAGATGTTATAAGCATTGAAAGCAAGTTAGGGGTGTGGAGTAGCAATGACTCTAGAGATCAATAGCAGAGTGTATATCCAGCATGCAAAGGGTCTCAGGTGTCGTTGTGGTTTCTGCATTTCATATGCCACTCTTGACCAGCATAGACCATGCCCTCCCATGCCTGACTTGAGACCTCCTTGCTTGGTTTATGATTCCTCTTTCATCTACGGCTTGAATAGTTGACCTAAAACCATGGAAAGCCCCTGCCAGCCAGTTTAAGCAGCACTGACCTAGGCAGCCCATGGTCAGTTGGTTTCTATAGGCTGAAGTAATATTCCTGGTGGAAAAATAGACACAGGATATGCAGGGTAACCAGGCCAGGAGCCTCGTATGTGCATGCATCACATCTCAGCCTAAGATATTTTATTTTTCTACAATCAGTTTTAGATGTTTGTAGAGAATCTAGAAGTATTGTTTCAAATCCTAACCTTTCAAGTTCTATTAGAAAATTGGGTGGTGGTGGTGTGGTGGTGGTAAGAGCTTCCCCAAAGAATGTGAGAACTCTGCAAACAGTTGGTCATCCCCTGGCAATGAGAACACCTTGTCAGGTACCTTCTGCTCACTGTTGGATTCTTTGGATACATACAAAGGAGAAGCAGGTGTGACAACTTGTGTCAGACAACCCACACAGAAGTTGTGCCTATTACATTTTGAGTACCTACTCAAGGAACTGCTAAATTCTGCTTCTATAATCAGCTCCTTTCCTTGCCTACAGAAGCCATAGTTTTTAAAACATTGAGCAACAAATAGAACCACATTTCAGTCTTTTGAAATGATGCTTTTGTTTGGTAAATCAAGATCTTTTATTCTGTTTTAAGATGTAGATTACTGAAATCTCCTTCTAAGGGTGCCTCATTTGTTAAAATCGCATTTGTTGAAATCTCATTTCTCCCATATTTCATTTGTCTAATGTTCTCACATTTGTATCACATTTGTCTGATTGTTTGCTCTCTCTCTCTCTCTCTCTCTCTCTCTCTCTCTCTTTTGGAAATTACCCGTGAAAGCACTCATGAATGAGTAAAGTAAAAAATAAGTTGAGTTCTTCACTAGCAAACTGTTGGGTTGAAGTAGCATTGTTCAGCATAGCTTGAAACCAGAAATGGTTCATACTGCAACTAAAGAGAGAGAATTTCCTGCAAATAGCAGAATGCTCATTTCAGATCTCTTTGGTCAGGCAAATTACTACAGATCTTGCTGTGGAAACTGTTAGCACTTCACTTCAGTTGCTTCAAGACTGTTGTTGTTGCTTCGTTACAGTAATGGTACCTGACTCTTTGTAGAAGCAAGAGGCAGGAGATACAGCAGCTGTCCCCTAATATGCCTTGTTTTTGCTGGAATAGCTTCCTTGACAAATGGAGTCAGGACTGATCTCCCAAGTGCATGTAGGCCAACTATAAAAGCTTCAGTTGCCACTCCGTGGGGCCAGCTCCTTCTGGCTTTAGTGCTTCAGCAGTAGTGTCATCTGATAGTACATATCTGGCCTATCTCTTTCTCACCCAAGGCTCTTCCAAAACATTTTGCTACTTGAGTGGAACGGGCATGACCATACCATCACTTATCACCTGCACAGAAGCCATCCAGATAGGCCACAGATATGTTATGTGGGGGAATGGCCTGAGAAATGGCAAATGCGTTTTAATGTAACCAAATGTAAAGTAATGCATATTGGGGCAAAAATCCAAACTTCATCTATCAACTCATGGGCTCTGAGTTATCCGTGACGGATCAGGAAAGAGATCTTGGTGTGTTGGTGGACATCTCCATGAAGGTGTCTCCCCAGTGTGTGGCAGCAGTGAAGAAGGCCAATTCCATGCTAGGGATTATCAAAAAGGGGATTGAAAATAAAACAGCCAACATTATAATGCCATTATACAAAACAATAGTAAGGCCCCACCTGGAGTATTGTATACAATTCTGGTCACCGCATCTCAAGAAAGACATAGTGGAACTGGAAAAGGTGCAGAAGAGAGCGACTAAAATGATTATTGGGCTGGGGCACCTCCCTTATGAAGAAAGGCTAAAACATTTGGGCCTCTTTAGTCTGGAAAAAAGGCGCTTGAGGGGGATATGATTGAGACATACAAAATAATGCAGGGTATGAGTAAAGTGGATAGAGGGAAGCTCTTCTCTCTCTCCCAAAATACCAGAACTAGGGGACATACACTCAAATTGAAGGCTGGGAGAGTTAGAACTGACAAAAGAAAATATTTTTTCACCCAGCACGTTGTAAGTCTATGGAACTCCCTGCCACAGGATGTGGTGATGGCATCTGGCCTGGATGCCTTCAAAAAGGGATTGGACAGATTCCTGGAGGAAAAGTCCATCACAGGTTACAAACCATGATGGAGAAACCAGGGTACTTCAAGGGCCAGATGCAGGGGAGTGGTATCAGGAGACAGATATCTAGTCTGATGCGCTCCCAAACACATCTGGTGGGGCCGCTGTGAGATACAGGAAGCTGGACTAGATGGGCCTTTGGCCTGATCCAGCATGGCTCTTCTTATGTTCTTATGTTCTTATGTTCTTATGTGAATGCTACTGATAGGACAATGTCTTTCACCATACCTAAAGGTGGCAGAATAACTTAGTGGGATCGCAAGGTAGGTAGGCACACAACTCTGTCCTCCAGTTTCTCAATAGTAGACCTTACCCATCAAGGTCTTTGGGGCAACTACCCCATTGTATCTGGTGTTTTGTGATCTCTCAGCTTCCTTATTTCCAAATACTCTTCTTTCTGTGCAACTTTCTTTGCCTTAACTGATCCCTGGCTATGTCTAACATCGCCTCCTCCTCCTTTTGGTTTTCCATGTTTTCTATTATCTCTGGAGTCCTCTTTTGAATGGTTTTCTCCACTTGTACCTCACAGGGTTTCATCGCCACATTCTGGAGTCATTTCCTATCTGGTGAACTTTCAGGAAGCTCCACTGTTGGTGACTGGATGACATCTAAATGAATTTATTTTCTCTCTTTTGCCCTCCCCACCCCAACTAACAGTTTGCTTGATGAGACAATCAGCTGTATCACAGAAACTTCCTGGAAGAGTCAAATTGACTGAGCTCCAGGACTGGCGGCTGGAGAGCAAAATAATTCCAAAGAATACACAAGATAGCCTTCCCCTGATTTATGTGAAAAGTTTTCAGCCATCAAATATTACTCTCTGGGTGTAAAGAAAAGGAGCTGTGTTCCATGCATAATTTCTGCATCATTAAAAATTGAATCTCATAAGTATAATGACTCAAACATCAAGCCATGACAGTATCTACCTGATGATGAACTGCTATATGTTCAAAAACAATTCACTAGGTAATGGAACAATTTTTGTTATTAAAAATGTAAACAGAATTTAATGGGAAAGAAAAACTACTTCCCTTCAGATGTCCACCCCTCCTGCTCTTTGGCAGTAATTGGCCAGGAGAAAAATATTTTGCTCAGTTTCATTTTTTTCCTTTCATTATGATCTACTGTATATATATCACATTTATTATTATTATTATTATTTATTATTATTTATTATTATTATTATTATTTATTATTTATTATTATTATTATTATTATTATTATTATTATTATTATTATTATTATTATTATTATTATTATTATTATTATTATTAACCTGGTGAACACAGCTACCAGGTTTTAAGCTGGAGTTGGCCTTCTCCAATGATTGAGCTCTTTCCAAGAGCCTAGGATGACTGGAGATATCTTCGTAGAATATATGCTGTTCCTAAAATGTCGCCATTTGTAGTTGACAAATGTTGATCTTGTCAGTGCTGAGGGTTTTCAGATGTTGATCCAGGTCTTTTGGAATTGTACCCAAGGCGCCTGTTATTATTGGTATTGTTCTTGCTTTCTTATTCCAGAGCTTTTCAATTTCTATTTCTAAGTCCTGATATTTGGTTATCTTTTCTAACTCTTTGCCACTGACTCCTGTCTCCTGTCATTGCCACATAGACGATTTGAACTTTGTTTTCTTGCTTCTATACTACCGTGATGTCTGGAGTATTGTGGACAAGGTGTCTGTTGCACTGGATTCTAAAATCCCAGAGCACATTTTTGGTCACCTTTTCTGGCTGATGTTTCCACCAGTTCTTGCTTGATGGTAGGTTGAGATTTTTATATATGTTCCAGTGGAGCATTGCTGCCACTTTTATTATAATGAACTAAATAATCATTCTGAGTGATTTTTGGGCAACACCTGAATGCTTCTGCCTGGGTCCAGTTTATAACACCTGCTATGTATCTCAAGACTGGAATAGCCCATGTGTTTATAGTTTGGATTGTATTCTTTCAATTTAATTTTGATTTTAGTATCTTTCTAAATCTTCTAATGCATTCTTGGCTAACTTTATTCTTTCCTTCTTTATGCTTGATGTTATCTGCTTGTAGCACTCCAATATGCTTATATGATTCTTCTTCATCCAGTGTTTTTATAAAATTATTAGGCATATCAATTCCTTCAGTCTTTACTATCTTTCCTCTGACGATGCTGAGGGTTGCATATGTGTCTAATCCAAATTCCACTGCAATGTCATTGCTGAACATTCACACTGTACTGAGTATTGACTCTATTTCTTGTTGTGATTTCCCATACAGCTTCAAATCATCCATATATAGCAAATGGTTTATTTGGCTTGATATTTTTGATATTTGATAGCTCATATTTGTCTTGTTCAATATTTTTGTGAGTGGAATTAGAGCAATTACAAACAGCAGGGGTGATAATGAATTATCTTGAAATATTCATCTCCTGATGTTGACACATCCAATTTGTTCACCATCAATGGTTAATGTGGTATTCCACTTTCTCATTGTTGCCTTGATAAATTATTGGATGCTTCCAATAATTCCCGCTAATTCCAAACTTTTTAGTATCCAATCATGTGGCAAAGACTTGGATGCTTTCGTATAGTCAATCCATGCAGCATGCACGTTTGTTCTGCATCTCTTACAGTTTTCAATTACCATCTTGCTAATAAGTAGCTGATTGTTGGTGCCACGGCTATTCTTACAATTGCCCTTTTGTTCAAAAGGGTATACATTGTTTCATATCAAGTGACTCTGGATGGTATCGGCATCGGTGAAAATAAAACCAACCTCTGTACTTCCCATTGCTTGTTCCCTCTCTGTTTTTGTCCACCTCAGTTATCTCTTTCATCTGGTCCTTTGGTGGTCCTTCTAATTAAAAGGCAAAGTTCTAGAAGAAGAGACCTCTCCTTTGCTTACATTCCTTTGCAAATTATCAACATGCATTGATACTTCACTGACCACAGTTGATGGAGAGTTTTGAGTAGTAAGGCTGCAATAGGGCTGGGTCCAAGATCTTTCTGGCTAAGGCAGAACAACACATGGTACTTCCCACCTTTACAAGCCAAGAACCATAACGTCCAAACTCAGCCAGATAATTGGCATGTGAGACACAAAACCCTACCCCTTCTTTCCATCCCTGGCAAGAAAAGTACAGTAATAACGAACTAACGAACTAACCATATGCTGCCCTTTCATAAGACCCAACATCTGCCTCATCTTGTCTAATGATAGGCCAGTCCTTCTTCCTTCTTTTTGAGTCATTTTGGATTCAAATGTCTTTGTGCAGTAAAGAATTAAGAAGTAAATATTTTACCAGACCTTTTCCCCCTATAAGCGAAGAGCAGATTTCATTTGAAATTGCACGTCAACCTCATGCATTCTTCAATTAATTAAAAGACACTCATACTACGATATCTGAATTATGTAACTGTATTAGAATTTGCCTAATTAATGTACAGTATTGAGTTAAAAGGCAGATGAGGAACTAACATTTTTCAATTGATTGGTAGCCCAATATAATACACACACACACACACACACACACACACACACACACACACACACACACACACACACACACACACACACACACACACACACAGTGGTACCCCGACTTAAAAGCAGCTCAACTTAAGAGCAATTCTACTTAAGAGCGGAAAACTGTTGGCATTTTAACTGCCACCTTACAAATGTTAGATATGGTCTGCTCGACTTACAAATATTTTTTCCATGTTTTTGATTTTTTTAAACTTATTTTTTCAGTTTTTTAGATAGGTACCCTGACTTAAGAGTAGTTTGACTTAAGATAATGCATTAGGAATGGATTAAATTCATAAGTCGAGGAACCCCCCTCTTGTGTGTGTGTGTGTGTGTGTGTGTGTGTGTGTGTGTGTGTGTGTGTGTGTGTGTGTGTGTGTGTGTGTGTGTGTGTGTGTGTATAAGGCAAACAAGCAGCCCTTGTTTTCAAAGCTGTTTTTCAAGTTGTAGTTGCTGGTTGCAAAATGAGCCCTGCGTATATTATAGATTGACTTGGAGAACAAATATGTTGACATTGGCAAAAAGCCTTTCAGTATATCATAAAATAGATTTAACCATATTCCCTATGGCCCAATGACTCTGTGAATCAGTGTGGCATCTGTTTTCCAGAGTCCCTTAATCTCATTCCAGAGCTCATGGCAGCACTGTAATTTCTTTTTCCTTTTTTGTCCTCTAGAGCTGATGTTGCAAACCGATATAGTTGAGATACCAACACAGTTCAGTCTCGCTAGTAACGAGATTTGTATAAACAATGTTGAATTGCTTGGCATTAACTTCCACATTGGTCCGCAGAGGGAGATATTATGAGATGCCACTTCTTCGGTCAGTGTTAAGTACAACATTGAAGGGAAGCAAGCCTCAACTCTGCATAATTTCCAATCTAAAATCTTCTGACACAAAAGTCAGAAAACTGCAATTCATGAGTCGGCAGACAGTATTTGCTGTCCCCGTCTCTCTGATGAAATGCCATAAAAGATGGGTCTGTTATATGGTGGAGAGGTCAAAAGTGATGGGACCCCCATTCATATTTGTGTTACTTCAAAAGAAGCAAAGGATACACCTCCACAATGTTAGTTTACTGAGCTTAAGCATTTGGTAATTTGAGGTCCAAGACTATTTTTGTTAAAAGAAAAAAAGTTAAACAAGAAACTAATTTCATTTTCCATTTTTAACTCCTTTCCCCAAATGTGTACTGCCTTTCCTTTAAGGTGATGTACATGGATCTTGTTTTCTATGCCGATCCTCGAAAGAACGTGACAGGTAGATCGGGATGAGAGTGACAACAGTGGGCTTAAAGGCATCAAGTGAACTTCATGGCTTAGTGGGAGGACATGAATATGAGTTTTCAAGTACCAGTCCAACATTGGCACCACTATACTGCACTGTCGCAGTGGACAAGAATGTGTCTTGTAACTGCAAAGCAACCCAGCTATTTGGACTTCTCTCAGTCATCAGGGAAAGGATGCATTTTTTTGGTCAGTGGTGGTGCATCCTTGCCTATGAGAGATATATATGAGATTGCTTTGAAACATTTGGATTCAATGGACTACAACAGGACCCCCCTATCCATGAGGGATTGGTACCAACCCCCTCATTTGTTGTTGTTGTTGTTGTTGTTGTTGTTGCTGTTGAGTTGTTCAGTCGTGTTCGACTCTTCGTGACCCCATGGACCAGAGCTTGCCAGGCCTTCCTATCTTCCACTGCCTCCCGAAGTTTGGTCAAATCCATATTGGTTGCATCGATGACACCGTCCAACCATCTCATTCTCTGCCGTCCTCTTTTGCCTTTGTCTTCAATTTTTCCCAGCATCAGGGCCTTTTCCAGGGAGTCCTCTCTTCTCATGAGGTGGCCAAAGTACTGGAGCCTCAGCTTCAAAATCTGTCCTTCCAGTGAACATTCGGGGTTGATTTCTTTCAGGATAGATAGGTTTGATCTCCTTGCAGTCCAGGGGACTCTCAAGGCTCTCCTCCAGCACCACAGCTCAAAAGCATCGTTTCTGTGGTGATCAGCCTTCTTTATAGTCCAGCTCTCACTTCCATACATCACTACTGGAACCCCCTTGCAGATGTTGAAAAACAGATTATAGCAAACACTATATAGAGTGTCGTCTCTGGCTTCCTCTAGTGGCCAATTCTTGTAACTTCTTCTTTAGAAATAGATATACACAGTATTTCTAGAAAGTTTCTTTAATTTTTTAAATCATAGATCATAGATATGTGAATCAGTGGATATCCCATGGAGAGTGGGATCCTACTGTATTCTTGGAGGGTCTGAATTTTCTTGGCAGCTGGAGCATCTCAACAGCAGTTCTCATTTTACATATCTGTGAAATATATGCCCTATTCAGTGAGGAATATGGCTACTTGGAGTACCTTCCCAGCTTCTGGTCAACTATAAATGTACATTAGTAAAACCATGAGCAGAGTTTCACAGTGCCACTGCTTCCTCAGTTTTGTCTATTTAAGCCCTTTATTTAAAAGATCTCTGATCCTTACATCAGCAAATCCTTTGGAATCCATTCTCCATGCCTTTTCCGAGGACAGGAGAGTCCAAATCCTGACCGGTGAACTTAATCTGACCATGTGTGGGTTTGACAGGTCTTAAGGCCACTGGAATCTCTCAAGGAATTGCTAGGAATCTCCAGTTCCCCAAGGACTGAAGGCCTGTCCACCCCAATATGTTGGATGATCTGGCCAATGCTTAAAAGGTCCTTAGTTTCCGTACTGTCTATTTTAATTTGTGATATTCACCCTCAAAGGCCAAACAAGGAACTCCTTTGCATTTCAATAAATTGTCCATAAAAGATTGCATCTCCTAGCATGGACAACTCTTAAATGGGAAGGATGGGTTGTTTTATATAGAAAACATGTGGATGAGGTTTCCCCAGCCCTGTGCCTAACAGTGCTGTCAGGGAACCATATACCATAACTGTATGCTACTGTACTATGGTGGGCAGGCTCAGAGACAAATGTCAGGATGAGAGGGGTTATAGGAGCAGAAAGTTTGATTTTTATGTGTGAGATGGCTTTGGGCACTAGAGATGTGACTCTCACCATTTCATTCTTTTAGAAAGAAACAAACAAACAAGAAAAATCATACATTCCCCCTTGCAGCAATATTTCTCTGCACTTGATGTTTTTCTCCAGAAATATTGCATGGAATCTCCTGTTTTGTGTTCACCCCCCCCCCAAAAGAAATAACAGGCTATGCAGGATTCACCAGAGAGGGCATTCAGCTGAACAGAATTTGACAGTTTCCCGTGTAGAACTAGAGATGAAAAAATTCCTGAAATTCTGAAGCTCAGAAAAAAAAACCTATTTTATTCTGCCCGGGGAATGGAAACTTTTGGGTTTTTTTTTTTAAATGCTGCATTAGCACTCCTCCATTTCACAGCTTGAAAGTCATTCTGTTACTTTAGGAACATAAAATATGATTATGGACAATTTGACTTGGCACAAAATTATCAATACTAGCATATTAAAATATAGTGTATCCAAACAATTATTACAAACAGAATGTATTTATTTATTTATTTATTTATTTATTTATTTATTTATTTATTATACATATTAACCGCACCAACTTTCCCAAAGGGAACTCTGGGTGGTGAACAAACAAGTAAAAAGGAAAAAAAGGTACTTTAAAATAATATTTATTTGTAATTGCAATTAACAAATGGAGTAACAATCTCATGAATTGTTTGCTAGTTTATGTGGAACAAAAACCTCTACAAAACAATGTTTAAAAATCCAGAATTAACAATTATCCATATTTCTTCTCCACAGTGATAAATAAAAATAAAATAAAATCCTCATTCTCCTAAAAAGAATTGAAGAGGGGAAAATGTGTAGAAGGGAGTAGGACTAAGTTTCAATGATATTTTAAAGAAATGATTTGGAAAATATTTGAACACCCTGCCTTAAAATACTTCATTCATTATATTAAAACAAAACATTACATAAACATTTTTTCTGTTTTTGATTTTTCAATTTTTTTCCAGAAAAACAAAAAACAAAAACAAAAAGGTTTCAGGAAAAAGCAAAAAACAAAAAAACAAAACAAAAACTGTTTTCCCCCTGATTTTTTTCCAGTTTTTCCCAGGATCTGGAGTTTGGACACCATTTCATCCAGTAATTGTTGGACTACAACTCTCAGAACTCTTGGCCAGCACCGCGAGTGGCCAAGGTTTTTGGGAGTTTTACTTCAAGAGTATCTGGGGCCTCAGGGTTGAGGACCATTGCTTTAAGGGCGCTTTTACATGACCTCTAAAATCTGGTGGCAACTTAAATTCGGACCAGAGATCGTGGGGGTTTGTCCCTGTTTCTGTGTTCCCACCCCTCCACACTCCATTGTTCCTGTCTGCGTGAGGGGAGGGAGAAAAAAAGGGAGAAAAAAATGCAGGCTCTCCTCTGTCTGCCGTCGAAGCAGCCCCGAAGGGATTCCTGAGGCAAGGGAGCCTGGCATTCACAGCTTTACAATCCACATCGGAATTTTTTTTTACCTTCTGGAGGCCAGGTACTTGAAAAGGTACTTGAAAAGGTGTGGTCGTACTTAATTTTTTTAAAAAATTTAAAAGTCCAGAGCTGGTGGGAAAAAAACATTTTTAACCTTTGCCTCGGATTTTAGAGGTTGTGTAAAAGCGTCCCAAGCCTCTCCACTGCCACTGCCTGCCACCTGTGAGTTGGCTGCTCGCTCTTCTTCATTGGTTTGAGTAGCCCTCTTGTGTAGATTTGAGCTGGGCTGCTGGAGAATCTGTGTTTTGCCCAGAACAGCTACTTGAATAATCAAAAAGATCACTCCCCACTCATGCTTTGTTGCTACATCTCTCGCTCTTACTTCACAGGCTGGTCGAGAGCCATTGTTTTATTCTCAGGAAATAAATATGACTGCAGTGGGAGGTCGCACAGGGTGAGCCGATTCAGAAGTGAACTGGGCTAGGGGCTTTGAAGACGAGGGCTTTAGATTTTATTAGTGTCATGATACAGACAGCATGTGTGGACATTTATCTCCCATTAGCACGGAGCCTTCTCCACAGAAGAGTAAAACTGTTTACATCAAAGCTACTTTTGAAGAAGAAAATGCAAAGCAAGAAAGCAGTGGGGGGGAAGGGAGGGGCGGTGCTGAGGAGGGAGCTCCTGGGAATGACAATTAGCAGTTAACTATAAAAAATGGGGAAAATAATTGAGACGGATGACCAGATTTAGTAAAAATAAACTTCACAATTAAAAACCAATTAAATATTTGCATTTCAGCATTAGGTTCCTGCACCAAAGTTTGGGTGAACAGCAGGGCGACAGTAAGGATTATTGACTAATTTGCTGGAGTTTTAAAATGAGATTAGTTACACGCAATGTATGGACGGTTTCCTCAAGCTTCCACGCAGCTGCTTTATTCTTCTTTTGAAAATGGCTCATTTGTAACTGTTCTCAGAGATCTTTTATCAGCCACTTATCTCCTTCAGCTGGACTCGTGATATGGAGGGATAAAATGAATTGCCAGATAATATTGGGGAATTAATCAGACCGGAACAGCGGGAGAGTAATGACTGAACGGAACAGTTACCTATTTGCATTTAGCAAATGCAGGAGTAGAGGAAGAGCAAAAGAAAATTGAAATATAAAATATATATGATGGATCACCTTTTAACCCTAAACATAATACAGAAAATATTGGCAAGGCTGTCCACTGTGAGGGGTTTTTTATCCCAGCGGTTTGTGTTTCAGCTGAATTTCAAACTGCACATGACAGATTGACCACGATCCTATTAATGATTTGTGTTCTACTCTGGAAAAATTGCAGTTTGCCACAAAACAAAGCACCAGTCGCATCACTACTAGACATGTGCCCACTGTGAAGCTGGGAATGGGCTTCGTAACATGTAAAAGTAAAGGTTCCCCCTGCACATGTGTGCTAGTTGTGTCCTACTCTCGGGGCTGTGCTCAGTTTAACTCACACTTGCCTAAATTAACAAGAGGATTCTGACTTGTGTCTCAGTCTGTTGCAGTTGTGAGTAATATGTAGGAAGATGTGATTTACAGTTACAGTGGACCCTCATATAACAAACGGTTTGTATAACATAAAACCTGTGCAACATAAAAAATTCTGGAGATAGGGGAGATTTGCTTAACAGAATCGCCTATGGGGTGAATCCGTACAACATAAAAATGGTTGCGATTAGAGATTACTCTGTTTTCAATACATTCCTATGGGAAATTTGTATAAAGGAAAATTTGCTTAACATAATTTCATTTGGAACAAATTAATTCCTTTATACAAAGTACCACTGTATATACATGGATACATTCTTCTCTCTCTCTCTCTCTCTCTCTCTCTCTCTCTCTCTCTCTCTCTCTCTTGTTTAAACTAACTCTGAGCCCAGTACCAGGACAAGCCCATTCCCCCACCCCACCCCTTTACTATCCATGCTGAAACGGAAAGTGACAGAAAGAGCACGAGAATTGCCAACCAGAAATGGAAAAACAAACTACGGTACAGGCTGTTTTGTGCTTATAGAACACTTCAGGGCTAAAGGAACAAATGAAGCAAATATAAACAATGGTTCCGTGTGATGTGCAAATGTGACCGTTGTGTTTAATATGCAGAATGATACAGAGAGGAGGCTGCTACGCCTACTACTTTTCTCCATGTAATAATCCACTTTCTTCAGATCTGCTTTCTGGTTAAAACTCCAACTGCCTGCACATCTTCTCATTTGTGGTATCAAAGCCTGAGGTGGGAGTGAGGTTGGAGGAAAGAGAGGGAGCATGTGTGTATGTAGATGGGGCAGATACAACCTCTTTGTAACCTCGTTCTGTGCATATTATTGTTCTATTGCCATATAGTTGGAAACTGATGAAATGGATTGAAAAATAAAATGCAGCCATCTCCAGAAAGACTGAGGGGCAATTGAACCTACCCATACCCAAAACAGCTGGTGGAACACTTTAAAACACCAAACATAAACATTGCAATCCAACATATGTTTCCTCAGACACAAATCCCATTGAAGTCCATGGAGCTTACATGTTGGTGGCTTGGTATATGATCAGAGTCTCAAAACTACACTCTGCTTTAGCAAGTACTTGTTGCAGAATATGTTAAGAACTGAAGCATTTTAAAATGCATTATTCATATTCTTAAAGAAATACGTATCTTCATAAGGATAATGTACCAGTTAGACTTCACTAAGCTGAAGAATCAATCTCTCAGGGCTGGAGGGAGGAATGTGTATTTTATCTAAACCAGGGTCGTTTTAATATGACTTACAAAGCTATGGGCAGTACTAAGAATTCAGTTTCATCAAAGATGACTTTGTCTCCATCTTCAGAAGACATCCAGCTGACCTCCTTTAACAGAAATTGTCTTTCCTGTTTTGACAATAGTTTTAGGAATAAATCCTGAAGCTGAAGAACTATAAGTACTACCTCTGCTCCGTAAGAAACACAACAAACTCAAGATCCTTAAAGTTAAAAATACAATAGATATTCTAAACCCAATCTAAATTTTTCAATTTTTGTGACACTCAGCATTCCTATGTTGACTCTAACCAGTATATAGTTATGGCTGATGGCAGATGTCCATATTTTTATCTCCCAAGAAGCTCTCCTCCCCCTTTCATACAATACTTGTGTTGTTGTGGCTGTTGTTCACTTACGTTACCGTTCTACCTTTCAGTCCTGTCCTCTTCTAAAAGCTTGAAATCTGTGTTGTTGGTTCTTTCCCCCTCACATGAACAATGTCTGGTGGTGAATGATTATGGCAATGAAATTGTACCTTTTTAAAAACTCTCCTTGGGGAGGCCCCATTTGGTGGAACACATGACCCTGGATTGTGTTTCCCTAAGGGGAAAACTTTTGAGTAGCACCCATGTATCCTATGGAGGACAAATTCACGTCATTGTTCTTGCTTAAGAAGCAGACATAAATGGGTTGCTCTGTGGTGGTTGAGCTGATTTTCTCTGAGATCCTGCCAGAATTTGTTAGCTTGCTTGCGACTGTGAGTTCAAATGTTATGTGGCTTTTCTCTGTTTTCTTTGGCTAGTTGGCTTTTTAAAATGTTTCTCATACTTGATGTCCTTGAGTAAAGACAGATGGTGTTTCTCCACCATTGATGTTGATGTGCCTTTGCATTTGAAAAAGGAAGGAAATTCCCCAAAAAGAGAGAGAGCCTGTTCAATACAAAGCTTTATGGCTCAAGACACCTCACCTCAAGTAAGGAAAGCTGCTTAAAACACATACGGTAGATGCAGCCTTCTTTCAGCTTTATCTTCATTGAAGTAGTCATTCATACTTTACACTTTTCTTGACCATGGATTAAACAATTTCATGGGGGGGGCAGGGACGGATGAAAATGTCAATTTCACTTTCTTTCAGTCCCCCCTTTAAGAATTTTCCAAAGTTTAATTCTGGTTCATTCTTAAGCAGTGAGAATTTTAAAAAGAAGAATTTGCAGGAACATTCATAAAACATTTTTTACCTGGTTCACCTAATATGATGTATGCCCATGCATGTGTGTAAATGTGCATACACACACACAACTTTGCCAAGTGTACACATTTAGTTCTGGCACCTTTAGGGATATGAACCTTTCCTAAGATCACCATTTCCATATTTTGGGGTGTGTTTTTAATTGATGAATCAGTTGTGTGCCTTCATTTGTAGGACAAAGGACACTAGCTCAAAGACACGGATGTATACACTAGAGATGGGCACGAAACGAACAATTTTTCGTTTCCGTTTCTGTTTTTTGTTTCATTATGTAACGAAACGACAAATGAATTTTGTCTCTAAAATGAAACGAAACGAACAGAAACACCAGAAATTTTGTCGTCCATTTCGTTTTTGTTATGGCAATACATTGAACTGCTTTAAATGCTAAAAAAATCACAAAAATTGAAATAAATGGTAACAAAACAGTAACAAAATGAACAAAAATGAAAACAATTTTTTGCAAAAATGGGGAGGGGGGCAAAAAATGGAAACGAGCGCGCACGGGCAAACGGACCCCTAAGCGAGGTGCCCCAATAAACGACAAGCGAAACACCTTTTTTTGATTCGTGCCCATCTCTAGAATACACACATTAGACAGAGAAGATTGGTGCTTTGAGAGAGGTGTCAGGAAAGCCATTCACGTGTGTATTGAAAACCCCTCTCTCAACAGAGGTGGGGGGACTTGGGCACAATCTGTCTGCCACTTATCATGCTGCCTTTTCATCAATCCCCATCCCTAGACAAATTAGAAGCACATCATATTTCTACCAGGAAGACTGCAGCAAAGAACCCATACTTAATGAGTGTTGGGAAGGGTTGCATAGGTGGGACTTTCATGCACCCCAGGCCACTGTACATCTAAAGAGCATATTTAGGCCATTGTCCACCTAACGAGCCTATTTAGGCCACCATCCACCTAATGAGCATATTCAGACCAGGGGTGTGTGAAAAGATGAACTGTAAATTGGAGGACTCACCACTAACTTTCCTCAAAGTTGCTTGGATAAACAGTGAAACGTTTTGATATCTCAAGAAAAGAAGTCCAGTTGCCATGACTCAACTTCCAGATTTGCAGTAAAAGGTGGAGTGATTTCCCCAACCCCTTCTATATAATAATACAAACATGCTTAACCAATGCAGCTCCTGTCTTTGCTTTTGTTAGGTTGTTTTGCTACCTTATCCTTTTCTTAAAAGATCTCCTCAGGTTTTCTGCATATAATTTGCTGCATGGGGCACTTGAAGGCATAAGTTAGACCTGCTGAGATACAGGGGGAAGAATGCTTAAGATAGTATGTTTCTCCGTCTATGGGATTAGCAAAAAGATTTTGCTCTGCAGGTTAATTGGCAATAAACACGAGCACTGCATGGAAAGTGCCCCTGGGGTGAGAGCAGAGCGCTATGCCAGCACCTATTTATATTTCCCTCCAAAGCTTCACTGACATTTTAAACTAGAGGCTGTATACTAATGTATTAGATCTTGGCTGCTGTTGCGGCTCATTCTCAATAAATCTTCCCTCCTGTGGTCTTACACTTTCTCTTACACTGTGCTTACCAAGCAGCCTGGGTTGTCTCGGTTGAGGAAATTTTTGCTTATTATTTTGCCTCAGAGTGAACATTTGAGGTCTCAATACCTCTGCTCTATTCCCATGTATTCAAATTACTAGTTCTCATTGATGTATGCTTGGATATACATTTGTGTGTGTGTGCTTCAGGTCTGTTGTTGGAAAGAGACCCACATAGTAATGCAGCCTCAGAAGCCCCCATTCTTCTATTTCTTAGGGCGCTATCTGAGATGCAGTTATTGAGAAACTCCGAATTTTGCTCTGCATTGGTCACGTGATTGCAAGATGTGGTTTCAGAGATCCCATGTACGTTCTGTTGTTTTCCACATCTGAAATATTCCCATGGCCATACCCTGCTTCAAACCTCCTCCAAGAGGAGTGGCCGTGAGAAGGAGGTGAGTGGGCGCAGAGGAAAGTTTGGCGTGCATACCTATCACTCTCTCACCAGGGTGAGTGGCGGGCGAGGTGAGATATGTACAGTGGAGCTTTCACGCACTCCAGAGCCGAGCCCACCCCTTCTCCTGTGCGCAGACCCCAGCATTTAAACAGACAGTCCCAGCGGTGGGAAAGGCTGGGGCTCTTCAGCCACATACACTCTCCTCCTCGTTTCCCTGCGCTGTTTTGCAAACAGCTGAGGAAAGGACATTCCCTCCCCTTCTCCGGTGCGCAGACCCCAGCATTTAAAGAGGCAGCCCTGGAAGTGGGAAAGGCTGGGGCTCCATTCGTTTGATTAGGAAGGCTTCTGGAAAGCTGAGAGCACAACAATCAGTGGCAGGATGACAAAAGAGAGGAGGAAACCGGGGTTATATGCGCCCCCACAGACTTCTCTCACAGGTAAAAATGCACATTTCTAACCAGATTAAAAAATACCCAACATCATCCTTGGGTCTCAAAAACCTTGCTAGAACCCGGTTAAGTGGGCATTACCACTTCCCCCCCTTAAAAAGCCTGCTAAACGTGGGTGTATGATTTTTGGAGACACATTTTCGGTAAGTAGGAGCTGGATCAAATTTATTATTAATTTATTTATTTGGTGCATCTTTATACCACTACCTTTTTCCATACAGGAAATCAGGGCGGTTTCCAGTTAAAAACAGCTACAACACAGCTAAAACAACAGAGACAATAGAAATAACAAAGGCAAGGATAAAATAGGAGAGTGGCAGAGAGGAAAAACCCTCAGCGGGGAGCAGCAGATCAAAAAGTAAAAAATGAAAAAAAAATTAAACAGAGATGAGGTCACCATATGCCTCCTTGAAAAACAAAGTTTTTAATGCATTTTTGAAGGCAGGCAGGGACTCTGCAAGGCACAGCTCACTCGGTAGTTGGTTCCATAGAGAGGGGCCAACAACAGAGAAGGCGCAGCTATGGGTTACCGACTTCCGCGCCTCTCTAGGAGTGGCCACCCTGAGTGAGCGCGCCCATGACAAGCGAGTAGGCCTGGCCTCAGTTTATCTCTGGGGGATCCGCTCTGCCAGGTATTCAGCTCCCAAGCCATGGAGGGTTTTGAAAAACCAAAACCAAGACCTTGAACCTTATCCGGAGAGCAACAGGCAACCAATGCAGGCACGCCAGAACTGGGGTGATATGATCGTATTTACGGGCACCCACCACCAGTCTGGCCGCCACATTTTGCACCCGCTGGAGTCTCCAGACAAGGGTCAAGGGCAACCCCATGTAGAATGCGTTGCAGTAGTCAATCCTCGAAATCACAAGGGCCTGCACAACTGTTCTCAAGGAGGACTCATCGAGGTACGGGCGGATCTGGGCGATCCTGCGGAGTTGGAAAAAAAGCAGTCCTGGAGACCGCCATCACCTGGGCTTCCAGGGAGAGGGCTGAATCCAGGACCACGCCCAGATGCCTGGCCCTTTCAGTAGGCTAGAAGGAGACACCCCCCAGGCTAGGGAGGGGGCCATTGTACCTAGACGAGGGTGCCCCGAAGAACAGAACCTTGGTCTTTTCCGGGTTAAGCTTGACCCTGTTTATCCTTGTCCATTCCAAGACCTGCCTCCAGGCACAGATCCAGGGAGTGAACTGCCTCCACTGCAGAAGAAGAAAATGAGAGATAGAACTGCGTATCATCAGCGTACTGATGACAGTGAACTCTAAATCTCCTGATGACCTCCGCCAGCGGCCTCATATAAACATTGAACAGCATAGGGGAGATTGCCAACCCCTGGGGCACCCCACAACGGAGAGTCCAAGGAGCTGACAAATCCTCCCCCAGCTGAAGCCGCTGGGTCCGGCCACCAAGGAAGGAGCAGAGCCAGCAAAGTGCTGAACCCCCAACTCCCGCCTTGGCAAGCCGGAACAGCAGGTTACTGTGGTCGACAGTATCAAAGGCAGCTGACAGATCAAGGAGGACCAATAGGGAGGAGCACCCCCTGTCAGCCTCCCTGAGGAGGTCATCCTGCAGAGCGACCAGGGCAGTTTTGGTCCCGTGAAACGGCCTGAATCCAAACGGGAACAGATCAAGGATATGATTTTCCTCCAGGTAGATCTGAAGCCGGACGGCGGCCACCCTCTCAACAACCTTGCCCAGGAAGGGAACAATGGCAATCAGACGATAGCTAGCAAGATCGTCCGGAGCCAGGCCGGGTTTCTTCAAAGTGGGCTTCACCACCGTCTCCTTCAGGCAGGAGGGAAAAATTCCCTCCCCAAAGGAGGCGGTGGCAAAGGAGGAAGCCCACTCCAGCATGTTCCCTTCGGTGGATTTAATAAGCCAGGCTGGGCAAGGGTTGAAAGGGGAGGCCGCCAGCCGGCAGTAGGCCATAGCCCTGGAGGCCTCTGCTGGTGACACAGGCCCAATCTCGACCAGGCGAGGTGACCGAGGGGGTGAGGCCCCCTGGATAACTGGGGAGGGACTACTGCAGCTGGAGTCCAGAGAGGAACGGATGGCCTCAATCTTGGATTTAAATAGGCTGCGAATTGATCACTAGTGAAATCACTAGGAGGAGGCCCTGGCTGACCAGGATTGGAGAGGTCTCGAACCACCCGGAATAGCTCCACCTGGCGGTTTGAGGCCTCGCCAATTCTCAGGGAGGCATGAGCTGTTCTAGTGTCCCTGATCGCATGCACATT
Source organism: Phrynocephalus forsythii (assembly GCA_029282475.1). Lineage (NCBI taxonomy): Eukaryota > Metazoa > Chordata > Lepidosauria > Squamata > Agamidae > Phrynocephalus > Phrynocephalus forsythii. Next base: position 24,835,579 of record JAPFRF010000004.1, read on the forward strand.
GTCAAGCCCCGCACACAGAATACACAGCAAGCCAAGTTCAGTTCTTTGCCAGGAACTTTAGTTGTAATCCAGATAATGAACAAGGTACAGTCCGAATCAAAGCCAAAATATCTTACAGAGCCAAATGCCAAGTTCAAGGGTACAGAGAAACGTCGTAGTCAGAAAGCCGGTCCAAGGTCAGGAAACAGAGTCTGGATACACACAGGAACGTGGTGACAAGGTAAGTGACGCGTTGCTCCCACAGAGGTTTCAGGGTAAACATGCTAGCTTTATCCTAAACCAGGGAACACACCCATATCTCTGGCAAGGCTCCTGCTAGAACTCAGGGGTTTCAGATCTAATTCTATGCCTATCATTAAAGATCCTTTCCCTGGCTCTCCTGTTAGTTCTTCTTTGCAGGATCCTGTTCCTAGCCCTCATAGGAGGAGGAGATGTGCCCTCAGCTGCGTCCTCAGACTCAGCTGCCTGCTGAGTTGAACTGCAAGGCTCCTCCTGCTGTTCTTCAGCATTTAACCCTTCCCATTCAGGTTCTATGACAGGCAGGGTCCTGGCACTATCCCCCTCCCCATGGCCCCCCTCTTCCGATGGGCCAGGTTTATCTGGATAATTATCATGAAATTGCTGAATCAACTCCGGCACATGCAAGTTAGATACCGGTTCCCAAGAACGATCTTCTGGTCCATACCCTTCCCAGTCCACTAAGTATTGTAACCCCCCCCCGATGTATCCGGGAATCCAAAATTTGGCGGACCTCATACTCCTCTTCTCCTTCTACCAATATCGGTGGAGGAGGTTCAGGATTTGGTGGTCGGTTGGGGTCAGGGTCTTTAGCTGGGACCAAGAGAGAACAATGGAACACAGGATGAATATGGAGAGAAGCAGGTAATTGCAGACAGAACGCCACTGGGTTGATTTTTTTCTAGGATGGGGTAAGGGCCGATGAATCGAGGATCTATTTTCCAGGATCGCCCAGGATGTCTCAAATATCGGGTAGAGAGCCAAACTTTCATGCCTGGATTCAACTGTGGACCTTCTTGTCTTTTCTTATCCGCTGCCTTCTTATATGCTTCCTTAGCATGATTAAGTTGTTCTTTTAATAGTTTTTGAATGCTATGAAGTTCTTGAAGGTAAGCATCTGTAGCTGGTACAGAGGTGGAAGGAAGGGTGGTGGGAAAGTACCGAGGATGGTATCCATAGTAAGCCATAAATGGGGTTTGACGAATGGATGAATGTACCGCATTATTCTATGCAAATTCGGCTAAAGGCAACAAATCCGCCCAATTATCCTGTTGATAACATGTGTAGCAGCGTAAATATTGTTCCAAGGTGGCATTGGTGCGCTCAGTCTGACCATCTGACTGGGGGTGATAAGCGGATGACAGGTGGACTTGGGTTCCTAGTGCCTTGTGCATAGCTTGCCAGAAACGAGAGGTGAATTGGGGTCCACGATCCGAAATAAGGTGTTCAGGTAAACCATGAAGCCTGAAGAGGTGTTGTAAATAATGATGAGCTGTTTCTGCTGCGGTAGGAGGTTTAGGACAAGGAACGAAGTGGGCCATTTTGGTGAACAAATCTACGAAGACCAGGATGCAGGTAAATCCTTTGGAGCGAGGAAGATCCGTGATGAAATCCAGTGACACAGCATTCCAAGGACCAGAGGGTGTTGGCAAAGGATGCAACAGACCAGAAGGTTTAGCCACCACATCCTTTGCTCGCTGACACACTTCACAGGACCCCACATATCTGGTAACATCAGCTCGGACCTGTGGCCACCAGAACTCCCTTGTGAGAAGATGCAGGGTTTTATAAAGTCCAAAGTGTCCAGCAGGTAAAGAATCATGAGAAAGATGCAATACCTGATTACGAAGGGGACCAGCAGGAACATATAACCTTCCTTGATGTAGTAGTAACCCTTGTTGTGCAGAAAACTCTCCATGCTCCCCATTTTGAAGTTCTTGAAGATGTTGCTGAGTCCATGGATCTTGAGCTTGAGACTTCCGGATTTCTTCTGCCAAGTTGGGACACGGACTTGTGGCTGCAAACACGGAGGGAGGCAAGATGGGTGCCACTAAGGTCTCTTTCACTGGTGCCGCATATTCAGGTTTTCTAGATAATGCATCAGCTTTCTTATTCTGAGCTTCAGGAATATACTTGATATGAAAATCGAACCGGGAAAAGAATAAAGACCACCGGATTTGTCGTGAGACAATCGCCGAGCTGTTTGTAAATGTTCCAGGTTTCTATGATCAGTTAGCACTTGCACAGGGTGTCGAGCTCCCTCAAGGTAATGCCTCCATACATCAAAAGCTGTTTTGATGGCCAACAGTTCACGCTCCCAAATCGTATAATTCTTTTCTGCAGGTTTTAATTGCCGAGAGTAGAAGGCACAGGGACACGGGATTTGGGAGGGATCCTCTTGTTGAGATAATACTGCTCCCAAGGCAACACTAGATGCGTCAGCCTCCACTATGAACGGCAGTTGTGGATCAGGGTAGCGAAGTATAGGCTCCGAAGTGAAGCGGGTCTTCAAGGTAGAGAAAGCCTTCTCTGCTTCCAGAGTCCACCGGAAAGGCTCTTTGGGACAGAGGAGACGATTTAAAGGTGCAGCAATGTCAGCGTAAGCAGGAATGAAGTGACGATAGTAGTTAGCGAAGCCAAGGAACCGCTGCAAGTCCTTACGATTTTGTGGTCACTGCCATGACAACACAGCCTCTACTTTCTTGGGGTCCATGCAGATTCCCTGGGGAGAAATGATATGCCCCAGGAATTCACCCTCTTCAATGTTGAACTCACATTTTTTCCAGTTTAGCATAGAGTCCGTTTTCCCGGAGACGCTGCAATACCTGACGAACATCTTTAACATGCTGAACTGGGTCAGCGGAGTAAATCAGAATGTCATCTAAATACACAACCACACAACAATCTAGGAGATCCTGGAAAATGTCATTCATCATCCGCTGAAACACACTGGGTGCATTGGTCAGACCAAAAGGCATTACTAAATGTTCATATTGGCCGTACCGGGTCCGGAATGCAGTTTTCCATTCATCTCCTTTGCGGATACGTACCAAATTATACGCCCCCCGAAGGTCCAGCTTAGTATAACACTTAGTCCCTTTTAACCGGTCCAAAAGTTCAGAGATTAAAGGTAAAGGGTACCGGTCCCTAATAGTGATCTTGTTGAGTGCTCTATAATCATTACAAGGACGAAGCTCCCCTCCCTTCTTCTTGACAAATATCACTGGTGCCGACAATGGTGATTTGGAAGGGCGTATGAATCCATGTCGAAGATTTTTATCTAGAAAAGCCCTTAATGCTTCTAATTCAGGTTCAGACATGGGATAGACTCGTGCTACAGGAAGAGGTGCCCCAGGAATCAAATCAATGGCACAGTCATAGGGTCGATGTGGAGGTAACTTGTCAGCCCCCTTTTCTTCAAATACATCGGCAAAGTCTTGATATGCTTGGGGCAAGACAGGGTCAGATGTATCATAAGCAGATGCCAGGATAGTGGAGGAATGTTGCTTTGAACAAGGGACCTTGAAATATAATTCCCCTTGCACCCAATCCACCAGTGGATTATGAGCTCGCAACCAGGAAAGTCCCAAAACAAGAGGAAACCGGGGCATACAGGTTACATTAAAGCTAATCTGCTCATTATGATCCATTACCTGAAGGGTAAGGGGACAGGTTTCCTGAGCTACCGGCTCAGAACGAAGTAACCGACCCTCAATGGATTCCACCAGCAAAGGGGTGTCCTTATTTTGTACTGGAATCCGATGGTACCGCACAAACCCAGCATCCACAAAACAATGAGCTGCCCCAGAATCTACCACAGCATACACCGGAATCTCCCAACCATCAGGGAGCCCTAAAGTCACAGGTAGCAGAAAAGGTCCTTAGGTTCCTTCAAGGATGGAGCTGCCCTTTTACTGCTGGAGAGATAGCAGCTCTAACTGAGGAACGCTTCAAAGGGCAATTAGAAGCAAAATGTCCTCCTCCCCCACAGTACAGGCAGAGATGATGAAAGCGTTGTCTTGCCTTTTCCTCCGGGGTAAGGCGTGGTCGAGCAGCTCCCAGTTGCATAGGTTCTGGATCTACTTCACGAGCCTCCCGGGATTGCAGATGAGACACAGCTGGCAGAGGTTGCTGGTTGCAGTTCTGGCCTCGGGAGAGACGACGGCTTTCCAGGTGTCCATCAATTCTCAAACACAGAGTAATGAGCTCCTGCAATGTGTTTGGTTGTTCTACCCTACAGAGTTCATCCAGCACTTCATCTGCCAAACCTTCCATATATTGAGAAATCAGTGCTGGCTCGTTCCACTGCAAATCCTGAGCTATCAAACAAAATGCAGTAGTGTAATTAAACACTGAGTCTTTGCCCTGTTTCAAGGCTCTGAGTCTCCTGTTGGCGGTAGCAGCCTGCACGGGATTCTGAAAGGCTGAAGAAATATGGTTCAGAAAAGCTTGGTAATTATCCAACAAAGGTGAAGCACTGAGGACTAAAGGAGTCACCCATTTAGCTGCCTGACCTTTCAATAAACTGATAATGAAACAGACCTCTCATTAGGAAATTCTTGAGCCCGCACCTCAATGAACAGCTTGCATTGGGCCAAGAATGCAGGGAATTCCTCTAACTTGCCTTCAAAATGATCAGGAGGCAGTAAAGGGCAACGAGGCTGTAATGATGCTGAAGCTTGCTGCAATTGAACAATTGCTTGAGACAAAAACAGTTCTTGGTTTTGCAAAGCTTCCAGTGGAGTCATTCCAACAGCCCCCTCTTTCTCCATTCTGCTTGAATAAGTTTGGTGGGTGGGAGCAAACTGTGAAGCCCCGCCCACAAAATACACAGCAAGCCAAGTTCAGTTCTTTGCCAGGAACTTTAGTTGTAATCCAGATAACGAACAAGGTACAGTCCGAATCAAAGCCAAAATACCTTACAGAGCCAAATGCCAAGTTCAAGGGTACAGAGAAACGTCATAGTCAGAAAGCTGGTCCAAGGTCAGGAAACAGAGTCTGGATACACACAGGAACGTGGTGACAAGGTAAGTGACGCGTTGCTCCCACAGAGGTTTCAGGGTAAACTTGCTAGCTTTATCCTAAACCAGGGAACACACCCATATCTCTGGCAAGGCTCCTGCTAGAACTCAGGGCTTTCAGATCTAATTCTACGCCTATCATTAAAGATCCTTTCCCTGGCTCTCCTGTTAGTTCTTCTTTGCAGGATCCTGTTCCTAGCCCTCATAGGAGGAGGAGATGTGCCCTCAGCTGCGTCCTCAGACTCAGCTGCCTGCTGAGTTGAACTGCAAGGCTCCTCCTGCTGTTCTTCAGCATTTAACCCTTCCCATTCAGGTTCTATGACAGGCAGGGTCCTGGCACACATAATGGCTGGTCAGCTGTTTCAGCCCAGCCCTTTTTACTGCCGTCCGATCCTTTCTCCATACGCACTCGAGCTTCCTACGTTCATGCTTCATCGCCCGCAACTTGTCCGTGAACCACGGCGAGGGGCGGGCTCCACAGCGGAGGAGGCGCTTGGGGGCGATTCGGTCGACAGCCCCGGTGGCACCCTCATAGCACTTCTCCACCAGGGCCCCGGCCGGATCGTCAGACAGTCCGCCAGTGAGCTCCCCAAAGGCCTCCATGAACCACACAGGATTCAGGAGCCTTTGGGGCCAGGCCCAGACAAGGGGGCGATGCTCCCCGCGGGGCGGGGCAGCGATCAACAGGGAAAATTTTAGCAGATAGTGGTCTGACCATGACACAGGTTGGGAAATGAGGTTCCCAACCCTCAGAAGGGAGTCTGTCGAGATGAAGGAAAACACCAGGTCCAGGGTATGGGCAGCACTATGGGTGGGGCAAAAAACCTGCTGGGAAAGGCTCAGGAGGTCATGGACTCATGAAATCCAGAGCAGCACCAGAGCAGCACCTGAGGTCGTGAGATAGCACCCTTAGGGTCAGTCCCACTTGGTGGCAGGGTTTACTATTCAGATTTTCATCCTCTACTTTGCATGGTCACAGGCTTGGTCTGGGTGAACCTGGGACTCCCCCTTATTTCTCTAGAGCACTCCATCACTACCTGCTTCCGGTAGTTCTCAGCTGTCTTTACCACATAGTGTTTAACCCCTTGATAACCACTGAGGACTGATTAAGATAGTGAATGTTACATACAATTAAGCAAGAGGCTTAGTGATGGCAACAAGCGATGTTGCCTTCAGCTGCAGCTTACAAGGAATCATGCCCAAAATTATGGAGACCTGCTGACAGTCAATGCCAAACAAAAGGAAGAACAGATTATTCTGTCTTAGCCTATCTTAGTCCTCTGTTTATTTTAATTGGATTTAGTTATGTTTATTACCATATTTTCCCATCTATAAGGCACCACCTTTTATTATACACCCCCTTTTAGATCTCCAAATAAATAAAATTAATAAATCCTCCTTGAGGTCTCTTCCACCCTCACCACCTCCACTGTTACCTTTAATTTCCGCATTTTAAACACTCCTCTTGGCTTTGGTGGATTTGTTTTTCGCAGGATTGGGCTCTGTCTTTCCTTGAGCTCTCCACCCCCATCACACCCCATACCCTTGTTTTCTTTCATTTCTCCATTCTAAACACTCCTCTCGGCTTTGGTGAGGCTCCATCCGGCTTGAGCAAACCATTAAAATGCCTTTTCAGGCTAAAAAAAAGGCATGGATTTTTTTCTTTTCTTTCTGGAGTGCATTTTTTAATGGGCTGCTTAAGCCCGAAGGAGCCTGATCCTGAAAAACAAAAAACAAATACCTCTCATCTAAGACAAGAGGAGTGTTTAGAAAGGGGATATGGAAGAAAACAGCAGGGGTAGTGTTGTGCAGAACTCAAGGAAAGACAGAGTCGATCATGCAAAAAACAAACCACAAGGAGTGAGAAGCAAAGAGAGTTTGGGTTCTCTTCCACCCACCTACCCCAAAATCACAGTTCCGTGTGATTGTGCTGCCCTCCCTACCCTTTTCTGAGGGTTCCTGCCCAGCTGTCAATGGCTGGAGCCCTTTAAACCTGGCCTAGTCGGCACCGTGGGATCCCCCTGGTGCCGACTGGGCCAGTTTTAAATGGGTCCAGCCAATAATAGCTCAGCAGGAGCCCTTTAAAATGGCTCCCAGAGTCCCGGGCACCAAATCTGGTGTCTCTAAGACCCATGGGAGCCGTTTCATTTCATTTCATTTCATTTCATTTTGTACAATTTTTTCTAAAAAAATATTCATAAGAAACGAAACAAAACAAAATGGGGCTGAGCATGAAATGCACTGTAACGAAACATTATTTTTCCGTTTCGTGCCCATCCCTATTCGAGATTCATTGAATTCTGTTGATGTTATGTTTTGTATTTGTATAAACCTTGTAAACCACCCAGAGTGGTGTTTGTTGCTAGATGGGTGGTATATAAATCTAATAAATAAATAAATATATAAATAAATATGTTGCAGTATAAGGGGGATTCCTTTCTATATTGCTGCCAATCCAATTTCTTCATCATTAAGAGTTTTGAACAGCCAGGTGAGAAAATTCTAACTTCAAGAATGTGGCTTAGAAATAATCACAGCATGGAAAAACATGGGTAACTGGAGTCCACTAGCTTTTTGATGAATATACTGGCTGGGGGATTCTGGCAGGTATATATTTTTAAAAAGTAACTTTTGCCTTGAGTCTTTTGGATAGCTTGGCATCTCTGCTGAGCTGCTGTCCCTGCCAGTTGGGAGAGCAAAGCAGCTGTCTCAGCAATGGCCACCACCAGCCAGTCCTCCTGAGCCCCTGCGGCATAGTTTAAACTAGACTGTGTGTGGTGGTAGAAAGGCCTGTCACGCTGACTGTGTTGAAGTAAAGTTAAATTGCCAGTCCAGTCAGCTTCAGGGTCGAGGGTGTTTGTTGCAGGCTTTCTGTCCCATAGGAAGCTAAAGATCCTGTGTTTCTAGTGATGGCTGTGAGAGTGGTGGTGAGGATAATGGATAATTCAGCTGAAACAGTACCTTGACAGATTACAGCAGGCATGTCCAAACTTCAGCCCTCCAGATGTTTTGGACCACAGCTCCCACAGTCCTTTGTCATTGGTAATCTAAGCTTAGAATTCTGGGAGTTGTGGTCCAAAACATCAGGAGTGCTGAAGTTTGGACATGCCTGGATTACGGTATATCACCAACTCCTTGAGAGCTAGGAAAAGTTACATTCCAAAAAAAAGGTTAATTTATTCTAAAGATTTTTTTCTTGACCTTGTGGTTTTCAAATTCCTCCACTTTTTTTAACACAAATAGACAACAAAAAGAAAAGAAAAAAATATTAAGGGGGTGGGTGGGTGAGAGATAGAGCAACCCTACAATGCTTTTTGCAGTTGCCACAAAAAGCTGTCCATTTGGAAGTACTCAGGTTTTGAGCTGATGAATTTAAGACCTTGTATATGGCCTTTGCATTTTAAAGGACACATGTGCTTGGACCTTTTTTTGCATGTGTTCCTCAGGTAAAATATACGGTAATCGGGTTAGATAAAATCATACGCAAACAACATCTCTCTAGTTCTGAATCGAGAAATATATACACACAGTATATATAAGCCTTGATCAGCATCACCATATTAAGTTACAGTACATAGATTTTAGTATGTAATTTCATAGGAACAGATGAGAGGTGGGTTTTTTTATTGTACAGTCATATCCACAGATAATTTACTTTTCCTAAATACTTTTGTGGATACTGGATGGCTCAGGGGACTGGTAATGGGATGAACAACCTCTCACGTCTAAGCCATTGATCTGTATCAATCCTTTGTCAGGAACAATCCAAAGTCATTATGATCTGATGGCTCTGTGCAGTGATTTATGTTGTCCAATATAGTTTGGAGTAACAGAGTTCCTTTTGGTAGCTTATTAAGGCTCTGAATAAAACACATCCTACTGAATTAACCTTTTCATCCAGGAGAATTTGAAGGGATTTTGACTCATGGCATAAACACTTTGCTTGTGGTGGCTAGAAACTCCTTTTACACTTTCCAGCTGGGCCTATATACAGTACAGTGGTACCTCTGATAAAAAATTTAATTCGTTCTCAGAGGCAATTTGTTGTCCGAAAAATTTGTTATTCGAAACGTGGTTTCCCATTAAAATGAATGAGAAACCAATTAATCTTTTCCGGAAATCCAAGAAAAGGTGGGGTTCCCGGATCTCTTTATAAAATGCACTTTAAAGGCTTGCAGTGCTGGAACACCCTCCAGAACATCCCCCTGCAGTGCAATGCAAACATGGACAAGAGAAACCAGCAAGACTACCCCAGCCTGTTCCCACCCAAAGTGCAATGGGGAAAAATGCAAACAAACAAACATAAGCAGGAACTAAAATCCAGCCCATTTTTGCCTGCAGAACAATGAAAAAAGACTGTAAACACGGAGAAATGAAACCAGCAAGACTACCTCAGCCTCTTCCAGCCAAAAATGCAAAGAAAAGTAGTGCAAAGATTAATAAAAGCTAGCTCCCTATCTTAACAAGTTCAAAAGGTCCAACAATCCCTCACCAAAACATGCCCAAAATGGCTCCAAAACACCAGGGAAAAATGCTCTAACTCCTTCCACCCCTCCACAAACTATACATCCTGCAATGCATGCAGGGTATACATTTTTGCAAGGCATTATGAAATATTTGTTATCCGAGGCAGCCCACAGGGAACATTTGCTATCTGAAGCAGCCCTATACCTGGAAATTTCCATTTGTTATCCGAGGCATTCTTTATCTGAGGTATTACTGCATTTCCACACAGTGTGGGTGAATCACTGAGGTGTTATTCACTATAACTCAGTCATAATTTTCATGACTGAGGTGATGAAATTCTGGACTATACCATATTAAGCTACACATGGGGGGTGCCATTTTTGAAATTGCCCCCATTTTTTAAACATTTCATACAATTAAAACACAACAAAAAGGGGAAGGTTCCTGCCCAGTTGACTGCCAACTATGCTTGCTTTCTGCTACAGAGGATTCTTCCTCAATGCATACATGAGAACAATTAAAACCGTGGCTTTTATCCCTGTAGTGCAGGCATGTCCAAACTTTGGCCCTCCTGATGCTTTGGACCACAACTCCCAGAATTCTAAGCTTAGATTGGCAATGACTGTGAGAGTTGTGGTCCAAAACATCTGTAGTAGTAGTAGTAGTAGTAGTAGTAGTAGTAGTAGTAGTAGTAGTAGTAGTAGTAGTAGTAGTAGTGTGATGTTGTGTGTTTCAGTTACCCAGTCCTGCCATTTCATTTCCATCCCCTTGTGCATCATGTACTACTGATCATCGCCCAAATGCATATTTTACATCTCAGGAATCATTCATTTTTAATCTTATGATTTCCTTTTTGTGGAGCTTTATCCTACAGACAGTTATCCAAGTATCACTTTGCATGGGAGGGAAGATGCTGGATCGTCAGCTTTTTATATGCTCATAAACTATGGTCAGGTTCCAAAGTGCATTGCAGAGGACTCCAGCATTCTAACCAAAACATGGTTAGTCGGAGCCAGGAGACTCCTTTTTGGCATTTCTCACCAGACAAGGTGCTGCTGAAACTTGCTGTATGCTGTGCAGCTGCATTGCACTGATATGTAAATACACAGTTTACAGAATCTTAAAGAAAAAGGGAAAATAAAGAAATCCCAACCCATGTGCGAATGTGTTTCGTGAGTTTCATCGGCACTGGGATAGTGATTATTACAGGTGTGGTGGGTCCTTGCTACAGATGGGCACAAACTTTACTTTGTGATGGTTTGTACACATTCCTCCCCCCCCTCCTCCCTAATCAATGACCCATTCACCAGTCAGAAAGCAAAGCAAAGTGTTCTGCTTATATACCCAGGTTGCCGGGGGAGTGTAACCTGCATACTCTAATTAATACTACTTAGTCTCTGGGTGGTTTACAGTTTAATTAGAGTATGCAGGTTACACTCCCCCCCCGGCAACCTGGGTACTCATTTTACCGACCTCAGGAGGATGGAAGGCTGAGTCAACCATGAGCCTGCTAACTGGGACTGATCCCCAGGTGGTAAGCACAGTTGTACCTGCAGGACAGGCATTTAACCACAGCGCCACAGGGCTGCAGTTGTTGAAAATAAGACCGTCTTAAAAACTGGAAACCTAACTTCTTTACAGACAAGGGCCGAGCACTCCTATTCCTGCAGTACCCTTGGAAGTAGATGTTTTATCTGAAATGTCACAATATTTGGCCATGGATTATCTTTTATCTCTAGTGGGCCCTACAGCTGGGAGGTGCCGCCACTGAGGTTCGATACCTGTCTCCTTAAAACTTCAGCTCTTAAACACAAACACGATGGTAATCAACTGCTTTGACATTAAAGCAAATTAACATGTAAGGTACACCACTAGTCCCTGTTTGTACTTGTCTTTATAATTAGGAGTTGGCTGCTCTTGGCTCGGTGGAGGGTGAAAGTGTGTTTTAAAAAGGGAATCTAGCCCTGTTTATATATTCATAAATCTACTGAGTGCCATCAAGCTGATTCTGGCTTATGACAAACCTTCCCAGGGTTTCCTAGGTACAAGGTCCTTAGAAATAGTTCACTGCTCCTTTTCCCACGTCCTAAAACTGCATTTTAAAGTTTGATCCTGAGCAATTTTTAACCTTTTTGGGGGGGCTGAGCCCCAAGCGCCCATCAGCTGTAGTGTGGGCTTGGGTCTGGCAAAAAAGGTTTTTAAAAAATGAAAGGAAAGCCATATTGGTATTTTTAAATTTTTTTAAAATAAAAGAAGTTAGCACCAGCTAATAGGGCAAAAGAGGGGGGAAACCGGGATAATCAGCACCCCCCACATACCTATGTGAGGTTTAAAAAGGCAAATTTTATAACCAGGTTTAAAAATATCCAACATCACCCCTAGGTCATGGAAAGCTCAGTTCAACCAGCTGAACCAGTTTTCTTTTTTTAACAAAACCTTGATGGTCATGGGCACACCTATTTTTGAGCTGGATTACTTGTAAGTAAAAACTGGATCAAACTGCTCGTGAGATAGCGCCCTTGGAGGGAGAAATCTCAGTCTTCCTTGAATACCTCATGGGGAATGGGTGGGGCTGGGGGTACCCTGAGGTCCCATTTCTTTCTCTTTCCTTTGAGGTTTGCCAGATGTTTAACGTACCACTTTAACTGTGCCTTGAATAGCAGCCTTATAGCAGTTGATGATCAATAGCCCCATTCAGACATTTGGGCTGTGTCACTGGAGAAATAAAATACTAGGGATATGTACTATTGTTGGAGAAAAGTTGCCAAGTGAATCAAATAAGGGGTATTTATGCCTTTTTAATTATTATTACAAGGCAGAGAAAGGCACCCCCAGCTGCCCCGAGGTGGACTGACTGCCCCAATGGATCACATGATTTCATTCTAAATGTGTGTGTGCATGTCATTACAGTCGTGACCGACTCTTCGTGACCCCATGTCCATGGAGTTTACTTGGCAGGAATAATGGAGTGGTTTGCCAGTCCCTACTCCAGGAGGCTGCAGCACCTGGTATCCCCTGGTGGTCGCCCATCCAAGAACTAACCAGGGCCGACCCTGCTTAGCTTCTGAAATCAGGTGAGAGCAGATGTGCTTAGGGCATCTAGGCAGCTAACATTCTAAAAGTACTGACAGGAAAAAAGTCTCTCAAAGAGGATGTGTTTTAGGAGAAAGAGACTGACAGCACAAACACAAATGAGGCCCAAAGCTCTTCCAGGCAATCTAGCCTCTGAGATCCCGGGGAAAGTCTTAGAGGAGGTCACTGGAGGAGACTCTCACTGCCAGTTAATGAAAAGGGGAAACCTGTAAATATTCTCTGTACCTCTACCCAGTGTAACATAAAGCAAGTTTACCAGGCTTGGCAACAAGAAGAACCATGTATTTGTCAGTTCACACCAGCCTTTGTGGAGTCACAATAAAAAAATAAATTTGTAAATAATTGGACCGGTTCCGAGACCCACCGGAACCACCCAACTGGCCCTCACACCGTCACAAGCACAACACTTTTTCCCGCGTCCCAAAACTCCAAACCGTTCCTGAGATATCGGGTAAAATACAAGCCGCCTCTTGCTGCGGCTGAGAAGCCTTGCGAGCCGAGGAGTCGGCAAACAGAAGCATCAAATTCACACCTACTTTAAAAGTTTACATTGTATCTGGTCTCCTGTGGCAGTCAATTACCGCAGAGACTCTGTAAAACAGCAGGGGAGCGAGATAAGCTCTCCTGCACGCCTTGTCCAATCAGCGCCCTTGTCCAATCAATCACTGTCAAATTAATTACAGCCAGACGAGGGCGCAGCGGGGAACCCCTAATCCATTGAATTGGCTAAGTAGATCACCCCCGAAAAAAACAACCAAAACGCTTTCCCCGGGGCGAATCCACCTTTTCTACTGATTCACAGTTCCACAAGTTTTCTGCCTCCCCTTAGTTGAATCCCCCTACAGCGGTAGACCAACCCCTTCCCAGGGAAGGCGGGCCAAGGACCGATTCCTCTCACCACTCCACCCGAGGCACGGTTCCATACGATTTGTGTCTCTTCCCGGTCAAGTTTTCCTATGGCGGTAGCCTAACCCCCTTCCCTTTCCACTGCTTTCCATCTCAGGACTTCCATATGGGGGTAGACTGGTACCCTTCTCCAGAGAGTTCAAACAAGGTCTCCCCGTTTGCGGAAACCCCTGGAAATCTTAATTCACCGATTCCAGAGGTTACAGCCAAAGGAGTCAGGAATGCCCCTGATGGGGGTTCATTTAACCCCTTCCTGTCCTTTCTTAACCCTTCCATGCCCATTCTCTCCATTTCCTTCCCAGCTTCTTTCCTCCATTCCCCAGCCTTTAAAATGCCGCAGCCAGAGACACAATTCAGGCAAGTCTCTCCTGAATTGAGGGATTATTCCCCTCCCTGCTCTGGCTAGTAAGGAGAATGATTTCCAACCCTCATTCTCAAGGATTGAGGACTTCCCTAGCATCTAGAGTCTGGCTCCACTGCTTCTACCAAGCCTGGACCCCCAGACTCTTGACTCCAAGGCCCCCCCTCCCCCACCTTCCTTTCTCTCTCCCTCTCCCCCTTTCTGTCTTTCCTTCCCCCTTTTCTCCTCTCTCTTTCTTCTCTTTCCTCTCCTTTCCTCCATCCTTCTTTTTCTCTCTTTCTCTCCACCCTGCCCCAGTGTCCCTGGGAGTGTTTAAACTGTGTGCCTACACTCTCCTGTTCTCTGGACCTGAGCCATCTTTGGCCAGAGTGGGTGACCGCATGGCCGAGAGGGAGAATCTTCTAGCAAGCCTCCATTCTTCCAAGACGACTCCAGCACGTCTCACCTGTGGGTGTACTGAAGATTACATTACAGCCCAAGGCATTCCATTGTTCCGTTTCCACATTCACCCAGGATCCATCTGGCGGCCAAAGACTTTCCTGATCAGCTTCTCCATCCCCATTGTGACTTCCCAGCCCCCCATTTTGATTGTTCCGTCTCCCCATCGACTTGTTAATTGTTTTGTGATCACCCAGGCCTTTGGATAATGCTGACTCTTTCCCCCTCATTGTTAACCCTCTAGTTACCCATTAAAGGATTAGTTTGTGCCTAATCGCACCCATGCAGGGGTCCTGTTCCAGAGTACCAGGAACACCCAGGACCTCCCCCAAGAGACTCCTGAGCTGATCCCCATTGGTTGTCCCCAAAACACCACCCCTAGCCCAACCCAGAGGAGGCGCCACTCTGTGGGAGGGGGAAAGGAGGAAATAAAGATTGTGAGTTTCCTGTTTTGGGTTGCTGAACGCCTCACTTCTGCCTTGAGTGGTCTGTTTGCCTTATCATTTTTATTAGGCCTAATAAACTGGTAATTTGCCTGGATCTCTCGGTGTTGGGTTCCTTCATTGGGTCTTGCGAAATCCAGCACTTTGCAGTGGGGCTAGCTTGCTGCGATCCCAACACCTTCATGTTCATCCTGGACCTTTGATGTGTTTTGTCTTCACTGGGAACAAAATCCTGTTGGTGTTTTGCCTGTACCTATTTCAGGAAGTAAGCTACTGGGAGGTGGATTCACCTACATCAGGCATGCCCAAACTTCGGCCCTCCTGATGTTTTGGACCACAACTCCCAGAATTCTAAGCTTAGCTTGCCAATGGCAAAGGACTGTGGGAGTTGTGGTCCAAAACATCTGGAGGGCCAAAGTTTGGGCATGCCTGACCTACATGTTATATTTGTCTCAAGACTCTCTGCAAAGCACAGCTGCTGCATTGCTGTTGAAATATGTGTGCAAAATGCTACTCCCACACATCTGGGCAGCTGTCCAAAATGCAAGCACATTGCACCTTCTCTTTAAGATCCACCACATTTCCAAAACTGATGGTGCTGTGTAGCACACCTCATCCCAGGTTCGGGACAGCTCTTCATTTTCTTCATTTGCACTCTTTTTCAAAATATATATTCAGAAAAAAACAAATAGCTACACAAGTCCAAGAATAAATTGGTTCGGACCACCTCCAAAGTAGCTTGGGGTGGATCGGTCCCAATGTGTACAACAAATATCTGGATACAGATTGGGTGCGGTGGCGCATTACTTGTACATTATTATGTATGTATCAAGCTCACACCTGCCTAGATAGTTCACTAAGTGTTCATCGTCCCTGTGGTCCTGAAAGTGCAGTCAATGCGTACAATCTGTATAACTTCTGAATAAGTTATCTTTTGATTTTGAATGTAGCTCCCTGGAACCCCAAGGCAGTGTGGTTAATAGCAATGTTGGATTGGAGAATCTAGTAGCTATTATCCAAAAAAGTAACTTCTCCAAGCTTTGAATATACCATATATACTCAAGTATAAGTCAACCCGAGTATAAGCCGGGGCCCCTAATTTAAACCCAAAAAACTGGGAAAATGTATTGACTCAAGTATAAGCCTAGGGTGGGAAATGCAGCAGGGCCTGGCAACTCCTCCTTTGTGAGCTGTGTGTGTGTGTGATGTTTAAAATGACTTTTAGCCACCAAGGCAAGTGCTTGAGTTGGTGGCTAAAAGTCATTTTAAACATTGTTTTAAAATGACCTTTTAAAAAGTCATTTTAAACATGGGGGGGGGGTCAGGAGAAGTGGTGCACAATGTTTAAAATGACTTTTAGCCACTGACCCAAACTTGCCTCAGTGGCTAAAAGTATTGACCCGCATATAAGCCGAAGACCCCTTTTTCAGCCCAAAATTAGGGCTGAAAAACTAGGTTTATACTCAAGTATATACAGTAAATGTAGTTACGTGACATAGTCTAGGGAACACGTGAGGCAAAACTCATCATGTTTCTGGTGGGGCAGTGCAAATGGTGCAACCCTGGAGGCAAATTACCTCAGGTTCAGGCTAAGAAATCTCCTTTAAAAACTTCTGTGGCACACTGATTTTTGTGAGTCAACATGCAACAGATAAGGCCTGTGAAGATTTCTTGACTTGAGGTAATTCACCTGTAAAAGCTACTCCTTTTTCATAGCTAAACGAGATTTATCATGATGCCAATAGTACAATCTTTTCCATTTCCACTCAGAATAAAGCTCCAGTGAGTTCAATGAAATTTAATTCCAAGTACTGTAGCTGTATGTAAGATTCTTGGATGAATTTTAAGAAAATCAATATTTTTTGGTCACGCTTAAAACATATTCTTTTTTTATAGTCTGTGGACTGAAGTAAACACTGTTTGATTTTCATAAGCGTATGTGAAAGAAACCCACATTTGATAGGAGTTAACATCGGAAATATATTTGCGATGTTGGAAATAGTTTCTTACATTTATGTCTGGCATTTCACACCCCACTGACTAATCAAGAAGCTCTCCCAGCACCATCCAATAAAAGAAAACGAATTTCATATGCAGCCTATCAATCATAGCACTAAAACATCAAGTCAGAAATTAATGACCACCTAAAAGCTGGCAGCCAAAAGCTGTCATAAATCTAAATAATGCTATAGATTTTTCAAGCTATAGAAGAGGTTTGGTTACATGGGCCACCCTAAGTATTTATTTATTTATTTATTTATTTATTTATTTATTTATTTATTTATTTATTTGTTCTATCTATCTATCTATCTATCTATCTATCTATCTATCTATCTATCTATCTATCTATCTATCTAGTGACTAGGCCACTCCTCTGGGTGGCTTACAATAACATAATGTAAACATATAATAAAACTGCAGTAGTCAATTTATGAAACATCACTCACATCCAAATCTCTAAAAATAAAACAATGCCAAAAATGTTACACATATGTAATTTTTAAAAAATCAGTACCAAGCTACAATAGATAGCAACAGAACAGAGACTGTTATTCCTAAATTCATGGAGCACGGTACAGTTGATTGCAACCAAATAAGGTAGCAGTTATCAATATGGTGTTGCGATGGCTAATGAGAATCTGATGGCCTGGTCAGAGATGACGAGGAATACATCAATAGATGTGAGAGGCGAGACAGGTGAAGGAAAAACACCAGAAGTGAAGTTTCTTGAGTTTTCAGATCATAAGGAGCAGACACAGAAATGGGTAGTCCTTGCAACTAGGGGAGACCCATTTGAATCAATGGAGCTTAGAGAGGAGTTGACCCACCCACCCTACTGATGGCCTGCTCTAGTGTGGCTTGCTAGGATAAGCAACAGGATTTCATCCTTTACGGCAGTTCTAGTTGGAAGGAACAATGTGACTACTAGGTATAAATCCCCACATTATCTGCAGAATCAGAAGGGATCATTGCTATCACCTATGCCTGGCTGAAGACTGCATTTCCTCCTGTGATGTATGTGTCACTTCCCATTAATTTTGAGAGGTCTGCTCCTTTAGAAAGCAAAGTAAACAGAGTGGTGTGTAGGATTAGATCTTGGCTATGAATAAATTTATTTTCCAGTGTGTGTGTGTGTGTGTGGGTGGGTGGGTGGAGGAACGGACCCAGAAGAAAATAAAGGGGGTGGGGAAATGTCACAGCAATTGCTGGTACGTTACCGCACAGAGAAATGCCTAATAAAACCCCTATTAGGATGTCATACCTGCTTACTGCTGAATTCTCCAGAAAGTTTATTTGATATGTCTAAGCCAATTATCAAAGTCTTGGTGATAAGACGCAGCTCAGTGGACCCTGAATATGTCAGATTAGAATGACTAAATTGTGGGAATTCATGGGCCTCTGCTTTGAATAATTAACTCGACTCTTCGTAAACGCAAACTCGTTGCAAAGTAATTTTCTCTTTACACAGAGCATTTTGCCCTTGCATTGCCTTTGAAAAGTAAGCTGCTCGAGAGGGCATTTGATTTGATACAGTACTCCCTTTTGACTCTCCATCTTTGTCCCCTTGGCTTTGCCTGTGCTCTGACTAGGGGCTACCTAGCCTGTGATAGGAAGAAATCATTGGCTTGAACTGAGGAATGCAAGGGTCACCTTACCACGGCCATTACATCCACCCTTTGATTCTTTCTCTGCCAGTTCCCTCATGAGTCCCAGTCTCAGAAGAGACAAACCATGGCTGATACTTCATGTCCCTCTCGCTGCTGTTCGAGGCCCCGCTGGTGACCAGTATGAAGGAATGGAACCTCACGTCCTTGTGGGGTTGATGCAGGTCCGCCCCGACCACGCACCCTGAACTGAGCCGGAACCGGGGTTAGAGATTCCCGTCCTGGAGCTCGGGAATCTTTTCAATCCGCTTCTCGTTCCGCTCCCCCAGGGGACATGTGGTTCATCTTAACCCGCCTCGAGAGAATATTTAATGCAATTACGTCTTTTTTTGGGTGAGGAGGGGACAATCTCTGAGGCGTTTCGATGTCTTGGAGGCCCCAGAAGGCGGATGCGAAAACCATGGCACCAGAAGCCATCTAGTGTCAGAAGGAAGAAAAAGCAGTTGATGGGGCTTTGTCTATGAGCAATGCAATGAAATGAATTCCCAAGAAAAAAAACATTCCAAATGCTTGCACGCCGCAAATCCAGACAGAGAGCTACTGATTAATTGAAAACCCGAAAAACAGGAAAGTATAACGCTGAGGACTACATGGAAAACCACTCGAAAAGTACCAGCACAGTGCGCATTGAGGGCGTGCGGTTAAAGTACTGCCAGTTCCATTCAGCATGCCAGTGAGTACAAAGAAACAGGGGCAGAACCGGCATTAGGTCACGTGACTAAAACCGATTTCAACTCGGAAGCAAGTTCACCTCAGCACGAGGAAGGACATGAAGTAACCGTCCATGTCTCCTTTCACAGCCTTATGTCGTGATTTAAAAAAAAAAGAGAGAGAGAGAGAGATGGGTAGCTCGCTGTTTACTAAGGTACATGTTTGCACGTGCATTTTGGATGATAGAACTGCATTGCAAAATTTCAAGAGGTGTGGATTTTGGAAGAGCTTGCTTGAAGAAGGTAGCCATCTTGCCGGATTTTATTTTTCAGTGATGGGGAGGGGACAGAAGATGAAAGGTGGGGAAATGCAAGAGCTCCGGCACGTTGATGACGATCCATCGGTGGCCACCTAAGAATCTTTGCCGATGACAGGTGGAGATCTAGGTGTGGTTGTTAAGAGTAATTCATGACCCAGTGGAGCTCAGTGAGCAGGAGCGGTTGTCTGCCGAGCCAAGTGCTGGGAGAGAGGCCAGCTGAGATGACAGAACTGTCTCAGGCTGATGTGGCACCACCTTTGTAGCCTTGGGCAAGTGGCACAGTCCCAGAAGGTCACCACCGTCAGTGCCTCCACTTCTGAGTACTTGATAAACTAGAAAACACTGCAAAGGGTCACAATGAGTTGAAATCAACTTGATAGCAAATTGTGATTATTGTTGTTGAAAATAATTCATTTGTCAGTGGTGGGTGACACCACTGGGCTTGGAATGAGTCCTCACACCAACTATTTAGAACTTTATCCCTCATCCCTAAGGGTTGGCAAAGCCATTGATTTACTATAAATGTGGGAAAACTCTTGCTTTTCCATTACATTTCCTCTCCTGTCCTGTGTTAGTCTACTGAGGTCACTATGCATCTGAAGAAGTGCCTGATGATTAAAGTTTATGCCAGATAAATTGTGAATCTCATAGTAGCCTGGAAGTGTAATGGCATTTTAGTAGATTTGAGTACAATATGAACTTAATAAATTTCCCCCCTCTAATTACAGGCAGTACAGATTCATTTTCCTCAGCTTGGATGACATAAATTCTATGTGTGTGCAAACAAATAATGGGAGCATTTCTTGGACTTAGAGTTTGCCTGGCACTGAAAGTGGAAAATACTGAGAGGTACATGAATTTCTATTTCTCAGGTTTAATATGAGGTTGTGGATTTATTTCATATGGGAGTGCTGTGGTGTTTGCCTTCACCTAGGCTCAACAAATGTACAGTATTTGCAAATACCTGTATATCCAAATCGGAACTTGAAACATTATTCCAAAAAAGAACTCTAGCCCTTTTTATTACTTATTAATTGTTGACAGTCAGGCTGCAGCTATCATTACTTCTGAGCCAACCACAGAAGCCTGCAATTTCATTGCATGTTACTAATAGTTGCATTGTTTTTACCAGTGTGCTCTCTCCTACCATCTAGTGGCCAATTCTGATATTGTACCTTGCATATATTTTTGAAAAGACCAAAGAACAAGCAAACAAACCTTGCCATTTGCATCTGATAAGAGAATGGTATGAAATCAGAAAAAACACACCTGTGATAAGATAATTCCAGGGTTGCCAAATATATGTTTAAAAGTATCATTTGAAAGAAACTAGAAAATATTACATGTTAACCTAAAAGTGAGTTTATGGCCCTTATCCTACATCCACTTTGATGTGCTAGAAAGTGCTCTGTGATGCGGATCTTAAAATTGTTTCCCCACATCTGTCACACTTTAAGAAAAATAAAGTGCAACCACACACCCCGAAGTATGACTCATTGTGTTTTACAAGTACAGTACCTGGCCTTGGGGTGGTGAAATCCTTGTTGCTGTTCCAGTGTGGATTTTAAACTGGAACATGAGCCCATGGTAACTCATTAAATCCTCAGCAAAACTGTTTCGCTCCCTCTTGGTGTATCCCCATGAATTTTTAAAAAGTACTTTCTACAGTATATCGGAGAAGGAGGAGGAGGAGGAGGAGGCAGGAACCCGAGCCAAGACAGAGGCACTGGTGCCAAGGCTTTTTGGGGAGGTGATCAGGCTGGAAGCCGCCGCTGCTCCGGCAGCCTCTACCTGCAGGACCCCTCCAGCCCCTTCCGATCACCTTGGCTGTCCACTGACAGATGATCGTGAAAAACCAGCCAGCTTTGGACCCTCCTCCTCCGATTGTTAACCCTTGAATTTATTAGTTAAAACCTCACCTGAGAGAGAGAGAGAGAGAGAGAGAGAGAGAGAGAGAGAGAGAGAGAACTCGCTCAAAAGAGATAAGTGTACCTTTAAATTGCACTCTAATTGCCTTTAAAAATAATAAAAATAAAAATATTTAATTATTTTTATTTTAAAAAAACAACGCAGAAAAAAATAACAATAATAAAAAAGCATACAATTAACTGTGCTCCCCGTCTCCTGGGATCATCTGTGATGATGATGATGATGATGATGATGATGATCTTCTTCTTCTTCTTCTTCTTCTTCTTCTTCTTCTTCTTCTTCTTCTTCTTCTTCTTCTTCTTAAGTCCTCTTTTCCAGAAGTGTATAGAGTCATTATTGGGTTCTTTCCCTTTTCCTTTTATTAAAACATATTCAATAAATTTCTCCCATATATTGTAAAAAATATCTTTCTTAAGTTCCCCTCCCTTAACGTGGCTTTTTTATAAAAGAAGAAGGCAGGGGCGATGATCGCCTGCATGGACGATACCTGAAAGTCGAAATATCGGTGTACTGACAGTATGAAATTGAAACTTTGATGCGGACCCTGTATGTGGGGTCACATATGGTACGGAACATTAAAATGTGTCCATGGGGACGCATTTACCGCATTTTGTACCATGTGACCACAACAAAATAAAATTTATTTATTATTTATTTATATTATTTATTTATTTTTATACTGCTCGTCTTCCAAAGGAACTCTGGGCGGTTAACAAAGAAGGGTAAAACAGTCAATATAAAATCAGTACAACAATCAAGACACATATGCACACACACTCAAAAAATAAAAATAAAAAATATCATCGGCAAGCTCACTCGGGAGATGGTTCCAGAGCAAGGGACCAGCCACCGAGAAGGCGCGGTTACGGGTTACTGATTTCCATGCCTCCCTGGGCATGGCCACTCAGAGTGAGAGCACTTGCGGCATTCTAGTGGGCTGGGCCTCAGTTGATCTTTGGAAGATACGCTCCGACAGGTAGTCGGGTCCGAAGCCGTGGAGGGTTTTGTAAACCAAAACCAGGACCTTAAACCTTATCCGCAGCACAACAGGCAACCAGTGCAGACGAGCCAGAACTGGGGTGATACAATCATATCGACGCGCACCGACCACCAGTCTGGCTGCTGCATTCTGAACCCACTGAAGTCTCCGGACAATGGTCAAGGGCAGCTCCACGTAGAGAGCGTTGCAGTAATCAATCCTCGAGATCACAAGAGCCTGCACGATTGTTCTAAGGGAGGCCTCGTCCAGGTACATACGAATCTGGGTGATCTGACGCAGATGGAAAAAGGCGGACCTGGAAACGGCCATCACCTGAGCTTCCATGGATAAGACCAGATCCAGGACCACTCCCAGATTCCTGGCCCTGTCCGCGAGCCGGAGGGTAGCACCCCCCAGCTTGGGGAGAGGGCCACTGTATCCCACAAAAGGCACCCCAAAGAACAGAACCTCGGTCTTCTCCGGGTTAAGCTTCAGCCTGTTAGTCCTGGTCCATTCCATGACCGCCTCCAGGCACAGTTCAAGGGAGTGCACCGCCTCCTCTGCAGAGGTGGAAAAGGAGAGATAGAGCTGCGTGTTATCAGCGTATTGATGACAGCAGACTCAAATCCCCTGATGACCTCGGCCAGCAGTCTCATATAGATGTTGAACAGCATGGGGGAGATTGCCAACCCCTGGGGCACCCCGCAAGGGAGCAGCCAAGGAGCCGACAACTCATCCCCCAGCTGCACATGCTGAAGTCGGTTGCCAAGGAAGGACCGAAGCCAGCTAAACGCAGAGCCTCCGATCCCCACCTCAGCAAGCCGATCCAGCAGGATACCATGGTCGATGGTATCAAAGGCCGCTGACAGGTCAAGGAGGACCAACAGGGTAGAGCAACCCCTGTCAGCCTCCCTGAGGAGGTCATCTTGCAGAGTGAGCAGGGCAGTCTCAGTCCCTTGAAGCGGCCTGAATCCAGACTGGAATGGGTCAAGGACGTGATCCCTCCAGGAATGACTGAAGACGGGCAGCGGCCACCCTCTCAATCACCTTTTCCATGAAGGGAACAATGGCAATGGATGATAATTGGATGATAACAATGGATGATAATTGGCCAAATTATCCAATGCTAGAGGCCAAATACACATTTTACTTTGAAACAGTACAAAGTTGACATGGGGTAACAGCCTATATCTACTTTTTATATTGCTTTTTCTGTTGTTTTGCTACTAACTGGTTGAATTACTAACTGCTTGAAAAGTAATCAGTTGCTTTTACTTCCAAGTCTGGTGCAAATATTACAAATATATCAGAAAATCTCTGATTTTCATATCTGAAGCCTCTCTTGATACGGAAACATCTTTTCTGCTTTCAGATGCCATTCATTTCCAAACTTTAGTTTATGGATTAACCTGGGACAACCTTGCATTTTGTTTCTTAACAGCTTTTAAGCTTTAGTGGTGGTACATATATCTCCCAACTGAAACTCTAGAGCCATGTGGCACTCACATGATTTCCTTACAGACACAAATTGTTATGCCCTAAACACATGTGTGCAGGGGGATAATAAGAATCTGCAACTGCTAAAACCTTTTTCAAAAAGCAGAATAAATTTGTTTCCTAGCGCAGAATATAGAAGGAAATTACCTAAATTAGTCAGGCTCTAGGGCAGAAGGAAACTTCTGAAGGTTCAGATGGTTACCGTAATTTTAGTTGTAGCATTTTTGTATACATAAACAGCTCTGGCCATGCTGGGGAGAAAGACCTACAGCTGTGTGGAAGAGAGGAAGAAGGAATTCCCCCTCAGGGAAAGCTCTGAAAGAGAAAGCTCCATAAATAGTAAAACAAATTCAAAGTTGAGCACACCCCGTTTGGACTAAGATGTGTAAAATGATGTGTATCTTTGTAATTGTTTTTTTTTTTTTTTGCACTTACATATGTGCATAGATCAGCATTTTTACAGTCCGGAAGCAAAAGCCTGGACTCATTTTACTGCTGACTGGAAAGTAATTAAATTTTATAAATACTTCTGTAATGGCTGTAAAATTTTGCATGTATATTAATTGTTTTTTTAAAGCAGAAAAGCAATGATTTAAAGGGATAGTGCCATCTCAAATGGAATAAGGGGTGCAGTATTTTAAAATGCTTGTACAGGGGACCCTCATATAACAAAGGGTTTGTATAACATAAAATCTGTACGACATAAAAACATTCCAGAGATAGGGGAAATTTGCCTGACAGAATCGTCTATGGGGTGAATCCGTACAACATAAAAATGGTCGCAATTAGGGATTATTCTGTTTTCAATGCATTCCTATGGGGAATTTGAATAAAGGAAAATTTGCTCAACATAATTTCATTTGGAACAAATTAATTGCTTTATACAAGGTACCACTGTATACCATATGACTGTGGTTCGGTACCACAGAGATGTGGAATGTGTCGTGCAAACCGGGGAACATTTTCCTCATAGATGGCTAGGCTGATAAGCCATGTGCTTTTTAATGAAGATAATCAAAATACTGTAGCTTATTCTACCTTGTCACATTACAACAAAACCAACCAAAGCACCATGTTACTACGGAATGATATTTCAAGCAGTTACTATATTTGGAAAGTGTTTTTAAAAGAAGCCCTGCCCCAACCCCATAACTTGTTACAGTGGAACTTTCATCCTACTTATACAGCAGTGTGTACTACTAAATTTGTGGCTTTTCGTCTTCATCTTTGGAAGAAAAATTCATCTTACAAAGGAGGAAAAGGGCTTAATTTTCCCCCCCGAAGAAAAATTCCTCATCAAAATGACCCAAGAAATGATCATAAATAATTAGCAAATGCTACTTATTGCAAAGGAAATAGTAATGATTTACTTGTCAGTAGTAGCTAAAGGAATCCTGGGTTACTTTTGTAAATGAGTAATGGGTTACAGGTGAGGTGATTACTTGTAATGCACTATTTCTATGGTCCACCATCGCCAGAATGCCTGTTAATAGAAACAGCTTCCTTTTTATATCCTTTGTCTATATTCTGCTTAGAGATCCCATTAATGATTGTCGCAGATCGCCATGGGTGAGAAAAGGATTCTTCTGAATCATTCGTCTGTTTCCTGAGGTGCTTTATTGAAAGGAGAACATTTTAACCGGAAAGGATTGATTTAACAGTGTATCTTCTTAAAGCCTGCTTGCCTGCTAATTAGTATAGTTGATATGCCTTAAGTGTTGTTGTTGTTGTTGTTGTTGTTGTTGTTGTTGTTGTTGTTGTTGTGTCATTACAGTTTGTGACCCCATGTCCATGGAGTTTTCTTGGCAGGAATACTGGAGTGGCTTGCCAGTTCCTACTTTCTAGAGCACCTGGTATCCCCTGGTGGTTGCCCATCCAAGTACTAGCCAGGGCTGACCCTGCTTAGCTTCCAAGATCAGGTGAGATCGGATGAGCTCAGAGCATCTGAGTAAAGTGGGATATCAATGGAATAGTACTATATAAATAGCAAATGCTGATGGCACTGTGAGCTACAAGGTGCTGGAAATATTTCTTTAGAAGAACATAGTATTTATTTGTAGATTTGTCTTGTTTTAAAGAAATAGATAACACAGTACTTGAAAGTGTTAAAATAAATGCCAAAACTCAGTAATAAAATTCAGACAAACATTCCCTACCAAAGCTGGACAAGATTGAAGTATCCAAAGTGGCAGATGGAAAAGGCGGAAGAAAACTTACGAGTAATGCTGAGCTCATACGAACAGCAAATCACAGGGTAGAAGGATTTCTGAAGTAAGCAATTTACTCTATTTTTCCATCTATATGATACTGTCATTAGAGATGGGCACGACTCATCGAAATTTTCGTTTTTGTTTTTGTTTTTTCATTTTGTTTCGCAACGAAAATGAAAACGAAAAAATTTTCAGAAGCAAAACAACGGAAACGAAATGAAAAATTTTGCCGTGTTTTTCATTTTTGTTAGGGCAGACACATTGCATTGAAAAGAATGCTAACGAAACGAAAATTTTTCATTTTTGTTTTTTTTTTTTTTTTGTTTTGTAATGAAAACGAAAATGAAAAATGTGCAAAAAACCTCCAAAAAATGAAAACGAACCAAAACAGACCCCTAAACAAAAAACAAAAAATGAAAAAAATTTTTTTGAGTCGTGCCCATCTCTAACTGTCATTTATTAGACACCCCCCTTTTAGAACCGCAAATAAATAAAATTAATAAATCCTCCTTGAGTTCTCCTCCACCCCCACCACCATTGCTGCTTCTTTTCATTTCTCCATTCTAAACGCTCCTTCCCTCCTTGGCCGGTTTCTTTTTTGCAGGATCAGGCTCCTTTGGACTAAGAAATGCAATCAGAAATAAAATAAAAGAAAAAAAGCCACACCTTTTTTTTAAGCATGAAAAGACATTTCTTAATGGGCTGCTTAAGCTTGAAGCAGCCTGATCCTGCAAAAAACAAACTGACCAAAGCAGAGAGGAGTGTTTAGAATGGGGAAATGAAAGGAAACAGCAGGGTGGTGGTGGTGGTGGTGGAGGAGAACTCAAGGAAAGATGGAGCCCGATCCTGGGGGGGGGGACACCATGGAGGGAAACAGAAAGGCAAGTTTGGTTTTTCCTCCACCATCACCCCACACCTGGGAAAGGCTTACTTTCATGCATATGACACCCCTTAATTTTTTGTGGCATGATTTTTTTAAAAAAGTAACATCATATACATGGAAAAATATGTTATACTGTATTTGGAGGATGATTAAAAAACACTGCACTGAAATTGAAAACTAGGTACAGTCACCCGGTCCCTCTATATTGTGGGAACGCAGTACCTGCCCTGGCTCCAGCTGATTATCGCTGGGGTGGGGGAGAAAAACCTTTATTCCCCCCCAGTCCCAATGAGCTGGAGCCTGGGGTTTGTGGAAGCGGGGGGGAGGTTTAAAAGCCCAGGCTTCTGGGCTCTGCAGGTGTATGGTGGGGAGTGATCGCATCGCCCCACGCAGCCGGGCCGCACTCCTCTGAGATGCCTTGGGGCCACGCGGGCGGGCAACGGGGTTGATCGCATCGCCCCATGCAGCAGGCCCACGCTCCTCCAAGAGGCTCAGAGCCGGGTGGGTGGGCGGCAGGGGCGATCGCATCGCCCCACGCAGCTGGCCCGCGCTCCTCTGAGAAGGCTCTGTTCGCATCCCCCCACCCCTGCCTGTGCTACCCGGCGCTTCTTGGAGGCTGGCAGCATTGGGCGCTGCCCCGCAATCTCCATTGAAATGCATTGGCTCAATGGAGAAATTTTTCCTCATTGGAATGCATTGAGTCAATGTATGCTAATGAGGAAAATTTTCTCCATTGAAATGCATTGAGTCAATGCATTTCAATGGAGATGGCCCCGGACGAGAAGTCTTGGGGCGGTGCGGGCGGGTGGCGGCGGGAGGTCAGATCCTGCAATGCTGCCAGCACGTGCAGCAAGGGGATCTGACCGCCCCAGGCCCCACCCGACCCGCATCCGCATATCACGGATTTTCAGTCATCGCAGGTCGGGTGGGTCAACCCCCGCGACAGGCAGGGGTTACTGTACAAAGAGAATTTTTTTGCTTAAGCATCTCTATTATAGCAACAAAAAATTCACTAGATTTTTATCTGTTTTGTGACTGATGAAAATGTAATACAGAGAGTCTGTGAGGAGTCTCAGTCATCCAAGTGAGTTTATTTGGAAGTTGGGTCATGGCAACTAGACTTCTTTTCTTGAGAAATCCAGGTGAACTGTAAATTGGAGGCCTCACCCCTAACTTTCCTCAGACTGACAAAGCTGCTTGGATGAGTAGCGAAATGTTAAAATCGATCTCTCAAGAAAAGAAGTCCAGTTGTTATGACTCATCTTTCAGTTAATACAGAGAAAAATTGGAAAGAAAGCACATGCTTAAGGACCAACATTAGCCAACCTATGCTTGCCATGTTCTTCATATAGTCCATATTTGTGATAGGGGAAGGATTTCTATGACATGTCATCCCCCCCCTCCTGAAGCCTATGTCTGAATGTATAAGTCTGGACATTTTTTAAGTGACCTGGTGAGAAAGGCCAGATCACTCATCAACATGTTTAAACTTGCTTGTGGTTCCCAGCACAGGTTGCAAAAAAGTGTAACATGTCATGGAAATCCTTCCCTTAGCTACATCCTAGCAAGCATGTGGATAAGGGAGATCCAGTTGACATTGTTTATCTGGACTTTCAGAAGGCCTTTGACAAGGTCCCACACCAAAGGCTCTTGAATACACTTGCCAGTCATGGAATCAAGGGACAGGTCTTGTTCTGGATCAGCAACTGGCTAAGGGACAGGAAACCGAGGTAGCACTAAATTGACACTTCTCCAAGTGGAGGGAGGTAAAGAGTGGGGTCCCCCAAGGTTCAGTACTGGGACCCCTGCTTTTCAACCTCTTCATAAATGATCTAGAAGTAGGAGTAAATAGCAAGGTACCCAAATTTGCTGATGACATAAAATTATACAGGGTAGCAAAACTGAGAGAGATTGTGAGGAGCTTCAGAGAGATTTCTTGACAGTGGGGGAATGGGAAAACCAGTGGCGAATGAGCTTCAACATTAGTAAGTGCAGAGTGATGCATGTTGAGGCAAAAGAACCCAATTACATTTATAAACTGATGGGGTCTGAAGTCTCTTCAACAAACCAGGAAAGGGTCCTTGGTGTTCTGGTGAACAGCTCAATGAAGGCGTCAACCCAATGTGCCGCAGCAGTGAAAAAAGCAAACTCAATTCTAGGGATCATTAGGAAGAATATAGAAAACAAGTCAGCAAGGGTCATTTTGCCTCTTTATAAATCTATGGTGAGGCCCCATCTGGAGTATTGTGTACGGTTCTGGTCACCATACCTCCAGCAGGATATTATGGAAATGAAAAGAGTGCAGAGGAGGGCAACCAGAATGATTAGGGGACTGGAACACCTTCCTTACCATCTGAGGCTGCAACGGCTGGGCCTCTTCACTCTTGAATGACGGTGCCTAAGAGGTGACCTGATTGAAGTTTATAAAACCATACATGGTGTGGACGAAGTAGATAAGGAAAATCGGTTTTCCCTATCATGCAACACTTGAACTAGGGGGCGTCCCACTGAAACTTTTGGGCACTAGATCTCAAACAAATAAGAGAAAGTACTTTTTCAGCCAAAGGATCACTGGTCTATGGAACTCCCTACCAGAAGACGTGGTGAGTGGTGACAGCTGTCAGCCTTGACAGCTTTAAGAAAGAATTAGACAAGTTAATGGAGAACAAGGTTATCAATGGCTATCATTATGGATGCCTAAGGACAACCTTTGGGTTGAAGAAATAGGCAGGATATCTTTCAATACCATTTGCGGGGAATCTTAAGCAGGTGAAGACATCTACTTGGGAATACCCTGAAGCAAATAGTGAGCCCCTGTGTGAGACACAATGCTGGACTGGATGGGTTGTAGCCTGTTCCAGCAAGGCTGTTCTTATGTTCTTAGGGTGGATGCAATTTAAGGCTGTGGCCTTACAAAATGCTTACCGCATAGGGGCAACACTGGGTATAATGAGGCCTACTCTTCAGCAAATGAGTCTGTCTGCCTTTCTCTACTTTGGCTCCTCTGATGTTGTCAGGCTCAAATATCCCTCTTCCCCCTGCTTCTTGATGCCGTGACTGGGATTGATTGGTGTTGTTCAAAAATGTCTGGAAATTCAAAGCAGAGGAAAGACTGCTGTTTGGAACCAAAAAAATGTTTTAACGTGGTTGATGCACCTGCTTGTGTCCATCAGCCTTGATCAATAACTAACCAAGGCCAGTGCTTAAAAGAAGGCACCATTTTCTTTTGTATGTAGCAGGATGGAGAGGAGCAGTAGCCTTGGGAGTTATTTCCACACAGCCTTTTCCTTCAACAGTTGCATTTGTCCACGAGTAATCTGTGGTGTATTAAGTAAGCTGTCAATATATCAGCTCTGAGCGATTTGCTGATAGGCCAAATGAGAGGCAACGTCTCCTCGGCTTAATGGACTTAAGATAAGGGAATGGCACCTTCTGAAAGGGATGGGAAGATCCTGGAGCTCTCCGTAAGCCTGTCCAAATTGTCTGCCAGGCACTGGAGGATGAAATTGAGTTTAGCACTACAACGTGTACTGCCGAGTGCAGCCAGTGAGTAAATATTTAAAGGATGTAGTTTAAGCTTCTCAGGCCACTTTACCTGCATTTTTGTTTGGCTGACAGGAAGTAGCAGGGAGCACCGGAGAGCGAGATTAGGCTCTGGAAATGAGGTTGTAAGAGATTAAATGCTTATTTCCCAAGGAACCCTTCATTATGGTTAAATGGTTGCGGACATATCGCACAGACCAGGGTGGGGGTGGGGGTGGGAGAGGAGGTTCCACTCGGCTGCATGATTAAGCATTCAGAGGACTATATAATTGGTAATATACTTTTTATATTCCCATGTAAATAAAATTCTTTATTTAAACAGTGCAATGTAGAATACTTAAAATCTTGTCAGCTAATAACTCACAAGAGACAGGAAGACATAAAAAGTTGGCGGTGAGGAGCAAGTGTCTCTTTGGTTTCCCTCTCTGTTGCTTTCATAAAGAAAATTTCAATGGCAGGGAAAGAACTCAGAAGAAAACTTTCAGTCAGAGTTTGGAAAAGTTATACTGCGGAGCTACGATTTCCAGAATTCTGAGCCTACAGGTTTGATAGGTTCTGCGAGGTTGTTGGTAATCCCAAAAGGTCACTTTTTCCAATTCTACCTTTAACCAGGCAAAGGGGCATTACAGTTTTTGTAAAGATAGAACTTACTCCACAAACCAATGTTATTATAAGTAGCTAATTTTAATACCATTTAACAACAACAACAACAACAAAATAATCCAGATTTTGGAGGAGAACTATGTGCCACTGGGGGGGGGGGATGACAGTTTCCTAGTAACAAATGGTTTATGTTGATAAATGATAATTTATTTAAAGTTTAAATTGGCACTGAAGAAGAATTGTAACTTTCTTCAACGTTGTTTTGTTCCTTAGATTAATGAAACTGAAGGGGAACCAGGGGGGTTCAGTGTGGAGATCTCCATGTATTGTACCCACTAGCAAACCAACAGCAAGATTGTGACAGACAACCCAAAATATTTTTTGTAAAGATTTAAAATATGAGAACAGAGTGATCACTTCAGATCTGATCATATCTCTGTGTTTACTTCAGCTTCTTACAGTTTAATATGGAGAAAACTGCAGTGCTTTGGATTGATTTTAGGCTGAGTACTTAGAAATTGTCTAAATAATTCAGTGTTGTAGGTTTTAAAGGCCCAGTGGATAGTTTCCGCTGGGGATGTACTTCATTGTCAAAAATTATTCAGATTATGAAGTAAAACAGGTGTATTAGTCTATTTTCAAACAGACCTGAAGCCTGAAGCAGTACTCAAATCAAATCAGGGTCTCCAAAGCATTGAATATTACTTTAGTGCTTTAGGGGTTAAAATGTTTTTTTTAATCACTAATTGAAGAAAAATGTAATGCTGCCTGTAACAGAAAAACTTGGAAGCCGAAACAGAGGGAAATTGGCAGCTGAAACACCAATGACAATCCCAAGGTCCTCTAGAAATTCCCGTCATGGAGCACTGGGAAACAATTCCCCACCAATTTTACTGATAGCTATTTTGGAAGGAACACATTTTAGAGAGAACAAAA
Organism: Phrynocephalus forsythii; assembly: GCA_029282475.1. Classification (NCBI taxonomy): domain Eukaryota; kingdom Metazoa; phylum Chordata; class Lepidosauria; order Squamata; family Agamidae; genus Phrynocephalus; species Phrynocephalus forsythii. Next base: position 24,867,541 of record JAPFRF010000004.1, read on the forward strand.
ATATTATTTGCATTGCTTTGATTATCAGAAGGTAGGGTGGGTATGATTGGATATATTTTCCCCTTTGGGTTTAGGGAGCTGCAGATCTCAATCCAAGTGACTAATTGCATATAACTGTGCAAAATTTGTGCCACTTTGCATAATTTGAGTGGGGCAGGTTACAGTGGCATTAGAAATAATACCTAAGCTACCCCCTTCCCTGTAAATTACATGACTCCTGGTGGGAGCTGTGAAAGAAAAGAAAGCGGGGAGTGAGGGGGCGTTGTCTGCACAATGGAAGTCAAGTAGCAATCAACAACATTGAGTATTTTCCCTGTGTCAGAGCTTTTTATATTGCCCATTTTCATACTCATCTCACTATTTGGAATTGGATATATGTGTAAATACATAGACGTACTTTGAAATATTCAGATGCTTATTGAATTGGACATGCAAATCAGTTGTGTGATTTTTAAGACTAATAATTCTGATCAAATTACAGTGGATGGGATTTCACATACACCTCATTCTTCTATGTGGACAACAAGATATTTGTGTTGTCGAAGGCTTTCACGGCCAGGATCTGATGGTTGTTGTCGGTTTTTCCGGCTGTTTGGCCATATTGTGGAGGTTTTTCTTCCTAACATTTTGTCAGTCTCTGTAGCTGGCATCTTCAGAGGACAGGGCCTCAGGGAGACAGAATTCTCTCTATGCTCTGGTGTAGAGCATGAGTTTGTTGAGTATTTATAGCTGTGGGGTGGGAATTTTTTTTTGTCCTATTCAGGGGATGAAGTGTTTCCTGTAATAAGCGTTTCACTGTGATCTGGGTGGATGATCTGTTGATAGGTGTTCTAGGTGTTCTATTGAGAATTGATCACTGGTGCTTGTGGCTGTGTGGAGATCACTAACCTTTTGCACATGGTATTTTTCAGTGGGGGAGCCAGGCTTTGTTGAGCTTTAGACTTTCTTTTTTATGTTGAAATAGGGCTGCTGTTAGGGGATTTTAGTGGCTACCCCATGTAGTCTAAGGCTGCTATCTCACCTGGGGAAGATCCTGATCTTCTGAAGGTCCGACTTTTCCTCTTCTTCCTGTCACGTGACTGAATATGTGGGATAGCAGTTCCCATGTTCAAAGGGTTTTTTTAAAAGTGCAGTTCAGCCCCATGGTCAGCAGGTGTTGCTAGGATTTTTTAAAAAGGACCAGCTGACTGGCGGAAAATAAAACAAAGAGCACCTAATCCAGGAGGGTGGGGGGAAATTAAAAAATAAATTAAAAAACAGCGCCAATCGGCCCTAGGAACAGCTGGTCGTGCTATGAGGGGGGAGAAAAGAAAATTGGATCATCTGTGTGGTCCCATGGGTCTGCCTCTTTAAAAGGTGGATTTTTTAAGGGAAGCAGAAAATTCCCTACCACTCCAGTAAGTCTTGGAAACCTCGCTTAAGGGGGTTCTTTTCTTTTCTTTTCTTTTCTTTTCAAAAAGCCCAGTGGCCATAGAGACGGCCTATTTTCCCCAGGCACCCTTATCCAATGGTGAGTGACCGGATGGCCAGAGGTGCTTGGAGGAGGGGTCTCTAAGCCATGCTCTTCTCTGATCCTAACATCCCTTGATTCCAACTCACTCTTCCTTGGTACAATGTCAAGATTGCTTGACCAGAGAATAGAGGGGAAGTCCAAACTGCTTTAGCAGTACTACTGCTGCAAATGTCTTCCTCAGACCAGTTTCATTTGGTGACTGATCACTGCAAGTAGACACAGATTTCATTGGTGAAGCATACACTGTATATCTGAAAAAACATTGGGGTTAGAGGGGGTGTGGTCTGGTCAGAGGGAATATGTATCTAGTTAAATCCTCTGGTGGAAATCTTAAAAGGAAGTCCTCAAAAGCTGTGTCACTATTTGTTCCCCCTCCCTCTGTCTCAAACACACAAAACACCCACACATCTTAACCTTTAACTTTTTTCAGATGCCAACATTCTCCAATTAAATAACTTATTTCCCCCACCTCATAACCCTGTCCCTCCACATCAGTGCACATTGGTGCTACAGACAATAATGTCTTTTGCTTATCAGGAGTGCCTTATCCTTTTTCAGCTAACCTTTCTAATTTATATTGCTTTCTTAACAAGTATAATTAATTAACTCTGCTTGGTTGGGGGAGAGGCCTCCCATCTCACTTGACTGTATGTTTTTTGTGTGTTTGTCAAGAAACATAATGTTTTGCCCTAAATTTTTGTTTGTGGGTAACTGATTTTGACTGAGTTGGAAATTTATACCCATCAAAACACAACAATTTCCTCAGTGATTGGTATTCTTTCCTGATTTAATGATGAAAATCAGTATTTGGATCATCAGAACCTTCTGTCTTCTTTGTTTAGTAGTTAGAATGTTGATTGCTACTACCTAGATTTGCCCCTTATGATAAAAAAATCACCATCACATGTTTGTGCTAAGTTGCTCAGTGGTAGAGATAACTTTCCAGAAGTGTGATCTCCCTTTCTACTAGTATATGCGTGATCAATCTTTCTAACCTCTCTAGCAGCCACGTGATCCCATTTTTATGTTGTACAAATTCGCCCCATAGGTGATTATGTTAAGAAAATTTCTCCTATCTCTGGAATTTTTTATGTTGTACAGATTTTATGTTATACAAACCGTTTGTTATACAAGGGTCCACTGTATTTTAAAAAGCATAGTCTGCCTCAAGTACGTAAATGACACCACACATTGCTGTGGTATAGACTCTTAAATTGGTCTTACAGCTTTGACCTGATCTTATTTTAGTAAGTGACCAGATAAAATGCAATAATGCATTTTTGCTTTTCTACTCAGAGGCGACGTAGCAACACATAACAACAATTGGGTAACTTTCAAAAAACGAAATAAGGAATTAAAACAATGACAACAATGCTCTGTACTTATTTCGGAAGAATTTTGAATATGATCAAACAAGAAGCAGCAATGGAAGCCTAAGGCTTGTATTTGACACAAGAGATTCAAGGTTATCTTAATTATGATCTGTTATCTTTAATTTCTACAAATAAGTGCTTACAAGGAGGGAATCCATTTATGAAAGTGACAGGGTTTTTATCTAAGCATGTCCAGAATATGGGAATAAATGGATATATCTACATTCATTATTTGGTAGAGATAGTGGATGGAGGCAGGTCCCCAGTTCCAACTCAGTGGTGACTAAGATGTTGAAGCAACCAAACAGCCAACATTTATTTGACTACAGTGACATGATGCCGTCAGGTCCCAACATCCTCACTTTTCTTATCATTCATACTCATTTTGGTCAACTCTTTAGGACAGACTTCCCAAGCTGGGTACCCTTAAGAGGCTGAGCTACAGCTTCTACCTGCATCCTTTAGCATACTAAAAGGGAGGGATTCATATTTCAACCAATCTAAAGAGTTCTGTGTTGGGCATTGCAACTGCCTTTGAAGTTACTGCGAGTCTGAATGGGGGATGCTGTTCTTCTGTATCCATGAATCAAAATGTCAGGAAATGATCCAATATTGCTACACTATATCATACCTATGTTGCCAGCAGTAAAAAGGATGCCAAGCTTATATAGAAAAGCTCAGCCTGAATGTCGGCACCACCAATGATATCAGTCACTGATGTTGGCAGGTCTTTGGGTCCGACTCCTGAGTCTGAGGCTTTAGTACCAAGTTCTGATTCTGAGTCTTTAATATCGAGTCTCAAGCCTCAAGCCCAAGTCCCTCTTAAAAATAAGTGTTTTCCTCTAGGAAAAAATGGATGGGTAGTTGGGTTCTGAGTCATATGTTGAGTCCAAGTCAATAAAAAAGAAAAGAAAAAGATTAGCTTTTTTCAAAGTATATGATCTGTTTTAAATCTGGTGATGATTAAATATTGCTTGTTTTTGCACAGAGGTAAAAACACTTTCACTTAAAAAAAATCTTAAATTGAAAACCCTTTGTCCAAACATCCTCAAAGTTGGAACAAAGCAAGAGCAGACTGTCTGCTACATCTGTGCTGAATTTATAATTTTTTTGTTTGGGCTTCCCCCATTTTTAGAATTGTCTTGTAGAAGGGATACCAGCAATTCTGAAAATAGCAGTCTAAGAAAAAAGGAAGGTCCACATACATCAGAGTGTGCAAAGGACAGTCAAGACACCTGAAGAAATTCATTCTCTACTCTTCTTGTGCAAAGACATGCATCTTCTTGAGTGTGAGCCAGGTTGTACCAAAAAGCAACACAGGAATATACATCACAAGAATGGGTGGTTGATTTTTAAAACTCCCCCAGCCAACACACATCTAATGCCTCTTATTCTTAACAGTCTGTGCAACATCACAAAAAAATCACTTGTTATTTTCCACAGAGTGCATTATTTGTGTTATTTAATTTTTGGGACAATTTGGCTTCATTTGCACGAAGGATGGGTCCTGCTTTCATGACCTGATTTGTGCCTGATTAAGGCCTCACACACAATGAGGCCAACATTGCACCACTTTGAAGACACTCTTGACTATTGTTACCTAGGGCTGAGTTGGTATTTTTTAGTTTCTAGATCTCTAGGGGGGGAAATTCTGCAAGTGGGGAAATGCAAATGGCAAGTCCATGCCAGAGCAGGTTTTGAGAGACCTGAAGAGCATTCAGAATAGAAAGAGTTCTAACCAGGGCAACAGCAGTCTGCAGAACTGGGCACTCTGTTTCTGCTAAGACAGGCATGTCCAAACTTCGGCCCTCCAGATGTTTTGGAACACAACTCCCACAGTCCTTTGCCATAGGAAATACAGGCTTGGAATTCTGGGAGTTGTGGTCCCAAACATCAGGAGGGCCAAAGTTTGGACATGCCTGTGCTAAGACAAAGACCCAGTCTCACCAGTTGTCAGAGTAGCTTTGTAAGGCAGTTCTATAAAGGGAGGCAAGGACTAAGGGCAGTGGGCACCGTTTTCTTGGATTTCTTCTTTAAAAGGCAGTGCAGAGAACTTGGCCTGCACCTCCTTTGCAAAGAGGTCTCCTCTACGGAGCCTCTGTCCTCCCCTTCCACAGCCTGGATACCCCAGTCACAATTACCTCGTTTGCAACCCTCTCCTTTTGCAGCTGGGATTCCACAGTTCCAATCACCTCGTTTGCAACCCTGCCCTTTTGCAGTCAGGATTCCACAGTCCCAATCACCTCTTTTGCAACCCTCCCCTTTTGCAGCTTGGATTTCCCAGTCCCAATCACCTCCTTTGCAAAGAGGCTTCCTCCAGTAAGCCTCTCCCCACCCCTTTCCTTCTGCAGCCAAGATTCCCCATTCAAAAATCATCACCTTTGCAAGGAGATGTCCTCCATGGAGTCTTTGCCCTCCCCTTTTGCAGTCAGCATTCTCCCACCACGAAACCTTAGGCTAAACATTTTTCTTGTTTTCCTCCTCTAAAAACTAGGTGTGTCTTATGGTCAGCAAAAAATACGATATTTTAAATAAATGTTTCTCAAACTCTGTCCTAGAGGCATAAGGATATGTGAGGAGAATGGTTTCTGATTGGCTCAAGCATATCAGGGTATACCTGAATAATCACAATTGACCAGATGCACTGTTGCTGACCATCTGCTCTGTGCCTTTTGAAAGTGATATCACCCCTGGGTGCTGAAATCAGCACAGTATTTTTTTTTAGTAGAAGCAAATCTTCCTTAGAGCAGACACATGTATAAAACAGCAGGCAGAGGGGCAAGGATATATATATCAACCTGGGTGGCTGTTAACACTGGTAACAGCAGGATGTAAAAATTGCATGGCAGCAGATCTGTCTTGTTGCATCTCTCTCTCTGGCTTTTTGATGTGTATTCCAAAAATCTAAACTGAGCACTGAAAACTATGAGAGAGAGAGAGAGAGAGAGAGAGAGAGAGAGAGAGAGAGAGAGAGAGAGAGAGAGAGAGAGAGATCGGCATCTAATATATGCATGGATAAGAGCCTTTTGCAGCTTGGATTCCACAGTCCCAATCACCTCTTTTGCAACCCTCCCCTTCTGCAATCCTTCCCTTTTGTGTTACGCCAGTTTCTTGATGTGGACAGTTGAATCTCAAGATTCTCTTTCTGCCCAAGACAGCCTCATTTTTACAGGAAACATTCATTAATCGATTCTTGCTACCTCTGCTGACATCCATGTTCTGCTCCTCATGTTGTTGATAGAAGTCATATGTATTTGCATCAGAGATGATGGTTTGAAGGCATGCATGTATGTGGGTAGGCACTAGGCAGTAGAGGAGGTTTGATAACTGAGAAGGATTTGCTTATGGCAGGCATGTCCAAACTTCGGCCCTTCTGACAACATGGCTGCTGAACTTGGGAGTTAGATGCTCTTCCTAACAAAGGCATAATGTCCTTTTCCTAAAAAAGGGACCCTTGGCAGTTCACAAAAACGTTAAATTAGGGATGGGCTATGTGTTTCAGAAGATATTGGTTCTGAAACGATCCGCGTGAGTCCAGGTGGTGTTCAGAAGCCTCTGAAATGGAATCAGCCAATCTCTTACCTCAGTGGTGGCCACACTTCGGCCCTCCAGATGTTTTGGACCACAACTCCCAGAATTCCAAGCTTGTATTGCCAATGACAAAAGACTGTGGGAGTTGTTGTCCAAAACATCTGGAGGGCCAAAATTTGGACATGCCTGGCTTATGGAGTCTGAGTATTCCTTTACATCACTGGTCCTCTCTTCTCTCTGAAAGTGTGATCCACAGGGTTGGGGGTGGTAGAGATGTTTCCCCCTCTCTCATCATATTCCTACATTCCTTTGATAAGCTATAAGAGCAAATTATGGGTATGGAACATTGCCATCTGAATGAGCCTCAAGAATCCCTTCTTGTCAGTGTGTTCATCCCACAACATCTGCTGTTTGTATTATGTTTTCCTCCTAGACTCGAAGGTCATTGGCTTGGGCTCCTCCTACCCAGAGCTCCTATTATGCTGCACTAGGATGGAAAGCTGTTCAGTGTTTGTGCCTATTAAGGACACTGTCCTTCATGCAAGACATCAACCCAAGCTTTATGTTCATTATTCCTGTCACAGAAGCTGAAATGTATTCAGAAGATCTCTGTGAGATTTTGTGAATGGCTGTAAATCTTTTTTCAGCTCCACTAGTTACTGAAGTAATTTGGCAAGGCCACCTTCTGTGTACATTCCTTGTGAGGAATTAGGGAAATCTAAATACGGCAACAGAGGTTTATAGTCATCACTCTGAAATTGAGACAGTGGACACCAAACAGATGCGGAGAGAGGAATTGATCGGCAGTCCAACACTTTTCATATGTACCACAAAGTAAGTCCTAATGGATTCAGTACGGCTTTTTCCAGCCTAAATTGGTATGCATTATAGTCTGTCGCATGTTGGTATAATTTTGATCAACAATGAGGGGGAAAATCTTTCAGGATGTTCTTTTGCAATTATAGTTTATTATGATGCCATGTACCACTACAGGTTTATATAATGGAGAAGGGCTTAACCATTTGAGGATTATTGTAGTGACATGACATCTTGAGGATAAATTCCACATCATCATAAAGATTGAGAGTACATGATCATCTGCTTCCTCCCCCTTGTGTTACTGGTACTTCCTGCTTTGAAGTACCTGATATTTTTGCACATTTATCTTGTCAAAACATGAAAAAAGAAAAATCCTAAAACACTACATTACTCTACTTACAAAGTACTGTATTAAATATAACAAAATATTTTTTATTTAAATGTATGTATGTATGTAATATCCAACCTTTTTTGACACAAAATACAATCATCTGGATGAAAACATGCATGCTAACCTATCAAATTACAAATACTGTATCTAACTTGGAAAATTGTTAATAATCTGAAATATAATATAAAATAATACGAGCTGAATGGCTGAGGCCAAAATTCTGTGGCAAAATACTACATGCATAAAGGGAATTATGCAAGTATTTTTGGCAGTGTGCCAGTTTTGGGTTTCACCTGAACATGTGTTCGTTACACACTTGGACACATAACTGATTGTGCAACCGATTGTTTAATCCAGACATAACTGAGGTGGTGATAGCCAGACAGCGAACTCATGCACACCAGCTGCATGATAACCAATTTATGTTCCAGGAGTCCAACAGAACGTTAACCTAAAATATTTATTTATTTATTATTTATTTATTTATTATTTACACTTATATACCGCTCTATTTCCCATAGGAAGGACTCAGGGCGGTTTACAACAATAACAATAAAACAACAAATCAATACAATAGCTAAAACAGTGGTTTCCAAGAATAAATAAGTCGGCGGGATATTAATAAATCAATAAATAAAAAACAAAACAAAGCATACATATGTGGATCCTTAGAGATCTCCAAAGGCATCACGGAAAAGATAGGTCTTTAAGTTTTTCCTAAATGACGCCAGTGAGGGAGCCAGCCGCAGTTCACCGGGAAGCTTATTCCACATGGTTGGTGCAGCCACGAGAAGGCCCAGCCTGCAACAGTCTTCAGTGAAAGGGCCATCGATGAACGGGTGGGTCGGGCTAGATTGTCGGGAGAGACGGTCCGCCAGATAGGCAGGGGCCAAGCCATGGAGGGTTTTGTAAACCAAACCCAACACCATATTGACATTACAGCTCAATTTTGCCTTGGTGTAACTGCCTTAAAAATGATTTCTCAAAACTAATCTATCCATTTCTCTTCTTAGCATTTTCTCCATATCTTTCATCTTACTCTCTGCGTTCACAAGCACATCCTTCACCTTCCTTCCATAGCAAATGTCTGGTGTGCATTTTGCACAAGAATTGTTGCCCTCTTTTTATCCTTAACCCCCACTGGCACTTTGTGTCTCCTGTGCTCTTGGTATGGAGAACAAACTCGAGATTAAAATCCTGTTATTACTTTTTGGTCTAATGGCACAGATTAAAAACCCTCGAATGTAGCTGAGTTGCAACAGATACAATTGAAAAAACTTCATCACTCTTGTGCTGTCTTTAAATGTAATGATTAATGTACCATTGCAGGATGATATATATGCCCATAGATTACTATTTGTGTTTTATGACTTATTGTTTGCCTGCAATCTCTAAACATTTTATTTAAAGACCAGTGAGGGATTATAGCAATGCTTGCCTTTCATCCTCAGAAAGGCTTATATATTTTTCCTCCAAAGGGGGTGGGAGCAGGGGAAATGATGGCTGGTGCCAGGCTGAAATTAACTGCCTAGAATCAAATCAATCATTTGTTGCTCTGTGTTATGAAAAATTAGGTGTCATGGTAAAACCATCCCAGAAAAACTGATGCTGTGAGCAAGTAGGGTCTTACTTCTTATGTCTGTGTGGCCCTTTAAGTACTGGAGTCCAAAGGGGCTATCTGTTGCGTTTGCACTGGAAATAAGCAATTTAGTGGGTTTCATTTGTATAGCTATCTAAGATTTAGTTCCATGGATATCTTAACACAGGCATGTCCAAACTTTGGCCCTCCTGATGTTTTGGGCCACAACTCCCAGAATTCCAAGCCTGTATTTCCAGTGGCAAAGGACTGTGGGAGTTGTGGTCCAAAACATCTGGAGGGCCGAAGTTTGCACGTGCCTGTCTTAACATAACCCAGACATCTCTAGATATACTGTACTTAGACTTGTATTCCTACATGGAGCTGGAGTTGGAAATGATGGCTTTATTTGCTGTGAGAAAGATGGCGCACCCTCCTCTCCAGAGAAAACACCCAGGCAAGAGAACACGAAGGTCCAACCCAAACAAGAGGAAGGGGAAAGGGAAGCCATGGAGGTGGGGGACGCAGGGGAGGTGGCTCCCAAGGTGGTGTTGGGAGGATGGGCAGGCGAAGGCAGGAAAAGAGGAGGAAGAGGTGGTGGAGGTGGTGGAGGAGGATCCCTGGACAGGGGAGTGGGTGACCTTCAAACTCCTGTGAGAAGTGGCCAAATGGGAGTGGAGAGAAAGAAAGGCACAAAAGGCTCCATTTTGGGGACAGACGGCAGAGAGGGAGCATCGGGGAGAGGCGCAAGAGTGTTTTGTGCAGGAAGCCTGCCGCCGTGAGCAGCAAAGAACTTTGGCCAAGATATGGCAGAGTACCCTTGTTGTGTTTTTAGCTGTTTTATTGGAAACCGCCCTGAGTTCCTGAATGGAAAAAGGTAGAGGTATATAAATGCACCAAATATAAATAAATAAATAAATAAATAAATAAATAAATAAATAAATAAATAAATAAATAAATGCCCATGGAGCTGAGAAGGAGAAGAGCTTGGGCAAGAAGACTAACTAGAAGACCCCGCCACAGCCTTCCTTAGTTAAGAGTTTAGCCAGGCTTAGTGTGGACCCGGGCCGTCCAGCAACCCGAGACCCCCCCATTTGGAGGTGGACTTTAGAACCTGGTTTAACGTCCGGGCAGATAGCTGAGTTTTGGCCTGAGGGCGAACCATTGATCCCGGAGAAGGGACAATGTGCCGTTGAAGACCCAGATGCTAATGTTAGTTTTACCAATAAAAGTTGCAAGTTTGCAAAGCAACCTGCGCCGTCTTTATTGCCAACTGGAGGGCAATGGAGTGAGGGAGAAGAAGGGGGCAACCCTCACACCTGCCCATTCAAACTCCATTATTCTATGATTATACAATCCCCGGAGAGTGGCTTTAATAGAGAGATTGGGAATCAGGACATGCTAAATGTTTGGCCACAGTGGCCATACCTCAGATCAAATTTTAACTTGACCCAGTGCAGGATCCAGGTAACAAGGTCTAATCACAAAGATAGAAGGTGATTAGGAGCAAATCAGTTCCAGTTTAATTAAGGTGTTGATGGACAAGTGAATTTAATGATTACTCTAAAGCAGTGCTTCCAAACTTTGGGTATCCCAGGTGTTTATTAGACTGCAACCCCCAGGTTCCTCAGCCAACAAAGCTGGTGGTGAAGCCTTCTAAGAACTGCAGTCCAAAAACCCCTGGGTTGGGAACCACTGGCCTCAAGGCTGCAAGTGACAAAGTATTGCATGAACAGTCATCTGTTTGTGCAGGAAAAAGTATCATATCCTCTACTCCTTCCCTTGAGCCTAGAATCATTGGGATGTGTTGGTGTCTTGTTTTAGAAGAAACACCTGATGATGCAAATCACATGCTGATGACTGTGTGTGGTGTACAGTATTGGGTAAAATACTGGTAGCGCTGGTGCCACAGAACTCTCTGGGTTCTGTGGCACCATCTTCTTTAGATGAGTATTGCAAACACAGTGAACTTTACCAAGATGTGAATTTTTTAAAAACAAGAGCAACAGTATTAGAAACAAAACCCAAATACAACTCCGGATATACAACTCCGGTTAATTAATCAGCTTATATTGGGAGTGCATGCTGAACACAGTCCTTCAATTAACTATCCCTTTGGAGCTTAATAACTCATCCCCCTGACCCCCAAACCTCTCCAGATTTCAGTGGGTAACCTAGAATTGCTTTGAAGAAGCTACTGCTGTCACATGGAAAGGTTTAGTGCTCAGGGGACTGAGTTATGAAGCTCCAAAGGGGGTCCACGTAATTAATTCAAGGAGTATGTTCGGCACACGCTCCCAATATAGGAGTTAAGCTGACTAATTAAAAAGTGAATATAGGTTGTCACCCTACAATATAGGCATGTTATCCCATCTCTGCATTGGGGGTAATGTCACTAGCCATGGACAATTCTTACTAATTAAATAATTTCTTTTTCATTGTTGGGGAGTGCTCATGACTTTTTCCAATTTTTCCAGTAGTGATGTATGGAAGTGAAAGCTGGACTATAAAGAAGGCTGATCGCCGCAGAATTGATGCTTTTGAGCTGTGGTGCTGGAGGAGAGTCTTGAGAGTCCCCTGGACTGCAAGGAGATCAAACCTATCCATCCTGAAAGAAATCAACCCCGAATATTCACTGGAAGGACAGATTTTGAAGTTGAGGCTCCAGTACTTTGGCTACCTCATGAGGAGAGAGGAGTCCTTGGAAAAGTCCCTGATGTTGGGAAAGATTGAAGGCAAAAGGAAAAGAGGACGGCAGAGAATGAGATGGTTGGACGGTGTCATCGATGCAACCAATATGGATTTGACAAAAGTCCGGGAGGCAGTGGAAGATAGGAAGGCCTGGCGAGCTCTGTTCCATGGGGTCACGAAGAGTCGGACATGACTGAACGACTGAACAACAAAATGACTTTTTATCATTTATTTATTTATTTACAGAAGTTTAAAGCCACCCCACTACCAAGTGGTCTCCAGGCGGCATACAACAATATATTAAAACTATAAAACAACATATTAAAACCATCAAAATAACAGTTTAAAATAACCAATATACAAATAATAAAATCCTGCTGGTCATGTGCCCAGCTGAAAGAACACTATCTAATTTAAATGCCGGCTAAACAGGAAGGTATTTGCTTGGCGCCGAAAAGCCAAAAGCGTCAGCACCAGGCGGATCTCTGTTGGGAGGGAATCCCAAAGTTTGGGGACAATGGCCGAGAAGACCCTGTTTCGACATGTCATCCCCCTCAACTCATTGCATGCAAGTCCCACACACTCCCTGAATAAAGAAATAACTTTTTAATTAGCAGTTATTTACCATAGTTGGTGATAGAGATGGGCACGACTCAAAAAAATTGTGTTTCGTTTGTCGTTTGTCATTTAGGCGGTCCATTTCGGTTTGTTTTTGTTTTTCGTGAATTTTTTGCAAAAAAATTCATTTTCGTTTTATTACGTAGCGAAACGAAAAAATGAAAATGAAAACGAAAAATTGCTGTTTTGTTAGCATTCATTACAGCTCAATGTATTTGCCACAACGAAAACGAAACGCATGACAAAATTTCTGTTGTTTCGGTTCATTTTGTTTCATTTTGGAGACAAAATTCAGTTTTTCGTTTCGTTACGTAACAAAACAAAAACAAAAACGAAAATGAAAAATTGCTCGTTTCGTGCCCATCTCTAGTTGGTGACATCACTGCAGCTGAACAGGCAGAGCTTCGCAACAGGATCCTGATTATATCGGCTGAACAACTTTCTCCACTATCCCTGTCAAAATTTCATTTTAGGTATGTGACAAATATTTATTTTATTTATTTATGATATCTGTAAACTACTTGGCTCGAAGAAGTGATTTATGCCCATAAGAATACATATCTCAGGGGCAGAGAGACTTCCCAACCTTCTTGTCATATAGGGTGAACTATAAATGTTTTAAATACATCAATGCTTTTGTGAGGTCTCTACAGGGAAAAAAAGTGCTGGCGGGGCTCCTGCCACCCCTTGATTCTCCATGCACACACCCCAGACTGCAGAAAACCATGGATACAAGGAATGTGCCCAAAGCAGATCAAATATTACATGATGGGAACTTTGAAATCAAAAGGTAGAATGACAGTGAACCTCCCCCTTTTTTAAACAGTGCAGTCAATTGTTGAAATATATTAGGGGGAAAGTGTTTTGGACAATAGGGAAAGCAAGGAGGTGCAAAGGGGGTCACCAACACCAGCAAACTTACACATTCAAGAAAAAATTCAACATAAGTTAGTAATTTTCCTTTGCTTGAGTAGAATCTTTCCACATTGTCCATTCCTTATTTGCACAGCAGATGGATGATCTGAGAAAGAGCTTCCTTAGATGCCTTCTAAGCTTCTAACGTTGCTTCAAGGGACTAGTGACTCCACAAATACTTCCCCCACCCCCCAATATATGGGAATTTAAGACCAGTGGACACTGCCCACTTGAGGAAGGTAGATTTTGTGGGGGGGAGGAAGGCCTATTTCTGATGTAAATGGTTTTGCCAATCAGAACACTGTTTTTACTTTTCTCCTATTTCCCTAATAATTGTGAACTTTGATTCTAAAAGAATCAAACAGACCAGACAGTTTATTGTGATAAGAAGACTCCTCTAAGGACATATTGTAGGGAGGAATAGATGGGATAAATGATATCTGTTTGTGGTGGATTTTAAAAAAAAAAAAGTATGTGCTCTTTGTCACAAAGTGATGTTTGGTGGCAGCCAGACATTTTAACAAACGTTGTCAGAGTCATTTATGTCTTCCTTTGTTTTCTGAAATGCTTTACCTAAGCGGTTCTTTCCACATTAGCTTCACATCCAAAATGAGCTGTTGACTTTAACGGGAAAGCTCTTTGCAGATTAAAGCAATAGGCATGACAATAAAATTCACCTTCTGATGTATTAAAAACAAGCTGCTCCTCTTGCTATGTGAGTGGGCGGGGAAAGAATGAGACAGGAAGCTCTTAAAGGCTGGGATTCAAAGCATTTTGCAGCCATAAGGATTAAACTGCGAAACTGGACTCCAGTTATAAAGGGAGCTGATCTGAATTTTAGAACTTGATCTAAGTGCCATATTGTTTCAAAAGCACAGGACCAATGAGTCTTTTTTGCATCCAGTCGTGTGCACTCGGAAGTGGCTTGTCCAGAGAGATATTCAGGATCATACTGTACAAGAATAAATCTGGCATACTTAACAGGGGATCTCTGCTTACCTAAGAACAGGACATGGCAGTACAGGAGGGCATTATTGTGCTGGCAGGATTTTACAGGGACTGACATCCAGTAGTAAGGGCCCTTTTTACACGACCCCTAAGATCCGCTGGTCCCTTAAATTCGGACCAGAGATCTTGAGGGTTCGTTGCTGTTCCTCCGTCCCCACCTGCCCCGCACTTCTTTGTTCTGTCTGCATGAGGGAGGGAGGAAAAAAAAGCCTTAGAGAGAGACAAAAGAATAAAAGGCTTACCTCTGGTGCTGGTGGAAGTTGCTCCGACCTCCGTTTACTTCCTGGTTCCTCTTTAAGGGGCGGAGGCAAAAGAAAAACAACAGAAAGAAGTGAGGAGAGCTCAGGCAGTCTCCGCATCAAAAATTTTCACCATCAAAGAGCAGGTACAAGAAAACTGCTGTTTGGTCGCGCTAAAGTGGGCGGGGTCACACTTAATTGTCTGCAAACTCCGGAGCTGGTGGGTAAACATTTTTAAAGTCCGGAGCTTGCAGCCATTTGCGGCGGAGCTTAGGGGTCATGTATAAACGCCCTAAGTTGCACCTAGAGCAGACCCATTGAATCAGTGGGGATTTGGTGAATCAACTCCCCTGTAACTCCCACTGAATGGGCCTACTCTTGTTGTGACCTACTATAGGATTTCAACCATTATTCCACCCAGATCAGTTAGTGGATGCAATGCAAATGGTTTCCTGCCACCCCTAGGCATCTCACAGGGATCTCACACAAGCCTTATCCATCCTCTGCAGAAGTGTTAAAGAGGCAGGATCTTTATCCTCTTTAGCATCTGGTGCCTTATTTATAACAGGGCTGCAAATCATGTGATCAATGATAGCCCATCAACTATTTTTAATCTACCATGTGCTTTATAGTGCCGTTGTTTTTACAGCCCAATGCAGAAAAAAAGTGTGTGTGTGGGAGGGGGGAATATTTATTAACAAAACATGGTTGGCAACTCACATTTTTTTCCCTGCGAATAAACGACACCGCACTATGAACACAATGAGTGCTGTGTTATGAATCACTCTTAATAGTGCAAGTTGTGCATATCAGACTTAGGCCATTACTTCACGAAGTGCCTCGCTTCGAACCGACCTTGCCTTCACTGTGAATTCGGAGGCGGTCACGTGGCAGTCACGTGTTCTCGCTTCGCTCCCGCCCCTGTTTCTCAGTACTCACGAGCTGCAGTTTTAGGACCGATTCGAGCACAACCTCACGTGCTCCCTTCGCATTCGCATGCCACTTTTCAACGTTCCTTATTTCCCATCCGTCCTTTAAAAAATACCTACCGACGGGCGATCGATGCACTGATGCTGGACTGTCAGTTGCAATGGCTCTACTGATTTCAACTGTTTCCTGGCATCATTGGCAGCCCCCCCCGCCGCCGCCGCCGCTACTCGGGGGGAGCCCCGCATGGCACAGCCGCCCGCCCTCCGCCGCTTGCACGCTGCCTGCCCCGGGTGCCCTGCTCTGGCCAGGTGAGGCGGCAGCGGCTCCTCCTGCTCCCGCCGCCGCCGCCGCTACTCGAGCGAGGAAGTAACAGTGCAAAGCGATGAAACAATATAGTGATGCATCGATATCCCTGTTTGAATATTTTTTTAAAAAACTTGAAATAAAAGCCAAAAACCGAGACCACACGTCACGTTGGGAGCGAAGCGAGATGTGAAGCGAAAAGATTCCCGGCCGCTGGCAGGGGAACCACTCACCCCGCTTGGAGCATGGTAAAGGGGGCGTGGTCGGGGTGGCATCGCAGCCAAAAAGGAGGAGCGTGCGGACTGAAACGATCAATTTGCACAGAAATGAGGGCTTGCCGCGAAGCGAGCGGTTCGTGAAGTAACGGCCTTAGATGCCTCGGATAGTTGTTTATAATTTGTTTGGCTTTTCCTCCACTGACTTCAAGGTGCCACATATGACTCTCCTCTTCATTTTTACCACAGTCCTCCCAGCCAGATCAGGCCTTGTGTTCCATGGGTGAGTGCGGATTTGAACTCAGATCCTCTGAGTTCTAGTCCAACAGTTTAACCACTACACTATGCTGGCTTTCATTGTTATTATACCTTATTGTCATTGATGTCTTCTTCTTCTTCTTCTTCTTCTTCTTCTTCTTCTTCTTCTTCTTCTTCTTCTTCTTCTTCTTCTTCTTCTTCTTCTTCTTCTTCTTCTTCTTCTTCTTCTTCAATTTTGTTGTTGCATTAATGAATTAAATAAATTAGTTTAAAGTTCAACTTATTATTATTTGATCATCTGTTATTTATTTCCTGGCTATACATTTATCCTTCCTTTCTGCCAGAGTACCTGAAAAACCATAGGCAGGATATTCCTCCCTTTCCCTGTCCTGAAAATGTTTGTAGCCACTTGGTTTTTCATGGGCAAACTAGGTTACATACCATCACAGCCTCTTGCTGGCCAAAGCCGTGGGGAGATTGTGGCTCAAGACTCCCTGAAACACTGGAATTCCTTTCAGAATTTCTCAGCCTGTTGCCGGTTGCCGGTTTTGTTGTTGTGGAATGAACCAGGCCTGTGGACAAGCACAAGCCAACAGAGCAGAAGAGGGAACACTTGGCTCAGCTGCTTTGGTCAGATTATATGTCCAGACTTCAAACTTGTCAGCCGCTCAAATTGCCACATATGCTTCTAAAATTCATTATGCGCCCCTCCCCGTAAAGAAACACAACTTTAAATAGCCCTTTCAGGGACAATTCAGTTGAAAACAATAGTGGCACAGTGTTTAAATACCTGCAGGTCAAACTGTGCTCACAACCTGGGGTTCAATCCCAGGTAGCAGGCTTATGGTTGACTCAGCCTTCCATCCTTCCGAGGTCGGTAAAATGAGTACCCAGCTTGCTGGGGGGGGACAATGTGTAGCCTGCATACTGTAATTAAACTGCAAACTGCCCAGAGACTACTTGAAGTGGTATGGGGCGGTATATAAGCAGAACACTTTTGCTTCCACAGAGGGGAACAGTGACAACTTGCAAATTAATATATACTGTACTATATTTTAAAAGAAAGCCTTCTCCACTCTTTTCCTCCCACACAATGTGACTCTCGGTTGGTATGGCTCTTTCTCTCCCTTCTCCCCTCCTTTGGTGTTTAAAACATGGTTATGTATGTGGTTTGGAGGGACGTATTGTCAGATAAGACTTCAGTTTAGCTGCCAAAAGAGTGGCGCGTTGCATTTCTCACATCAGAAACTTTCTGGGAATGTCACTTAAGATGTCTCCTTCAAAGGCTGGCTTTATCTTACTGCATAGTGTTAATG
Organism: Phrynocephalus forsythii; assembly: GCA_029282475.1. Lineage (NCBI taxonomy): Eukaryota > Metazoa > Chordata > Lepidosauria > Squamata > Agamidae > Phrynocephalus > Phrynocephalus forsythii. Next base: position 24,885,237 of record JAPFRF010000004.1, read on the forward strand.
AGCAGAGAGTAGCCACCAGTGCTGAGTCTTGAATGGAAGGAAAGCATTTGAAAGGCTCCAGTAAAGTAAAGAGAAGTCAAATGGAGACCAATTATTGTATTTCAAGGTAGATTCTTTTTGTAAAAAATAAAATAAAAAACAGAACAGTAAACAGGACTGTTTTTTGCCTAGTGCACTTGGGTTTGATAAAGACAGATAATTCCTTAGTGATGGTGAAATGAAGTTTAGGTAGTGGATTTTTAGGTGCACTAATGAGGAAAAAAGATACTAAAGAGACTTGTATTTCCACTACTGGATTGTTTCAGTAGTTTCCAGTAGAGAGGCTCATAGAAATTGGATTCATTTTGGTGCAGAGAGGATCACACAAAGACTGGATTGGATGTCTATTGGATTTCCACTTTTAGATCACCTCCCTTTGACCCAGTCACATAAAATCACCTCACACTGAAATTCCAGCAAGTCTCCAACACATTCCTCTCTATGACTCATTGGACTGCTTTTCTCCAATGGGAGCCCTCGAAGCCCTTCAGCCCTCAATGTCTGCAGAAATCCCCCCCGCCAGACTTTGGAACTTCTCCCCATTCAACAATGTGTTCTTGCCAAGGCAAATGTCCCGCCCACTCCTGCTGCCCCTGCCCCTCCGGTCACCTCTCTACCTGGTCCTGCCACCACCACTACCTCCTCCTCCTGTTCTACTGCTGCCATCTTCAGAGACATCAGCCTGGCTTCACTTCCAGGAGCTGGGCCAATTCTGTCTCTAAAGATGGCAGTGGCAGAGGATGAAGAAGAGAAGACTACAAAACCATGTAGGCAGGTGACAGGGACAGCAGGAAGGGAGAAATGGGGAATCAAAGGGGTGTTAAGTGTTAGGTTCCCTTTCCTCAGGCATGGATCAGAAAAAACAAACAAACATGAACTGGTTTGTTTTTTAAGGTTCATGGGTAGCTGCAAACCATGAACCATTCCAATTTGTCATTCTTCTGGTTCGTACCCATCTCTAGTCTGACAGACAAAGTTCTTAAATGAATAAATTCAGAATTTACCAGCCATTTTCATCCTGTGGAGGAGACAGGGGAAGTAGGTAAAGTGCAGCTAAACTTCATGGTAGCCGGACTATGGGATTAGTAGAGGTTTTTGTTTTGTTTTGTTTTGTTTGCTTTTCGTGATAGACTACCACATCCACAATCCTTTGCAATTCTCTCAGACTTACCCAACGAAATGAATGACGAACCCCAGAGTTGATTTAGAACGGAATGAAACGAACTGAAAAAAATTGGTTCAGTTCAGTTCAGTTTGTTAATGGCAGCACCGGAGATGTCTCCTACCTGGTGCTGGTCTTCCTGGTCTGGTCTTCCTGGCTGCAGGGAGGGGGCAACCAGAAAAATAAAAAGCCAACCAGCCTGTGCTACAGATGCAGCGCAGGCCACCTGTTCGGAAGTAAAAATAAAATAAAATAAAATAAAATAAAAATAACCAAAATAAAATAAAATAAGATATTTATGGAGTACTTTTACCAGTGTCATTCCCTCCCTGTGTGTTTCCAAGGCTGAGCATGGACTTGAACCCATGCATCCTTAGGCTTAGTCTGTCAGCCTATCACCAACATCACACAGTATGCATTTCTTCAGAAGTAAATCCTGCTGATTTTAGGGGGATTTATTTCTGGATAAGGGTTCCAGAAGTGCAGTTTTGCTATTTATAATAATACAGGTGAGGTTCTTTGAATAGGCAGATCACAGAAGAAATGACAGGGTGCTTAGGTTTAATTCCACTGGGATCATTTACTCGCAGAAGAGAATGAACTGAAGATCAAAATCACCAGCATTGTATTTGACTTCATCTAAGATTTATGGTTCTTGCTTTCAAGGGCAACTCAAAATCAGCTGCCAAAATTGTCATCCACCACATCTTCTTCCTATTCCTTCAATATTTTATAAATGTTACCTGCAAGTCAGCCTTTGGGAACATTAAAATTAAGTATATGTTCCTGTTCTTGTCAGATATTTTAATTGAGAATGCATATTGATAATCAGTGTCATCAGAGTTAACCATCCCCTCCCTCTTCATTTATTAAACGAGGAGCTTGAGGTAATTATATGTAATTTTGTGTCAGACTCAGTTCAAATGCCAAAATGAGGGTATTTCTCTCTTTTGCACCACTTGTGCTTTCCTGCATGCAGACGTGTACCTTATTTGGAGTACTCATAGTTTGGAAAAAGTTACTTTTTTGGACTGTAGCCTTGGAACCTTGTACATACTCCCCAGCCATGCAGGTTGGAAGAGTCTAGGATTCATATTCCAAAGAAGTAACTTTTCCAAACGGTGGAGTAAGAATCTTCAAATTCTAAGGCCCATTGCTAGAAGCCAGAAAGTTATGGAATAGGGATGGGCATGAAATGGAAAAATTGTGTTTCATTTCATTTCGTTCCCCTCTGATTCGTTTCTTTTTGTTATAAACTTTTTTTTTAAAAATGTACAAAATGAAACAGTAATGAACTGATTCACTACTCTATAAATTGACTCACCTAGCTCCTAGAGGAACCAAATTTGGTGGTTACCTTCCTTGGACTCTCCCCTTCAAGCCTGCTAAATTTGTAGAGATTTGGGGTTCAGGGGGCTGAGTTATTCACTTCAAAGGGGGGTGCCCCAGAAAAAAACATTTCTAATTGTAATGTTATGTGATTCAAAGTAGTGATCCCAGGAGCTAGCAGCATGGGGAATACAGTGCAGGTTCCTCACCATCTCTCCTTTAAGCACCCCTAATTTGGAGAGGTTTGGGGTATAGGGGGCCAAGTTATTCAACTCCAAAGGGGTCCCCAGGAAAAAAATATTTGTAATTCAAAAGTATTTGAAAATACTGATCCCAGGCATCTAGGAGCATGGAAATTGCAGTGGAGCTTCCACAAGCTCTACCCTTAAAACACCCCCAATTTGGAGAGGGTTGGGATGCAGGAGGCCAAGTTATTCAACTCCAAAGAAGGTGCCCATAGGGAAAAACATTTGTAATTTGAAGTACAATATTTGAAAATACTGATCCCAGGCAACTAGCATAATCGAAATTACAGTCAACCTTTCTCAAGCTCTTCCCTTTAAGCCCACCAAGTCACATATTGTACTGCACCTGGCAGGCAGGCAAGAATTCAACATTGGGCTTGAGCCATATGACCCTTAGGTATGAAGAGAGGGTGTGAGTGGAACTCCCTTGAATGTCCAAGGTAATAAAAGACACCTCTATGTCCAGGGATGCTCTTACAAATATTATGGGCCATTTCAGACCCTCCGGTATGAAGGGAGAGTGTGGATCTCCCTGGCATCATCAAGAAGACCAAGGTAGGTCTTAGAAATAAATGGGTCTTTCAGACCCATAACATGCAGGCAGGCTAGCAGGCCTGGAAGGAAGACAGGACTTTGTTAGTGGCGGTCACGTGGTCTCCAGCGATCCCAGGAATAACCGAATCGGAATAGGAAGACTCCAGTTCTATTTTGTTGTCATTTCCAACAGAGCTGGTTTTGTCTAAATGGGGCCATGATTATGTGGGGAGGGCCACAGCTGCCCAACCTCTCCCCTTTGGATGCATCTTTCCTCCCTTCCCTTCATATCATCCAGTTGATTTTCAAGTCCTCCCTCTGATGCAGAAATCTGGTACACGAGGGACGGAGTTGGTTGTGAGAATAACAACAATGTGAGGGGGATGGTTGTTTGCAGAGTTGGATATTTAAAAAAAAATAAAAAAAGACACTCTCTCTCGAGATACACAAACACACACACACACACACACACACACACACACACACACACACACACACACACTTTGTTAGAACACACACACACGGAACAGGAAGACACAGTTCTATTTTGTTGGTTTTTTGAAATGGGGCCATGATTAAGAGGGATGATTAAGAGGCACACATTTATATCATGCCAGTTGAGAATTGGAAATCTGGTACTAGTTGGTTGTGAGAATAACAATGTGTGAGGGGGGGATGTAGTTTCAAGGGGGTAGGATACTAAAATTTTCAGACTCTCTCTCTACACACACACACACACACACACCAATTTTAGTATTATGATAAAACCCTCCCTAACAGAACAGAAGCTGTGTGATTCTCTGAGCACAGAGAGACACACAAACCGGGGGGGGGGGGGTAATGAAGAATGAGGGAACTGGTACAGGACAGGTAGGTGGTGGACTGGGAATAAAAATGTGGGTGGGTGGGAAGGAATGTAGTTTCAACAGGGGAGGAGGGGGAAAGATATATAAAATATAATAAAAAAAGCCCGTCCAAAATCCCTCCCCTAATAAAACCCTCCCCAAAAGAACAGAAAACAATGCCTCTCTGAGCACAGAGCGAGACACACAGTACACACACACAAAGAGAGAAAAAGGATCTCTCTTTATACACACACAAACCACTCTCTCTTTGTCCACTCACACAACACACAAAGTAGCTTTGAGCACACAGGAACAGCAGAAGTGAAGCTAGCCTAACTGTAATACAGCAAGATAACAGCACCGCCAGAGCCGACTGTAACTCCCCTCACTCCCATGGATGACAAAGAAAATGGAACCAGCCACCCTTTTATATACCCTAGCCCAGTGTGGGCAAACCTATGGCACTTGTGCCAAAGGTGGCACTTGGAGCCCTTTCTGTGGGCACCCGATATCGCCCCTTCAAAGTTTAAATTGCTCTGTTGGCACTTTGTGAAAAATTAGTGCTTTTGAATTGCAGTTTGGGCACTCGGTCTCTCAAAGGTTTGCCATCCCTGCCCTAGCCCCACCAGGCAGTTACAAACCACCGCCACCCCCAACAGCACTTTAAAATGGATTCCTATGGGCATCCCCTTTGGAGTTCAATAACTTGGCTCCCTGTACCCCAAACTTCTCCAAAGTGGGGGTGCTTAAATGGAATTTACAACAAATTTGGTTCCTCCAGTACCCAGGGAAGCTGTTTTACATAAAAATGAATTGGTTCATTTTAAACAAAAAAACCACTGTTTCATTTCATTACTAACGAAATACTGCTTCCCTGTTTTGTTTCATTTTGTTAGCTAACAAAATGACAAAACAGCATTTCATTTTTCATTTTGTGCCCATCGCTATATTATGGAACAATCCAGTGTAGTAGTTAGGGTGTCCAGTTTTACTGGCCAGACAAGGGCATAAGAACAAGAATCCTTGCTCTTGTCCTGATTTATTAAATACATGTCTTATCTTTTGTAGGAGGCAGTGAGACTTTCAACACTTACAAAAACAAAATGCAAATGACAATATCAATATTTAAAACATTCTACTAAGTTAGCACACAAAGACTACCGTTTCAGTCACAACCATATTCCTTTTTGTCCTTGAACTCTGAGGTTTGGGGATGTGCAGTTTATAGGAATGTACATAACTCACCACCGCCACTGAGTAAAAAGGATAAATCTATCAATTTCATGCGTGTGTCCTTCCCATGCATAATCATATAGAAGTCTCTTCCATCCTGTTTCCATATTATTTTCAACTGCTTGCTTTCAAAACTAAATACAGGCACAACACCCTTTGTTGTCCTTCCTATGAAGAGCCCTACATGGCTCCACGGGTGCCATGTGTGGGCCATTCCCATCACTCACCAGTCTTTGTGAGGCACCGAGTCCTCCTTCTCCTGTGGCGTTCCAGTATGGGCAGGAACCTGGCCAGCCTGGTCCCACCTCCTCAGGCAGCTAACCACTCAGATGGGGAAACAGGATGGGGATTCTCCCTCCCTCCCAGCGCTCCTTGGCATAGGTGGGATAGGATGACCAATCCATCCGGATTGAAACGTTGCAGAAGAAGGACTCTGGTTCAGTGCAAAGACCGGTGAGTGGACCAACCAGCCAGGGGGACTGGGAGATGGCTCCACGTGGCATCTGCAGAGCCACTCAGAACCCTTTGTACAGAGGACAATACACTTCTCAAAACAATGCATTCCTAAACATGTTGTCTTGACATATTTTTCTCCCAAGATCCTTCCTAATATCCACCCACTCCCAGCATATATCTTTAGACACTTTCTCTCAAAATAAGAGTTTCTAATGCATTCTGATTAACGCTAATGGTGACCCTGGTTCTTCCTCTATAGAGGAGAGCACATCTTTTTATTTTTATGCCAATAGACCCATATTTTCTTGGGCATTCATGGGACTGACTTTTGTGGTGCAGTAGAAAACACAAAGCAGGGATACATGGATGTCTTCTCTGCGGTGATTGCCTCGCAGCTATGGAACAAACTACCTGCAGATATTTACCTAGCTCCCTCAGTACAGATATTTAAGCAACAATTAAAGACCTGATTTTTTATAGATTGGCCTTTTCCGACCATGTGGATAATGGCTGATGACAACAACTTACTGTTTAACTCCATCTCTGGTTCCGTTAGTCAATTTTATCCTTTTTGGTTGGCTTTTTATCTTTTGTTCTGTTTTAGTTTTAGCTTACTATTATGGCTATTCATTTTTGTTAATGTTTATATTGCTCAATGGTTATTTTTTTATTATTGTATTATGCTTGTATTTATTATATTGTTGTTCATGCCCAGAGTAGCCTTCAGCTAGGTGGATGGGATACAAATGAAATAAATAAATAAATGAAAAATGGAGAATTTAGAGGAGTTGTTTAAGTCTTTGTGAGTATTTAATCTCTCTTTTTGTGCTTCATGAGTGCTTCAGAAAGCAAGCCAATTTTTTAGGAACCAAACAAAATTTTGGCCAAAAGCAAAATAAAAACTAAAGAAGATAAAAATATTGTGGCACCTTTCTTTTGCTTTTTGGGCTGATATACTAGCACAGACTGACATGGCTACCTCTTCCAGAAAGAAAGAAAGAAAATCTAGTGTTGCACTCTGAAACTGGAAGCAAACACTGTCATGGCAGTTGGTGAATCTCTAACAAGCTGTCTTGCCCAGAACTTCGATGTTTAAAAATTAATTAAAGTCAAACATTAGGAATAGTGAAATGAAATGCACTGCTATTAACACTGAACACTGAGAAATATTTGAGTTGTTCATATTATTAAGACATTAATCAAATGGTGGCATGTTGCCTGTAAAAGTGATGTGCCAACCTAGTCTTCACTTTTCCAAAGGAAGGGAAGTCTACACTTTCCATTCAAAATTATATTTATAGTGGATACGGCTTCCTCTGGACCCTACATTTTGATTATAGTGCTTAGGAGCCTTACCTTAACCAAGTTGATGGTCATTCCAAAGCTTTTGCAAATTAGAGTATGAGACCCCCAAGAACACCAAAGCTGATGACCAATTCTTATCCCCCCCCAGCCAAATCAGCTCAACACAATCATGCAACAACTGGTGGGGGACACACAGAGGAAAAACAGGCACCAACCTCCCATGGGGCACACTTGTAAAAAGATTTATTGTTTTAGCAACACTGAACCCCGGTTGCCTCTATGCAAGGTAAGCTTTGCTTGTATCAGCACCTGAAGTTCTCCATCTAGGGAGAAGAACTCTATGCATGGGTGACTTTAAAAAGTGCCTGTTTGCATATAAAATACAAATTTTGTACATAGAGTGGGGAGCCCTTATAATTTAATATTTTATGTAACTCTGAGGCCTTACTAAGGTCAGCGGAGAATGCACAGACACTGGGTGTGGTACAAACATGGAAACCCTTTTATTCATACCTTTTGTACAAAACTGAAATACATACAGCTACTGCGTAAATGTTTTATAGATTACGTTTTGGGTGGCAAAGTCGGGGATCCAAGGGTGGATGGGGAACTTGTGGCCCCACCAGTTGTGAATACAGTAACCCCCCGCCGATCGCAGGGGTTAGGGACCCACCCCACCTGTGATCCATGAAAATCTGTGATATGCGGAAGCGGGTGGGGGGGCTGGGGGGAGGGGGGGATCGCAGAAGTCTTATCTACCGCTGCCACCCGCCTGTGCCACCCAAGACCTCTTGCCCGGGGCTGTCTCCATTCAAATGCATTGCCAATGCATTTCAAGGGAGAAAATTTTCCCCATTGGAAAATATTGGCTCAATGCTTTCCAATGGGGAAAATTTTTCCATTGAAATCCATTGACAATGCATTTCAATGGAGATTGCACAACCCTCCCGCCCCCCCGCACGGCCCCAAGACTTCTCGGAGCCACACAGGGGGGTGGCGCAGAGCGACCCAATCTCCCCCTGCCACCCCTCACCCCTCCAGAAGCCTTGGAGCCACGCAGGGGGTGGCGGGGGGGCGATCACATTGCTCCCTGCCACCCCCCGCCTGGCTCCAAGCCTTTTCAGAGGGGTGGGGGGGCGAGGCTTCTGGAGGGGTGGGGAGAGGCGTGGAGCGACCCAATCACCCGCCGCCGCCCCCCTGCGTGGCTCTGAGGCTTCTCAGAGGGGCCCGGGGGGCAGCGCAGAGCGACCCGATCACCCCCCGCTGCCACGAGGCTGTTCGGAGGGGTGGGGGGGGTGCGGAGCAACCTGATCGCCCCCGCCCCCCCCAGTGGTGCAGGTACTGCGATCCCGCAATGTAGTGGGACCGCGGTACCTGAACCGCAAAATGGCGGGGGTTGATTCTATATGACAATCTGCTTCCCTCGTGGTCTTTTATTTTGACAGAGGACATGAGAATTAGGGACACTGGCCATAAGAATCAAAGTTATACTGTATACAGTGGTACCCTGACTTAAGAGCTGCTCGACTTAAGAGCTGCTCGACTTAAGAGCGGAAAAATGTTGACATTTTAACCACTGCCTTACAAATTTTAGATAGCGTCTGCTTGACTTACATTTTTTTCATTTTTTAACTTATTTTTTTCATTTTTTAGATAGGTACCCGACTTAAAGTAGTTCGACTTAAGAGCATGCATTTGGAATGAATTAAATTCGTAAGTCGAGGCACCAATGTATATTTAAATCAATGTATATATCCCTGGCCTATGATATAAGGGGGAAATCAATTTATGTGGGCTTCTCCCATCTGGTTGATAGGTCCTTTTAAAAATGCCTGACTTCTAAACTGATTCAACTCACTAGTCACATGAGGAGAATGTTTTATAGTTCTTCTGATATTTTCCTGTTGCATGTGATTGTGGTCACGTGATATGTATACCAGTATGGCTGCTCCCTGGCAGTTTCAGCAGCACCAGTGCATCTCCTGCTATTTGAATCGATATGGCCAGCTACACCATGGTGCCAGTTTATTTTCTCTCTATCCTCAAGGGTCCATTCCCGCCTTAATTTTTGCATGATTAATTATTTGCTGTATCAATATACAGTGGACCCTTGTATAACAAATGGTTTGTATAACATAAAATCTGTACAACATAAAAAATTCCGGAGATAGGGGAAATTTGCTGAACAGAATCGCCTGTGGGGCAAATCTGTACAACATAAAAAGGGTCGCTATTAGGGATTACAGTACTCTATTTTCAATGCATTCCTATGGGAAATTTGTATAAAGGAAAATTTGCTTAACATAATTTCATTGGGAACGAATTCATTCCTTTATACAAGGCACCACTGTATTGATATAAATCTAAGGCGTTTTCTGCTTTGAGGATTGCCAATTTCTGTGCTGGCTCATCATGAGGAAATGCACCAATGTGTGTGCCAGAGTGCCCCTTGACCCTCGCTGCACCCCACAGCCCTCTGGAGCACTGCCAAACCAGCTGGGAGCAACACAGAAACTTCCCTCCTCCCACCCTTGAGCTGGCAGTGGTCCTTTGTTCTTCTTGGCCATCTTGTTTCGCTCTGCGCCCCTCCTCGTTCCCCTTGCTCTCCTGCCACCATCACTGCCACTCAGGGGAGCCACGTATCAAAGACATTTGGGAACCACTCCACTTGCACATAACAATTATTCAATGTATCTTTATTATGGAATTAAAAAATAATCCCAGCAATATGTCTGTGAAGATTCTCAGTCATCCAGGTGAGTTTATTTGGAAGTTGAGTCATGGCATCTGGACTTCTTTTCTTGAGAGATTGAAATGTTTCGCTGCTCATCCAAACAGCTTCATCAGTCTGAGGAAAGCCAGTTGCAAGTCTTCCATTTTAGAGTTCACTTGACCTCATGTCACCCTGGTCTGAAATAGGCTCATAAGATGAACAATGGCCTGAATAGGCTTGTGAGGTGGACAATAGTCTCAATAGGCCATTAGGTGGACAGTGGTTTAAGGTGCTGAAACCAAGCTATGGCCTTGGTGGTGGAGGTGTGAAGTATTTTTGATTTGTCTGGGTATTGTTGAAATCACTGCCTGATAAGTAGCAGATAGACTGTGCCTGGTTTGAGAGAGGGCTTTTCACTGTTCACATGAATGGCTTCCCTGACCCCTCTCTCAAACCACCTATCTTCTAATGAGTACATCTTCATCTTTGAGTGAATGCCCTTTGTCCTTCAAGTGGAGGTGTACTGCTGATTCTGATCCTGAGCTGTTGCCCCTCCTATGTTGGGTAGTCCAAACAGTATTGTACTTTTAGGAATACATTGATGCACCTGCCACAACAAGGGGACGGGTGGGTGGGGGAGCACGTTGCAGTGATGGCAGCGACTTTATATCTTCTGATTTAGAAAAGAAGCGTGTGGACTCATGCACACAGGCAAATCAGTAAGGAATGCAATAGCACAACATATTGGGGCAAAACCCCAGAACTTTATCTATCAACTCATGGGTTCTGAGCTATCTGTGACAGATCAGGAAAGAGATCTTGGTGTGTTGGTGGACAGCTCAATGAAGGTGTCTACCCAGTGTGTGGCAGTGGTGAAGAAGGCCAATTCCATGCCACGGATTATCAAAAAGGGGATTGAAAATAAAACAGCCAACATTATAATGCCATTGTACAAAATAATAGTAATGCTGCACCTGGAGTATTGTGTACAAATTTGGTCACCGCATCTCAAAAAAGACATAGTGGAACTGGAAAAGGTGCAAAAGAAAGTGACAAATGATTACTGGGCTGGGGGACCTCCCTTATGAGGAAAGGCTAAAACATTTGGGGCACTTTAGTCTGGAAAAAAGGCGCCTGAGGGGGGATATGATTGAGATGTACAAAATCATGAAGGGTATGAGTAAAGTGGATAGAAGGACTTTCTTCTCCCTCTCACAAAATACCAGAACTAGGAGACATCCACTCAAACTGAGGGTTGGGAGAGTGAGAACAGACAAAAGAATTTTTTTTTTACCCAGCGTGTTGTTAATCTGTGGAACCCTCTGCCATAGGATGTGGTGATGGCATCTGGCCTGGATGCCTTCAAAAGGGGATTGGACAGATTCCTGGAGGAAAAGTCCATCACAGGTTACAAACCATGATGGAGATGTGTAATCTCCAGGCTTAAAACCAGGGTACTTCAAGAGCCAGATGCAGGGGAGTGGTGTCAGGAGACAGATATCTAGTCTCATGTGCTCCCAGATACATTTGCTGGGGCCACTGTGAGATAAAGGAAACTGGATTAGATGGGCCTTTGGCCTGATCCAGCATGGCTCTTATGTTCTTATGTACCTATAAACACAGCTCTCATGACAATAGCGAAATGTTATGTACCCACCCCACTGGATTTGGGGGGTTTGAATGCTGCTGTTTTTGTAATTTGTGCCTATGTGAATTTTGGGTGGCAGGAGCCCTGCCATTTTGGTGGAGCAGCAGAGGACTAGTGAGGAGGTAACAAATGTGTCTTGTTGCATCCATTATTTGCTCACAGAGCGAGCATACCAGGACATGGAAGATGGTCTGTACCTGCCAAGTTAGCACACCAGGATACAGAGGAAGTCAGGGCCAACTCTGTGCCCATGGAGCAAGGGATGCTGGGATACGGAGGATGGTTGGTGTGCCAGGGGCATTGCCCTGCAAAGCAGCTGACGGATCTGCTTCAGCCCGCCCATCAGCTGAGCAGTGTCAGGGCACGTGTAGAGTGGGCACACCAGCACTTAGAGCATAGGTAGCTATTCAGTGTAGTGATGTATACTTAAAAAAATAATGACCCAAAAATGTGCTCTGCAAAGAAAAAGAAATTGAATTGAAATAATTTAAGTGGCATGAATACGCCTACTGAGATACACCACATGACGTTATATTGTTTTTAAAAGGTGGGACTGGAATGGATATAAATTGGCCATGTGACTGAGCCCTATGTCTCCAAATGAAAGCTCCTGACAAAGAGAGGCTAAATAATTAGAAATGAAATGGAAGAAGGATACACGAAGAGGAAAGCTATGAAGCAAAGATCTAACTTCTCAACAGCCTGACAAATCCAAGATCAGCTAACCTGCCCACGCAGTTTTTGTATCTTCTGGACTTGTGTTGAGCTTGTTAGTCCTGCTTCTCCTAGGCTGCTATCCCACGACCACTAAAAACTGCTTCAAGATGCAGTTAATAAAACTGTGTCCCCACAGGCAGCAGACTTTAAAGGGGAAAGAATGCGACCACGCCCACTTAAGCACGGCCCAGCGAGTTTTACAAGCACCCACTTTGAGGTGGTACAAAGCTTGTCTCAGTTCCAATGTGGATTTTTAACTGGTACTTGAGTCCGTGGGGACTCGGTAAATCCGCATCAAAACCTTTTCGTTCCGCTGTGTTGTGGTTCCCGCTCATGGGGACACAACATATGCGGTTCTTTAAATTGCACCTGTGGGGACACAGGAACCACATTTTCAACCACATGACCGTTCCGGAGGGAAATCCACATTTTGTTTAGATCCAGATTTTCCAGCCATGGGGTAGCAGCCCTAGTCCCTTTTTTTCTCCCCATTCTTCAAAATGGTGACTCTGGTGGGAATCATTGTCTTTGGGAACAAAAGACGAACTATGATGAGCTTGTGAGAAAGAAAGATATATATTGTGAAAGGAGAAGTAGTAAAGGAGACAGAACATTATCCTTCCTTCCAAGCAGGTTTTCTGCTCAAAGCTAAATCCCCCAGCTAATGGTGTGGTTTCAGATATATGTTTGCTAAATAAATGTATCAATTACTGTTCAATACATTCTTTTCTTTATACCTATAGCATAGTACACCAAGGAAGGAACTACCTGTAAATCAAAGTGGCCCATTTTAGCCATTTTGTTTATGAGGGGAAATGCTTGGCCCTTCTCTCTCCTACTTTGAAAATTATGATTTGTAACTTGAGAAGCGGTGGCGCTATCTCTCATCTGTGTCCTGGCTAAATGTTTGATGATTAATTGTACAATGTTGTAGCATAAACTGCGCTTGAAAACAGAATTGTGAACATTTGTAAAAGAGGCATATCCTGTGAATAATGTCTCAGACCCCGTTTCTTCAAATAAAAAATGGATCTTGTCCTTTGGCTTTGATAAAACTCAAAAGAAAAAGGGTAAATTGTTCAATAACTTACAAAGAACACAATTCAAGATGATCTATGCAGAAAACATTAATCTTTTGTTATCACATGAATAGGCAACCAATCTGACCTCGGGATCTATGATGCCACTCAATAAAATTTATCATTTTTGGTGGGACACCCTTAATTTACAACCCTTGCATTCAATGGTATGGCTCTGAATTCACCTTTGATATATCTCGACTTCTTTACTGTGCTGAATCTCATTATAGATTCTCTCCCTTTTAAAAAATGCAGCTCATAATTTGTAACACTACCGTTGCCTCTCGACTAAGGATTAGCTTTTTATACGGACAAAATGGATGTCAAGCAAGGACAAAAAGTTTACTAGATACAGTACTTCCTTCTTGGTAATTCAAAAAGGCCTCCATGGTGTTCTTCCCTCTTTAGCAGAATAGTCTCCAAACAGTCTGCATTCTGGGAACAGTTACCATATTGACTTGTCTGCTAAGAAATCTCTGCTGCAGAACAGCTGTGGTGGGTTGAAGATTTTGGGAGTTGTTTTGGTGGTTGGCCCTCAGTTTGTAAGACCTGGATAAGTCCTATCAGACCTTATTTATGCCCCCTTTCAGACAACACTTGCAGCTGCAGTTTTCACAATATATAGAGGTGACACTTGTTGACTGCTTCAGAATTTCCCTTTAGGAAACACCTGGGAATTTTTCACACAACCCTGAATCACCCCTAAACACAGCTTAGAAACCAATAAGATTTTTTTTTTGCAGATTATGGTGAGCTAAGGCCTCAGGTAAGTATAGGGGGCCCCAGACAGCCCCCCCCAGTCCCAACCCGACCCAGCATCCGCATATCATGGATTTTCAATTATCACGAGTTGGGTTGGGTCCCTAACTCTCGCAATAGGCATGGGGTTACTGTACATAAGAACTGGGAGAGGAATTAATAACCTTTTTCCTGGCAGGAAGTTTCTCTGTTACTTTTTTTTTGCTGTTTTGCAGTATCAGCATTGATTTGGAGGAAGTTTGATTATTGTGTTAAGGGGTGAATCACCCCTTTTGCTCTTCAGGGTGGTTTTTGGTACAGGAGGGCAGTGAATCCAGAACAGTGAAAATCTGTTCCCATTGGCTTCATGGCTTGTGAACTCCAACCAAAATGTTGAGCATTATTTATTCTTTATTTAAAATATATTTGAAAATGAGTGGGCACAAAGTGTAACCTGAGATGATCTGAGGCTATCCAAAGGGGCAATTTATTTGAAGATTTTTTAAAATCACAGCAGATAAACAGGGAATAAGATTCATGAAAGGATGACACAATATAGAATGAATCAAAGGAAAATCAATACATTTCTAATACTAAACAATGCAGTGGTGAGAAGAAAAGTGCAAAGCAGAACAATTTGTATTCAAGTATCAGATAAAGTTCACTGTTCACTCGAAGGCCAGATTTTGAAGCTGAGGCTCCAATACTTTGGCCAACTCATGAGCAGTGCCGGCGCTAGGTTTTTTTGTGCCCTAGGCGAGGGGCAGGGTGGGGGCGATGGCGGGGGCGGGGTGGCAGGGGGGAGGCGGATGATGGGGGATGGCAACGGGCGTGGGGGGCGGATGGTGGCGGGCATGGGGGGTGGTGATGGGTGCGGGGATGCGGGGGGCGGGCGGCGGGGGGACGGACGGCGGTGGCCAGCGGCGGGGGGCGCAGTGGGGGGCAGCAGGCTGGCCAGCGGCCCCTCTCCATTTTGGTGTCCTAGGCAACTTCCTAGTTCACCTTAATGGATGCGCTGGCCCTGCTCATGAGGAGAGAGGAGTCCTTGGAAAAGTCCCTGACGCTGAGAGAGATTGAAGGCAAAAGGAAAAGGGGATGGCAGAGAATGAGATGGTTGGATGGTGTCATTGATGCAACCAACATGGATTTGACCAAACTTCGGGAGGCAGTGGAAGATAGGAAGGCCTGGCGTGCTCTGGTCCATGGGGTCATGAAGAGTCGGACACGACTGAACGACTGAACGACAACAACAAAATCAGATAAAGTTACAGTTATGAAAAATCAGCCACAGTTAGCCCTTTAAAAACACATTTGTTTTTATTCTTCCAACCCTGTATTAGTTGAAGCTCACTGTGTTCCAGTTATTTGGCCTCAAGACAGAGAGAAAGCCATGTATCTACTAGTCCAAGAATAGGAAGAATGTGCTGGAGAACTGATCCAGAAAAAATTAAAATAAAGTAGTAAAACATCTCGCTTGCTTTCTCTCTCTCTCTCTCTCTCACACACACACACACACACACATTCTCTTTCTCCGGTGTAGGCTCTCCCAGAAGGAGTAATCTAACCCAATATAAAAGCAAGCTTATCTCAGAACCAAGACAACCTAATGTCCAAAGGCTCAGAGCAATCAAAAAACTGCAAAAGCAAAGATTACATGAGGGGGAAAAAGTGAATGGAAAAAGATCTGCATGTGAGCATGAATGTGACTCTGACTCTCCTTGTTCCAAGCAACAATGGCTTTTTGCTCCACTGATGCCCCTAATTTTCCTGCGTTCTGGTTGGTTTCCTTACCTTCACAGTTTAAAATTCAGTTCCATGTTGGTAGATGGCAAACTGGTAGAGAAAATGGATTGCACCACTTGCTTTGATTCCCGGGAAGTAAATCATCCCTTTGTCTCAAGGTGCACAATGTGACTGTAGCACAAGATACACTCCGGACCTGGAGCTGCTGGAAGTATCCAGCCCTTTTTTGTAGCCTGTCCACACTGTTCCATTGTCTTCCAGCTCAGCCACAGCAATCATGTATTCATCTTTTTTCACACATTTCTCATGCAAAGTCCCAATCAGAGAGGAATCTGCAACCCTTTTCGCCCATAAGAAGCCTTCAATGGTGCTGGGTATGAATCAAACCAAAGAGCACCTTGATGCCATTCCATTTGCAGGTCAATCATCCAGTCCATAGGGCATATATCTTTAGGCCAGTTCAGTCCACGTGTCCACAGGCCTCATGTACAGTGGTACCTCTACTTACGAGCGGCTCTACTTATGAGCAATTCGACTTAAGAGCAGAAAACTGTTAGCGTTTTAACTGCTGCTTTACAAATTCTAGATGTGGTCTGCTCTACTTATGGTACATTTTTCCCAATTTTTAATTCATTTATTTTCTATTTTTTCGATATTATTATTTTTTATTTTTTATTTTTTATTTTTACAACTTATATGCCGCCCACTACCCAAAGGTCTCTGGGCGGCTTCCAATCAAAGAATTAAAACAGTAAAAACATCAAACAACAGTAAATAAGTAAAACAATAATAAAAACCTTATACTAAAATCATCACACTAAAATTGCCAACAGAAGACCCACAATCTAAATTGTATCAATTAAAAAACTTCTGGAACAGGAAGGTTTTTACCTGGCGCCAAAATATCATCAGTGTTGGCATCAGGCGGATCTCACTTGGGAGGGCATTCCATAGCTTGGGGGCAGCTGCCGAGAAGGCCCTGTGTCTGCAAGCCATCCCTCTTGGCTGCTCTACTTACAAGTTGTTCGATTTATGAGCATGCATTTGGAATGGATTAAACTCGTAAGTAGAGGCACCGATGTATAGTATGACTTTGCACCTTAACAGCTGGACCTGATTAGCAAACAAACAAACAAACAAACAAACAAAAAAGACCCACCTTTCTCTTTAAGAATAATCCAAAGTGGCTTACATCACTGACAGATGGTGTTTAAAGGAAAAAAATAGTATGTACAGTAGGATCCTCATATCCACTGATTCATTAAACACTGACCCTATTATCCATGGTTGGCAGAGGAAAAAAATTAAATAGATAATCCAGGAGCTGCAAAGCAAGCTACTGTTGAAAAACAGCAGCCGTAAAGCAAGCTACTATTGCAAAATAGCAGTTTGGGGTTTTTTGGGGGCATTCCCTCTTATCCGTGTTTTTCATAATCCATGGGAAGGCCTGGAACCAATACCCAGTTGATACGGGGTATTGGTTCCATGCCTTAGGTGGTCCTACTTTATACAAATACTAAAAAGGATCAATAAATGCCACACTAATAGAAGTAAACAGAAGCAACACCAAAAACACATACAAAGCAGTCAAGTACACCCATTCATTTTAAAAACCCATCTCGGGCAACCAGTCATTAAGGGAAGGCTTGCCTGAAGAGAAAGGGAAATCTGCTCAATAGGCCTCCTTTAGTTGTGACATACTACTGGAATCCAGTGGATTGGATTTTTCATTTAGCTCTCCTACCTAATGGCAATCTGCAACCTACATTAGTCCAGAATATTTCACATGCTAGCTGCTGAATTCCAGGGATAGGTTAAGACATATTCATGCCTGAGACACTATCGTAAACTGTGTTTTCTCCCTATGTTAAGGTGCACATCAGTCAAAACCAGTGCAGTTGTTTTGGACCAAAGGTAAGAAGTTTCCCAAGGGACACACTGCCTTCCCTATTGATAAAAGTTCAATAATAACAAAGGGAATTACTTACACATGTGTTGCCCTTCCATAAAGGCTGCTATATTCTGCTCCACAGATAGGCAGTCCCTCAAGTAACCATATCACTCTGCTTAATGACATTGCCAGTCCTGCTGATGACAAAACAGGAATTTATGCTATCTCTGTCCATGTGTGGGCTTCTCAGTAACATCTGAATTCTAGATTAGATGGGCCTTTGGCCCGATAACCTGGTGTACTCCAGTTGTGTTAGTCTTCAAACTAGAGATGGGCACGAAAGAGAAAAATGGTGTTTCGGTTTTTCGTTTGTCGTTGAGAGGTCTGTTTCAGTTCGTTTCCGTTTGTCGTGAAATTTTTGAAAAAATTTGTTACTGTTTTTCGGTTTTTCGTTTGTCGTTTCTACCTGCTTTTTGAGCTATTTTTAAAGCATTTCCATGCACGGGCGTCCCCCAACACCCCAGACCAGAGGGAAAACACTAAAAAAAATGGATGCTGGCAGAGACACAGTATAGACTAGGTATGCAGGGAGGCTGCAAAGGGTGCAAGGCAGCCACAGAGTGACTGCACTGCGGGGCAAGGGAGGGTACTCACCGAGAGGTACGCAGCACACACACACAGGGAGGCAGCAGGACTGACACTAGAGGTGCAGCAGAGACAGCAATCCAACCCTAACTCCCACAGGAGACTGCAAGGAGGATGGGGGCTGCCAGAGCTTTTTATGCCCTCTGTGGCTGCCAGACCTGCCCGCCCAGTCTGCAACTTGGGCATGCTATTGGTTGAACATGATCCCATCACATGGCTTGCCTCCATTTTGTGGCTGGTGGCGACATCCATTTTAAAGGGGAAAGTATAATACATCGCGATGGGAGAAGACTAAAACAAACGTTTTAAGGACCCCAACCCCCCGGTAGGTTATCAGACAATATAAATAATTATCGCTGCGTTTTTATGGATGTTCAGGGCGTTTTTTAACATTTAAAACAGCTCATTTCATTGCGCGTCGCCATTAACGGAAACGAAATGTAACGACCACAATTTTCGTGGTTCTGTTCGTTTCGTTGCATAACGGAAACGATAAATGGTAATGGAAACGAAAAAATGTTCGTTCCGTGCCCATCTCTACTTCAAACCCATCATTAAATAGCCAGTGTGTTGACTGGGGATGGTGGGATATTCAGTTCAATACATCTGGGAAGTGCCAGGCTGGACAACACTCAATTTATTTATTTATTATTTATTTATTGGACTTATATACCGCCCGTCTTCCCGAAGGAACTCCGGGCGGTGAACAACACAGAGAGTAACAGTATCAACATCAATATATAAATATTTAAAAACACTAAATAATCAAAAAACAAAACAAGCAACTGACATATGGCGGGGGGGAAAAACCAAGGGTAAAAATTCAGTCACCAAACGCCTCTCGGAAAAGCCAGGTTTTCAAAGCTTTCCAAAAGGCTGGCAGGGACTGTGCAAGGCGCACTTCGCTGGGGAGATGATTCCACAAGGTAGGGCCAGCCACAGAGAAGGCTTGAGATCTGGTGGAAATTTTCCGAGCCTCCCTGGGCATGGCCACCCGCAGCATGTGCGCCCACGACAACCTAGTCGGTCGGGCCGATGTTGACCGCTGGTCGATCCGCTCTGCCAGGTAGTCAGGTCCTAGGCCATGGAGGGTTTTATAAATTAAAACCAGGACCTTGAATCTGATTTGGGATGCAACGGGCAACCAATGCAGGTGGGCCAGAACTGGGGTGATGTGGTTGAACCGGTGCACACCCGCCACCAGTCTGACCACCACATTCTGTACCTGCTGCAGTCACCGAAGGAGAGTCAAGGGCAACCCCATGTAGAGCGCGTTGCAATAGTCTAGCCTCGAGATCACAAGCGCTTGCACTACGGTCCTGAGGGAGTCCCCATCTAGATAGGGACGAATCTGGGCAATATGGTGGAGGTGGAAAAAGGCAGTCCTGGACACAGCAGCCACCTGGGCCTCCATGGTGAGCGCTGGGTCCAGGACTATGCCCAGATTCCGGACAGAGTCCGATGGCCAGAGGGAAACCCCCTTCAAGATGGGAAATGGGTCTCCGTAACCAGATGGGGAAATCCCAAAGAACATAACGTCAGTCTTCTCGGGGTTGAGTTTGAGTCTGTTGGCCTTGGTCCATTCCATGACTGCGCCCAGGCACTGGCTGAGGGTCTGGACAGCCTCATCTGCAGAGGTGGAAAAGGAGAGATGGAGCTGTGTGTCATCAGCATACTGATGACAGCAGACTCCAAATCTCCTTATGACCTCTGTCCATGTGTGGGCTTCTCAGTAGCATCTGAATTCTAGATTAGATGGGCCTTTGGCCCGATAACCTGGTGTACTCCAGTTGTGTTAGTCTTCAAACCCATCATTAAATAGCCAGTGTGTTGACTGGGGATGGTGGGATATTCAGTTCAATACATATGGGAAGTGCCAGGCTGGACAACACTCAATCAAAGTTACTAATTTGTTTATGTGGTCTGTAACCATATTAATAATAACAGTTGTGTGCCATCAAGTCAGTTCTGACTTATGGAAAGCCTCTTCAGTTTTTCTTTTTTAAAATAGTGATTACTCAGAAGTGGTTTTTTGTTCTTGTCAGTGTATGTGCTATTTAATTAGGCAGCAGAAGCAATACTTACTTAATGAATAAATTGTTAGAGCCAGAGACAGAGTTTTCTTAAAACCAAACAGCTATATTACACAAATGTACAAAATATATCACAGCATCACAGAACCTCTACAAAGTTCAACAAAGCATAGAGGGGAAAAATATCACATTAGTACATTGATACAAAATTCAACAGCATAACAGCATTCATTCATTCATTCATTTATTTGCATTAGCCATGGCCTTAGCAAAAAAGGACAACATTTGAATAGATATAAAATTGGCATACCAAATCATAATAGTAAATACATATACATGCAACATTCCTATACAAGATCTGGACAAATAATCTGTAAATGATTATTATTTTAAAATCATGGTTGACCTCATTTTAATTGCTGCTGCTAAAAATTTAGCTGTCAGCAGTGTCACCTGTTTGTCTCGGTCTCCGAGGAGCAATGATATATAAAAATCAGATGAACGACCTGGCTTCTTTACTAACATGGGGAAAAGTAATTCTTGCCGCACCTCTCTATAAAAGGAACATAACAGTAACACATGGGCAAGTGTTTCAACACCTTCACCACATGGACATGTGTGATTTTGTAGAGGTGTTCCTTTAAAGCGACCTTCTAGCATATCTGAAGGCATGACATTAAATCGTGCACATGAAAAGGCCCTTCTGTACTTTGGAACTGTTAGCACATTTAGATATTGTGCCATTGTTTTTGGATGACTTATTGCTGAGTTGTCATACCAGGGACATAATTTATTGGTGACAGACAGATTATTTTGATATTCAATGTCATGTATGCACTGCTCTAATAAACATCTCGCCCTACTATACCCAGTGGTCAATAGAAGATCGGGCGACAGTCCCAAAGAGTATACTTTGGATTTGATATCTTTCATCCATCTACTCTCATGAGAATCCTTCATGACAAAAGGAAGCAAACCAGAGGGAGCTCGATTCAGTCTTAACCAGTAATTTAGTGTCCTGAGCCAAGCCTGTGTATGCACGGAGAGGAGGCCACTTTCCAACCTTAATGTGGCATTTGGGACACAGCTAGGTACAGCAAATATTTGTCTAAGAAATTTAGACTGTACAATTTCTAATGATTTTAGATTTCTATTGGCCCATATTGGAATCCCATACAGCATCTGCGCTAGCGGCTTGGCTCTGTACACTTCCAGTGCTGCTGGTATGAAATTGTGACCTTTGGTATAAAAAAACTGTTTCAGGATTTTTATAGTTTGTGAGGCTTTTTCTACCACATGTTCTTGCTGAGCTGTCCAGGTTCCTGATGACTGAAAAACTATGCCTAGGTATTTAAAGACTCTGACCTGTTCAATTGGTTGCCCGTCCAGGGACCACTTAGAGAGTCTGAAGTGTTTTGAGAATACCATTATTTTGGTCTTACTGTAATTCACCTCTAAATGTTCCTTCTGACAGTAGTTGGAGAATGCCCTTAGTTGTCTTTTCAGACCCACTTTAGTTTGAGATAGAAGTACTGCATCGTCTGCGTATAGTAGGGCTGAAATGGGCTGAGGCAGTAAAACTTTTTCAAGCTCTGACCGGAAAACTAGGAGCTAAACTAAAAACAACGGTAACCAATGTAGGCCATCAAAGAGCTTTAAAGACAACTCACTGGTTTGATAATGAATGTAAGCAGGCCAAGAGCCAAATGAGGAAAATATATCATAAGTATAGAAAAACTCATTTACAAACTCTATTAAATGAGTTTGTAGCCAGTAGACAAGCATACAAATCCGTGATTAAGGAGAAAAAACAGCAAGCAGCCACAAGGGCATGGCAAATTTTGCTAAAAGCCTCTAATGACAAAGACACTAGTCTCTTCTGGTGAACAATAACAGGCTTAATGAATAATGGTTGGTCAGATCCAAAGTGTGTTATAGGGCCCAAAGAATGGATGCAACACTATAAGGCATTGTTCTCAGACCCCACTTTTCAGGACACCCAAACAACAGTAGCAATAGAAGAGCTCCCGAAGTGGCCACCAGTCTCAGTAAATGAGGTTGAAAGTCTTATCCAGCAACTTAAAAACAACAAAGCCCCTGAAATTGACTTTTTGCCCCCAGAACTTATAAAATCCAACATCACCTGGTGGGCCCCCCTGCTGGCAGTTTTATTTACATTTATTGATCAAACAGGATTGCTACCCATGGGTTGGAACACTTCTGTAATAATTCCCATACACAAAAAAGGAGCTAAAACTGATCCTGCCTATTATCGACCAATCAGCCTATTATGTGTAATAAGTAAGCTATATGCTAAACACCTCTGCAACAAGCTAACTGATTGGATTCAAGATGAAAATATTATGGCAGTAGAGCAAGCAGGATTCAGTCAGGGGCGATCCACTATAGACCATTGTTTTGTACTAGATCATCTCATTGATAAATATGCAAAAAAGAAAAGGGGCAGGCTGTATGCAGCATTTATTGACCTCAAAGCAGCATTCGATTCCATACCTCGAGTGCGATTATGGGAAAATTAGCCTCTACAACTATAGATAAAAGACTGCTTTTTCTAATCAAATGCCTTTACAATAATACCTGGCTGAGGGTACGCTGCACCGTGGATGGACATCTAACAGAACCAATGCTATCTAAAAAAGGGGTAAAGCAAGGGTGTGTTTTAGTTCCAATCCTGTTTAATTTATATCTGAATGATATTGTTGAGCAGAATAACAGCATAATAGCATACAGTACCTAGACAAAATACAGTGGACCCTCGTATAACAAACGGTTTGTATAACATAAAATCTGTAAAACATAAAAATTTCCAGAGACAGGAAATTTGCTTAACAGAATTGCCTATGTGGTGAATCTGTACAACATAAAATGGTCGCGATGAGGGATTACTCCATTTTCAGTGCATTCCTATGGGAAATTTGTATAAAGGAAAATTTGCTTAACAGAATTTCATTTGGAATGAATTAATTCCTTTATAAAAGGTACCACTGTATATAACAAATAAACAAATTGGGTGCCTTTACTTATGGAAGGCCCAATGAACAGTGATTTACAGAGCATTTGTATACACATGTCTGTCCAATCATAAATTAAATTACAGCATAGCTATTGCAACCTCTTGCATTAGCCAAAATTCATTATGTTAATTCTTTACACCTCTACTCCATTTGAAAAAACTATACACTGAGTCACTGTGACTTTGCACTTTTTACAGACTCCATCTTTAAATCAATTAAACACATATCAAATAAATATAGAACATTCTGTCTAATACATATATTTCACTAACTAATACCTATCCTGGGGGCTTCCTGGGACTGTGGAACTTGACCTCAGCCATAGTGGTTGGCTCTTCTGGGGAACTGAACTCCCAACCTCTGGTTTCACAGCCAGATCCTTAACTCACTGTGCTTTTAGTCTAAGTGTAGATGCCCTAAGCCAGTGATGGCAAACCTATGGCACGGGTGCCAAAGGTGGCACTCGGAGCCCTTTCTGTGGGCACCTGACATCGCCCCTTCATAGCCACCTGTATACAGGTTAAATTGCTGTATTGGCACTTTGCAAAAATATGAGTGGGTTTTGAATTGCAATTTGGGCACTCGGTCTCTAAAAGGTTCGCCATCACTGTCCTAAGCGCATCCGGTCTCACCTGATTTTGGAAGCTAAGCAGGGTCGGCCCTGGTTAGTACTTGGATGGGAGACCACCAGGAAATACCAGGTGCTGTAGGCGCCTGGAGTAGGAACTGGCAAGCCACTCCAGTATTCCTGCCAAGAAAACTCCATGGACATGGGGTCACGAAGAGTCAGTCACAACTGTAACGACACAACACACACAGAGAGAAATCTACTCTTAAAAATAAACTTATTATACTAATGAAATTCCTGGCATCAAGAGAAGAATTACTTTTTTTTAAGGAACAGGTTTATTTAGAATATTAACAACCCGATACAAAATACAATTTCAGGAGAGAGAGAGATGAGCTTTGTAGGAAAGAAGAGAAAGAGAAAGAAGGAGAGAAACAGAGAAGTACGACTCCATTTTCAAACCTAATGTATATGTGTATTCCTGCAGTGTTTAAGTGTTTCCATGTTAGTTCTTGCTTTAGAGCTATAAAGTTTATTTATTTATTTATTTATTTATTTATTTATTTATTTATTTATTTATTTATTTGTAAGCTTATAACCCGCCCATCTTCCCTGGCGGGAACTCTGGGTGGCTAACAATGATAAAAACACATAAAATAAGTAGAGAGACCTCAGAGCAATAAAGCGACGGAGGGCAAGATGGCGGCAAATCGGGTGGAGGGGAGGGGACAGAGGAAAGAAAAAAAAACTAGATAATAAGGTCACCAAAGGCCTCTTTAAAAAGGAAGGTCTTCAAGGCCTTCTTAAAGGCAGGCAGGGACTCCAGCAGGCACAGCTCACTGGGGAGATGATTCCAGAGTGAAGGCCCCACCACAGAGAAGGCGCGGTTCCGCGTACGCGTTTTCCGTGCCTCTCTGGGTGTGGCCACTCTCAGTGAGCGCGCCTGCGATGATCTTGTGGGTCTGGAACCGGATGACCTCTGGGAGATACGCTCCGCCAGGTACTCTGGTCCCAAGCCGTGGAAGGCTTTGAAAATCAAAACCAAGACCTTGAACCTGATCTGGAAGACAACGGGGAGCCAGTGCAGGCGGGCCAGGACTGGGATGATGTGCTCGTATCTGTGGGCACCCACCACCAGCCTGGCTGCCGCACTTTGCACCCGCTGTAGCCTCCGGACCAGGGTCAAGGGCAACCCCACATAGAGGGCATTGCAATAGTCGATCCTCGAGATCACCAGGGCCTGCACAACTGTCCTCAGGGAGGACTCATCAAGGTACTGGCAGATCTGGGCGATCCTGCGGAGTTGGAAAAAAGTGGCCCTGGAGACGGCCATCACCTGGGCTTCCAGGGAGAGGGCCGAGTCCAGGACCACGCCCAGATTCCTGGCCCTGTCTGTAGGCTGGAGGGAAATACCCCCCAGACTAGGGAGGGGGCCATTGTACCGAGACGAGGGCGCCCCGAAGAACAGAACCTCCGTCTTCTCCGGATTAAGCTTGAGCCGGTTATCTCTGGTCCATTCCAGTACGGCCTCCTGGCACAGATCGAGGGAGCGAACCGCCTCTTCTGCAGATGATGAAAAGGAGATATAGAGCTGCGTGTCATCAGCGTACTGATGACAGCGAACTCCATATCTCCTGATGACCTCCCCCAGCGGCCTCATATAAACATTGAATAGCACGGGAGAGATTGCCGACCCCTGGGGCACCCCACAAGGGAGAGTCCAAGGAGCTGACAAGGCATCACCCAGCTGAACCAGCTGAGTCCAGCTGCCGAGGAAGGAACGGAGCCAGGCCAAAGCCTGACCACCAATTCCCGCCTCCGCGAGCCGGGCCAAAAGGTTACCGTGGTCGACGGTATCAAAGGCTGCTGAGAGATCAAGGAGGACCAAGAGGGAGGAGCTCCCCCCGTCGGCCTCCCTGAGGAGGTCATCCTGCAGAGCGATCAGGGCAGTCTCGGTCCCACGAAGAGGCCTGAATCCAGACTGGAAGGGATCCAGGATATGATTTACCTCCAGGTATGACTGAAGTCGGACAGCGGCCACCCCCTCGACAACCTTGCCCAGGAAGGGAACAATGGCGATCGAACGATACCTGGAAAGGTCGTCCGACGCCAAGCCAGGTTTCTTAAGAGTGGGTTTCACCACGGTCTCCTTCAAGCGGGAAGGGAAGCATCCCTCCCGAAAGGAGGCAGTGGCAATAGCAGAAACCCACTCAGGCATGTTCCCTTCGGCAGATATAATAAGCCAGGCTGGGCAAGGGTCAAAGGGAGTGGCCGCCGTCCGACAACGAGCCATAGCTCTGGAGGCCTCCGCCGAAGAGACCGGCCCAAACTCATCCAGGAGGGGAGAACAGAGGGGTGAGGCACCGGAGATCCCAGAGGGTGGACTAGAGCAACTGGGGGGCAAGTCGGAATGGATGGCCTCTATTTTTGATCTAAAATGGGCTGCAAATTGCTCACTAGTGAAATCACTAGGAGGAGGCCGCAGCTGACTGGGATTGGAGAGGTCCCGAACCACCCGGAATAACTCCGCCTGGCGGTTCGAGGCCTCCCCAATTCTCAGGGAGACAAATGATCTTCTAGCGTCCCTGATCACGCGAAGGTAGCGGCCAGTCAGCTGTTTAAGGGCAGCCCTATTTTCTTCCGTCCGGTTTGCCCTCCAAATGACCTCCAGTCCCCTACGTTCTTGTTTCATCGACCGCAGCTCCTCCGTGTACCACGGGGAGGAGCGGCCTCGACATCGTAGGAGACGCTTGGGGGCTATCCGGTCCACCGCCCCGGCGGTACCCACATACCACCTTTCCACCAGGGCATCGACCGGATCGTCTGCCAGACCGCCAGAGAGCTCCCCGAAGGCCTCCATGAACCTGGCGGGGTCCAGGAGCCTACGGGGGTGGGCCCAGATGTAAGATGGGCACTCCCCGTGGGGCAGGGGGGCGATCGACAGGGGAAATTTTAGCAGGTAATGGTCCGACTATGACACGGGCAGGGGCAAAATACCCCCAACCCCCAGACACGAATCTGGTGACGTGGAGGAAAAAAACAGGTCCAGGGTGTGGCCGGCTCTATGGGTGGGGCATAGAACATGCTGAGATAAGATCATGGAAGTCATGGATTCCATGAATTCCAGAGCCGCACCAAAGAGTGTTTTGAGGGTTGCTGTTGTTGTTCAGTCATTCAGTCGTGTCCAACTCTTCGTGACCCCATGGACCAGAGCTCGCCAGGCCTTCCTATCCTCCACTGCCTCCCGGAGTTTGGTCAAACCCATACTGGTTGCATTGATGACGCCATCCAACCATCTCATTCTCTGCTGTCCTCTTTTCCTTTTGCCTTCTATCTTTCCCAACATCAGGGACTTTTCCAAGGACTCCTCTCTCCTCATGAGGTGGCCAAAGTATTGGAGCCTCTCAGCTTCAAAATCTGTCCTTCCAGTGAACATTCGGGGTTGATTTCTTTCAGGATGGATAGGTTTTATCTCCTTGCAGTCCAGGGGACTCTCCTGACTCTCCTCCAGCACCACAGCTCAAAAGCATCGATTCTGTGGCGATCAGCCTTCTTTATAGTCCAGCTCTCACTTCCATACCTCACTACTGGAAAAATCATAGCTTTGACTATCCTGACCTTAGTTGGCAAAGTGATGTCTCTGCTCTTTAGGATGCTATCTAGGTTTGCCATTGCTTTCCTCCCAAGAAGCAGGTGTCTTTTTATTTCGTTGCTGCAGTCGCCATCTGCAGTGATCAAGGAGCCCAAGAAAATAAACTCTGTCATTGCCTCCATTTCTTCCCCTTCTATTTGCCAGGAGGTGATGGGACCGGTGGCCATGATCTTAGTTTTTTGATCTTGAGCTTCAGCCCATTTTTCCACTCTCCTCTTTCACCATCATTAAGAGGTTCTTTAATTCCTCCTCACTTTCTGCTATCAGAGTAGTATCATCTGCGTATCTGAGGTTGTTGATATTTCTTCTGGCAATCTTAATTCCGGCTTGTGATTCATCCAGACCTGCCTTTCACATGATGTACTCTGCATATAAGTTAAATAGGCAAGTTGACAGTATACAGCCTTGTCGTACTCCTTTCCCAATTTTAAACCAGTCAGTTGTTCCATATCCAGTTCTGACGGTTGCTGCTTGTCCCACATATAGATTTCTTAGGAGACAGATAAGGTGGTCAGACACTCCCACTCTAGTTTGTTGTAGTCTACACAGTCAAAGGCTTTGTCATAGTAAATGAAGCAGAAGTAGATGTTTTTCTGGAACTCTCTAGCTTTCTCCATAATCCAGTGCATGTTGGTGATTTGATCTCTAGTTCTTCTGCCCCTTCGAAATCCAGCTTGCACTTCTGGAAGTTCTCTGTCCCCATACTGCTGAAGCCTGCCTTGTAGAATTTTGAGCATAACCTTGCTAGCGTTTTGAGGGTTGGCATTCCATTATTCCCTATGAGTTACAGGAGCATCTGAAGAGGAGTTTGGCTAGCATATCCTTCCATTTATCCCCACAAGTGCTTGAAGGATTATTAGATTTGTCTCTGTATGGTCGAACATAGAGTAAGTAATGAAGGGAAGCCTTGTTATTGTAGAGAAGGTTTTTTAAAGTGAAGAGGTTGTTGTTGAGGTTTTCCTCAAATCTTTGAATAGGCTATCCAAATAGCTCTGTTGGGAATGAAGTGGATTGGCACTTTTTCAATGTTTCTGCCACTCACCATTCAGGCACGAGCCCATATATCTGTTTTACGTTTTAAGCCAAATAATAATAATACTTCTTTATAGCAACCAGCGTTTCAGACTAGCCCTCGACACTGTTTAATTCTCTCCCTCCTCCAAAAATAAACCCCCCACTTCCAGGACGTCAGGAGAAGTAACTGTAGAGGATTGGAGAGTGTACAAAATACTTTCCGATTCCTACCTGCCCATGATATTTCCAATTATTCTGAGGAGAAAAATAACACACTTTCTTTTCTTTTAATATTAAAAATACCAAAAAACAAATAAAACAGCACAATATCATAAAGGAAAGGAAATATTAATCAAAACACACACCAATATAACAAAAATAACAGACATAAACCCTGTGCAAAAAATAACACGCTTTCTAATGGTAATCAAGCAGTCTTTTCAGAGGGTCAAAAGTACAGAGCTGGCAGGGCTGTTTCTCAGGCGGCTTGAGGCAGGCACCTGTGCCTTCTACTTTTCCCCCCTTCTAGACCGTTCAGGCTCTCTCACGACAGAAAAAGGCATAACCTTTGCAGAATGTGCTTGCTCTCGTTCCGAGCCAGACACAGTGAATCAAAGTGAACATTAGCCGAGTAATTTTTTGGTACATAGATGGATGAGAGGTGAACTTTTTTTATGCTGCGCCAATGAATTCCTGCTCATATTTCTCTCAGGTGAGGAGAGCTTCCTCCACCCGCTTGGTTTTGGATTTATGTTCAGCTGAGTAAGCTGTTCAGGCAAAAATTAAGCCCCCATATAAACAACAGCTCGGGACACTTGTTCTTTGGCCATGAACTCCATTAGTGTTTTCTTGCTATGGCTGGAAAGGGGCTGCTTCATTTTCCTTCCTGCCTTCCTATAGAGCACTGGAGGTATTTATGGCCAAACAGGGGGATAGGAGGAAGATATTAAAAGCATATTTTGCATTCACATGTTTAATAAAAGGTACGTGACACACAGACATGTACATATACTGTACATTTATTGGGGGAAACCAGTGTTCCATTTCATGTTGGAATTTGGAAGGAAAAATGAGTTTTCAACAGTGAACCACTGAGTTTAGATGGCAAGTTGCATCTCTCTCCCCCGGCCCCCACTGTACATATATTAATTTGTTTTTGAACCACATAGGGAATTTTAGCGACTTTTCACCAGGATCTGGAAAGTGGCTTTTTCTTCTCCCATCTAGAAGGCTGAGATTCCACCCAAAGAACTTTTCCAGGCACTGCTTTTTGTTGAGTTTGGAGCTCGGGACAATCTTTTATCTACCCAATCCCTGTTTTTGAGCATTCAACTTTGGTTTTCCAGGAACATTTGCAAATCAGTGGATTAGGAACTTTGCGAGGATGGACAGTGACAGCAAGTGAGAGCAGAAGAGGCATTATTGTCCTTCCTTATTCATCCTGTTTCAATACAAGAGAATAACCACTAGGATATTTTTGCCATATCGGTTTTGCCATATCGGTTTTGTTGCAGTCACTATTTCTGTAGGAAGTGGCTCCAACCATAGGTTCACTAATCCCAAGAAGGATCCAGAAATGGCATTTAAGGTTATTTAGTGATGCTAGCTATAGAAGAATTATTTGATCATCTGAATCTGGCAATGAGCAAGCCTGATCTCTAAGAGGTCTCTCTCTTTTTAAAATAACAATTATGACAGGGGGTCTGGCCCATTGTAAAAATGATGGGAAGGAGGCCAGGGTCTTCTGGTGTTTGTTGATGTAGCTTTATGGCTCTGTGGGGAATGCCATGAGGAAAACCAGACAAGATGGGGGGGGTTGGAAGAAAAAAGGGGGGAAAGGGCGGGAAAGTTTTTTAACTTAAGAGTCCTGGTGGGAGATAACTTCCATGAAAAAGGTAGCAATATGGTATATTACATTTGATAATGACTCAAGAAACCCTGTCTTATGTTTAGTCCATTCTTGTGTGTGTCCATCATGCATATGGATTTTATCGCAGCTGTTTCCATTTGTAATCTGGATCTGTAATTATTCTGATCCAAAACAGTGACCTTCAAGTCCTTCAAGGAGTGTCCAGATAAACTGAAATGTATTGAGACAGGTTTTTGTGTATTGTGGTTTCTTATGTCAAACTTGTGTCCATTGATACGTTTTCTTAGAGATTGTCCACTAGTTAGAGGAGAAGTATAGACTGCAGGAGAAGATTGACCCTGTGCCCTACTTCACAGTGGGCCATCCTCTGTTTGGAGGCATCCTCTAGTTGATGGGCCAGGCAGGCCTAGAACAGTTTAAATGCGAAGCATAGTATAAGAAGCCTAGACACTGCCTGGCAATTGGATGGAGAGCTCAGTGACTTTTAGGCATCTGGCTGTGGAGCCAGAGGTTGGCAGTTCAATCCCCCACTGTGCCTTCATGGCGATGAGTAACCCTGTGTGGTCTTGAGCAAACTGCACAGTCACAGGGCAACCCCCCCCCCCCAGAAGAAGGGAATGGAAAATCATCTCTGTGCATTCTGTACCTAGAAAACCCTGGAATAGTTGCCATAAGTTAAAATCTACCTGACAACACACAATTGTTTGCTTGCTTGCTTGGAAGTTGGCCATCACATGATAGGGAATAGAATATGACCAGCAAGGTGGGCAGGTATACATGCCATCTGATTACACTATTACACATTATTAAATTGGCATATCTCAATATAAATTAACATATGCAACTTTTAGGTAAATCTGAATGCTTTCTTATCTTCTTTTTGACAACAAGTAAATGACCGTCTGTGACCATCTTGACTCGGCTAATCACTTTTAAACCTGGTCTGTCTTTTCCCTGGGCCAGCCTTAAGACCAAATCATTAGAGCCAATCAGGTTTTAACTTGAAACATAAATATAAGTTTAGATAGCATAATGGTTACAAAGTACATTCTCAAACTTAATGTTACAGATGTTATATGAATCAACTTCCCCACGCTACAACTAGTTCTCTCTCTGATACAAAATAATTACATTAAGTCATCCCCTACGATTTTATGGTTCATATAATGTGGTCCCGGTATATGGCAGGACCGCAGTATATGAAGGCAAGGGCCCCTGGGGGCAAGCTGCATGGACCTGTTTGAGGGCTCCTGCACTTATTCCAGGCCTGGCGCTGCCCTGAGTGGGCCTCCAGCAGGCTTTTTGGGCCTGTCGGAGGACCCAGAAGTGGTTTCTGGTGAACCAAAAGTGACTTCTGAAAAACCGGAAGTGTCTTCTGGATCAGCGGAAACCACTTCTGGAGCCTCTGACCTGTTGGGTCAGTGCCAGGCCTAAGGTAAGTTTAAGTGGCCACAGACAGGCCCCTCAGCATCTGTATATCAGATTTTCCTTTATCGCGGGTTGGGTTGGGTTCCCAACGCCCGCCAGGGCTGGCGCGTCCATTAAGGCAAACTAGGCAGTTGCCTAGGGTGCCAAAATGGAGAGGGGGTGCTGGCCAGCCTGCTGCCCCCCGCCCCCCACTGGCCCCCACTGCCCGCCACCCACCCCGCCACCACCCACCCCACTCCCCCACCCCTCGCATAGGGTGCAAAAAAACCTAGCGCCGGCCCTGACCCCCGCAATAAGTGAGGGATTACTGTATAAAGCTCTCTGGAAACCCTAGACTTCTCTCTTTAGTTACAATCTAATGTCTTATTAGACAGTTCTCTGTCATCTAGGGATGGGCAATTCATTTTGGAATCTACCAGTTCCGAAACGACCCACATGAACGCAGGTGGTGTTTGGGAGTCTCCGACACACAAGCAGCCAATCTCTTACCTTAGTCTGGGCTCGCACAGGGTTAAACTCTAATGAAGCAGGCTGCAACATCATCTCCGTGGTGCTGGCCAATCGGGAGCTGTGCAGGGACAGGCATCATCCCACCTCCCTGTCTGTTTGCCCATGTTTGTGGCTGGTGCAAGGCAGACCTCTATTTCTCTCTCTTCCCTCTGCTTTGGAGGCTGAATGAGATGAGATAATCACCTACAATCCAGCAGGGGGAGGGAGAGCCATCATGGGCTCACTTGTGACCATGTGACTTGCTGCAGTGCTTGTATATCAAGACATTACTTGTTGATCAAGGTAAAATTTAGAAGAAATATTTGCTTGTCTAGCAAAACTTTCTTAAACAAAGTTCCTCTTAAACCAAGGTATTACTGTACATCAAATTTGTTTGCTCTTCTGAGAGGCTTTTACTGTATAAGTGTGCTTTGCAAAGCTGACATTTTTAAATGGTGTAAGCAAAGTCCTTCTTCACTGCAGTAAACTCAGTGGGTGCTTCCAGGCTCAGTACCTGGACTGGGTCATTGTAATTTAACATACATTACATCTATTTTTGCTGTACCTAAACTTGATCTCTGCACCTTTTTATGACCACCGTTCATCCACCTTTCGTCACATAAATATTCACCCCAAATGTATGAAAATGGTGACATAAAAAAGATAGTGGGGTGGCTTGAACTTATTTATTATTTAACCAAGGACATTTTTATGGTGGTAATAAACTGCTTTGGAGCCCAAAGGCAAGTTGTAGAAGGAGACCCCCGTTGATGGCAGACAATAAAACAAGAGATACCTTAGTACCATTAAACCAAAATAATTACCAACTCTAAATCAATACCATAAAATTAAATAGGGACATTTAATGGATAAAAAGCAAGGAGGAAAAATAATCACAAAGAACTGAAACTTGTGTTTGGGTTGGTGAAGGAAAAAATATATATCATTTTTGTTAGTTATTACATTTTTTGCCTTTACCAGTCCTCTGGGGACGTGTGAAGAAGCATCTAGCCCACACAAAGGAAGAGATATTAAACTTGAAATATGCACAAACATATATGAAATAAGATTTATGGGACAGTGACAATCACACTTTCTTAGAAAACTGGGACCTCCAAAGGTGTGGCTGTTGTGCAGGCATTAGATTCTATTGGCTATGGATGAATTGTAAACATATCCACTCTTTCTTGTTAGGAAGGAAGCTTGCTTTTCTTGTACTTTATCAACTTTCTTGTTACTTCCACTAATTTCAGTGAAGATTTGAACCACAACAGTTTGGAACAAGGGGACAAATATACAAACCAAATATAGCAACCATGGTTGAGAGTAGAGTTTTCTGGTTTTGTGCCAGCAGTGGCAATCAAGTTTTTAACAGTCTCAGAGACACAGAAAAGCTCTGATTTCCTTCCTAGAATGGTCATTTCAAGCTAGAGATGGGCACGACCAGGAAAAATGATGTTTCGAGTTGTCGTGTGCCGGAGCCGGCCCATTTCAGCTTGTTTCCGTTTGTCGCAAAATTTTTCAAAAATTTGTCATTTCGTTTGTCGTCTGTCGTTAGTACTGGTTTAGGGGGGGTAGGGTAGCGGGCTCCTGGAGGCACCTCTCTGGGGTGGG
Organism: Phrynocephalus forsythii; assembly: GCA_029282475.1. Lineage (NCBI taxonomy): Eukaryota > Metazoa > Chordata > Lepidosauria > Squamata > Agamidae > Phrynocephalus > Phrynocephalus forsythii. The sequence continues at coordinate 24,919,262 of JAPFRF010000004.1, forward strand.
TGCCTCCTCTGGCCCGCTACGAAGGGAAGGCATTTAGCAGGCTTCTGGAGGCACCTCTCTGGGGTGGATGCCTCCTCTGGGCCCTACAAAGGGAAAAGGAAGGGTACATGACCATGTAGCCATTGCGTACCAAGTGGCACTGGCAGAGGCACCTCTCTTTTGGGTGCCTCTAGCTCACTAAGAAGGACAGCATACTGGTGTACAGAGTTTTTTGGAACTTTGGACTGGTGAGCGAGGTGAGAGAAGAATGCCTCTGCTGGGTGCCCTCTGGCTCACTAAAAAGGGAAATGTACTTGCGTGTAGTGCAATGCGAGTACAGATCTGGCTTAGGGTTGGGGTTAGGGCAAGGGCTAGGCTTAGGGTTATTATGGGTAAGGTTAGGGTAAGTTAGTGGGCAGCACCTCTGGGTGCCTCTGACCCACTAAGAAGGACAGTGTACTGGCGTATGGGTTAGGGTTAGGGTTAGGGTTAGGGTTAGGGCTAGGGTTATAGTGGGCTTTTTATGCCTGACTGGCACATCCCAGAAGTCTCAGTCAAAACCTGGCCAAGTGGCCATGCGATTGGTGGAATGGCTCCAAAAATTTGCATGGTCCACTCCCATGGCCAGCCCATCATTGCGCAGGTATAAAAAAATACAAATAAAAATAAAATAAAATAAAATCAATGGGATTGGAGACAGATGTTTCTTGCAAGAAAAACCCACTGCTGCTACTGTAAAAATTCAGGCAGTTAAAATACCTAATTTTCGCATGTTTCTGTGTGGTGCTTTGGTGGGTTTTTGGACCACGATTTCAAAAAAAAAAAATATTGTGGTCGCCATTTTGGACCCCCCCCTGCACCGCATGGCATGGCGAGACGACGAGGATGCCTCCCACCAGAGCAGCCCAGGACAGGAGAGGGGGGGAGGCCGGGGACCCCCCCCCAGAAACCACCCCTCTGGTAGGTGCCCTCACTCAGGCAGGCATATTTTTGCCTGCTTTTTTGGCCGGGAATCAGGGTTGTTTTAAAACTTTTTTTCTGAGCCGCTTGGCATCGCGCAATCGCCGCGATGCCATGAACGACAACGACAAATCAGACCCAATTTTTCTTTTATCAGTTCGAGTTCGAGTTCTGACGGCTTAATTGTCATTACCGTTTCCATTGCGTAACGGAAACGAGGAAGGGAAACGGAAACGAGAATTTCGCCAAGTCGTGCCCATGTCTAGTTGAGAGCATCAGCTCTGAGTCAGAGAGATTTAAATTGCTTTGGGTCAGATTAGGTTCCCTTTCCATCCAACTTTCAGACCATGGCTGAAATCTTGTAACTTAATGTAGTAAGTTGCAAGTAGTACTGGATCAATGCAACCCACAGAGGTGTTGACTCACCAGACTCCCACTGATTCAATGGCTACTTGAGTTGTAACTTTCTACTCTAAGCAACAGGATTTCAGCTAATGTCAGCCTCATCTCAATGCCAATATTTTTTTCCAATATTTTTCCTTCCGGAAAAAAAAATGTTTGGACATTTATAGTGATTTTTTACCACCATTCCTTTTTGGGGTTTCTTTCCCTGCTGGAAAGCACTAATGGGTGATGATCTGCATCAACAGAAATGGCTGTTACGTAGCATACAGGCAGGGCCGGCGCTTCCATTAAGGTGAACTAGGCAGTTGCCTAGGGCGCCAAAATGGAGAGTGGGCACTGGACAGCCTGTCGCCCCCCCCCGCTGCTGGCCACTGCGTCCGTCCCCCCACCACCCGCCAGCTGCCCGTCGCTGCCTGCCTGCCGCCCCCACGCCCATCGCCGCCCCCGTGCCTGTTGCCGTACCCCGCCATCTGCCCCCCCACCGCCCCTCCCGCCAACACCCTGCCCACCCCGCCTCCTGCCCCGCCCCTCACCTAGGGCGCAAAAAAACCTAGCACCGGCCCTGCATACAGGCATGGAAAGCAGAGGACTTTGGTCTCCTCGTGATATCACAGAGGATCCAGCTACCCCCCCCCCTTTATCTCTGCCTCTTCTAGAAGGGGTCTGAAGGCTGGGAAGGGGAGTAAACTAGGAAGCAACATGCTTTTTAAAAATACCAATTGATGAATAAAGGGGGGGATCTGCTTTAAAAAAACATAAATAGTAGTTCTGTAAAGTCACTGTCATATTTTGGACATACCCGATCTTGAAGAAACTGTACTGAAAAGGAGCAGAACTGGTCAGTATTCAAGCCATTTGACATTGAATTACTCCCATTCCTTACTATTACATTTATATAACATTTCTGCAAAGTGGGTTAGAGGTTGCCATCTGCCCTTCTGGGACTCGTAGCGGGCTGCTTCTGCAATAACGCGGTGCTTGTCATGCTGCGCATAAACAAACACCAGTGTTTGCAAGTAAGAGTGTTTGTCAGTACCTGATATGACCTTGTCCAACAAAGCCAGATGAAATGTTTACGCACACCATTGGATTCTGCAGTTTGAGGAGGAGGAGCTTACAGTTCCATTTCTATATGAGGATCCCAGTACCATCAAGCATTTCTGACGTAGAGATTACAGTATAATTTTTTTAAACGAAATTGGATACAATGAAGGGGCAGGAGCAACTGGTAATGGGAAATGATTGAGGATGTGGTGTGATGGCCTGGTGTAGAATTGTGGATGCACATGGCATTGAACTTAAGCACCACCACGTTGGGAATATAATTGCTCCAAATATAGTATTTATTTATTTATTTATTTATTTATTTATTTATTTATTTATTTATTTATTCTATACTTATATACCATGCTGATTTCCCAAGAGGGAATTCTGGGTGGTTCACATAAAAATAATAATAATAATAATAATAATAATAATAATAATAAAGGGGAAAAATACACAACAACAAACAAGTAATTGGCAAGAGGCATAAGACAACTGATAACAGGCACAAACCTCAATACGGGGAAGAATAACGCACACCCTAGCGATTGCCGAAGGTATCCTAAACAGCCAGGTTTTAACATCCACCCTACATGCCATGAAAATGACCAGGGACTGCAAATGTCATTTATGGGGACATGTGAAAACTCCAGAAAGGAAGGATCCCAGTTCAAAATAGCATTGGGAAATCTTATTCTCTAGTTAGAATCAATAAGAACAACAACAATTTATTTGTGTAGCATGTTTAGGGCACAAAGGGCCCATAGAGAACCAAAGGATATAGTAGAATGTAAGATGGTACAGAAAAAAATTAAAGTTGATGCAATCCAGTTGTGCAGCTTTATGATTTTACTGGAAACTGTGATTTTAAAATATTAAAGATTTCTCCCCCACCCCATGGTCCCCAATGGCTTCACCATGATAAAACGGATCTCGAAGAAGTCTGGGGGCTACAATAGAATCTCAGACACAGTCAAAATAAACATTTCCCTTAACAGCACTATGAGGAAAATGCCATGTACTCTCCTTAAAGTCAGGGGTTGTGGGTGGGGTGGGGAATCAGGTTCCTCCACAAATCTGTTTTCACAACAGGGATGCAATATTGAAGCAACAAACAACATGAATGCTGTACACAAAAGCAAAGGTAAAAAAGGAATCAACTGAAACGAAAGGAAACATGAAGGAAAAAACATCCTCAGAGTAGACTGAAGAAGTGGGTTGCCCACACGAACATGCCTGGTTAGTGAAAGCATCTTCAGAAGCTCTTGTTTTGGTCCCTTTGCCTTCCTAAGGGTCATCATAGCCTTGTTATCAGGAATTGCTGAGGTTCAAATGGCAAGCCCATGTGAGGAACTGCTACACTACTTGTTGTTACACCTGCCTCAGAAATGTATTGTCGCCAAGTGTAGGGCTGACACCATCCTTTCAGGCTGTTCAGTGGTTCTTAGGACCACCTTTAGCTAACATGTGGTGCTGAGCAGAGTTACACAGATCAATGCCTTCACTCCACAGCTCCTGGTTCCTTCTTTGTAGTTCACCTCAGATGGCCTGCCCATCTCCTACCACTGCCATCTTGTCTGGGGAGAAAAAACAAACTGTGGAAACTTCCTCTTTCTTTCTTGAAACCTGTTTCGGGAAAATTGCATTGCTTTACCAGAAGGGTATAAGTTTAAGCACATGCAGCACACAACAGGGAGAGAAGAGCTGAGGGAAATGTTTGCGTTAATTCACATTAGTCCACCGTGTATCAGTAAGCTTGTTACAAGCACACGAAGTCTCTGTTCTTATTTCTAAAACCCTGGGAGGTTTATAAACACAGAAAGTAGTTCATTGTTTTGTGCTATCGTCGGAACTGGCTTATTGTGTGACTAATATGGCTTTCAAGATAAGTGAGATGATTAAAGAGTGGTGTTGCCACTTGCCAGTTTCACCCTCCCACTGAGGTTCCAGGCCTATGTGGGAATTCAAACCCAGGTCTCCTGAATCAAAAATGGTCATGAGAGAGAGAGAGAGAGAGAGAGAGAGAGAGAGAGAGAGAGAGAGAGGAATTTGGTCCCCAGGAGGATAAAGGTTGGACATTGTCGCAACTTTTCCCTACCACTCTTGTTTTTTGTTTTTTTGTTTTGGAACTTTCTGGCATGATCCTTTCTTTGCCCTTCGCAAAGCAAGAAAGTGATTGGATAGGAGACGGTTAAAGGAGAAATGCCCAATGGCAATTCATTATGCGGTGGTTTCTTTTCTCCACTCTCTTAACTCCTCGTTATCTGCAAAGGCACATTGGCAGCAACATCCTTGTAACTCTCCGAGTTGCACGGTGTGTGTGTGTGTGTGGGGGGGGAATACGTGCTCCTGCTTAATGATCCATCCTTTCGTCCTCCTCAGATATTCCCAGAAAGAGATGCCCATTCCCTATAAAAATGACAATCGACACTTAACAGGGCTGATAATGTTAGCTTTGCCTCTGTGGCTCAAGTTCACTTAATGGTTTCGGGGGGTGGAAGGGAAATGAGGTGCAGCATCTACTAAATGCATTTGTCTCTTGAGAGATGCCTCAGCTTCTTTCAAAAGGGGCCCCCATCATCATATCTGAGGCTTCACATTTTTCAGCCCTTTCATTGTCATTCATCTATATTGCTGTTAGCCCTGGTGAGGCAGCCAGGCAGTTGCCTCAGGCTGCAGAATCTTGAGGGTGGCAAATGTATTGCCATTAGACATGGGCAGGACCAGAAAAAATGATGTTTTGAGTTTTCATTTGTCAGAACGGGTCCGTTTCGGGTCATTTCCGTTTGTCGCGAAATTTTTCAAAAATTTGTCGTTTCCGTTTGTTGTTTGTTGTTTCCACCGCGATTTAGCGTGATTTGACTTCCCAGAGCATAGGGGCGTCCTGCAATCAGGGCTGGCGCTAGGTGTTTTTGCGCCCTAGTGGGGGGCAGGCGGTGGGGTGGAGGTGCGGGCAGGCGGTGGTGGCGGGGGGCCGTGGGCGGGTGGTGGCCGCAGGCAGGAGGCGGCGCAGGCGGACGGGCAAGTGGGCAGTTAGGATATCACTTAGGATAGAGGTTCTGTTCTTGGCTTGCACCCCAAATGTGTGTGTGTGCAAGCAAATTGAAGTTGGGAAAATAGAAAATAAATGGTAGTATATAATATATATTTAAAATAAATCCACACCTCCCACTCCCAGTCGAACCTCCCCCTTTATCCAATATCAGAAAAAAATCCTCACAAACTGCCAGAGAAGAAATAAAGAATAAACTGCTATTCCCTTCAGCAGACAAAGCTGCAGGGAATCAAAGAAATTATTTTCTAAATTCAATTCCCTCCCTGCCTGCCTAACTTAAATCCTAAAGCCTCCAGCCTCCCTCCTCAATCTCGATCGGATCACACCAGCACCAGCAGCCAGCCCTCCTCCCTCAACCACATCCATACACCTGACTGCGATTTCTGGAAGGTGCCTCAGCTTTTTATGCCCTCCAAGACATCCAGAAGTGTCAATCAAAAACCTGGCGATGCCATTGGTGGAATGGTTCAAAAAAATTGCATGGTCCCATCCCATGCCCAGCCCAAATGGGCAGGTCTAAATAAAATAAAATAAAATAAAAAAATCAATGCAATGTTTTATTGCTATAAAAAACCCACTGCTGCTACTATAATAATTCAGGCATTTAAAATAAATAAATTTCTGTGGTGATTTGGTGTGTTTTTTGACCACAATTTCAAAAGAAAAATTGCGGTCACCATTTTGGATCCCCACCACCACATGGCATGCAGCGAGACAGATACCGAGGATGACACCCCCCCAGCCTGGTGCAAGCAGCCCAGGACAGGCGAAGAGGGGGGGAAAGGCCGGGGACCCCCCAGAAACCACCCCTCTGGTAGGTGGCAAAGCCTCAGGCAGGCATATTTTCGCCTGCTTTTTTGGACGGGAGTCAGGGTTTTTAAAAAAAAGTTTAAAAACTTTTTCTGTGCTTCGCATCGCACGATTGCCGTGATGCCACAAACGAAAATGAAAAACCCGACCAAATTTTTCTTTTTTTGGTTCGAGTTCGAGTTCTGACGGCTTAATTATCGTTACCGTTTCCGTTATGTAACAGAAACAATAACTGAAAATGGAAACGACAATTTCGCCGAGTCGTGCCCATGTCTAATTGTCATCATCCCTTGCCACTCTCTTCCATCCCACACCAGAAGCCACGATGATGGCCACAAGGTTCATGCACCACATAGATGCTGACAGAAGAGGATGATAAGGTGAAGGAAGAAAACTTCAAGGGGTCCAAAATGCAGCAGCCAGATTGCTGACTGGGGCGGAGAACAAAGATCACATTACACCCCAATCAGCTATCGGGCACAATTCAAGGTGCTGACCTTGACATACAAAGCACTGTACAACCTAGGTCCAAGCTACCTCAAAGATGGAATTTCACAGTATGAACTGGCTCTGTTGTTAAGGTCATCAGGAGAGACCTTTCTCTCCATCTCGTCTCCATCACAGGTAAGTCACATGGGAACACATGAAAGTCCTTCTTGGCTGTGGCACCTAAACTCTGGAACTCCCTTCCACTAGAAGCCAGGACTGCCCCATCTCTAATGTCTTTCCCTGAATGATGGACTACCTATTATGTGCCTTTCATATGAATCTATAGGACCACATAGACTTTGTGTTTATAACCACTTATAACCTTGTGTGATTACATTGACACTATGTTTTCAATGTTAGTTTCCATCACTCATAACTTTACATGGAATTTTACTCTCCTTTTAACTACTCGCCTTCTCTTGTAGCTTTAATATAATGTTGCCTTTTAATGCTGTAAGATGTTTCTCAGTTCCCTGTTCTCAGTACTTGAACATGTCTTAATTGCACTGGACTGTATATTATCCCTCATTACTGTAAGCTGCCTTGGGTCCTTTTCCAAGGAGAAAGGTGAAGTATAAATACTCTAAAATAAAATAAATTAATAAATTCAAACTATTTTGAGCACCAGACCAATTCCTCTGCTCCACAGCCTCCTCTAAACACCCTCAGTCAATGGGACACTTCTGGTAAAGAAACTATTGGAATGGGAGGGGTCTAGCCTAAAATCTTTGCTGAAACAAAGTTTATGAGGCTAAACCTTGTCTCCAGATTCTTAGGAGCATGCACTACTCAACATGTCAAGTTCTTACTTGGCTAAAGCTCTTTTAAAATGCAGCGGGTCGCTTTCCTGTCTTGGATCACGTAGTCATGATTGATCTGCCTGTTGCCATCATTGCATCCATCATGCTGCTTCCCCTTGAAACAGTGACTGAGAAATTAATCAGTCAAGTCTTCAATATTCTCATTGATAGCATTGCTGGCTCTGCTCTTGCTGTGCATTATTCTTTCCTTTCTCTTTCGCGCGCCCTCCAAGGGATCCAATTTTCCCTTGCATGGTTCTTAGCTGTAAGATTGCCTTAAGAATGTTGAGTCTTTCCTACCTTCTCTTCTGCCCCCACACTCCATCCCTTAATCTTGCCAAAAAGATTGAGATGAAGCATCAGCTTGTGAATGGATCCGGCCTTTTGGTGGTTACTGCAAACCCCGTTGAGTTGTGACTGAGGAGATCCAAACATATATTTTTTAAAATCTGTGAAATGGGTACACCAGGTTCTGGATGGATGCTACTTTTGTCTCCAAGTGGCGGAGACATTCGATTGTCTACCAGCACAATTGTGTGGGTGTGGGAGTTGCAGAGATAAGATGATGGTGAGATTGGTTGTACTTTCTCTGTGCAAATGTGTCACAGGAACAACTAAAGCAGGAGGCTGGAAGGCTTTCCTTGGGAGTTTCGATTTGAGGACATTCCAGCCCCAGCACCCAGGTCTGTTCTTCGTCATCCTCCTCTTTTTCAACTACCACCAAGTTACTCGCCACCCCCTGTCGCCATCTCTTGTCCACTGATAGACCTCAGTGCTTTTGCTCTCCTCATGCCTTGGCTTCACACCCTTCAGGCTCTGCTCCTCTCCAACCCTTGCAAGTTCCAGCCCTGCATTAACCCTCCTGTGTCTCAAGGCTTTGAGAAGATGCTGTGGTTCCAGGTCTTCCCAGGGACTTTGGTTGCCCTCAAGTCATCCGCCTCCAACAGTGACTTGGGAGCCTGTGCCCCCACTGCTGACAGTCTTGTGGGCATCTTCCATGGATAAGGGGGCAGGGCTGGATTTATCTAGGACAGTGTTGGCGAATCTATGGCATGGGTGCCAAAGGTGGCACGCGGAGCCCTTTCTGTGGGCAAATGACATCGCCTCCTCACAGCTATGGCAATTCCCCCTCTGCTCGGAGAACGCCACTGTGGTCTGTGCAGAGAGCTGTGCGAAGGGGAGACAGTGGCTTGCAGGCTCCTGCGTAGGTCCAACTTACTCTCCAGCCACGCTCCTCTGGGCATCCAGCGGTTTTACAGAGCCGTTTTGCGACAACTGAAATGGCTCCGTGAACAGAGCTGGGCGAAGGGAAGGCAGAGGTTTGTGAGCTCCTTTTTAGCCCCAGTTTACTCTCCGGCCACGCCGCTCTGGGCGTGCGGGTTTTTGGCTGTGGGAAATTCAAAAGACTGCTCTTCAATCCTTGCTTTCCCAAAGGGTAGTAACCAAAGTATTTGTAACCCATGGTACCACTGTACAGTAGGCCACTGATTCATTATCCACTGATTCAGTTATCCACAGTTGGCAGAGAAAAAAGTAAACAAATAATTCAGCAGCCGCAAAGCAAAGCTACTGTCTCAAAGAGCAGCTGCAAAGCAAGCTATTATCATAAAACAGCAGCTGTACAGCAAGCTACTGTCACAAACAGCAGCTGTAAAACAAGCTTCTGTTGCAAAACAGCAGCTGTAAAACAAGTTACTATCACAAAATAGCAGTTTTGGGAACATGTAGGCATTCTCTCTTATCCACGGTTTTCATTATCCACGGGAAGGCTTGGAACCAATCCCCAGTGGATACTGGAGTCCTACTGTATTCAGGTTAAATTGCCGTATTGGCACTTTGCAAAAAAAAAAGTGGCTTTTGAATCACAGTTTGGGCACTCGGTCTCTAAAAGGTTCACCATCACTGGTCCAGGGTTTTACTGATGTTGAATGCACAGGAATAGGGCACATTGGGCCACATGAGAACCCCTTCACACAGGTGAAAGGGGAAAACTGATTTAAGCCTCAGTGTTTGTGGAGGAAAGCTTGAGAAAAAGACTCAAAAAGAAAGAGGACACCTAAAGATGTGAATGTTTGAATATAGATGTTTTTGCTTTGTTGAATAGTTTGGCAAAGTGAGTTGGCCTCCCCCCCACCCTGTTCCTGGTAATGTGTTGTGAGGGTGATCATTTGATGGTGTAGTTTGCTTGATGTCCGTCTGCCTGTTTATCTCTCATTAGTGCCTTACCTTTCCTCAGAGAGCTGCCCAGTGGGAAGATACAGCTTGGAAAAGTTACTTTTTGAACTACTGCTCTCAATGTCCCCCTCCCCAAGTTTGGATTTCCATGCTTCTCCCACAATCGACCCAGTGGTCCTTTGTTGTGGGTGGGATGTTTTTGTTTGTTTCTTTTCTTCCTCGTTGCAGGTGATTGGGTTTGGTGGCTTCTAAGTGTGTGTTTTCAGCTCTAGGCCTCTGTTTCTTCCCTGTTCATGTCAGCCTCCCTCCCCCACCCCAACCCAGCCTTGTGGTGCAGTGGTTAAATGTCTGTACTGCAGGTTAAACTGTGCTCATGACCTGGGGTTCAATCCCTGATATCTGGCTGGTGGTTGACTCAGCCTTCCATCCTTCTGAGGTCAGTAAAATGAATACCCAGCTTGCAGGAGGTGGGGAATGTGTAGCCTGCATTAGGGATGGGCACGACCAGGAAAAATTACGTTTCGAGTTGTCGTGTGTCGGAGCCGGCCCGTTTCGGCTCGTTTCCGTTTGTCGCGAAATTTTTCAAAAAATTGTCGTTTCGTTTGTCGTTTTTTCGTCTGTTGTTAGTACTGGTTTTGGGGGGGGGAGCGGGCTCCTGGAGGGACCTCTCTGGGGTGGGTGCCTCCTCTGGCCCGCCATGAAGGGAAAAAGCGGGCTCCTGGAGGCACCTCTCTGGGGTGGGTGCCTCCTCTGGCCCGCTACAAAATGGCATGCATAGCCAATTGGATATGCATACCAAGTTGCAGTAGCAGGCAGAGGCACCTCTCTTTCGGGTGCCTCTGTGACTCACTGCCTGCCGGCATACGGTGCACTTGGGCTGGGGAACAAAGTGAAAGAGGACCCCTACGGGCGCCCTGTGACTCACTAAGAAGGGAAGTGTACTTGCTGTAGTGCAATGCGAGTACACATCTGGCTTACTGGTTAGGGGTTAGTGCAAGGGCTAGGCTTAGGGTTACGGGTAAAGTTAGGGTGAGTTACTGGGGTGCACCTCTGGGTGCCTCTCTGACCCACTAAGAAGGACAGTGTACTGGCGTATGGGTTAGGGTTAGAGTTCGGGTTCAGGTTCAGGCTAGGGTTAGTGGGCTTTTTATGCCCGACTGGCACATCCCAGAAGTCTCGGTCAAAACCTGGCCAAGTGGCCATGCACTTGGTGGAATGGCTCCAAATATTTGCATGGTCCACTCCCATGGCCAGCCCATCATTGCGCAGGTGTAAGAAAATAAAAATAAAAATAAAATAAAATAAAATCAATGGAGACGTTTTGTTGCAAGAAAAACCCACTGCTGCTACTGAAAAAATTCAGGCAGTTTTAAAATAGCTATTTTCGCATGTTTCTGTGGTGCTTTGGTGTGTTTTTGGACCACGATTTCAAAATAAATATTGTGGTCACCCCATTTTGGATCCCCCGCCCGCACCGCAAGGCATGGCGAGTTGGCGAGACGACGAGGATGCCCCCCACCAGAGCAGCCCAGGACAGGAGAGGGGGGGAGGCCGGGGACCCCCCCCCAGAAACCACCCCTCTGGTAGGTGCCCTCAGGCAGGCATATTTTCGCCTGCTTTTTTGGCCGGGAATCGGGGTTTTTTTATTTTTAAAACTTTTTTTCTGTGCCACGCCGCTTGGCGAGTTGGCGAGATGACGAGGATGCGCACTTTGCGCAGCCCAGGAGAGGAGGGGGGGAGGCCGGGGACCCCCCCCCAGAAACCACCCCTCTGGTAGGTGCCCTCAGGCAGGCATATTTTCGCCTGCTTTTTTGGCCGGGAATCAGGGTTTTTATTTTTAAAACTTTTTTTCTGTGCCGCACCGCTTGGCGAGTTGGCGAGACGACGAGGATGCGCAGCCCAGGAGAGGAGGGGGGGAAGGCCGGGGACCCCCCCCCCAGAAACCACCTCTCTGGTAGGTGCCCTCAGGCAGGCATATTTTCTCCTGCTTTTTTGGCTGGGAATCGGGTTTATTTTATTTTTAAAACTTTTTTCCTGTGCCGCTTGGCATCGTACGATCGCTGTGATGCCGCCAGGAAGGACCATGACAAATCAGACCCAATTTTTCTTTAGTCGGTTCAAGTTCGAGTTCTGGCGGAGTAATTGTCGTTACCGTTTCCGTTACGTAACGGAAACGAGGAACGGAAACGGAAACGAGATTTTCGCCGAGTCGTGCCCATGTCTAGCCTGCATAATTAAACTGTAAACTGCCCAGAGACTACTTGAAGTGGTATGGGGCAGTATATAAGCAGAACACTTTTTTGCTTTTTTTTTTTGAAGCACTCATGGCATTTTCCCATCCTTGACAACACCCAGTGAACAGCAGGGCCTTCCCAGTTGTATACAGAGAAGAAACTCTTTTCTTCTCTCTCTTTAGCCTGCACCCTCACCAGCGCCTCAGTTCGCGGCTCTAGGGAATTCATTAGCTTGAAATGACCATTCTAGGAAGGAAATCAGAGCTTTTCTGTGTCTTTGAGGCCGTTAAAAACTTGATTGCCACTGCTGGCACAAAACCAGAATATTGTAAAAAAGTGGGAACAGGATCCAGCATGTTTAAGTCGCTATAAAATGACAGCAGCATTTTGCCTGATCGACTGTCGTTGGACCAGACAGTTAAATTTGGCCGGTAACTTCCTTATGGATTATATTGCAGCAGTAAAGTTGGCAGCATTGACCTTCTCTTCCTCATCTCCCATCTGCTTTGGATTCTTTCCCCTCAAAATCTCTTCTGCTAATAAAACACGTCTTTCCTCATTTTTTTTCTCTGTTCCATCCCCCCGAACTCTTCTTTCTGCTGCACCTTCTGGGGCATATAACAACATTTCTGAAGGTTTTCCCAATTTCCTAGGAATCAAGTGTGAGCTGGGATGTGAAGGGAAAGGAGAAAAAAAATCAAACATGACCTGCCAAAAGATGCTGTTTGCATGTCTACCCGAATTAAAGTCAGAAGCAGGGAATAAACAAATGTTAGTTATCCATAAGAAGACAACAGATTTTCACTTTATTTATTTATGCAGTGTACTTTTGTCTTTTCCACCAGCGCTCGGTAAGCCTCTGCTTATGAAACATTTATTTACCTATGGCAGGTAGATAAACTGGCAGCTCAAGAAACCGAGATGTGGAGCTTGAAACATGGGAATAGCGTGCTTCCTGAGAGAAATTCACCTACTGCTGGCTTGAGCATTATGCCAGGCACATTGTGGAATGGATTTTGCAGTCCTGCACTGGCTAAATTGGGACTCCTCTTGATGTCTCCTGTTTGGAAAGGCATGGCATGGATTGGCATGTGTTGCTGTATACCCACACAGGTGGAGACCAGAGAGAGAGGCATAGCTAGGTAACAGGTAAAAACACATCAGTACAGTATATTGCTTTCATATGGGAGTATGGCAGGCGCAGAAAACTTGCTCTATTCTGCATTTTGGACTAAACTTTAATTTCTCACAAAGTGCTCAATACCTGGAAAACCTGACTGTCCCCAAATATCGGCATGTTTTCTCAAGAGCTCAATTTAACTGCCTTCAGTCTGCAATTTTAGATGGGCGTTACTCTGGTGTCCCTTATGAAAACTGATTGTGTCCTTGTAATTAAAAAGAAATTGAAACACTGAATCATGTCCTTTTTGTATGTGATTTTTATAGAAATGAGCGTACTAAATTACTCAAGCCCATAATGAGTGTTTTCCCAGGTAGGACGCTGAACTGGTATTTAAAATATTTATTAAGTGACACAAACAAGGGTACCACTGAATCTGTGGCCAAGTTTCTTTTCTTTGCCCAAAGAATACGGAAGACAACCTTGTCCTCTGTTAGCTCTTAATATAATCATGAATTGCACAATGTTTGTATAATTCACTTTAACTACCTAAACTGTTTTAACTATCTTAAAATTTTGTAATGGTTTTACTCTTTTATCCTTTTAAAACTACATGCATGTATTTTTACCTTATTGGTTGGGCCTGTGGCTGCAAATAAAGATTGTTGTTGTTAAATTTCCTTCCTTTACTTTCCCTTCCCTTCCCTTCCCTTCATGACTTTCCTTTCCTTTCCCTTCCTATTGTTCTCTTCTTTTCGCTATGCTTCCATTCTCTTCTTTCTCTTCTCTTCCCTTCCCTTCTCTTCCTTCTCATTCTCTTCTCTTTGCTATGCTTCCATTCTCTTCTCCTCCCTATCATTCTCTTCTCTTCTCTTCTCCTCCTTATCCTTCCCTTCTTTATCTCTCTCTTCCCTTCCATGTCCTCTTCTCTTTTCTATCTTTCCATTCCCTTCTGCTCCCTATCCTTCTCTTCTCTTCTCTTCTCTTCTCTTCTCTTCTCTTCTCTTCTCTTCTCTTTCTTCTCTTCTCTTCTCTTCTCTTCTCTTCTCTTCTCTTCTCTTCTCTTTCTCTTCTCTTCTCTATTCTTTCATTCCCTTCTGTTCCATATCTTTCCCTTCCCTTCCCTTCCCTTCCCTTCTGTTCTCTTTTCTATCCTTCCCTTCTCTTCCCTTCTATTCTGTTCTGTTCCATTCCGTTCTGTTCCCTTCCCTTCCCTTTGTGTTCACTTTGCAGAATCCATTGCTGGCCAAGCCATGTTGTTGAGTTGCAGATTCACTCACTCCGCACCACTGGCTATGCTGGCTGCAGCTGTTTTGTCCCTTCAGATGTTGCTGTGGGATGTTCATCATGAAAGCAAATATAGCGAGCATGTGCAACTCCCCCACCCTCTTTGGCTGATACTTCACATCCATCTCGTTGCTGCTTGCGGTCCCGCTGGGGACCGGTATGAAGAAACGGAACCTCACATCCATGTTGGGACAAAGGGAGTTCGTCCCGACCACGCCCCTCGAACTGCGCCCCAAGCGGGATGAGAGATTCCCCTCCTTGGCCTCTGGAATCTCTTTGTCCTGCTTCTCCTTCCAGAAGGAGAGGACGTGCAGTTAGTCTCCTTCTGCAACAAGAGACGTTTTTATCTTATTACAGCAATACATTTAATTTTTTTGTGATTTTGACAGCGGACCTCCGAAATATCGAAAGTACGGGACCAGTCATTGCTTGTGCTTCCCTTTTCCCCTTTCCACTTCTGAAATTTGCAAGAACATTGATGTCACGTTTCCTGGATGTTCCTTGCCGCCAGGTGGCTCTCTTCCGGCCAATTAAAAAACCAGGATAACTTGTTCCTCGGCAAGCATCCATGCGGTGGCGATGTAGTGCATTTTGTTGGTAATATCCTTTACCCTACCCCCCCGATGACGATGCTTCTGTTGAGCCCCGTTTTGTGCCTGAAAAAATCCATTCCAGGTGTTTTGGGATGCTGCATTCAAGGAACACACCCCTTCTTTGCGAATAGCTTTCTTCCGTTCTTATTGAAAGTAGTAGCACTTCAATCGTTTGCATTGAATGGCCATGAAAGGTGGGCATCGTCACCCACTGCTGCCGTCCACATAGGAAAAAAAATATCACACTGAGAGTATCAAAGGAATATTGTTTTAAAAGAATCCAACCCGATGCTCGCCTCGCAGGCTGCTTCCCTGGACACGGAGAAATTTCAGGCATCAGAAATTTACACGCACTATTGGGTCAGGGGGGAGGGTAGCGTGGACAAACTTGCTTGTAATGCAATGGGAACACTTTCCCCTTCAGACCTCCATCCTCTGCAGAATGGTTCTGATTGCCAGCAAGGGTTAATGGGGACCATGGCACTCTCCTTTCTTTATAAATGACACAAAACAGTCGATCTACTGGTATGCCGGCCCAGGCACTCAGCCGGTTTGCTGCCATTGGCGAAGTGGGGCACCTAACGGAGCGACCGGCGTTAACGCCCGCCAAGGCAGGCAGTAGGATAAGAGGTGGCCATGAATGTCAAAAGGCAGTAGCCATTTCTGGAAAGCACTGGGTCAATTATAAAAAAAAGGCAGGATCTGCACACACGACTGAACACTGGCCGTGCATTGACCCATGCTCAGTCCATGCTTGCCTTGCAGGCTGCTTCCCTGGACAAGGAGAAATTTCAGACTTCTGAAATTTACAAGCACTATTTAGTAGCGGGGGAGAGTAGCAAAAATGGATGTGAAGTGACTGTCTTTGACTCATGGTATAGGGAAGGCGAGCCATCAAATTGCACTTGGGCTTATGCTACAAGCAGAATTTCAGCCGTAGATTTCAAAGTGGGCATGAACTGTTTGTGTTCTCCCTATGCTTCTCCTTGATTTTGATCACCGCCGCTGCCACCACTACCACCACCACTACCACCACCACCACCATTTGTTAAAAGCAAATGTCCACTTTGCCAAGAAAAAGATGAAACTGTCAAAACCCATCTGTTAACATCCAAAGATTGTACAAACAGATTAGATAGATAGATAGATAGATAGATAGATAGATAGATAGATAGATAGATAGATAGATAGATAGATAGATAGATAGATAGATAGGCACACATAAACCCTCTCCAGCCTCCAAAAACATCAGGCACAGACGGTGTCAGAAAATTACCAAGTCAGGATTTTTTTGGATTTGATGGACACCTTCAACATAACACACTAGACATAATAGTAATAGATCAAAGAAATGTGTGGATAACTGAGACTGCAGTTCCAGGAGATGCTGGAGTTGAAGCTAAAGAATTGGAAAAAATCAACAAAATAGTGAAATCTGGCAATTGAAACATATTGCCGTCCAGCAGTTCTGAATACACATTGTAGAGTACACATTGTAGATAAGCGGGGTATAAATGCAATAAATAAATAAATAAAATAAAATGTAGGACAGGTATGGAGTTGTTTTAGATAGGCAGATATTCACAACATGTGATACTTTTATAATCTAATCCTTATTCAGAAGTAGGTTGCATGGACAGTCAGCCAAATGATATATTCTAGTGGGGGCCTATAAACACACCTCTCTCAATTTCCTTGCGTAGGATTTTTGTGTTGGGGTAAACAGAAACTTTGGGGGAGGAATTTTCATCCAGAAAATGACATGGAGGGTGGAGGAGAAAGATAATAACTTCCAAACCAGGACCCACCCCTTATCCCTGTGGCACCTCTCAGAAAAAAATTCAAAGAGACAGAATTTCAAACTGGACATTAAGGGGAATATTTAATCATAATGATACAGCTCTTTTCTCCCCCCTCCACAGGATTTCCTTGTGCCTTGGATATCGATGTCTCTTCCAGTGTCCAATCACAAACCAAAACAGGGTAAATGCAAGATATAGCACTACTCATGGGAGTATTTTTACAAAGAAGCATGAGATTTTTTTTTACCAAGTGTAACTTGCAGAGGGACACATGAATTTCTGCCATAAAGTAGCATGGCTCGTGGGTCAGTAAGACACACTTCTAGATGAAAGGGAAATCGGCTTAAATTGGCAGAAGAATACACCCTCTGATGTCAGTCTCAGCATTCTCCCATTTGCTTTTTTGGGTAGATGTTGGTGTGGCATACAAATGCCCCAGTTTGGGCATTTAGCCTGAACGTATGTAGGGCTCAAAGGGAGGTGGGAATGAGGCAGGTGTATAAGCCTCAGTCCCCAACATCCCCACCCCATCCCAAAAGCCTGCAGATCTTGATGAGCTCAGATGGATGGTTGAGAAAACCTACCTGAGCCCACTGGGATCAAACCCAGGTCACGAGCAGAGTCTTGGCTGAAGTATTGCAGTGTAACCACTGCACTACAAGGTTCTAACAACAACTACAATGACGACAACTACTACTGTTACGACAACTACAACAATACTTCCAGCTAAATAGGATTTCTATGATTTGCAGTCCTTCCTTATTAAGGTAGCCAACCATGGAAATGCCGTAAGCTTGTTCACCTGAACTCACTTATACTGCCTTGGTACATGTTTTGTGCTGAAAACACAGAGGTCTGGATGGTGCCTGAACAGAGTGGGTGCCTAGGGTCAGAGTTCATCTGCCTGTCCACCTCACTACTGCCCATCAGGTTAAATACTTGAATAGGTCTATATTCTTCCTGCATTCTAAACTGGTGTCTCTCCTACTCTGGTGCTCATTTACACAGGAAGACAACTGATTCTAACTATTCCAAGGTGACACCTGCGTTGCTTTTCATTTCACTCCAGATCTTGGCAAACATAGCAAAAATATTATCACCTGAAAGTTGGTTATCTGAAGTTTCCAGGTGTTTGACTTGCATTCATTATGTGTGGCTGTGTCCTGAGGGTAAATAGCACATTTCTCCAAATATTTGGGAATCATCCATTTAGCAATATACCTTGTTTACTAGAAATGAGCAAAGTGCCTCTTGTTGGCAGACCAAGGCAGGCCAGTCTCTGCTGCAGTCAGTCTTCTAGAAGTGTGCACCTGCTCTCCCTCGGCACACAAATTTATTTCCAGTCCTCCTTGATGGGTTCTTTTACATGAAGGCTGCTCACGTGACATAAGGCAAGTCCGTGGCAGCCTTGATACATCTATTTTTGTGGACTGCCAGGGGCTATGTGATTGTAGGGGGATTTTTCTGTATTTTGGTCTGGCTTGGTACGTGGCAAGGGGTGTGGGCCTGGGAGCATTTTGCCTTTGAAAATTGAGTGGGGTTCAGTTGTGAATCAGGGCTTTTTAAAAAATGAGCCACCAGACAGAAAAATACTGTCTTTTCTGAAAAGTAACAACAAGTAATCCAGACTGGTTGAGAAGCTTGTCCATTCCTTTATAGTGACTGTTGCACAGTGTTTGTGTCTCTCTTCCTTCCTAACTTGTTTGTAGGACTTTTTAAAACATGCCCCTAACTTCAGATAAAAATCTGTCGAAGCCCATAATGTCTCTTGGATGGAATGTAAGTACCACACTATTGTGCTACCAAATCCCCTTGTCTTTTCCATTTGTCTTCTGTGTGTTTGCCTTTATACGTTGAAGGGACTCCCTCCCGAGGTCACCTGCCGCTTATCGTTTGAGCCAGAGCTGGAATAACCATGCCAGAGTTTCGTGCAACGGAGAAATGCTTTACTTCTTTGCAAAGAGGCTCTCAGCCGAATTTTTTTCCGGAAAGCTGAGGGCCCCGAACAAAAAACTTTTACAGTCTTTATAGCATTCATTTGCCAACACCCCTTCTTATCAGCATTAAGAACAAGGATATATCTGGGCACTGTAAAACACCCACAACGAACAGAGAAACTAAAAAAAAACACATAGTCATCACATTGTTAGGACATCGTTTACAAATCATCTTGACAGTCCATTGACAAGGGAAGGCATCTCCACCATCCAGCCTTATAATTCCTGGAAGCCCTCTTGCTGCGCTATCAGATAAGTGTGACAGTTGGCAATTTCGTGACTTGACAAAACAGGATGCAGGTTCAGGGAGATGTGTCATGCTTTGAGCCACAATTTGATGTAGGAAGAAGAGGTGAATTAAAGGACATGGCTCGGATCGGAAGATTGACCCAGAGCACAGCCATTTTGCCTACCATGGTTATATATATATATACTTATGCCAGATATTGAAATATCCCTAACATATTCCCTCCTCTTCAAATTAGACAATTAATTTGTATGCAAATTAATTCGTCTATAGACAATATACTTCTTAATATTCAACATACAATAAACTTAAGGTCAGTGACTAACAAAGAATAGTAGCAGAATATACAGAATTACATAAACATAAACATAAACATAAAAAGCAAGGTAACACATCTTTTGTGAAAAGTGTGTGGATCCCACTCTAAGCAGATGAGTCCAGTATGTTTACATTAATATATAGGAGTGTAAGTGAAACACCATTTTCCCAGGTTTACATTTCGAATGAAATACCTATAAGGATAAATGCCATTCGTGGCCAACTAATTCATATGTGTTTGTCCAAGTAAAAATGTGGGAGAGACTGCCTTTTTGCCATTTTTACGTTCTGCCATGTACCCTTTTGGCCATGTACGTTTCAGACTGACAAAATAGCTGTCCTCCCCCTTATTTTGTGAGACACTTCAAAGAGGGGGTATGTGTGTGAAATATGCTAGTGTCTTATGCTGACATAAATGTTTGCAACCATTATAAAACCATAAATGTGATTCTAGTTCACATACCCTTTTTGGCGCATATGTACAAACACATTTCCATCCTTTGCACAACTTGTTTAAACCACAGGGGTCCCAAACTTCTGGATTGCCTGTTCAGGCCCTTTTCATGTGGGTAGCACAAATACTTGTCATTTAACTTGTATGCATTCACTCATGTAGCTAATCCACAGCGAATTCCTAGGCATTTTCCAAGTGCATTATAAGCGTCAAACTAAATTACTGCCCGCCTGCCACTGTTCTTTAGGACAGTAGTGGAGTTTATATAGTAAAGAGACCCTCCACCTTCTGGATTGTCCCTTCTAGGTACTTTAGTCCTAGGCATTCCAGCCCAAAATCGTGTACCTAAATCTGTGTGGGACCTCAGGTCAGGCTTATAATATAGAGACACATTGTACCCTCTTGTGGACATTCTATTGGGCACTGGATGAAATAACCCAAAGTGTTTACCACTTTGTCTCCCTGAGTAGCTGCATCAACACAAAGCTTACATCCTTCTATGCCTTCAGGTTCAGCAGCTCCTCGCTGTAAACCCCCCCTCCTCTTCTTGTGGGGGATGGGTTTAAAAGGCAGGAAGTTTAAAAGCTGAAAGGAAAAAGTCAAATCCTCTGGAAAGAACTTCTTGACAAGCACACACAGAGGAAGGACCAATATTTTACTTTGGCCTCTCAATGTCTGAAGTAGCTTTCTTGGCAAATCAGTTTCAAGCTGTCATCTGGGCTTAGATGCAAAGTCCACAAGTCCAGTCCACGCTGATTCCCTCTGGTCTGGTCTGGTCATCTTTGGTCCTCTGCCTCTGGCACGCATTAGGATCTGCCAATGGCTTACTAGATTTAAAAACAGCCTGTCTCTGTTCTGGCCAAGAGGGTGTCAGAAGTTGCAAGTCTGCTGGCCGCATTTCAAAATAAAAGTCAGTGGCTGTTTTAAACCCACTCTCTCCCCCATAAAGAAACACTCACACAAAAGGAAAAGGAGGCAGGAAGACAGGATTTCAATCTGTCAACCTGAGGTGCAGAGTGAATCATCAGGCTGCTTGGGGACCATCGGAATTGCCAAACGCAGCCGTCAGCTGGGCAAGGGTGCGATGATCACAGACCTGATTCGCATGGATTCCCTCTGTTCCGGTTGATGCTGGCTTAAGTCGTCTGCTGCCGATGGGACATCACGGGTCTGGTCTCTCTCTGCCACAGGGTCGCCTCTGGGGTGGACCTCCTCGTCTGCTGGTTCTGATGCCTCCAACTTGAGACACATGTGGTGAATTCAGGGGGAGAAGTCATCGTGATGATGTTGGCTGGGTCGCAGAGCCTCATCCCATGCTGGCTTTAACTTCCCCGTCTGGCGGTACCCAATGCTGCATGGCGATAGAGGCAATGGTGACGAATGGCCTTACAGAGGGGTCCTCAGTTTGGCATCCACGAACAGAGCTGTCAGCCTTCCAACCCAAATCGACTCAGGACGGAAAATGTCTCCTCCAGGGTTTATCTGTGTAAAAAGAGACAGACAGACAGACACACACACACACACATATACACACAAAATTGGCCAAGCAACCTGAAAGTCTCGAAATGTTTACTGCCCATCACGTTGAACTTTAAACCAAGGCAAAACGTCATCCCTTCATTAGTTCTTAACAAGTTGAAACAATGTGTCACTAGTAGTCTGGGCTTCTAGTCTGCAGTTTGGATTTTCATAACAAAGTGAGAAGGTTCACTACAGGATTGTTCTTGAAAGACAAAAATTTCACCCCTGCCATGGAGTTCCGTAGGCAGAAAGAAGAAAAGAAAGAAGAAAAAACTGTTAAGTCCATTTTAAAAAACCTCTTTTTCTTCAGGGAAGCTCTTGAGGCAAGGTGTGGGTTAAAGCTGCTGGCTGGGCAAATTTGCATTTTAATGGTTTCAATGGCTGGGCGCCTAGGGCAAAAAGATAGTCCTTATATTCTCCTGTGGTGAATTAGTTGTAAAGAGTCATTAAAATAACAAGTCAATTCATTATCCCTGTATCTTTTGAACTTCCAAAGGCCTATGAAGAAAAGTGTGGATTGTGCTAAATGAGCAAGGCCCCTCTCTCCTTTTAAGGGGGCACGGAAAATTGTGTTAGTCCTTTTAGCTGGAAATGGAGAAAAACCTTCTTCTGGGTCTCCGATTATTTAGTAAGTATACAAATAGTCTCTAATTTTGTTGTCCTTAAATTTCTTCAATGTTTGCTTGGGAAAAATTCTTATGTCACATATGGTTATCACAGGTCAGTCATAGACTGGCTTCCTGACTGTCTTTGGATCATTTTATTCCTACATTTTGCACTCATTCCCCTGACTGGTGTGTTCAAAATATAAGCTTTACCTCCAAGCTTTGTCTAACAGCCTGAGAAATTGTTCAAAAAAGTTAACACATTGCTTTTTCATCCCGAAACGGGAGGCTGGATACGCCGATTTTGGTGGGTAAAATCCCACTCTTTGTTCTCCTGTCCTTAAAACAACAGCTTGGCACTTTTTCTTTCCTTCGTGCTTTAAATTAAATTACCTTGTTCTTCCTCAAAGGTTCTCAGCTGCTTTTGAAAAGGAAAAGGGCATTCCTTCAACTCTCCGTATGGTATCTCATGGATATTGCCAGCCGCCAGAGTTGGCATGGTTTCTGATTCAAATTCTCTGCTCTTGATTGTGAATAATTTAAAAATAATATTTGTGCCAATCCGTCCGTGCTACACACAATAAACAGTGGCTCCCCTTTAGCACTGCCTGGCTCTAAAAAGGAGTGTTTCTTGGGTGTTTTTTTTTTCACCTCCTAAGTTTTATTACGGGACTTGATCTTTTAAGAAATGTTATTCTCAAATACCTTATGATGTTTTTATTTTAAAATGTCCCTTCGGCTGGTAAATTTTGTTGTGTAACAAGCCAGCCTAATTTACACAAAACATATAGGATGTTGCTTTCTTCTAAGTACCTAAAAATATTCTTCCTAATGTTAATACTTCCCCTGGCCTTTTAAAATAGCTGGCGGGGTCTTCGATTTGGTGGAATTTTTTTCCCCTCTATATTAATTAACTAATCGTATTCTTGCAACTTCATACACCTCTTGCTAGCAGGTCAAAATTGTTTTGTCCTTCTTGAGGGCTGGAATCTTAACTCAGGGTGGTAATGTCCTACATTCTCTTATAAGTAGGGTCCTTCTTAAAAGTTACATTCGTTCCTGTTTCATTTAATACCAAAGTCATTTTTCCTGGTGGCTAAATTCCAGTTTGCCATGAACCACATCAAAAGGGGTGTGCGATTTGCTTTGATCTGTCCCCATTTTAAAAGTTCTTATTCGTGTGCCTGTTACATGATGGGACATCTGGGTCCTGTCTGTGTTGACACTTAGGATCACTAACCCTGCTTACATTTAATTGTTGCTTGTGTCCTCAATCTTCCTTTGTTCAAAAAATTCCTCATGTCTCTTGGGGGCCCCTTTCCCTGTTTCTTGCTCATCTTTTGGAGGTTTGCCTGACGGTCCTGGCTGTGAAAGATCTTTTGGTGTGGGGAGATCATTATCTTTTGGAAGGGAAACGGGTGCTGGACCTTGCAAAGGCAAAGCTGCAGGAAGGGGGCCGCTGGATTTCCAGGAGGGATAGCCGCAAGATAAGGAAATGGTGGAGTGAAGACATCATATCTTCAAGGCAGCTTTCTAAAGCTGCCTCCTTTTTCTTCAAAGCCAATAGCTTAGCTTGGGGTTGCAATTCTCTACAAAATTGAATCCATGAAGGATTTTTCTTCACATTTCCTTTCCAAGCTTCAATTTAGGGAATGTGTTCAAGGCAGTTTTTAAGGATTTTTAACCACAGTTGCCTGATGATACTTTCATTAAAAGTCCCTCCTGCAACACTGGCTACTCAATCTGACATAAAGTCTGCATTCTTTCTCTCTCAATTTTTGATCCCAAAGTCATAGTTCCTGATTGCAGAGTGCCAATTTAACAGGAAACAGTCCAGGGGAGATGTTGGTTTGCTTGAATCTTGCCCCATGGCTTTTAATTGCTAATCTCAAAAGTGTTCCTATAAAACTCCCACACACTGCTACTTTGACCCGCACCTGAATTTTACACAATTTTCACGCATACACCACTCGATACTGACAGCGACTCGGTGGGTCGCCCCAAACGAGAACTGCGCTTGTCCACACTCGCTCGGTTAGGGAAAACGCTAAGTTCCAACCTTCCAATCACTCACACACTCATTGGGTCAGTAGCCACTCAAATCGCCCACATTTCAAACCACCCTCCCAACCTGTTCTGGAGCCCACTGCCTACCCAGAACCTTATTTCTACTATTCTAAAACTTTGACAGCTGAGAATTTCTTCTTGTCACCGCACACCAAGTGGGTCTCCTGCCCCACTCGAACCCTTGAGGTGTTAGAGCACTGCTCTTCTCCCCTCTTCAAAACTACAGAACCACCGTTCTGCCAACCCTTTACATGCCAGGAGGTCACCCCCCAGCCTAGAGATCCCAGAGAATTACTCTCCTTCCCGCTGCCCATACCAAACAACATTTACTTATTTCACAAGGGATGCTAGGACATATACACACTGCCCTCCTCCCCAATAACTCAGAACCGTCGTTCTGTTACCCTTTTACACACTTCAGAGGCTCACCCCCGAAGTTCCCACTTTGGACCAGTCTGATATCTACCAAATTCCTTCACGAACTTTTCCCCAGCCGGCAATCAGCAGTTTCTCCCCGAGCGGTCCATCTCCACCACCACGTTAAGTGAAGAATTCCCCTTTTTCAAAATGAAAAGGTGCGCGCTGGAAATCTTCCCAAATCGCTGGCTGTTCGGCCCCGCTCGGTCTGGCCTCTGGCTCTAAAGGGAGGGCAATCCCGGCACGAGCCCCCAAATGAAGGGACTCCCTCCCGAGGTCACCTGCCGCTTATCGTTTGAGCCAGAGCTGGAATAACCACGCCAGAGTTTCGTGCAACGGAGAAATGCTTTACTTCTTTGCAAAGAGGCTCTCAGCCGAATTTTTTTTCGGAAAGCTGAGGGCCCCGAACAAAAAACTTTTACAGTCTTTATAGCATTCATTTGCCAACACCCCTTCTTATCAGCATAAAAAACAAGGATATATCTGGGCACTGTAAAACACCCACAACGAACAGAGAAACTAAAAAAAAACACATAGTCATCACATTGTTAGGACATCGTTTACAAATCATCTTGACAGTCCATTGACAAGGGAAGGCATCTCCACCATCCAGCCTTATAATTCCTGGAAGCCCTCTTGCTGCGCTATCAGATAAGTGTGACAGTTGGCAATTTCGTGACTTGACAAAACAGGATGCAGGTTCAGGGAGATGTGTCATGCTTTGAGCCACAATTTGATGTAGGAAGAAGAGGTGAATTAAAGGACATGGCTCGGATCGGAAGATTGACCCAGAGCACAGCCATTTTGCCTACCATGGTTATATATATATATACTTATGCCAGATATTGAAATATCCCTAACACGTAAACATATAACTATAGTGGAATATGATTTTAAAGATCGAAGCATCTTATATACATGGAGAATGAACAGGCTTGTTGTCACTGTACATGTATTACAATTGCCACTTCAGCATTTTCCTTAATCAGTGTTGTGCTCTGGATTATCCACTTGTGCTAGACCAGGCCTGCCCCACAAGTAGACCGTGGGCTACCAGTAGCCTGTGAAAGGTTCAAAAGTAGTCCATCGGCCACCAATGAAAAAGGGGATGTTCTCCACCCCTCCCTCCCCCTTCCCAATGACCACCACTGCTCCAGCAAAGTTCTGGGTCTGCCAGCCCACTATCTCAGCTGAGCGGGGCAGTTCAAGGGCCGTGGTGTGGTTCCCCTGCTCCCCCCGATGGCCAGATGATTGAGTGGGTGCAAGGGAAGCATGTGCATGGTCAGCCTTTCCATGGGAATGCATTGAAAATCAATTAATATGTTCCAGAAGGAACGGATTTCAATGCATTCCTATGGGAAACTGCTGCTCTACTTACATTTTTTAATATACTTATGAGCATGTGCTTGGAACTAGAGATGGGCACGACCAGAAAAAATGACGTTTCAATTTTTCATTTGTCGGAATGGGTCCGTTTCGTTCCGTTTCCGTTTGTCGCGATGTTTTTCGAAAATTTGTCGTTTCGACGTTTCGTTCGTCGTTTCTACCGCGATTTAGCGCGATTTGGCTTCCCAGAGCATGAGGGCGTCCTGCAATGACCCAGAGCAGGCGGAAAACACTTTAAACTGGGTGATGAATAAGATATTTAATAAATATATCATAGCATAAGACTGCATCCTATGCAATAAAGCAAACAAAGTGGGCAGAATGCAATATCCTTTTTTTCTCTTGGTCAATGCTGACTGAACCGGCCACCCTACTTGGTCTGGCTGCCTGTTATACTTTTTTTTTGAACCCTTTATCCATCCCATTTCCCCTCCACCTCTCAGAGGCAGCAGGAGACACAGTATTCCGTTCCTTCCTCAAATCTGGATGAGGGTCTACTGTACTCCTCTCAATGTCCCCTCCCCATGACACTCCTTGTAAAGCCAAGCAAATGCCACCCTGGTCAACTAGCGGTCAGAGATTCAGATGCTTCCCCCCCCCACACTCATTTATTTATTTATTTTATTTATTGTTATATTTGTATCCCGCTTATCTCCAACAGAGGACTCTAAGCGGCTAACAACAAGTATCACAAAACAACAGAACACAAATCACTAGTATAATAAGTTAAAACATATATCCTCCTAGGATCCTAAAATCCTAAAGTCCTAAGACCTCCAAGTGCATCCCAACACGTCAAAGACGTAATTCCTGACAAATAAAATTGGAGGCACCAATGGTCATACTGCTACTACCAATAGTAATAGCGATGGCGGAAAGGGCAAAAAAATAAATAAAATTAAATTAAAATTCGCCAAAGGCCTCTCGAAATAGAAAGGTCTTTAAGGATTTTCGAAAGGCCTGCAGGGACTCTGCAGAGCACACTTCGCTAGGGATGGCATTCCATATGGATGGGGCTGCCGGGGGGTGGCAACCCGGAGCGAGTGCGCTCGCACCTGCCGAACTGGGCGGGCCGAGGTGGATCGCTGGATGATACGCTCTGACAGGTATTCCGGTCCCAAGCCATGGAGGGTTTTATAAACTAAAACCAGGACCTTGAATCTAATCCGGGCTGCAACGGGCAACCAATGCAGGCGAGCCAGGACTGGGGTGATATGGTCATAACGACACACACCAACCACCAGCCTGGCTGCCGCATTCTGTACCCGCTGCAGACGCCGGAGAAGAGTCAAGGGCAA
Organism: Phrynocephalus forsythii; assembly: GCA_029282475.1. Lineage (NCBI taxonomy): Eukaryota > Metazoa > Chordata > Lepidosauria > Squamata > Agamidae > Phrynocephalus > Phrynocephalus forsythii. The sequence continues at coordinate 24,946,325 of JAPFRF010000004.1, forward strand.
CCCCATGTAGAGCGCGTTACAGTAGTCCAGCCTCGAGATCACCAGGGCTTGGACCACTGTTCTCAGAGAGTCAACATCCAGGTACAGGCGGATCTGGGCGATCTGGCGAAGATGGAAATAAGCGGCCCTGGTCACCGACACCACCTGGGCCTCCATGGTCAGCGCCGGGTCCAGGACCACGCCCAGATTCCGCACCCTCTCCACAGGCTGGAGGGAAACCCCCCCAGCTGCGGAAGAGGGCCACCGTACCCAGATGGTGAGCTCCCAAAGAACATAACCTCTGTCTTCTCGGGGTTGACCTTAAGCCTGTTCGCCCCGGTCCAAGTCAGGACCGCGTCCAGGCACTCATCAAGAATCCTCACAGCTTCCACTGCAGAGGTGGAAAAGGAGAGATAGAGCTGCGTGTCATCAGCGTACTGATGACAGCAGACTCCAAATCTCCTAACGACCCCAGCCAGCGGCCTTACGTAGATGTTGAACAGCATAGGGGACAGCGACGACCCCTGTGGAACCCCACAAGGGAGTATCCAAGGAGCCGACAACTCCCCCCCATGCAGAACGTACTGTGGACGGTCCTCCAGGAAGGATCAGAGCCAGCTGCAAGCAGTGCCCCCGATACCAACCTCGGAGAGCCGATCCAACAGGATACCGTGGTCGACGGTATCAAAGGCCGCTGACAAATCCAGGAGAACCAACAGGGTAGAGCAACCCCTGTCGGCCGCCCGGATTAGGTCGTCTTGCAGCGCGGCCAAAGCTGTTTTGGTCCCCCGACGAGGCCTGAACCCGGACTGGCAAGGATCGAGGCACTGCCAATCCTCCAGGTATGACTGCAACCGAACTGCCGCCACCCTCTCGATCACCTTGCCCATAAACGGGACGTTGGCAATTGGACGATAGTTGGTTAGATCGTCCGAAGGGAGGCCAGATTTTTTAAGAATGGGCTTTACCACCATCTCCTTCAGACGGGAGGGAAAACCCCCCTAGCTGAAGGAGGCGGTAGCAATAACCGAGGCCCATTTGGCCATAGTCCCGCTGGCAGATTTAATAAGCCAGGCTGGGCAGGGATCAAAAGGAGTGGACGCCGGTCGCCAGTGAGCCATAGCCTTGGAGGCCTCGACAGCAGAAACAGGCCCAAGCACATCCAATCGAGGCGACGAAGGTGGCCCAGCAACCGGAGATGCCGGGGCAGTGCTACTGCAACCGGAGTCGAAGCCGGCCCGGATGGCCTCTATTTTAGAACAAAAAAAGGCTGTGAAATTCTCACTACTGAACTCAGTAGGAGGAGGCCTAGCCAGAATAGGATTGGTGAGGTCCCGAACCACACGGAAGAGCTCCGCTCAATCTCTCGGGGAATCATCGCCAGTTGGAGTATCCCGAGGAGACTGGTTCGCTCATGGAGCGGAAGTGGTCTCGGTGTTGTCTCAGGTGGCTGCGGGCGGAGGCTTCCCTCCCGCTCAGCATGATCCGGAGGACATGTGGGCCCATCTTCAGCTGCTCTTGTATGCTTTCAGCAAAGCCACGAAGCCAGAACGGTGGGGAACAACGGGGAGGGATTCTTTCAGCCACCTACTTTGGAGGCCAGTTTTTCAAAAACAGGAGACCACTTCCACCAACCCAGTGGAGACACAGTCCACGCACGCGGCAAAGACACCATGAAGCCAGAACAGTGGGGAACAACGGGATTCTTTCAGCCTGGTACTTTTCTCTCTCGAGGAAGCCTCGAGGAGGAGACCACATCCACCAACCCAGTGGAGACAGAGTCCACACAGGCACGTGGCAAAGCCCCGAAGCCAGAACAGCGGGGAACAACGGGGAGGGATTCTTTCAGCCTGGTACTTTTCTCTCTCGAGGAAGCCTCGAGGAGGAGACCACATCCACCAACCCAGTGGAGACAGAGTCCACACATGCACGCGGCAAAGCCACGAAGCTAGAATGGCAGGGAACAACGGGGAGGGATTATTTCAGCCTGGTACTTTTCTCTCTCAGCGAAGGTTCCAGGAAGGAGACCACTTCCACCAACCCAGTGGAGAGACAGTCCACGCATGCGGCAAAGCCGCCACGAAGCCAGAACGGCAGGGAACAACGGGGAGGGATTCTTTCAGCCTGGTACTTTTCTCTCTCAGTGAAGTTTCCAGGAAGAAGACCACTTCCACCAACCCAGTGGAGAGACCGTCTACGCACGTGGCAAAGCCACCACGAAGTCAGAACGGCGGGGAGCAACGGGGAGGGATTCATTCAGCCTGGTACTTTTCTCTCTCAGCAAAGTTTCCAGGAAGGAGACCACTTCCACCAACCCAGTGGAGAGACAGTCCACGCACGTGGCAAAGCCACCACAAAACCAGAACGGCAGGGAACAACGGGGAGGGATTCTTTCAGCCACCTACTTTGGAGGCCACTAAGCCAGAGTTTTGACTGCCCACATGCCCAGCGGTCAGAGATTCAGATGCTCCCCCTCCAACTCATCCTGATGAGTTCCCCTCAATCTCTCGGGGAATCATCGCCAGCTGGAGTATCCCGAGGAGACCGGTTCACTCATGGAGCAAGCAGAGTAGCAAACCTTCTCTCTCCTTGACCATGACCAGGTTGCGCATCTCGAGGCCCATCTCCAGGGCAGAGACACACCACTGCCCTCCACCCCGTCCGGCGTCCCTGCCATGTCACCGGAAGTGGCCTAACCCTAATCCTAACCCTAACCCTAACCCTGTAACTGTTTTCATTTTGGCCCTACTTGCAAGAAGGGCCGCCTGGGAAGAAAAGGACCCCCCCGGGGCTGCCAGCAAAAAAGGGACCACTGGTTTTTCAAGAACTGATTGGCAAAGGCAGCCATTCAGAGAGCAGGAAGGACGGGTGGTGGGGTTGGACCTACTGCCTTGAACGGTTGGGGTGCAGGCAGCTGAGCCCAATTCGTGACAGTTCACGCAGCAAATCCACGAAGCCAGAGCACAAAGGAAATTTTCTTGGTTGGGGAGGGATTGTTTCAGCGGCTTCCTTTGGAGGCCACAAGGCCAGAGTTTTGACTGCACTGTGCATACACAGTCTACGCACGCACGCAGCAAAGCGACGAAGCCAGAACGGTGGGGAACAACAGGGAGGGATATTTTCAGCCACCTAGTTTGGAGGCCAGTTTTTCAAAAACAGGAGACCACTTCCACCAACCCAGTGGAGAGAGAGTCCACGCACGCACGCGGCAAAGCCATGAAGCCAGAACGGCGGGGAACAACGGGAGGGATTCTTTCAGCCTGGTACTTTTCTCTCTCAGCGAAGCTTTCAGGGAGGAGACCAGTTCCACCAACCCAGTGGAGACAGAGTCCACGCACGCGGCAAAGCCACCACAAAGCTAGAACGGCGGGGAACAATGGGGAGGGATTATTTCAGCCACCTACTTTGGAGGCCACCAAGCCAGAGTTTTGACTGCCCAGTGGAGACACAGTCCACCCAGGAAAGCCTCAAAAAAAAACCAGAGTGCAAATGTTAGGGAGGGATTGTTTCTTCCGCCTTTGGAACCCGGAATGCTAGTTGGAAGGAATCTCCCCTCCTTCTGCAAAGGGATTTCCCAACCTGGACTGTAACCGGTGGGAGTGAACCCCCCCCCATGTTGGAGGAGAGAGTACCCCAACTCTAAACCAAATAGTTGATGATGACTGTGCCTTGTAAAGTTGGTCTCCTGAAGTGATTTTCTGCCTACAGGCGGGGGCAGCCGGGGTTGTTGCCTGGGGAAGTCGAGGAAAGTGGCTGACAGGGCGCATGTCAGCTCGGAGGCTGAACTTGAAGCACAGAACTGCTGATAGGCTGAAGGAGAAGCACCTGGAGGGCCTCCTCCAAGCTGGGAGTAACGGGAGCCTGACAGGCAGGCAGGTAGGCAGACGGGCGGGCAGGCAGCCAGGCAGGCAGGGAAGCAGGAAGTCTGGCTTGCAGGTAGGAAGGCAGGCTTGCAGGGTACCCACCCAGGCTAGGGAAGGCACAAAGCCAAAGTGCCAGAAGGGAGGATTGCTTCTGCCTTTGGAGGCAGAGTTTCTCCACCCCAGGAGACCGAGTTTCGTTAACCCAGGAGACAGAGTGGATGCAGGAGAACAGGGCTGTTTCTTTAAGGCTGTAAGGACTAAGCCCCTGCTAATCAGTCTCTGAGGTAGGTTGTTGTAAAGTGCATCCCGACCACTTTGTAAGCAGAGTGGCTCCAAAACCACAGGGAAGGGAGGAACGCATCGAGGAAGGCAGGTATTAGGGTGTAATACACTCAAACTAGCCGTGGTCAACATGGAAATATTGGGCCTACACTGACCCTAGAAAAAAATATTCCTGGGCTGCTATAAAGACCAGGGAAGCCCTATAAAAACAGGGCTAATTATGTAGCCCTTATTAGATCCATACATGCAGCGGAATTACAGGCATTCAGGCAGATAAAGGTGGAAGGCAGGCAGGCAGGCAGGCGAAGCATTCAGGCAGGCAGTCATACAGACAGAGCAGACAGCGAGGCATAACTGCGTTGCACTGGTGGAATGTTTGGATGGGAGGCATACAGGCATTGGTTCAATGGGGTTAGGGTTAGGGGAAGTTGCACGGATGCAACCCCAACAGTCTTGTCCGGTTCAAAATTATAAACATTGAGTGGTCCTCCCTGGTTTGGAGCTAGGAAAGGGCTAGAAAAATTGGGCCTACAGGTACAGTATGATTCCCTACAAATGACACATTGAGTGGTCCTCCCTGGTTTGGAGCCAGGCAAGGGCTAGAAAAATTGGGCCTACAGATGCAGTATGATTCCCTTCAAATGACACATTGAGTGGTCCTCCCTGGTTTGGAGCCAGGCAAGGGCTAGAAAAATTGGGCCTATAGATACAGTGTGATTCCCTTCAAATGACACATTGAGTGGTCCTCCCTGGTTTGGAGCCAGGCAAGGGCTAGAAAAATTGGGCCTACAGATACAGTATGATTCCCTTCAAATGACACATTGAGTGGTCCTCCCTGGTTTGGAGCCAGGCAAGGCCTAGAAAAATTGGGCAGTAATCAAACCCTTCAAATTGAGTGGGAATGCAGAAGGCAGACAGACAGGAAGGCAGGCAGGCAGGCAAGCAGGCAGTTAGGCACGTAGGCACAGGGCCAGGCAGGCAGGCAGGCTGGTAGGCAGGCAGGTAGTGCTGGCAGGAAGTTGGGCTTGCAGGGAGGAAGCCAAGCTGGGAGGCAGGCATAATTGCAGGCAGGCAGGCATAAGTGTTGCTCTGGTAGTGCATGTTAGAGCAAGGGAGGCCTGTTTGGAAGGAACCGGAGGAAGAACGACTGTGGACCTAGGTCTTGGAGTGTTGGGGTAATCCCAACATGGAAAGGTTGAAGCGGATGAAAGTCAACCTTTCCACGGTCTCCGGGTCCAGACGAGAGTGGCGCGGCCTCAGGACATCTCCCATGTGGGAGAAGACACGCTCACTCTGGACACTGGTGGGTGGGATGGACAAGAGGTCCAACGCCAGAGTCAAAAGAGTGGGCCAGATGTCTGCCTTTCTGGCCCAGTAGTGGAGTGGGTCCAAGGTGAGGGGTTGGAGGGGCTCTGCCATGTACTCCCTCACCATGGTCAGAGCGGGGTCCGGTTCTTCCCCCTCCCTTGCCTCCACTGAGGAGGAGACTGCCATGGCTAGGGCAGAGGCCAGGTAGTTTGCTGCTGGTTGTAAGGAACCTGGTCTCTGGGTGTACACTCCTCCAGTAGAGGAGGAAGAGGATCCTTGCGAGGATTCCTCTTCTGCATTGCTCTGGCTTTCGTGCACCCTTGGGAATGCCTGGGTCTGATTTGAGGCAGCCCTGCGGACTTGATGGCATAGCTCCGTCTTCCAGGAGTTTAGGTCGGCAGCGCTGCCCACCAGGGAACCCTTGACGCGAGGGTCGCACAGGCATGCCATCTGGTACACCTTTTCCCTCCTCAGTGGGCTAAGGCGGGTATCCACGCTGGTCAACAGCCTGTCTGCCAAGGCCCTGCACTTTGGGAGAAGATCGGCTTCTTCCCGGATACTGGCTTCTAGGCGTTGGCGAAGGGCACTTACCCAGGCTGGCGTTGTAGCTGCTGAGGACATGGGTGGTCTCCTCAAAAGGCTGCAGGATACCCACCATCTGGGAGAGGGCGAGCCACTCAGTAGCACCAATGTCCAACACCCTTCCCTCAGGCAGGACGGGAGTGTTGGATATGACGTATTCCACCACTTGCCTCTGCTCCACCAGGCGCTTGACCATTTCGTAGGTGGAGTTCCACCGGGTGGTCACGTCCTGGATCAGGACGTGTTCTGGTCGGCCCGTCTCTGCCTTCCTCTCACGCATCATCCTGGATGCCTTGACACTGCTTGAGAAGTGCCCGACTATTTTCCTGCACTTGTCCAGCAAGGCCTTGGTCTCCAGGGTCCCCTCATCCCAGGAGTCCTTTGGTGCTCCCAACCCAATGGCATCGCCCACCACTAGGTGTAGTTTGTGTGCTGCACACACGATGCCCTGGAGCCCTGCCCTATCAACCGTGTTGATCATGTTACGGTCTGCATCAGTAACCATGAATCCACGATTGACCTCCCCCTCAGGTGCCCACTCTCGCAGTGCCGTCTTGAGGACCTCAGCAATGTGGATGCCTTTGGCACTGTCCTCCATGCTTTGCGCCTGGAGAAACACCACCCTGTGCTCTCTTGGGGTGCTCCCTTGTGGCTCCCCCTGCAGCTGTTCTTGGGATGCCCTAGTGTCAAGGACCTCCTTGGGTTGCCACCAATGAGCCGTCAGAGAGAGGTATCCGTGGTGCCCACCGGTCCAGAGGTCGGAAGTGAAGTGGATCTTCCTTCCTCTGGCCGCCTGCAGCAGGGCCCGGACCATGTCCCTGATGGACTCAAAAAGGGACGGAATCACCCGCCTGCTGAAGGTACGCCGGGATGGAGGCTCGTACCATGGAGCCACGTGCTTCATCAGGTGCCTGAAGCCCGATGACTCTACAAAGGAGAGAGGCAACCCGTTCATGGCCACCATTTCACCAACCATGCAAGTGGTGTCTCCTGTGCCTTGGCCCTATTACGTTGGCTGACAAAACTCCCACACAGCGGCACCACTTCCTGCAGAGTGGCCTGCCTCTTCCCACTCTCAGTGGAGCTGTCTCTGGAGTCCTCCTTCCCCATGCCTGCTTCCCCCCTCTTCCTCCCTGAGGAACCAGGGCCTGACACTGGCCCAGGCAGAGTCCCAGGGTGCCTTCGCATGAGGTGGCTACGCAAGGCACTTGAGGAGAGGTGTTTGGGGTCATTCCCTCTGCGCACGACCACCCCACATTTCTTGCACACCGCAAGCCTCGAGTCTTCTGGGCTGTTATCAAAATGCTCCCAGAGAGAGCCGTGAGGCTTATGGAAAGTACTGCCCCCTCTGGTACTGCCTGCCGCTGCTGTGCTGGTGGTGGTGTGGCTTGTACCCTTCTGGGACAATTGACTGCTGCTGTCACTGGTGGTACTCTGGGTGGAAAGAGGGCTGCTCCTTCCATCATTGCCTGAAGCCTGCCTTTCATCTGTTCCTGCCAGCAGGTCCTCAGAATCCGGCATATGTAGATGCAAAGAGCCCGTTTCTGATTCCAAGTCCTCGTCTTCCTCCTGATAAACGGGGTGTGTGTCCATGTCAAAGCCTGGTGGCAATGGGGCTCACATGCAGTCATCCATGCTTCCCTCAGTGACAGAAGATGGTCCAGTGGTGCTGGTTGTGCAGCTGCTGCTTGGAGAGGGAGTGGCAGCAATATCACTATCTGCACTACTTCCTGTGCCTTCCTTCAGAAATGTGCCCCTATTTATTTTAGTGGGGGTCCCCCTCCCCTTCCCTCTGGCTGTGCCACCCCTCCTCATTTTTTTTATTTCTCAAAAGTATTAGAAATATATTTTCTTTTTATATTTGTGTTAAGTAACAAACTATTCTAATAAACTTATCCTTTTGACCCACAAGCTTAATCTCACACTGTGTTCTTTTGTACAAGCTTTCAATGCTGCCCTGCTGGCCCTTGGTATAAGTTTCTCATTTCGGAATTCAACTTGATCCACTGAAATGGAGGAAAAACTAGAAAACAAATGGTATTATTTGAAATGAAACTAAATCCAGACCAGAAGTCTGGAAGAACTGCTCTTCCCTTCTTCAGCACTCAGTCAGCAAAACTGCAGTGCATGCAGGCACATTCAGAGAATAAAATAAAAATAGTTTAATAATTTTCTGGATTCAACTTGTAGTTGTAGTCAGGGAATAAACTGCAAATAATTTTCTGAATTCTTCTGATCCACTTAAATGGAATGTGTCTCTGTGTTCAAGGGCAAACACAGCACAACAAGTTTATAAACAAACAATGAAGTAATTATTTAGTAAACTAAATAATATTGTAATAAAATATTCTCCACTTAGGATAGAGGTTCTGTTCTTGGCTTGCACCCCAAATGTGTGTGTGTGTGCAGCTTGGCAGGTGGCTTCAGCCAGACCCAAAAATAAGCCTGAAGAGAAAAGACAGTAGTGTGGTACTATGCCTCCCACAGTACAATATAGTTTAGTAGTTGTAGATCAGGGAATGAACTAGAAATAATTTTCTGGATTCAACTTGGTGCATTGAAATGGAATGTGCCTGCCTGTGTGTTCAAGCGCACACACAACAACAGAACAAAGAAGCAATGAGTAGTTGTAGACAGGGAATAAACTGAAAATAATTTTCTGAATTCTTCTGATCCACTTAAATGGAATGTGTCTGAGTGTTCAAGGGCACAAACACAACACAACAAGTTTATAAACAAACAATGAAGTAAGTAATTATTTAGCAAACTAAATAATATTGTAATAAAATATTCTCCACTTAGGATAGAGGTTCTGTTCTTGGCTTGCACCCTAAATGTGTGTGTGTGTGCAGCTGGACAGGTGGCTTCAGCCAGACCCAAAAATAAGCCTGAAGAGAAAAGACAGTAGTGTGGTACTATGCCTCCCCAGAAAGATATCGGGGTGTAAGTACAATATAGTTTAGTAGTTGTAGATCAGGGAATGAACTAGAAATAATTTTCTGGATTCAACTTGATGCACTGAAATGGAATGTGCCTGCCTGTGTGTTCAAGCACGCACACACAACAACACAACAAAGAAACAATGAGTAGTTGTAGTCAGGGAATAAACTGAAAATAATTTTCTGAATTATTCTGATTCACTTAAATGGAATGTGTCTGTGTGTTCAAGGGCACACACACACAGCACAACAAGTTTAAAAACAAACAATGAAGTAAGTAATTAGTAAACTAAATAATATTGTAATAAAATATTATCCACTTAGGATAGAGGTTCTGTTCTTGGCTTGCACCCCAAATGTGTGGGTGTGTGCAAGCAAATTGAAGTTGGGAAAAATAGAAAATAAATGGTAGTATCAGAAAAATCCTCCTCTCCCCACAAACAGCGAGAGAAGAGGACAAATGAAAAAAACCCTAACTGCTTCCCTTTGCCAGACAAAGCTGCAGGGAATCAAAGAAATTATTTTCTAATAAAACATCAATTCCCTCCCTGCCTGCCTAAAGCCTAAAACCTCCAGGCCCCCCTCCTCGAATAATCTCTGCAGTGCACAAGCACTGCTACCAGCACAGCACAGCCCTCCTCCCTCCACATCCAAGACCCGACTGCGACTTCTGGAAGGTGCCTCGGCTTTTTATGCCCTCTGGCACATCCAGAAGTGTCAGTCAAAACCTGGACATGCCATTGGTGGAATGGTTCAAAAAAATTGCATGGTCCCATCCCATGCCCAGCCCAAATGGGCAGGTCTAAAAAATAAAATAAAATAAAATAAAATAAAATCAATGCGACGTTTTATTGCTATAAAAAACCCACTGCTGCTACTATTAAAAATCAGGCATTTAAAATAAATAAATTTCACATGTTTCTGTGGTGATTTGGTGTGTTTTTTGACCACAATTTCAAAAGAAAAATTGCGGTCGCCATTTTGGATCCCCCCCACCGCATGGCATGGCGAGACGACGAGGATGATGCCCCCCCCCAGCCTGGTGCCAGCAGCCCAGGACAGGAGAGGAGGGGGGAAGGTCGTGGACCCCCCCCAGAAACCACCCCTCTGGTAGGTGGCAAAGCCTCAGGCAGGCATATTTTCGCCTGCGTTTTCGGCCGGAAGGGAGTCGGGTTTTTTAAAAAAACTTTTAAAAACTTTTTCTGTGCTTCGCATTGCGCGATCGCTGCGATGCCACAAACAGAAACGAAAAACCCGACCTAATTTTTCTTTTTTCGGTTCGAGTTCGAGTTGTAACGGCTTAATTACCGTTACCGTTTCCATTATGTATGGAACAAAAAAAAAACAGTAAAGGAAACAAAAATTTCGCCGCCTCGTTCCCATGTCTACTTGGAACGGATAAAATTCATAAGTAGAGGTATTAATGTAGTAGCCCTCAGGCACTTTGGGCCAGAAAAAGTAGACCTCGGCCTATTCAAAGTTGGACAGTCCTGTGCTAGACCATCATTTTGGAACATCCCCCCCCCCCCCACACACCAAGCAATAGAGGCCATGGTACTTTTACTTTGGCAAGGTTTGTGACATTAGCAGCTGTTGTTGATCTAAAGTTTAAACTGAAATACTTGGCATGTTATAGTTTTTACAACCTCCTATGCTGCCTACAGAAGGTGCGGCTGGGGTGACCTTTCAGAGTTGGGGTGAGTGTCAATCTATACAGTGCTAACCAATAGTTGCCTCGTATCTCTGAATTTAAAGAGAGCCCTGCTTATGTTACACTTTCTGCTCAGTGCTTTCCCCTTCTTTTCCTTCTCTAGAGTCTCTTGAGATCTGCCATTGAAAGCAGTTACGCTTGTCAAACTGCTGTTTGATTTATATAGAACTGTAAGTACGGTAGATGCTTTTTATTCTTTCACCTACTAATGCCTCTGAGTGATTTACTGAGACCATTAGTAGCCACTAATGAAAAAAGGGGTGGACTGCTCTGGAAACTTGAAGCTATTCAGCTCTGTGAATCCCTGCACTTCTGTGCAGCTAGAGGAATTTAAGAAGAAAAAACTCTACAATATGTCTAAGCAGAGGTAAATAGGTCACAGTTTGGACCACTTGTGAAGCAGCCTGATGCAATGTGTTTGCCAGCAGTCACAACAGCACAGAGAAAAATACGCTCCAACCGGAACCCAGTACATGCCCAACCTGAGACCTTTTTTATTCAACTGTACGGCTTCTAATTTGGAGGCTGGAGCTAGAGTGATTCCCAGCAGGGGGAAGGTTGCTTTAAGGGATATCACTCCTGGCAAAGCACCCCTTTTGGGTGCCATCAGGCATGTGCCCTTGCAAACATCCGATCACACATTAATTCTACATTCATTTGCCCATTTAATTAACTCTAGCCTCCATTGGTATGAACTTCACATTAGACTTGAGCTGTAGGTTGGGGTTGGATTTATTCTGTTCTGAGCGGATGGGAATTGCTTATACTCTTTTGACAATGTTGCAGACCAGCTTCTGACCTAGTTTTTCAAGCTTGGTACACTTGCTTTTGTCACCTGACTATGGTAGCAACATTTTTACGAGCTTCAAGCACTTCCTGTCAATGTTTGATGGACCATGCTCAAGACTTACACACTATACAGTGGTACCTCTGATAGCAAATTTAATTCGTTCCCAGAGGCAATTTGTTATCTGAAAAAAAATTGTTATCCGAAACATGGTTTCCCATTGAAATGAATGGGAAACCGATTAATCCATTCCAGAGGTCTGAAAAAGGCAAAAAAGCTGTCCCCCAGACCTCTTTATAAAGTGCACTTTAAAGGCATGCAGAGCTAGAACACACACACCCAGAATCCCCCCCACAGTGCAATGCAAGCACTTTCCCTCCAAAAATGCAAGACGGGAATGCAAACAGACACAAATGCAAGCAGAAAGACTACTCCAGCATGTTCCCACCAAAAATGCAAAGAAAAGCAATGCAGGGACTAATAAAAGCTAGCTCCCTACCTTTCCAAGTTTGAAAGGTCCAAATTCATCAGCCAAAAAATGTCCAGAATGGCTCCAAAACACCATTAAGAAACACTCTAACTCCTCCCACCCCTCCACAAACTATGGGGAGTGCAATACATTATGGGTACACTTTTTTTGCAAGGCATTTTGAAACATTTGTTATCCGAGGCAGCCCATAGGGAACATTTGTTATCCGAGGCAGCCCTATACCTGGAAATTTCCATATGTTATCCGAGACATTTGTTATCCGAGGCATATGTAATCCGAGGTATGACTGTGCATAGCAATATACAGTGATCTAGAAGAAGAGATACTTACCAAATCCTTCCAGCATGTTGAAAGCTGAATGATTTCTCTGACACTGCAAGATTCTTTGGCTCCAAATGAGAATAAGACATTTTATTTATTTATTTATTTATTTTTTATACCACCCAACTGGCAACAGAGCTACTCTGGGCGGTTTACAACAACATCACATAAATACAATGAGTCAACGGACCAACGTAGAATAAAACAAACCAAACAAAATTAAGCGACAGTTAGACACAACAGTTAAAACCCAGTCTATAACAATTGAAAAGAACTCTTTCCCCCTCTCATCCAGTGACTCCCCAAGTGGTGACTGGGCTGCATGTATGCAAAACTAGTGTCCTTCACTTTTAAAAACCATGTCAGCTCAGCAGGGGCGTAGCTTGGGGAGTGCAAGAGGGGCAGGGTGCCCTGGGTGCAGGAATTAGGGGGCGCCAAATTAACTAATGAACCCCCTGACGCTGCCCCCCCAACCACCATCCAGATTATATTTTGCCATGGGGGGGGACAAAAACTGACTGTTGCCCCGGGCTCTGGGAGCCCTATCTATGTCTCTGCAGCTCAGGGGGAAATTTGCTTAACATAATTGCCTATGGGGAGAATCCGTACAACATAAAAATGGGATCACTCCATTTTCAATGCATTCCTATGGGAATTTGTATAAAGGAAAAATTGCTTAACATAATTTCATTTGGAACAAATTAATTCCTTTATACAAGGTACCACTGTACTGTATGGTACCTCTTCACACAGCAATGGCCCCGAGGCTTCGGCCTGAGAAATGGGAAGGCCTCAAAATCTGTCAGCGCAGAAACATGCTTGGTAGGGTGCTTTGTGGGGAAACCGAGGCGACACTAAAGGTTGATTTGTAGCTATTTTCTCTCTAAACTATGGTATCAGAGCAAAGACCAGCCGCAGAAATTTTCTTGCCTCACAAAGTGCCAGGTCAAGATCTTTTGGGCATAACAATCTTTCTGAGAGTTGTTGCTGTAATTGAAAGGGCATGGAGTAATACAACATTCTGGTAAACTTTATTATAAATCACTATTTATGTGGCTTTGGACAGACTTTAAATATCTCTTGCTTTTTGTCCTTTCTCAGCCGTTGAGTGGAGTAAATCTAATCCAAAAGGCGGCTTTTAACCTTTCTCCATCTCTGCCATCTCCATATCACCAGGCGCTCCCTTTTTGGCCCCTCTTAGATGTGACCTTGTGGAGGAACCATAGGAACGGAGGCCCATGAGGGGAAAAAAAAAGAACAAGCAGCTCCACTTGTCACAATCCCAAGCAATAAAATATTATAATGGTTAATCAGTAAATCAGCAAACATGCTTCCCTGCCTCTTCCCAGCACCCCCCTCCCCAACAACATTACATAGCAGGCAACAGCATCTGAATTGGTTTTTCTCCAACCATTGTCTTCTGATGTTCCTTTTGTGACACCACCGTAATGGGTCCCCAAGGTACACTGATGCTTCAAGAATTACAACGTTGTCTCTCCAAGACTGGTTTGCGACACCCGCGCCAGATGGTTTTCAGCTAAATTGCTGTCAAAGCAAAGCGCGTTTATGAATTATCTGTTGCTTTTGGAGGCAGGCAGCAGAAGAGGCTTTGGTAGATTGAGGTACGGCCAGGGTGCCACGTCGCATGATTTGTGTTATTTATTTATTTTATTTTATTTTTTGAGGCCAATGCAAGCGCGCAGAACCTGACAGCTCCTATTAATAGCGCCACCGAAATCTATTTCTTTTGAAACTTTCTCCCAATGCACAGCCCAGGCGACAGCTGCCGAAGGCCATGGCAGCATCTGCCGATTCGAAATCCAGCAAAGACAGGGACATGAATAACGCTGAGCACAAGCACTCTCCAGGCGGGGTTTTGAAACGGGCATTTGAAGGGAGCACTCTGGGGAAGGCCTATTGCCCTAGCAGCAGCAAACATTCAAAGAAAGCAGAGGGCCACTTCCTCAAGAAAGCAGAGGATCAAAACAAGCCATTGCTCAAGTGGGATAAATGCCTAAGCGTCCTTTGCTGCCTTTGCAATACTGTGCTTCGTTGGTTGAAAGTCTTGGTGACAATTTTATAGTGTGCCTTCCCAAACCACCGATTGGATTACTCAAGTGATGGATGTGGCAAGCCTACACTTGCAGATCGAGGCAAAAACCCTCTTGCGTGCAGTGCTTACGGATTCTTACTTGTCAACCTGCACAATGTTTTCTCTATGCCTCCCAGTGGGGCCGATGCCTTTGAAACATAAGCTGATATAACTGATTCAGTAAACGGAGTCAAGTGCTTGACTCTTTTGACTCTTGCAAACGTTTGTTTGTAAAACCTGATTTTCGCCCTCCAAAATCTTCCTTCATAAGAAATTCATAGGTGGGGTAATGGAGGGGGTTTTTTTGGTACCATTTTAAGCTGTGTTGCTTAATACAATGATGTACTGTACCTACTTGCAATCATCTTCCAGTATACTGTGCAGGCATCGTATTGGTAGATGCCAATACAATGGCACCTTGTATAAAGGAATTAATTCATTCCAAATGAAATTCTGTTAAGCAAAATTTCCTTTATACAAATTTCCCATAGGAATGCATTGAAAAGAGAGTAATCCCTAATTGCAACCATTTTTATGGTGAGTCTGTTAAGCAAAATTCCCCTAGCTCTGGATTTTTTTATGTTGTACAGATTTTATGTTATACAACCTGTTTGTTATACGAGGGTCCACTGTGTAGTTTTGAGAAGATTAGCAGGACATTATAACAGGCCTGTGGATCTTGCAGCACACCAAGGTCAGCGACACGGCATGCCCTCCCTCAGCTTTGTCGTATAAAGCAGAGAGCCAAGAAAGGGTATTGTATTGTGTTGATCTGTTGCTTTGGGCTTCCTGGCTGCTTTGTAGACTGCAAAAATTGGAGAACTCATTGAGTTATGGGGAGTGTGAAATATAGTGTTGAGAGGAGATGTGTTAGAAACATGGAAGATGTATCTTCCTCCTGATGCCTTTTTCTGCTGTTCTTATTCCCTTCAGGTTGCCCAACCTAATACAATGATGTACTGTACCCCCAGAAAAAAACAGGGTACTTCAAGGGCCAGATGCAGGGCAGTGGTATCAGGAGACAGAGGCTGATACTTCACGCCCCTCTCGCTGCAGTTCGCGGCCCCGCTGGAGACCGGTTCGAAGGAACGTAACCTCACGTCCTTGTGGGGTCAATCCGAGTTCGAAGGAATGTAACCTCACGTCCTTGTGGGGTCAATCCGAGTTCAAAGGAATGGAACCTCACCTCCTTGTGGGGTCAATCCAAGTTCACCCCAACCACACCCCCTGAACTGTGCTCCAAGCGGGGTGAGAGATTCCCATCCTGGAGCTTGGGAATCTTTTCAATCCACTTCTCGATCCGTGTTGAAAACCGATTTCAACACAGAAGCAAGTTCACCTCAGCTCGAGGAAGGACGTGAAGTAACCACCAAGATCTAGTCTCGTGTGCTCCCAGACGCATGTGGTGGTGCCACTGTGAGGTATAGGAAGCTGGACTAGATGGGCCTTTGACCTGATCCAGCATGGTTTTTCTTATGTTCTTATGTTCATATGTAACTGTATACTTCTTCTATAAACATATCAGGTCACTTTCAAAGAAATCACATTTTCAGACTAATTTAGGTTCAGTTGAACACCCATATCTTCTGGGGATTAATCTAATTTTATTTATTTATTTATTTATTGGATTTCTAGACCGCCCATCTGGCAATGAGGCCAGTCTGGTTTGTAACAATAATAAATCACAGTACAAGATTTACACAGTTGACCTTTATTCATTTATTTATTTACAAACAAAAATTAGCTGTCCTACTGCCAAGTGGTCTCTGGGTCATTTTTTATTCAAAAATAAATCTAAGTCCAAATGAAAGCAAAGAATAATCAGAAACCCATGTAGCAGAGAGAGCATGTGGCCAAAATTGTTCCAGCTGTTCAGTTGCTGTGGAAACAGGATTGGGAAAATGGACAGGGAGTGGCCATGACTGATCAACATTTTAGGTACCCCTTACATCTTACAAAAACCTGCTAGTATATTTTGTATCTCGATGCAGGGTAAAGATGGAGATTCTCTCAGTGTATCACTAACTGACTTGCCTTGACCGAACCGAGAGAAGTAATATTAGAGCTGCTCTTAGAATAATAATCTCTATTCCATATATACCTCACATTTCTGCCAAAAAAAAAAAAAAGGTTAGCAGACCATGAGCATGTTAATTATCATGTTGAGGCTGAATTGTTTAGTGCAGCTCAAGATTTTTGGGGTTGATAGACCAAGCAGGAATAATTTCAGAAAATGTCTGTTCATTTCAACAGCCTGAATAGAATAAATATGCTTGGCTGGATGGGACATTGGCTGCACAGCCCTGTCTTTTAACTGCCTCGTTTGACTGGAAATGGGTTCTGCTGCTAGGTTAGGGGGCTAGATTGTGGGTGGACAGGGATATTTTGTTTTAACTGAAAATAGAGTTCGGAGCATCCGTCGGTCCTAACTGAATGTCCTGAATGTTATGTTAGAACCACCAGCTTGTTCTTCACATTCACAAAACACAATTTTTGTATATAAATGTTGTGTAATCTTCCCCAATTCTCCACAAAGTTCCACAAACCTCATTACAAATACAGAAGCAGTATCTTAAAGAACAGTGCTCTTGTCGCTTACTCACAACATGGTCTCATTATGAGGCTAACTCAGGGGCATTTGGAGATGCCAGGTTAGCAGAGCCGGGGAATCTGCTCTGGGTATTGGTATGAACTTTGGAGGAACTAGCTAAATACAGCCGTCTTGCCTTCTACACCCTGCAAAGTTCGGAGTAAAATCCCGAGTGGATTCACCACCTCCATGAAAGTCAGGTAATCAGCTGCCCCGTTTAATCACCTGATAGGTGTACATAGGACTGCATCTTCAATAGCAAATGTCTTGTGATTAAAATTAGGTTAGAAGAAGATTAAGTTAGAAAAAGACACCTACACAGAGATGTATGAAACAGCAGGAAATAGCAGAGGAGCTTCCTCAAGCTCTGCCCTTTAAGCAACACCAATGTGGAGAGGTTTGCGGTATGGGGGGGGGGCAAGGTGCATGTGACAGAAAAAGGACTGCAAATCCAGAATGGCTTAGTGCTAAATGAAACTGGCTAATCTTCAAAGTGCAGATACTGGTGTAACAAGGGAGGGGTGGAAGAGTGCATTTGCCCTGGGGTGCACAGCTATCTGGGGGTGCCTGGAGGGGGAGCAGGAGGAGGAAGCCATGCACCATCCCACCAGCAGCCCTCCTTTTACCCCGCTAAGGCTTGGCGATCCTTAGTTGGGGGAAAGGAGGAGAGGGAAGCAGGCAATATTTTCCCCAAGCAGGACTTCCATCAATTCCACCCCCCCCCCCACTAAGGCTTGGTGTATCACTAGCCCAGGGAAAGTAGGAGAGGAAAGCATGCAAGAGAGGTCCTGCTTGGAAGAAAAAAAATCCCATTGCCTGATTCCTTCTTCTCCCTTCCCTGGGCTAACAATCACCAAGCTTTAGCTGAGGGAAAGGAGGAGAGGGAAGCGTGTTACGAAGGTGATGCTTGAAAAAAAAAACATTGCCTGCTTGGCACTATCCATGTGGTGTGCAGTTTGTATAGGAGAGCCTTGTCTGGGAGACCCCCAAGAGGGTGTGAAAAAGAGGGACCCTTTCCCCCAGCCCCGCTGTTTCCCCGGGATCGGGCACCCCTTGCTCAGTGGGTGAGATGCAGTTGGGAGGCAGGAGGGGGCGCAAAAACTGACTTTGTCCCCGGGTGTTCCAAACCCTAGCTACGCCTCTGCTTGTGAACAGGGGTCTATTTATATTGTTATCCCCATCAACAACCAAGGCAAACAGCCTGTGCTTCCTTTTATACGACTGCTGAACCACCGCCACACTGAAGAGCTGACCCCATACGTGCCCTTATAAAAGTAAGAATGCTTTGGGTGAAATCCGGTAAAATCTGGTTTACATTAATGTCACTGCATAAACCATGCGTCACAGCACTGACTGATGGTATGTGTGGGTATCATATCACGTGACTGCTATCTGTTAAAAAAAGAGTACTTTTGTATTTTTGTTTTAAAAAACACAAAGGAAGAGTAAAAAAGTTTGCTAAATACAAATCACATATAAGAATGTTTCAAGATGAGCATCCCCTGAGCGTCTGCCCATACAGTTTTACTTTTCCTCTTACAATCTTAGACATTGATTTTCCACCTAGATATGCTCCACAGGAAGGAGAGTGTTGCCTCCTATTATATCTTATGAGGTGGGTGGGCTCTCAACAAACTATCTTCCCATGGAGAAGTGTGATGCCTGTCAGCAAGCAGAACAGTTGAGGGGCCCTTCCCTTCTGCTTCCCAGCCAAATCACATCCATTCTGGCAGCAGGAGACCTCTCTTTTGCCCACTTCCATTCTTCTTCTGCCAGAAGCAGAAGTCTGCCTTGAGGGTTCTAGGTGAATGTTGGGGCTGGACATCCAAGAATTATGAAAATCCCTTCCTTCTGCATCCCAGGAGGAATCATAATTTCCACTCAATATATATCCTCCTTTCAATTGTCAGTTAACCCACTGCTTACTATGCAACCCAACACAAACCTGCAGACTAGATATATATCGTGTGTAGGTTTAAGCTGAGTAACACCACTTCTCTATAATCCACATTAATACATGCCTGCACAGATGCCTGGGGAGTCTTCCGGAGCTTATAATGCTGATTGCTTCATCCTCCTACACAGCATGAGTTGGAGCTAGAGATGGGCACGAATAAAAAAAATGGCATTTCGGTTTTTTGTTTGTCATTGAGAGGTCCGTTTCGTTTCGTTTCCATTTTTCGTGAATTTTTGGAAAAAATTTGTTTTTGTTTTTTGTTTTTTCATATTTTGTTTCTACCCGCTTTTTGCGTGATTTTTAAAGCATTTCCATGCGTGGGCATCCGCCAACGCCCCAGACCAGAGGGAAAACACTAAAAAAATTGATGCTGGCAGAGACACAGTATAGACTAGGTATGCAGGGAGGCTGCAAAGGCAGCAGCGGGCGTTGCCCAGGGTGCAAGGCAGCCGCAGAGTGACTGCACTGCGGGGCAGGGGAGGGTACTCACCGAGAGGTATGCACACACACACACAGGGAGGCTGCAGGACTGAAGCTAGAGTCTCAGAGACAGCAATCCCACCCTAACTCCCACCGGGGACTGCAAGGAGGACGGGGACTGCCAGAGCTTTTTATGCCCTCTGTGGCTGCCAGACCTGCCCAGTCTGCAACCTGGGCATGCTATTGGTTGAAGTTGTCCAAGAATTTACATGATCCCATCACATGGCTTGCCTTCATGTTGTGGCTGGAGTGGCGACATCCATTTTGTCATCCTTAAAGGGAAAAGAAAAATACATTGTGACGGGAGAAAACAAAAAACAAGCATTTTAAGGACCCCAACCCCCTGGTAGGTAATAATTTCAAATAATTATTGCATTATCGCTGCATTTTTATGGATGTCCAGGGCGTTTTAATACCCAAGAAATCATTATTAAGCATCTGGGAGCCATTTTGGGTTGATGTCCCCTAACTCCGCTTAAAGGAAAAAAATACAGTGCTCTGAGAAAAGACATAAATGCATGTTTTAAGGACCCCCAACCCTGTCCCGTTAGGTATTATCAGACAGTATAAATAATTATCACTGCATTTTTATGGATGTCCAGGGCGTTTTTTAACATTTAAAACAGCTCATTTCATTGCACGTCGCCATTAACGGAAACAAAACGTAACGAACACAATTTTCGTGGTTCTGTTCATTTCGTTCCATTTTCATCACAATTTTCGTTTGTCGTTTCGTTACATAATGAAATGAATAATGGAAACGAAAAAATGTTCGTTTCGTGCCCATGTCTAGTTGGAGCTATTGCAACCTCACATGCTGCCTCTAGTGGGTGTGGCTAGGGGGGAACCTCTCTGGGTTGGGGCGATAGTTCTTTCCTTCTTTTGATTTCAAAGAAAGTTCAGCCTCTCTGCTCAGAGTCCCCCCCCCCCGTTTTGTCTTTTAGAAGTGGGACGCCTGCTGAGGCCTTTTGCTGACAGCAGCCATTTTGTCAGTTTGCTATTTGATCAGTTCAGTAAGTAATGAAATCTTTTGGTTGTTTCTCTTTTCTAATGTCCCAGAGTGAGTTAACGAGACTGTAAGTGCTAGTTAACGAGAAAAGGGTGGAACTTTTCCTTTTCTAGAGGAATTTAATAAAAAATTCAGTTTTCTGCAACAGTTCATGATCCTCCACCCAATGGTCATCTCTCAGCTTCCACCTCTGCTGCTGAACAAATCGCAATGCATACCAGACGGAGGAGAAGTTGGGTATTTTGTGTGAAATCTGTCCTTTTTCCTCCACAGAATCTCATGGACGGAGGATTCTGGGCGTTGTCACCCCAAAAGGAACATTTCTAAGTTCTGCTTCTTTAAGGGTCTCATCAAAGCTTAGTCTAAATTCATATGGAAGGCTTAAATAGCGTTGTTCAGAGGTGCAGACCAGTTCTGTTTTGGAAATCATAATTGCATTCCCTTCTTTTTCCTGCATGTCAAAATGTAACTGCTAGTACTCTATCTTCACACCGAAATCACGGCTCATAAGCCATTTTTCATCAGGCCAGTATGAATGGTAGCTGATCACTGCAAATGACTTTGCCATTAGGACCATAGATTTGGTATTTTCTTTCGCATTTTCCCCCTAGTGGTGAATTTACTTTGGAAAGCCACATAGTGATCCAAATTATGAATTGATAAGTGATTAAACTCTGACTTCACAGGGATGCAGGCCTTTGCAAAAGGCCAGGCCATTGGCTTCCTGGCTATCTTGAATAATTTTTAACAGTGAAGGAGGCATTTATCAGAGAGATAAGCATACACTAAAACCTGCCCTTGGATGCATCTTTGAAATAAATAAATGTGTTTTCTTCTTTTCTTCTTTTTTTTAAAGCAAGAGTGGCAAAGATCCACTATTGAGCCTAGAATCTGTTCTTTGTACAGGAAGGGGGTAGCCAGAATGTAACGCTTTCTGTGTCATAGACCAAAGCCTTAAATGGACTGAACACAGTAACATGCTGACACCTGAGACATTCTGACAAATATTAAGGAGGGGGTTCTAAGTGTGATGTGTAGAGATGGGCACGAATAGAAAAAATGGAGTATCGTTTTTCGTTTTTCGTTTAGAGGTCCGTTTCGGTTCGTTTCCGTTGTTCGTGAAATTTTTCAAAAAATTTGTTTTCGTTTCATTACTGTTTCGTTACCGTTTATTCCAATTTTTAATGATTTTTTTTAGCATTTAAAGCCGCTCACTTCATTGCAGTCACGGAAATGAAACACACAACCAAAGTGATGTGTAGTGGATGGAGTGATGGATTACTGTTTGGGACGTCTGGGTTCAAGTCCCTGCTTAATCATGGAAACTGACTAGAACTGGCAAAACCACTCCTTAAATATTTCACTTACTGTATATACTTGAATATAAGCCTAGTTTTTCAGCCCTAATTTTGGGCTAAAAAAAGGGGCCCTCCTGAGGCAAGTGCTTGGGTCGGTGGCTAAAACTCATTTTAAACACTGTGCGCCACTTCTCCTGACCCCCATGTTGCAGGGGAGTAGCCTACAATGTTTAAAATGACTTTTAGCCACCAACCCAAGCACTTGCCTTGGTGACTAAAAGTCATTTTAAACATCACACACCACCACCCCAGCTCACAAAGGAAGGGTTGCCAGGCCCTGCTGCATTTCCCACCCTAGACTTATACTTGAGTCAATACATTTTCCCAGTTTTGGGGGGTTAAATTAGGGGTCCCGGCTTATACTCTGGTCGACGTATACTCAAGTATATACGGTACCTTGAAAATCATATAAGGATTGCTGTAAGTCAATTCTGACTTGATGGCGCAACACACACACACACACACACACACACACACACACACACACACACACACACACACACACACACACACACACACACACACACACACACACACACACACACAAGCCATAAGGAGCCAGTGAAGATGTGCAAAGGCTGGAGATTCGTGTTCGCATCATCTGGTACCAATGATCAATCACATTTTGGACTTTTTGAAATTTCTGTACTGACTTCACAGCCCTACCCAGAAAGTATTACATAATAATCTATTTTAGAGAGAAGCAATGCGTGAACTACTATTTTTAGGCATTTCTTACAGGTATGGCTGCAGCTGGGCATTCAACCAAAGTTGATGGAAGTCACTCTTGGCCAGAGAAGATGTGTGAGCCTCCATAGAGAGAACTGGGTACCTGAGTACATCCAAAATAGAAACATGAGCCTTCAGGGGAAATGTAACTCCATCAAGGTCAGGTAAATATCCCTCTAACTAACCAGTCCAACACCCTCCTAATACCAGAATCCCCATTTTTTCTGGATTCAGTTTCAGCTTATCGACCCTCATCTGGTCCATTATCAACACTAGACAGCACCCAAGGCCCTCTACCACATCATGTGCAGACGAGGAAAAAGAAAAATAGAACTGCATGTCATCCACACATTGATGAGGGCGAACTCCATATCTCTGTATGATTTCTCCTGTTGGCTTCATATAGATTGTACTTTACTTTTACTTTATTTGATACTTATATACCACCAGCTTGTATGAAAACCAACTCATGGCAGTTAACAAAGAGCACAAACAAAGGAATAAGCAGAAGTAAGTAAACAAACAAACAAACAATAAAAAGGCCCAAAGATACTGGATACTAGAACGTGAAAAGGACTGGAGAAATTATTGTAGTGGAGGTTCAAAGAGGGGGATACTGGCTGCCCAAACGGTACCATCTGAGATCTGCCCTTATGGAATGATTGGAACCACCAAAGCATGGAGTTCCCAAGTCCTAAGACTTGATAGCCAAAAGGATATAATACAAGTCATTAAGGGTATCAATGGCTGCAGGAAGATCCAGAAGGACAGGCAGTGTTGCACTCCTTCTGTCTTCCTCCTCAGGAGATCATCTTGCAGGGCAATCATCCATGCTGTTTCAGTTCCCCAGTATGGCCCACACCCTGACTGGAATGGATCTAAGCTATCAGTTTCCTCCCAGAATGGAAGATTAGCAACAGGCCTATCTATAATTTAATTTAATGATCTAATTTAATAATAATAATAATTTAATAATTTAATTTCACAATAAAATATAATTTAATTTAAGGGACGTGGTGGCTCAGCAGGCTAGAGTACTGAAAACGGTCTGCTGCAAAGTTGGCAGCTCGGCGGTTCAAATCCTGGGAGGCACGCAGCGAAGTGAGTTCCCGCTGTTAACTCCAGCTCCTGCCAACCTAGCAGTTCGATAGCATGTAAATGCAAGTACTGTAGATAAATAGGGATAGATCAAAAATAGAGGCCATCCGTGCCGGTTTCGAATCCTGTTGCCATAGCCCACCCTCGGCATCCCCGGCGCCTGTGCCCCCTCGGTCTCCTCGTATGGTTGAGTTTGGGCCTGTCACCTCACTTGAGGCCTCCAGGGCTATTGCCCACTGCCGGCCCGCGTCCACCCCCTTCGACCCTTGCCCATCATGGCTTATGAAGGCAATTGGTGGGAACATCTCCGAATGGGCATCGATCATCGCCACAGCCTCCTTCAGGGAAGGGATTTTTCCCTCTCGCCTGAAGGAGACTGTGGTAAAGCCCATTCTGAAGAAATCCAAACTAGCATCGGGCGACTTGACCAACTATCGCCCGACTGCTAATGTTCTCTTTATGGGCAAGGTGATCGAGAGGGTGGCCGCGACCCGGCTCCAATCTTATCTGGAGGGAGAGCACGCCCTGGATACGTTCCAGTCTGGGTTCAGGCCTGGTCGAGGGACCGAGACAGTCTTGGTCGCTCTGCAAGATGACCTCCTCCGGAGGGCCGACGGGGGGGGGTGCTCCTCCCTGTTGGTCCTCCTGGATTTGTCAGCGGCCTTTGATACCGTCGACCACGGTATCCTGCTGGATCGGCTCTCTGGGGTTGGGATCAGGGGCACTGTTTACAGTTGGTTCCAGTCCTTCCTCGGAGACCGTCCCCAGCAGGTTCAGCATGGGGGCGAGTTGTCGGCCCCTTGGATACTCCCTTGTGGGGTTCTACAGGGGTCGTCCCTCTCTCCCATGCTGTTCAACATTTACATCAGGCCGCTGGCTGAGGTTATTAGGGGACATGGAGTCTGCTGTCATCAGTACGCTGATGACACGCAGCTCTATGTCTCCTTTTCTACCGCTGCAGATGAGGCTGTCTGGACCCTCGATCAGTGCCTGGGTGCGGTCATGGAATGGACCAGGGCTAACAGGCTCAAACTCAACCCTGATAAGACCGAGGTTATGTTCTTTGGGGCTTCCTCATCCAGCTACGGTGGCCCGTATCCCATCTTGGAGGGTGTTTCCCTCAGGCCATCGGACTGTGTCCGGAATCTGGGCGTAGCCCTGGACCTGGTGCTCACCATGGAAGCCCAGGTGTCCGCCGTGTCCAGGGCTGCCTTTTTCCATCTTCGTCGAATCGCCCAGATTCGTCCGTACCTGGATGAGGACTCCCTCAGAACAGTGGTCCAGGCGCTGGTGATCTCGAGATTGGACTATTGCAACGCGCTCTACATGGGGTTGCCCTTGACTCTCATTCGGCGGCTGCAGCGGGTCCAGAATGCAGCGGCCAGGCTGGTGGTGGGTGTGCGCCGATTTGAGCACATCACCCCAGTTCTGGCTCGCCTGTATTGGTTACCTGTTGCAGCCCGAATTAGATTCAAGGTCCTGGTTTTGGTTTACAAAACCCTCCATGGCCTAGGACCTGGCTACCTGACGGAGTGGATCGACCAGCGATCAACCTCGGCCCGTCCGACTAGGTTGTCGCGGGCGCACATGCTGCGCGTGGCCATGCCCAGGGAGGCTTGGAAAACTTCCACCCATGCCCGAGCCTTCTCTGTGGTGGGCCCGACCCTCTGGAATCATCCTCCAGCAGAAGTGCGCCTAGCAGAGTCCCTGCCTGCCTTCCGGAAGGCGCTGAAAACCCTTCTCTTCCGGGAGGCATTTGGGTGACCCAAATAGTTTTTCTTTTCTTTTCGGTCCCGCCATCTGCTGTTGTTGTTGCTTATATTTGCTTTTATTAGTTAGCTACCATTTACTTTTCTGTTTTGTAATTTTGCTGTGTTGTATAGTTGTTGTAAACCGCCCGGAGTTCCCTTAGGAAGACGGGTGGTATATAAGCTGTATAAATAAATAAATAAATAAATAATAAAAAGAGGGAAGGTAAACAGTGTTCCATGAGCAGAAATGCGTTCAGCCATGCCGGCCACAGACTTGCACAATACTGGCTCTTAGGCTGAAAAATGCAAATGAGCACTGCCCCCTAGAATCAGACACCCTAACATTTACCTTTTTATCTTATCTATAATTTCTTTGCAATGGACCATATAGTGGTCTCCTTTATATTGTCTGAAGGAGTTGTCTGTGAACCGCCCTCTCTTTCAAGACATCTGCTAGGACAGTGGTCTATAAATGCCCCCAAAGCCACATCCCCCCTTCCCTGGTTTATATTTCTCCCTTTAGTTTTGAGTCTATTTCTGCGTACTTTTTTTGCATTACTCCACAGTGTGAAAAAAAAATTCCCTCTCTATTTTTCTCTGCACTTTTCATAATGGTATGATGAACTTCTGGCACGTCTCAGTTCTGCAGTGAAAACACACATCACTATCCTTTTGCTGGACCTCATGTTCACAGCAACAGATAGTGTCAGGCAGTTATATCTACTCACTGTTCATCCCATGGTGCGGCAGTTTACACTGCTTGATCTGGCACAGAGATTGGAAAAAGTTCCCTTTTCTACTACATGTCCCAGAATCCTAGCACAAGTAGGACTAGTACTGGGAGGTGGACTCACTGACTGTTGATCCATTTCCCGACACCATTCAGAGTACTAGTTTTAACCTATAAAGCCCTAAACGGTTTGGGTCCAAGCTTTCTCAAGGACCCATGTCTCCCTTTATGAGGCTGCCTAGGTGTTAAGATTGTAAAGAGAAGCCCTTTTCTCAGCCCCAATTTTACAAGAGTGCTTGGCGGGGATGTAGAGGAGAGGTCCTTCTCTGTTGCTGCTCCCAGGCTCTGGAACTCCCTCCCATGGGAGTCCTGCCAGGCTCCATCTTTGCTGCCTTTCAAACAGACCTTTACCTTCAAACAGGCTTTCCCTTCTGGGAGGTTATCTTTGTTTTTCTTTTTAATGGAGTGTTTTTTCTTGTGCCTCAAATCTGTTTTTGACATTGTTTACCGTTTTGAGTACTGTATTTGTTGAGTTTTTTAAAATGTCCACATACATACTGCTTTTAGCTTTTGAATATTGTCTTTTAATGATGCAAGCCATCTTGGGCTCTTTTCAAGCTGAAAGGCAGGATAGAAATGTTATATAAATAAATAAAAAAAGTAATTTTATCAAGCTGAAGCTGGAGAGAGATATCCTGTGTTACAGTGACTAGACTAGAGCATATGCCACTACTCGGGCAGATTCACAACCAGCCTGAGCAAATGGCTTCTGCTTAAAGAGAGAGAGTTTTCCTGGAATCCAGAGACAAATGCAGAAATGATATCTTAATCCTGCAACCACGGGTAAAATATGCCGTGTTCATAGGCCCACAGAATATATATATACACACATATATATTTGTTCTCCTTCTGCCCATCCGCCTCCCTCTTTAAGGTTCATTTCAAACATCTGGCTCTAAAAATAAACCTGTCCAAAGATATTTTACAAAACAGAAATGATTTTCCCATAGAGCAAATGCTAACAGTTTGGATCCATGGAATGGCAAAGTAAAACATAACAAAACATCCTGAACGACACCTGTCTCGGATTATTTTAGTCTCCTCATTGTCTGGCTGTGAGGCAAGGAAAGCTTTGAATGTTTGCTACTGACCTGGTGGAAGGTCCTTTTTCATAAAATTCTCAAAAAAACCCTCAGCGGCAGTGTTTGATAACACCTCTGGATAGCTCAGTGGTTTAGGCATCTGGCTGCAGAGGCCAAGGTGAGACAACACAACAACAAGGTTGTGAGACTGATTCCTCACTGTACCCAGTGGCGTAGCTAGAGTTTGGAGAGCCCGGGACAAATTCAGTTTTTGCGCCCTCTCCTCCCCCCACAACCATGTCTCACCCACCCAGCAAGGGGACCCAGCTCCTGGGGAACAGTGGGTGATGGGAAGAAGGGCCTCTCCTTCTCATGCCCTCTTTGTGGGTCTCCTTTCCAGTTAAGGTTCTCCTGTGCAAACTGCACTGTGTGCAGATAGTGCCAAGCAGGCAATTTTTTTTCAAGCATCATCTCCATAGCATGCTTCCCCCTCTTCCTTTCACCCGGCTAAGGCTTGGTGATCGTTAGCCTGGGGAAAGGGGGAGAAGGAAGCAGGCAATGGGATTCCCCCCCCAAGGAAAACCTCAATTGCACGCTTCCCTCTCCTCCTTTTCCCATGCTAACAATCACCAAGCCTTAGTGGGGGGGGAGGGAATCAATGTGCTGCTTGTGAAAAAAATTGCCTGCTTCCCTCTCCTCCTTTCCCCTGAGCTAAGGGTAGCCAAGCCTTAGTGGGGTGAAAGGAGGACTGCTGGCAGGAGGGCACATGGCTTTCTCCTTCTGCTCCCCCTCCAGATGCCCCCAGATTGCTGCATACCCTGGGGCAAATGCACTCCTCCGCCCCTCCCTAGTTACGCCAGTGACTGTACCTCCTTGGCAGGGCTGGACTCCATTCCAGTTCAAAGAGGAGGAGGAGTAAGAGGAGAGAGGAGAAGAGGAAGGATGGTTAGGCTGGCAGTTGCTGGATTCATATCTGAAGTACCTTTCATATCCTTTTCAGGTCTCTAGGAAAAGGACGAACATCTCAGGGTCAGAGGGGACCAAAGCAAAATGAATGCTTGGTTTGGTAGCTTTTCATACAAGCCTTCATCAGGCTTCATATTGAGTCACATTGTTTATAGTCCAGTCAGACTCTTTCTTTGACCCACCAGGTGCCGTCCTCATTAATCCCACCAGCAAACTGACTCATCCCATCATGCATGCAGGCCTTGCTTCCTTTCTAGGGTCATTGCCTGGCCAATAGGTAGCCTTTTTGGTGGCTATGCAAATAGTTTAACCTTTGGAGGTGAATGGCCCTGAGTTAAGAAATGATTGCACACCTTATAAGTTGCATGCCAACTCACACCACTCAGTATGCAACAGACAATGGCTATAATAATTTCTTAATTTAAGGCTATTCCCTTCCAAAGATTATGTCACAGTATGTATATGTCAGTATAACTAAGCAAGAGGATTCGGGCATCCCAGTTTCGGGGTTTGAGGTATGGGCAGCAAGCCAGCCAAAGGCAGGGTCCTATTCTCTGCATCAGCAGCATTGTGATCCAGTTTTCACATTTCGGTTTGCTTGAAAATAATTCATATCCTTGTTCCTGAACCAAGGCCCATCAGCAGCCTTTTTCAGAATGTCACACATCACTGCTGTTGTGGATAGGACAACAATACTGGGGAAGATTGGAGGCAGCAGGGAAAGAGGAAGAACAAATACAAGATGAACGGACTCTCTAAAGGAAGCCACAGGCTTGAGTTTGAAAGACCTAAGCAAGGCTGGAGACTGCTCATTCATCACGTTGCCACGAGTTGGAGGCAAAAACAACGAAAGCAACGAGCTCTTGTGCGCTACAGTGGTGTCCAAAGAGAGCTTCTAAATAATCCATTAAAATCATCATTTTTTAAAACCTTGGATTCATTCCAAATTTGCAACAACAATTTTGTAAAAAGTGCTATTTTAAACATTAACCAATAGCCGTAAAGCTATTCCTCTCTGCCTCCTCTGGTATTCAATGATTAAATACCAATGAATTTGTTTCTCAGCATTTATATTTGTTGCCAGCCATTTTTATTCCATGTATGCCGTTTTTAATTTTATGGCTACAGAGTCTAATTAACAATTTTTTATCAACAGATTAATTGTATTCCTGTAACTTTTAAAAGTGAATGAACGCCCACATTTGCATTAAATCCCCCCCCTCCATGGGTTAGTTTCAGAAATATGGATTATAATCATAATGAGCTGTGAAGTAAATTCTTCTGGGGGCAGTCTGGGACAGTGACACATTTCCAAAGCTACACAAGCTGACTGTTCTCTAGAGTTCCAGTAAGCAAGGAATCAAACTCGCATCCTATGACTCCAGAGCCGGACATCCAATGCACTGAGTGGTTATTTATTTATTTATTTATTTATTTATTTATTTATTTATTTAACGTATATGTCTCCCACTCCCCAAAGGTATCCTGGGTGGCTTACAATTAAAATGAACAATTAAAACATTAAATTTATTTATTTATTTATTTTTATATTTGTATACCGCAATCCGATTTTCCTCAAACGGGAACTCTGGGCGGTTAACAGCAATAATCTATCAAAGAACCCAAAACATAATAAAAATAGTAATAGTCTAAAGAAAAAAAAGAAAAAAACGATAATACAAACCACAATGGAACAACAAAACAACAAGTACCAACGAACAATTAAAAACAATTACAACAGTTAAACACAACACAAAAAAATTGCCACCACGTCCCACACTCTATGTTATATCAGTAAAAAGATTCCTGGAACCAGGGGTGGGGGGTGGGGGGTTACCTGGCATTGAAATGTCATCAACGTTGGCACCAAGCAGGGAGGGTGTTCCATAGCCTGGAGGCAGCTGCTGAAAAGGCCCTAGGCCTACAAGCCACCCCTTTCACCTCCTTGAGGGATGGCTCTTTCAAGAGGGCCCCCTGGCTAGATCTTAATTGCCAGCTAGGTTCATATGGAAGGTGGCGGTCCTATTCCATATTATATACTGTATGAAATGCATGGAGATGCAGGGCCTATGGCCACAGCCAGGAAGACTTGTTAGGAGTTTCCTGGATGAGTTCCAAGCAAACTGGTCAGTTACAGCAAGAAAGAGACACGAAGTGATAGGTGCCTTTTCCCAGACCAGCTGGTCCGGACGCAGATAGACAAAGAACTGTCTGGCCCTTCCCAGAAGCCTTGCTTTATTCATCAAGTTCATATGCAGAGATTGGAGCATTTTATGAAAACATTGCCTCTAATAGGGAGCAAATGCCCTTTAGCCTTTTAGTTCTGCCTCAAAGCAAAGGTAGGCTGCCTAGATGCCCTAATTACATCCAATCTCACCTGAGTTTGGAGGCTGAGCAGGGTCAACCTTGGTTAGTATTTGGATGGGAGACTACCAGGGAATAGCAGGTGTTGTAGGTGCCTGGAGAAGGAACGGACAAGTCACTCCAGTATTCCTGCCAAGAAAACTCCATGGAGATGGAGTCATGAAGAGTCAGTCACAACTTTAATCACACACACACACACACACACACACACACACACACACACACACACACACACACACACACACACACAGAGAGAGAGAGAGAGAGAGAGAGAGAGAGAGAGAGAGAGAGAGCAAAGGTGGAAGGGAGATAGAAGGTCACTTCCCCTCAACGCTGCAACGTGGCAGAAAGTCAGGAGAGCTTTATCTTCTACTGCAACTTCCCCCAGGATACATGCCTTTCGAAGCAAGGTTCCCCACAAGACAGTTATTGTCCTTCTCAGTTTGTACCTGGTGAAAATGCCTGCTGGGCAACTTCTGGCATTTATGGACTCCAATTCCCATCAAGCCTAACCAGAAGAGCTGAACCTGAAGGATGATGGTAGCTGCAGGCAATCCAATAAATCAGGCATGTCCAAAGTCCGGCCCGGGGGCCAAATGTGACCCAATTTAACATTTTGAGTGGCCCTCAGCCTCTTCTCCCTGCCAGCTCAGCCTGTCACTTATCCCCAATGGCTGACCCTTCCCTGTGCTGGCTAGAGACATCAGCTTGCAGTTTTATAGTTTGCCTGTCCTCCCTGCCTCCGTCAATCCCCTCAGCCCCCGGGCCTGCCTACCTGCTCCTGGCTCCGTGGCTGCAGAGTGCTCCTCACCCCCTTGAGAGGGAGGGCAGCATATGCGAGCAGTGGTGTGTCTTGGGTGTGCATGGGCCGATTCCCGGGCCCTGCAACAGCCGCTGGGCCCTTGGGCACCTTGAACCTGGAGCATTTGTGGCTGTTGTAGATGCGCACGGACCACGCCCTTTCTCCCCCTTCAGGCTGAATGGTCGGCCCCCACACATTTTCACCTCACCAAATCTGGCCCTCCTTGCCAAAAGTTTGGACACCCCTGCAATAAATTATGGAGAGCCACAAATGGACCTCCCTTCCTTTTTTAACCTCTGACATCTGATACGATGTCAACAATGCAAAGCCCTTCTCAGGCGTGTAATGCTCCTGGGACATGAGCACTAAGGCAAGGTAGCCAAGGTTTTGCTCTTGGATGCTACATATTGAGGCACCCTTCTTGCCTGGCAGGCCTTGCAGGTTGGTCTGCCACCCTCAGAGAAGATGGTAGTAGACCAGGTCACTCTGGGAGAGCAGGAGAAGGGGCCTGGAAGAGGAGGCTGGTCTTATCTGGACTGCAGGTAGACAAAGGCCTGTTCCATTTGACTGCAGGCCACCCTCTGACTTTTACGGTTACTTCACATCCTTCCTTGTTCCGAGATTACGTTCGTTTCGTGATAACGCTGTTCGCGGTCACGTTGTCTTGTCCCGGTTCTGTCCCTATTTCCGTTTTCCCACGGGCGTGATTGATGGTATTGTGACGACTGTTACTTCACATCCTTGTTTCATGACAACATCTGTGCTTCCCTGCCTTCGTTTCCCACCCTTTTTTTGGTCCGACCTTCCGTTTTTTGATATTTCGGTTCTCCATAACTTAGCCTTTCCTGTGTTAAGCAGCAAAGTTCGAGGTTTTATGCCTTCTTCCCTCTCTGTGATGCATTGTTTATGCCATTGGGATTGTACTGGAGAATGCAACTTCGCACTCCTGCCACTAGATGGAGAATACGCACGTTGCGTGATGAGCCTTACATCACAGGCACTTGCCTCAAAACAGGAACCAAGACAAGAGAATTCCTGAGGTCAGGCAATGGTATGGCTCATCACGCTTAAATCCCAGTTCAGGGATCGTGGTCGGAACGAACTCCCACCGTCACGCAATGGATGTGCAGTAACATTTTTTCGTACCGGTCCCAAGTGGGATGGTGAACCGCGATGAGAGGGACGTGAAGTAACCATCTCTGTGGATCATACCTCTGGACCGGATGACAAGAACCCACTTTATCCATCAATATAGCATAAATGGTGTGTGTGTACATGTGTGCCTCTGTGATGCAATGACCTCTTGGGTCGCTGTCACATAATGAATTAGAAAGTTGAATTGAATTTTGCACTCCCCTGACCCCAGGATGCCCAAATTGCTTGTTGTGGCTCTGCTGGATCCTCAGTGTGAGCAGGATGACAAAGCATGTCTTGTCTGGACCCCACTGCCACCGTTTGATATCATTGGCTGATTGCACCTAGGGTCAAGCCTTACTTGACCTTAGGTGCAATCCGGGAGAAAGAGGGTCGGGTAGGATGCCTTGGCAGCTCACTACTCCCCCTCTCAGCTCTCACGATGGAAGGTATATTCTGCATATTAGAGCAGTTTGCTGTTCTAAGTTCATTGCATTCCTGCAGCGTTCAGGAGAAATGAGCTGATTCTCTCCATTGTTAGAGCAGATTTTGTAAAGGTTAAGTGAGTCAGCTCGGTTTTGATTGTGAGCGGGGGTAAAACGGAATGATGGCAGAGCGCTTTAATCTCTGTTGCCTCCAAGTATTGAATGCAGTGATTATCAAAGGTGCTGTAGGGTGACATTTTCCATTTATCGAGACATTCTCGTATATTTGTTAAAAGGCGGCAGTTTGGGCGTATAAACTAACCTTTGGTAATTGAGCACAGGAAATTGGGTAAAAGAGGTGGGTGGCTGTAGGACAGGGGAAGCTGTGAATAAAGGGCTTCAATCCAGTGCTCTGGAAAATGAAACGTCTGTCTGCACGGTACAGTCACCCAAATATGCAACTAGATCAACTCTGATGCTAAGTGTGTTCTCCTCTAAGGATGTATTTGCCATGATACCAAATTGTACAGGAAGTGCCCATGCCTCTTTATGGTTTAGTTAAAAATTCATATCTGGGTTCCTGGAAATGTCATCCACCATTTTTCTTCCCTCTTCCACCTCCTTTCCATCTACCCGTTGTTACAGTAAGCTGTGACTTATTCAGCTATTGATGGCCTGTAGCTGAGCAGCCTGGTCCCCTGCCTGTATAATCAGAAAGCACACAGAGACAGTTCTGGAAGGGAAAAGGGACACATCTTATTGGTTACAGCAGCAAGTGCGGGCACAGTGTTGGGATGGATCCAGTCAGTGCATCAAGAGACCCTCTCAATGCTGCCACCCATCAACAACCTGCTGAGGGTAATCCCTTAGGCCTCATGAGCAACCAGGCTTCCCTTTCCAAAAATGGTGGCAGGAGCTTCACTTAGGCCAAAGAGAAGCCACTGTCACCATCACTGCAAAAATGGCTTCTCACCATTTCCCAAAATGGTGGCCTTAGAGTGTAAGGCAAAGCAGGCCCTATGGGAAACTAGGTGGTTGTGGTGGGGATGGCAGCCTGGACATTGGGGGCTGTTTCAGCAAAGATAGGGAGGAGACAGGGGGTGCTTTGGAAGGGATGAGGAGCTCTTTTTTAAAAAAGACAACTATGGGCTGTCTAAAAAATAAATAAATTGACAAACCAATGAACCCAAAGGTTTGTCAGTTTATGAGTGGGTGGTTCATGGTTCATCAACACGAACCACCACAACATGCCATTTTTGACAGCTCCTCCTCATCTCGAGTAAGAATCAGACCCAAATGAAAACTTGACCCACAACCTATGCCCCCATATTTACATTCACCAACTATGTACAGCCCTGCATTTGGGAGTGGAAGAGAGGGGAAAGATGAAGATGGCTGGTGGATTCACCTACCCTGTTATAAGCTGAGGGGCAGGCTGGAGGGGAAAATGCCTCCCCCCCCGGGCCCATGCCAAAGTTCTCTGTGAGGTTGGCCAATGATAGGGCAATACATCACTCGCACATCAGCCCCCTGCCCATCCTACTGTCCCATTGGCTCGCTACCCATCCTGCTGTGCCACCACCACCACCATTTTCATCCACTGGAGATTGGATGAGACTAGAGATGGGCATGACTAGGGAAAATGACGTTTTCGAGTTGTCGTGTGTCGGAGGCAGTCCGTTTTGGCTCGTTTCCGTTTTTCGCGAAATTTTGCAAAAATTAGTCGGTTCGTTTTTTCGTTTTTTCGTTGTCGTTAGTACTGGTTTGGGGGGGTAGCAGGCTCCTGGAGGGAGCTGCAGGAGTCAGCCAGAGCCACAAGTGATGGACTGGCAGACTCTTTGCACCCGCTGTGTCTCACGTACTTGCATGTAGTGCAGTGCAAGTAGATCTGGCTTAGGGTTAAGACGGGTTAGCACAAGGGCTAGGGTTAGGCTAGTTATGGGTGAGGTTAGGGTGAGTATTGGGGTGCACCTCTGGGTGCCTCTCTGACCCACTTAGAAGGACAGTGTACTGGTGTATGGGTTAGGCTTAGGCTTAGGGTTCGGGTTTGGGCTACGATTAGTGGGCTGTTTATGCCCGATTGGCACATCCCAGAAGTCTCTGTGGTCAACCTGGCCAAGTGGCCATGCGATTGGTGGAAAATTTGCATGGTCCACTCCCATGGGCGAGCCCATCATTGCAAATGTGCAGGTGTAAATAAAATAAAATAAAATAAAATAAAATAAAATCAACAGAGACTTTTTTTTGCAAGAAAAACCCACTGCTGCTACTGTAAAAGTTCAAGCATTTAAAATAGCTAATTTTCACATGTTTCTGTGGTGCTTTGTTGGGGTTTTGGGCAACGATTTAAAAAAAAATTGTGGTCACCATTTTGGATCCCCCGCACTGCATGGCAAATGGATGCGCCCTCCCAGCCTGGTACCAGCAGCGCAGCAATAGCAATAGCCAAGGAGAGGGGGGCGGGGAAACCCCCCCCAAATAAAACACCCTTCTGTCCTGGTAGGTGCCCTCAGACAGTTTTCGCCTACTTTTAGGGCCAGGAATCGGTTTTTTTTTTAAAGTTTTAAAACCTTTTTTTCTGTGCCGCTTGGCATTGCGCGATCGCCGCGATGCAAGTAACGAGCACGACAAATCAGACCAAATTGTTCATTCGTCGATTCAAGCTCGAGTTCTGGCGGAGTAATTCCCGTTACCGTTTCCGTAGAGTAACGGATACGAGTAACGGAAACGGAAACGGGAATACCGCTAAGTCGTGCCCATCTCTAGATGAGACTTTGGACATAGCTCCATGACACAAGTTCCAGGGTGTTTGATTCCTCACTGCCTCTTTGACAGGGGCTGGAGTTGATGGTCCAGAAGATCCCTTCCAGTTCTTCTTCTTCTTCTTCTTCTTCTTCTTCTTCTTCTTCTTCTTCTTCTTCTTCTTCTTCTTCTTCTTCTTCTTCTTCTTCTTCTTCTTCTTCTTCTTCTTCTTCATTCTTTGAAATGCCTGATTTATTATGGGTGAGCTGCATCTTTTGGTTTAATCAGTCCAGTTTGTGCCCATTGAATAGAATGCGAGAGATTCTGGGGAACATCCTCTTCCATAAAGTTACATCACACAACCTAGATGATGGCACCCTCCAGTATCAACAATGTTCAAATTAAATTAATTGAAAGCTTCCTGTTGGCCCCTTTCAAATTCCGAGGCTCCCTCCTTTTGCCCTGTGGAAGCCTTGTGGGAGGGGAGCCTTTAATTGCCAAAAATCACTGCTTTATCACCACTGGTGATCTGCTACAAGTAGTCTGGTGGTCACTTTTTAAACTCCTACACCCCCCTTTTGAAAAGGGAACACTAGGGACCTTCAGAACATGAAAAAGGTTGGGAAGGGAGTAGGAAACTTTAAAATATTTTAAAAAATTAAATCCTTTTGCTGGATTATGATGTCATGTACCTTGCATAGTGTAAATTTACGCCAATGGGACTTTGCCATCTGTGATGTAAGGGCCTTTCTCAGGGATCTCTTAATTTAAGAACATCCTGTTCACTCCTCCGTGTAAGGAGGAATGTAATTAACATATTAAAAATGGAAATGCACCCAGATAAGATAAGGAGACATGATGTATGGTAGGCCAGAATACCTGAGCGCTGGATGGGGTCTTCTGGTAATTCAGCAATCCACTAATAACCTGATCATAATTACTGTAGTTTCACTAATTGCTCTGCTCTTACTGCAAATGTTTTTCAGCTCTTTAATTTCTGAACTTTGCTCATAGCTGGTGTACTGCAATGTGAATTTGAACGATACTTTTATAAGAAGCCAAAACTGGCCAGGCTGATCCTAGCTTCTCTTGAAATCTGTAGTGCATTCAGCAGTTGTACTGGAGATGGTTTATTTTTCAGTCTGCAGTGTCTATTGAATAACAATATGGGGTCCTACATCCTCATAATCATCAGATAGCCAAATATCAATGAAATATCTAAATAACAAAAATGTGATTGACAAGCACCCACACCCTAAACAACCAAAAAAGAAAGTTACACCGACAGTACCCAAGGACCATATTTACAGAAGAATGACTGACAGTACAGTGGTGGGATGAAGCAACTGTCTGTGGTCTTCTACTGGACTTCAAACATATATCTAAACTTTAAATGTTGGGGAGAACTAAATGAAGAAACTATGTAATCTAACCGATTTAACTTTTTTTAAATTAAAAGGACACAGTGAAAGACCCATTATTAATCTCAAAGGACAGCAAGCAAATGGGTTGGAAGGAGAGTGTTAAAAGTGGCAATGTTGTATCTAGTACTGTACTTTAGGGATATCATTGTTATTTTTAGAAAGTAAGAAAACGGCAGAGCATCCTTTCATTTTGAGTGTCACTAGAAGCATTTATTCACTAGTCCTACAATGTGGGGACAATTCTGGACTTAAGTACATCACGAAAAACGAATGTGTTACAACCATGCTACCATGTTTTTACTCTTTAAATAAGAAGTAATGCTAATGTGCTCTTTTAACTGGTGAGAGGGAGAGTAACGTGTAATGAATGACATTTGAGAAGTGTGTCTAAGGAAGAAATCTATGAGAAAAGATCCACAGGGCCAAAAATATTTAGGGTTTTGAAGGTGATTATTAACTGGTTGAATAGCTGAGTGGTTCAGGTATTGGTTGGGAGTTTGATTCCCTCCTGGCCGTCCTGGAAGAAAAGCCATCCTGTGTGGCCTTCAGCAAGCTGCACATTCCCAGACCAGAAGGAAAGAGTTAACAATTTTGGAGTATTCTTTTCCCAGAAAACCCTGAAACAGCTCACCATAAATCTGAATTGACTTGAACCTCCTCCACTCCCCCGCAATCACTTGAATCAGCCAAAGGTCCTATGGTTCCCTTTCTTTATGGACCCCAAACCATGCATTGGACTTATTGGCATTCAATATTTTGATATGAGGAACTGGAGGTTTGATAATGTCACTGCCTGTGTTCAGGTTTTGCTAACACATGGTTTATCCTGACAAAATATTGAGGAAGCTATTGAATTCATTAGACAGCTAGTCAAAATAATGTGTCATCTTATCGATGGAAACTTTTTTGGGGGCAATCACTTGTAAAATAGCAACAGTGAGAAACTGGAAGTCATTTAGGAAAGATGGGGATGAATAAAGGATCTGTGACTATTGCGGAAATATGCTAGATGTATCACTGTTCCTTAGTGGATATTATTTAAAAAATTGTTCTGACCAGTGCTTGGAAAAGTTACTTTTTAAATTACATCTTCTCAGCTGCCTAGAGATGCCTAGAGATGCTGGTCCTCCACAATGAGATTTTTCAAATGCTGGTTGGGTCTTGATCCTAAAGTTAAGAGTAATCCACTCAGTGGGATTGTCTCTGGTTGTTCTGGTGACATTCTGGGTGGTACTGGTATTTTTTGATCATTGATCATTTGGATACATCATCCAGGTGTTTGCATTCACATGTGGGGTGGCTTTTTTTCTTGCTTGTAGGCACCAGGTTGTTGTGGTCTGGTCTGTGCACATCCAGAATTGCTCCCTATTGTCTCACTCTGGCTGATACTTCATGTCCATCTCATCGCTGTTCGCGGTCCCGCTTGGGACCGGTATGAAGTAATCTAACCACACATGTCCATTGCGGGACGAGGGGAGTTCGTCCCGACCACGCCCCCTGAACTGCGATTTAAGCAGGATGAGAGATTCCCCTCCCTGGCCTCAGGAATCTGCTCGTCACACTTTTCTTTCCAAGACGAGTGGCCGTGATGTAAGGCTTGTCACGCAATGTGCCATTCTCCACCTAGTGGCAGGAGTGCGAAGTGCCATTCACCAGTACATTCTCTATGGAGTCAGCAACGCAGTGCAGGGAGATTAAAAGACAATTGCCTCAAACTTAGCTCTGTAATGCATTGAAGGCAAGGCTTTGGAGAATCGAAACATCGAAAAACGGAAGGTCAGGGCAAAAAAAAATATGGAGAACAAAGGCATGGAATTTTACATCTCGTCATGGAATGAGGAAGTGCAGTAAGAGTCATGCTGGTATCATCCATCATGCCCATGTGTACACGGGAACAAGGACAGAACCGGAAGAAGACCACGTGACCACGACCAACATCAACACGCAACAAACTTCCTCCCGGGATGAGTGTGGACATGAAGTAACCATCTCTGACCACAACCCTTTCCCCTGTCATGTCTACCATCTCTATTCCAGACATAAGAGTGACAGAGAGTGAGGTGAGGGAGGGGGAGAGAGAACATAATCACATGTTGGCCATTAGCAGAAAAAGACGAAGATGTAATATGTACCCAGAAACCACAACCAGCACAATGAGTGATGAAACTTTCTGGGAACTACATTTAAAAAACAGTTTCTAAGGTTGGGAACTGCTGGTGTACAGCCACATGCTGAACATAAAATAGGATTTAAATTACGTGTTTGGCTCCAGGCAACTATAGTACCTGGTATTCCCTGGTGGTCTCCCATCCAAGTACTAACCAGAGCCAACCCTGCTTAGTTTCCGAAATCAGGTGAGATTGGATGTGCTTAGGGCATCTAGGCAGCTCTTCTGCAGCCCTTATGGCTCCCCTGAAACTGATTCCTCAGGGGTTTTTGGTGGTACACAGGGACACAGTGAAAAGGACAGATTGCCCCTCCCT
Source organism: Phrynocephalus forsythii (assembly GCA_029282475.1). Lineage (NCBI taxonomy): Eukaryota > Metazoa > Chordata > Lepidosauria > Squamata > Agamidae > Phrynocephalus > Phrynocephalus forsythii. The sequence continues at coordinate 24,985,803 of JAPFRF010000004.1, forward strand.
TACTTCCATTGGCTTTTATTGTCCTCTCAGTGGAATCTAGCACTGAATCATTTCCTAACCTAAAACATTTTCCCTTGATTTGCTAGTTTTGGGGGTGGGGAGTGAGCCCATTATAATTTCTGAGGAATTCTTCTTTTTAAAATGCCATCCGGTCTCCAGTCCCGGTTTGATGTATGAGCAAACTAGGGCATGTATGTAACCATCGCCAGCCATCAAAATATCCAGCAGCTGACAGTCAGTGTTGGTTGCGACGACACAAGGTTCTCGTTTCGATGCTTAAAAAGTTGGCTTTACAAATGGAGTCAGAGTTTGTGCTGTTATATTTCCAATAAAGTAAACACCAGGTGTGATTTTCCAGAAAGATCCAACAAGCCAAATGGCGACTGAGCAGACGAGAATTAAAGTCCCTCCTTCGGTTTGGGCGCAGTCAGTTCCTGACAGAAATAAAGTGAATGTATGTTATATAAGTAATTTATTTGTGCATCTTGGCATTGCGGCACTAATAGGCTGGCTGCCAGGTATTCTTGACTGCAGTTTGTCATGTCTGACTCTTTAGCCCTTTTCATGAGTTTGAAGAAATGGCCGTCTGCAGGCTGTCAGTGACAGATACCAGCTCGCTCACATAGATAAAGCTCAATTAGCTCACTGAGAAGGCGTCTTTTTAAAATGAAATGAGCTGCGCGGGTGTGAAAGATAGGTAGACAAGTGTAACACAAAAACAAAATAAAATGTTAACGCAGGTGAGCAAGCATAGTCAGAGAACTCATCACTGTTCTCCAACCTCCATTCCCCTTCCCCCGTCTCTCTGCCAGTATTCTTTCAAAAACACCACACAATTCACTTTTAAGGCACTACTAATATAAGTGTTTAGTTCTGTCATCCTTGAAGGCTTCATTCTGTATCACTGTACACACAGCTGTTGAATATGCTCGCTGTGCATTCTTGAGCATTGTTCCTCACCTGTCTCTGGCACTCAGAAATTGCAGGAGCTTTTTTAAAAGGGGAGAGGAGGACTGAGGACTAGAATCTTGTAGCATCCCTCTGGGAGTGGGAGGAAAGAACTTGTTTGTCTGTTTGCTCATTTTGTGTCTTCATGGGCGGTTACTTCACATCCGTTTTGTCTCTGTAGTTGTTGCATTTAGGAGCAGTACAAAAATGTTACTTCACATCCATCTCACAACAACTGAAAGTTTTCTGGACCATGCCTCCGGAACGGGTGCTAAGCTAGACAAATCTGTATCTAGTACTGGGGTTGGGTTTTCCCTTGTTGCTGTTTGTTCCCGCTTTCTGTTCCCAGACAAGGGACCGTGGGGTAACAACTGTCATGCAACAAAACATTTGTTTCTCTCAGAAAACTGTGTCTGTTTTTTTTTTTCATTTTGACTTTTCAGAAGCAAAATATTGAAAAAGAATTTTTAACCCCCCCCCAAAAGGAAAAAGGAAGCTAGACAAATTCAGCGTTTGTCACGTTACAAGACCGTGAGGTAACACTTGTCATGAGACAAGTTACCACGACCATGGGAACACTGAAACAGGGACAAAACCACGTGATCATAACCAGCGCTGTCACGGTACAAAACTAGTCGCGGAACAAAGAAGGACATGAAGTAACCACCATGTTCTTGGAATGTGGGATGTCATTGCTCATTTGATGTTTAGACTTAGTAATATCTCCCTGTTTTGCAGTATCTCTCTATACAAATAAGCAACCCCATTTTCAGATGACACAATGAGGGGAAAAATGGAATTGCTCCAAAATCAGCTTGGAATGAACCTACAGAAAAACTTAACTTTTCCCAGGACTATCCCATGACTTGATCAAATCTGCGGCACCTGGCAGTTCCCCGCATAGCAACCTCCTTTCTCATTTTTGACACCCTTATCAAGTGGGTATAGGGTTTATTTTGTCTGTTTCCCACATTTCCCCCCAATGAGTTAGGATGTTGGTTTTTTTATTTCTTTTAGCCACCATGGGTCTTTTGCAGGAGAAAGGCGGGATAAAAATATTTTAAATAAACTAAACTAAACTAAAATGTTCTGCTGACATGCTGCCCCATAGTGCTTAAAGCACTCTCTGGGCTGTTTGCAATTTAATTATGCAGGCTACACATTCCACCCCCCTGCAAGATGAGTCCTCATTTTACCGACCTCAGAAAGATAGGAGGCTGAGTGAACCTTGAGCCAGCTATCAGGATGTGAGCACAGTTATAGCTGCAGTACGGCTGTTTAACCTCTGCAACACAAGGCTCTTAAAATGAATTGTGTCCTCATCACAGTCTTCAGAGTTAGGTAGATTGACTAAGGTGATGATGATCAACTTAATGGCCCACTGAAGATATGAATTTATTGCAAGTCCACCATGTTAACTACTAGGCCTTACTGCAGGTGTCCATGTAAACAGCATACGGTGAAGCATGTCTTCGGAGAGACAAATTATATGCTTGCACATCATTTATCTCCCCTCGCTGGATCCTATGTGTGTGTTTACTGGGAAGTCAGTCTTGCTGAATTGAATGGTTTTACTCCCAGGTATCTTTAGGGGAGGTTTATATTAAGGCTTTGCATGGGATGTTCCACACCTGAGGCACTGATTAAATGCTAGCAGGATGTGCATTTTTGTCAAGAAGAATGTTTATAGGGGGATGCCACAATAAAAATGAGCATTATAGAGCTTCAATGTTTTCTGATATATGTTTATTGTAGAGCCTGATGCTGGATAAATGATTCACATTTTATGTTCTCCTGAATTTTGAACTTCTGTAAATCTGATTTGGATTGCAAGAGCAGGTTCTCTGCCTAATAAAAATTCCCCCTTCATAAACGGTTAGCTGAATTAATGCATGAACCCCATTTAAAAGATTAATGGCATGTATTGATGGAAAATCAAATCTCGGTGTTTTATTTTCCTGGATTGTTGGGGACTTGACATTTCATTTGCTAGTCTTTTCAACGTTAAGCCCTTACAACTCACTTTATAAGGCCAAAAGAGTAGCAATACATATTTATGGCCCACGCCATTTGGGACACATCACAAGGCATATCATGGGGCTGTGGAGCACAAACGCCGCAAGTATTGAAATGCTTATGCATTGCACTTAGAGCAGATATAGGGGAGAGAGTGGATCTATGGTTAAAACTGCACCATCTTCCTAAATCAGTTTGATTGGTTTCTTCAATTAAGAAGCAAACTGTTTGCCTTGAATTTACCTGCAGGAGCAGAAACAATTGTGGAGAAAGGCATTCGAAATGACAGAAAAATTCTGGGAACAGGAAAATGGTGAAGGGGTTTCCTTGGAGTTTTCTGAAAGTGGTGAGTGTTGGCAGTTGAATACCAGACTAAATAGATCAAATTAGTTTTTTTTTTACATAGATGGAATACTTTGATTAACACCACACTCGTATGCCTGTCTAATTAGTAGTACTAAGGGTGCAGATACATTACCAGTAAGGAGTGAGCTAGTGCGGGCCATTTAGAAATGGGTCAATCTTTATTAGAATGATCTATTCAAGCCCAAACGATTCAGATCAAAATCACTCCTGCCGATATGGTGAAGTGGCTTAATAAGCAAGGCACTTCAGCATATTGGCAAATTTACTTCCTCTGCTCCTTGGTGGAAGAGTAGGGGATTTTTTTTTGGAGGGGGTACTGTATATGGACTATTGCTGATACACTGCATAAATTGTTGTGTATATTCTTTGCATTATCTTAAAGGGCTAGTTGAGAAATTGCCTTCAGTAGCTGCCGCTGCCATGGATTCAACTGTGAGTTGTTTCTTGAGCAGCCCTTTAAGAAAAAGAAAATGAAAAACAGTTTCACTTCCCCTGCTCCTCTGCCAAGGTGCAGAAGAAGTGATCAATTTGCCAATAACCTAAGGTGCCCCATTTATTAGGTTGCTTCACAATATTGGCAAATTCAAACCAGAAGGCTTGCTTTAGATCCAGCAATCACGTGCTTTAGAACCAAGCCAAACCAGAGTGTTATCTGTACCAAAAAGTAGAAGCCCCTGATAGGGGCTTAGGCCAAACTGCTCTAGCTGCTCAATAGAAGTGCATGGACTTATAGAGCATAATCAGCAAGTCCCAAGAGTAGACCACCCATGAATGGTTACTTCTGAATTGATTGACAGCCCAGAAAGGGCTCTCCCAGCCAAACCTTCTAAAAGGCAGCATGTGAGGTTGAAAAACCTCCAATGCTTGCTCCCAGGAATTGTATTATTAATTACAGCTCATTAGGAAGATCAAAGGATGTGATAAACAAACACTTTAAGACAAATATATATGTTTTTATAAGTAGCAATCCAAAAGATAAATATAAAACCCAATTGCTCTCTCTTCCATTTTTTCCTGCGTCTCCTCTCTGTCGTCTTCTTTTTCTTAGCGTTTGTCCCACTTGGTGGTGGGGTCCTATCTGTGTTTATGTGTATTCACATGCAGTTGCTAACAAGACTATCCTCTCCCATATGTCCAGAAGATAGAGGTTTGCCTTCATATTTCCAGACCATAGAAGCCAAATCTTGGCTGGCCATTGGGGATTACTAAGAATTCTAATTTCCCAAAGTAATCTCCCCAAGTTCTGGATATTTCTTCACAGTTAGGCAGTGTCCAACTGCTAGATTTGATTTTACTGTCATAGCAGTAAAAAAAAAAAAAGCCGACCCCAAAGGTTGGAGAAAACCCCTTATGACATACCTGATTTGCACAGTACAGTGGTACCTCTTAAAATGAATTTAATTCGTTGTATGGGTCAATTCATCCTACGAAAAATTTGTCCAACAAAACAAGGCTTAATGTGGTTTCCCATAGGAATGCATTGAATTCGTCTTGCGAAGCATCCCATAGGAAAATTCGTCTTACAAGGTTTTCCTGTACCTGGACATTTCATTCGTCTTACGAATTTTTAGTCTTAAGGGGCATCCGCCTTATGAGGCATTACTGTATATTGTTTGAAACAAAATATCTAGAGGTGAGGTCCTTGAAGAGAATATTTACACCAGCTGTGATCCTGCACCAAATATGTAAAGGAAACAGCAATTAATTGGTTCAGGCCAGGTCCCTAGAACTGTGTCTGCAATCTCTCTTTCTTCCTCCACTGTTTAGGTCAAAAGAAAATCAACCACTGCTCAGAAAGGAAATAAAATTTTCCTGACAGCATATTCCTGTTGAGCTCCAGGCCAAGCTGAATTTTAATAGTCAAGTTATAAGGTCCTACCTACACTGAGGGGGTTTATGTCCCCAAACTGCTGACATAGCTTTAACTGCTCCAATGCAAATGGCGGCCCTCCAATAAAAGAAGCAGGGGAAGTTTCAATACATTGTCAAAGAGCCTTGAAAACATTGAAGATGATTTATGGCCATGCAGGCAATATATATAAATGCTCTTTTCTAGCAAAGGTACATTCCCCACCCCAATGCTGCTGCTGCAATGCACACGGCATCTGCATTATGCCACTGTCTGCAGTGACAATATAAGCTTCTACTGATAGAGGAACATTTGCAATCCAAGATTAAAATCTTGGAAATATGTCAACAAAAACGGATGACAGTGTGAACAGAAATGCTATGCTCAAACAGAAGTGCCTTAAAAAGTAATTTCTCTTCACGAACAACACTTACCATTTACACTTCCTCATACTCTGCATATAAAGGGGGCTGGGTTGTGCTCAAAGGTCAAATTCCTATTTAAAGTTTGGGGGGCAAGTATCAAAAATGTGGCATATGAAGCCAAAAGTAGAAGTAACGTATTCAATGCAACACAAATTACTGAGATCTTGACCATCACCATATTGCAGCCTCATTGCAGCGGAGAGTGTTGTTAACTTGATGAATGTACTGCATCACATCCCTCAGTTGTGAAGTAGATAGGATTCTGCAAAATGTTTCACATTAAAACACCATATATTCTCAACTAGGGATGGATTATTCGTTTTGGAAGCTACTGGTTCCAAAACAACACACGAGAGCCCAGCTAGTGTTTGGAAGCCTCTGAAACGCAATCAGCCAATCACCTATCTTGCTCTGCGCCTGCACGGGGCTGAGCTCCAACGAGGAAGTCACCTCTGATGTCATCGTTCCTTCTCCCTGGCACTGGCCAATCAGGAGCTGTGCAGGGAAATGCATCATCATCCTGCCTCCCTGTCTGATTGGCCAGAGCCAGGGAGAACGAATGATGACATTGGTGGCTTCTTTCTGTTGGAGCTCAGACCCACGCGGGTGCAGAGCAAGGCAAGAGATTGGCCGATTGTGTTATGGAGGCTTCCAAACACCAGCTGGGCTCCCCCATGTCATTTTGGAACTGGTAACTTCCGGAACAAATAGCCCATCCCTATTCTGAACCATCAATATAGGAACTATTGACTTATATTTGTTTCCATCAAGCATTTTCTAATACCTTCCTCATGCCAACCAATGACAAATCTTTATTCAAAGATCAATGACAGGTATGATGATGCATTTATTATATGGGCCTGTATCAGAGGAATATATTACGTACCAGTACTTGCACTGATGTCTATACTGTATACTGAATGCAGTAACAAAAATGTTGAATTGTAAAAGGGCAGTTCTCTTCTGATTGCCAGAGGACAACATCGGGTCTCTCACATGGAATAATCAAAAGATTCTCCAGAGTCCCCTATGATGATATTTTTTTTGAATTATAAAAGTCTCTTCAACCAAGAGAGAACACCCGGGTCAAATCTCATACAAGTGCCTTCGATATCACATTCGCTTTGATCGGGACTAAGGACAATATTAGATGAAACAGTCCAAAATCCATGACTGAATCTTATGGGAGTTGTTTTAATGTTTGTGTACAGCTTCAGAGATGAGACAGAAACTGTGTTATGGCCAGCACATGGAACAGAAAGACAGGGGGAATCAGTCTTTGCCTCACATCATATGTCTGATTTTGACCACACACTGGTAACCCATTGTCTCATTTTGAAAAGCTAATAAGAGTAGATGATAGTTCACTGATGTTGTCGGGAATAATGGCTGCATTCAAGCTTAATGTTAAATTGTGTGATAGCTGTGGTTTGCTGCTCTCTATATAGTTACAAGGCATCCATACAAGGGAATTATGTACAGTAGCTATATCAGCTGGATCAATACTCAGTGAATTGGGTACTTGGCTGTGGAACTAGAGGTTGGGAATTTGATTCCCCATTGTACATCCCAGGAGAAGAGCTTTGAGCAAGCTGCGCGGGCCCAGAAGAAGGGTACGGTGAGCAGTCTACATCTAGAAAACCATGGGAAAACACAACATGAGTCAGAATCAGCTTGCCAGTGTGCAATTATTATTCTTGTTAGGGACAGCCATTGTCTTAAGTGGAGGCATGTGAGGTCAAGGGATTCTTCCTAGCTGATAGTGGAAATCAAAATAATGTTGAATAAGAAGTAGGATCCATGGCTCTAAATCTGGTTGACGGATGCTGGAACACTGCTCTTGTAGTGCTCATTTGGATACGAACAAAACCCATTTGATATGAATGAGAACTAGTTGATTAGACAGGGCTTTTGGAGCACAACTTGTTGAGGATTATGCTCTTGATAGCATCCCTGTGGGGTGGGTCCCCCCCCCCAAATAAATAAAATAGGGTTTTCCCGGCATATCTGATAATCTGTACACTTACAAAAAAAATTCTCCTCCATGACAGACCGATTAGCACACATCCCCCATGATTGCCAGAAGATTTTGTTTTTGATATGAAAGGTGATGCTTTTCATTATTAATGGCCTACATACTGACCATATCTGAGCCATTTTCCAGTAAAATGTGTTCTTTCTTAAAATGAAGCTAAAGTGCGTTTGTAGAGGTTGTTGGCATGCGTAAACTATTAGCTGCTTCAGAGACATTGTAAATTATTTGCAAGGTCTTTTTACTTGACTGTGCACCGGTTGAAGCATTTTATAAATATATTTATTAACTGTCAGTGGCTCATGTACAGCTTTGCTTGAAATATAGTGACAATCTAGCTTCAAACAGCTCAACCTTCTGCATCCTTAATGCTGTATTGGCAGGATAACAACATGGCCATATAAAGAAGCTGGCAAGAGCTCGCCATTTATAAGATCTTCTCCAGTGTCTCAGCTATTTTGTGTGTGTGTGTGTGTGTGTGTGTGTGTGTGTGTGTGTGTGTGTGTGTGTGTGTGTGTGTGTGTGTGTGTGTGTGTGTGTGTGTGTGTGTAGCTTAGCGTAAAACTTCCAAGAAAGGATCTATATATGAAAAAGCTGATATGTATCATATATAATTTTATATATGATACAGGAACCCCGTGGCACAGTGGTTAAATGCCTGTACTGCAGCTAAAACTGTGGTCTCGACCTGGGGTTTGATCCCAGGTAGCTGGCTCATGGTTGACTCAGCCTTCCATCCTTCCAAGGTTGGTAGAATGAGTACCCAGCTTGCTGGTGAGGGGGGCAATGTGTACCCTGCATACTGTAATTAAAAACTGTAAACCGCCCAGAGACTACTTGAAGTGGTATGGGGTGGTATATAAGCAGAACACTTTGGGTTTTTGCTTTGCTTTATATAACATCAACCTGGATAGGTTTGCGCCATGAATTGGTCAAATGCAAATTTGTTTCTGCTGGATCGATATGCTCCTTTTTCATATCTATCTATCTATTCTCCCCATCCTTTCTTGGAAATTTTACCCTAAGCTAACAGATGGCAATTAGCACAAAGATTAAGTCCTTACAAGGCAGCGTTTCTGAAAATCCAAACAGTACAATGTAGCAATTTTTGGAAAATCTTCAGGGAAGGATATGTGGTGAATTCTACTGATTCCATTACAGCGTGAGTCGGATCCAGACCACTGCCTGAATTAGGAGATTAAAATGGCAGGACAATTTCCAGTTATGAGAAGTGATATTCCTTACGTGTACCCCAGGACACAGGGTCCTCTTGCTTTAACAATATACTTTAAATGGACATATTCTCAAAGTCTGCTTGGAAGCTCCACATTCTGAAAAATTATATGCCTCACCCATTATCATGGCAACGCGACACAGAACATGCAGTCATTACTACTCAAACATACACAAGCCTGTTCTACCTCCCCCCCCCCAAGACGGCAGCTAATGGTGTAGATTGTTCTGTATGTAACTTAGAGTGTGATTAGGCAATTAGAAAGGATTAAGCCTGCTCACACCAGAAAGGATAACTTGACCATCCACTGGGGAATCACTTCAGCCTGGCCCTCGAAAAGAGTAGCCCTGCCAGATGGGAACTGGGCAGGAGAATGATTGACTGAGTTTCTATTGGTGACGGCAAATTACCTAGATGATCCAATTTGTCTAGTTTTTATCACTTTTTTGGCATACAAGGCTACACCACCTCCTGTTTTCCTCTTCCTGTACAGTTTATAACCTTGGATAGCTGTATCCCATTGGTTATCATCCGTCTACCAGGTTTCAGTGTTGCCAATAATATCAATATTTTTATCTATTGCTAAGTATTCCAGCTCCCCATTTTGTTCCGGAGGCTTCTGGCATTTGCATACAAGCATTTATAGATGCTTTTCTGATGCAGTCTTTTGAGCCCAGTTGCATCATTAGACTGCCTCTTGCATCCTTCTGCGGGAGTGCTGGTGACTAGCTCCTCACTCTGCTCAGTAATTTTTCCATCCTCTTCACTACTCAAGTAGACACTTTCCTGAACTGGATGCTGCACAGCTCCTATTGACTTTCCCCTGGTTATGAGTTTAAAAGCTGCTCTGCAGCCTTTTTGATGTTGAGTGCCAGCAATCTGGTCCCATCATGGTTCAATGCAACCCATCCCTCCTGAACAGGTTTGGCTTGTCCCAAAATGTTCTCCAGTTCCTGACAAATCTGAAGCCCTCCTCTTGACATCATTGTCTCATCCACTCATTGAGGCTTCTGAGCTCTGCCTGCCTGGTGGGTCCTGCACGAGGAAAAGGCAGCACTTCCGAAAATGCTACCTTGGTAGTCCAGGACTTCAATCTTCTTCCTAACAGCTTGATTTTGGCTTCTAGGACTGACCACTTGGCCTTCCCAATATCATTGGTACCAACGTGTACCATGACCGCTGGCTCCTTTGCAGTTCTCTCTAACAAACAGCCAGTTGCAACCTTTGCACCTGGTAGGCAAGTCACCATACGGTTATCATGCACATCACAAATCCATCCCTCTGTATTTCTAATAATTGAATCGCTTAGTACAGTGGTTCTCAACCTTCCTATTACCAAGACCCTTTAATACAACTCCTCATGTCGTGGTGATCCCTTGCCCTGCTTGGAAGAGGCCACAAGCCCCCTTTGGAAGGCCACTGCCACAGGTGCCATAGGGAACTTCCCTCTACAGGCACCCTCAGCCAATCACAGCCTCCAGTGCCATTGACTGACATCCCCCCAACCTATCAAGCTGTAACTCACTCTTTCCCCCCTTCTTCCTCCTCCTCCAGACCCAAGCCGTTTGTGCCTTTTTCTTCACTGACTCATGGTGACCCCTGTGAAATGGTCGTTTGACCCCCAAAGGGGTCCTGACTCCCAGGTTGGGAACCACTGGCCTAGTACAAGGAGCCTGTTCATCTCCTGCAGCCTGTTCATCTACATGCACCTCATCAACTATATTAAAGGAGAGGTCTTCTGTTTGTTCCTGTTGTTTGTCTTCCTGTATCTCATCAAGTGTGCTGAGGGAGAGAGCCTCAGGTGGAACCAGTTGTTCCTCTGTGCATCTGAAAATGTGAGAGTGTGAAAACCAGAGGTCTCAACAGAGGTGGGGGGCTCAGGCATACTCTCTCTGCCACTTACCAGGCAGTGATTTCAGCAATACCCAGACAAATCACTCCTCCACCACCAATGCCATAGTTAACAACCCATACTTTATGGGTTTCAGCACCTTAGGCTATTGTTCACCTAAAGGCCTATTGAGACTATTATCTACCTAACGAGCCTATTCAGGCCATTGTTCATCTTATGGAGGACTCGCAACTAGCTTTCCTCAGACTGGATGAGCAGCAAAAAATTTCAAACTCTCAAGAAAAGAAGTCCAGTTGTCATGACTCAACTTCCAGACAGAGGTCAGAATCTGAAAAATTCATCGTTTTTTACCTTTTCCGGGAGGCCTTTGGTGATCTTTAACTGTTTTTTTTTCTTTTCCTCCGCCATCGTAAACTATTTTATCTATCATTGTCAGTCACTGAGGTGCCATTAGGTTTTAACTTTGCTTAGTGTTATTTTTATTGGTTTTTTTTTTGGTTTTTTTTTTGTAATTTATGGCTATTGAGGCCCGATGTTTTGTAAGCCGCTTAGAGTACATATTGTAGATAAGCGGAGTATAAATGCAATAAATAAATAAATAAATAAATAAATAAATCATTTCCTTCCAAGCAGAGTAGAGATATGCTACTGCCAAAGTGACTGTGGTAACGTCTTCTTCTTCTTCTTCTTCTTCTTCTTCTTCTTCTTCTTCTTCTTCTTCTTCTTCTTCTTCTTCTTCTTCTTCTTCTTCTTCTTCTTCTTCTTCTTCTTCTTCCTCCTCCTCCTCCTCCTCCTCCTCCTCCTCCTCCTCCTCCTCCTCCTCCTCCTTGATGGGCACAAACTGTTAGTTCAGCAGTTCATACCAGTTTGCTTTTCAGCTGAACAGGTGTTCAGTGCTTCCTAGCCCTAATTCCTCTAGTGGGTTTCCAATTAGGGGCAGCACCCTAGGTTTCCTACCTTGCCTCGTCCAGAGTTAAGGGCTGGAAAGCCCACCCCTCCTTTTCGTTCTCCTCATCTAACCTGCTGCTCATTACTTCTGAACAACAAGGAACATTCTTTGTAATTTAGGAAGCCGTTTGAAACCACTTTTCCTAGTGTGCAGTATATGTATACACTAGGCACTATAATGTGATTCTCTGCTCTCCTCTACCCCTTTAGTTCAATACAATTCAGCTTTGCAGCTTTGATATCTTGTCACAAGTCTCTAAATTTAATTCTAATCCTTCAGTACATGTCCTTTAGTTGTCAGTAAAAGAGCAAGGCAGTGGCATTTCCCCCTCTTGTTGCTGTGAAGGAGGTCAGGTTGGGTCATTTATTTTCTGATCCCTCTAGCTTGGAGGAATAAAATTCCTTGGTTTTAATCTAATCCTTACAAGGGCTCCGTTGCAGGTGTCTTGCTGTTTCTAATATTCTGTGCCGTTCAGCAAAGGTCACGCAGATACTTGCTTAGTCCCAGCTGTTCTGCCTCCCTCTCCGCCCCTGCCACCCATAGCATAATGATGAAAAGTAAATACTGAGGGCTGGATATCTCAAGCAAGAACAGTTGTGCAAACATGCATATGGAAGGTCTTATTATGCTGATGCTTGCATCAACAGACACAAGTCCTTCCCCATAGCCCCTGCCCTGGTGAATGCCTTTCTGGAGTGCCATGTGAAGTGCAGAGACAAGAGGAAGACTGATAAGGTGACCGTGCTTGTGTAGAAGTCACCTTTTGCCTATGCAAGATCCCAGGCAGTGTCTCAAGCCTTTAGAATAGGGGCTAGAGATGGGCACGGAACGAACAATTTTTCATTTTTGTTTTTCGGTTTTCGTTTTGTTACGTAACGAAATGACAAACGAAATTTGTATCTAAAATGAAAAGAAACAAACAGAAACATGGGGATTTTGTCGTGCGTTTCATTTCCGTTAAAGCAATGAAGTGAGCTGCTTTAAATGCTAAAAAAATCACGTAAAATTGGAATAAATGGTAATGAAATGGTAACGAAACGGTAACAAAATGAAAACAATTTTTTTGCAAAAAATTCACGAACAACGGAAACGAACTGAAATGGACCCCTAAATGACAAATGACAAACGAAACTCCATTTTTTCTATTCGTGTCCATCTCTAATAGGGGCTTAAAAATGATCATAACCTAGACTTCTGGATACCTCATTGGCTTAGGCTGGGAGTCCACTGGGCCTCCTTATGAGGAGCCTGACTCAATGATTCATAGAGTCCCTTTCAGTTCTGCAGTTCAAAGGTTATTTGTAGCATAAAAGCAGGCAATTGAGAGTTACTGTCTGCAGCGCCAAGAATTTAGACGTCATCACACTGTACTGCAACCAAGAATGACATCTACAGTGGTGCCTCAATTTACGAATTTAATCCATTCCGAATGTATGCTCTCAAGTCGAACTACTCGGGGTACCTATCTAAAAAATTGAAAACTAAGTAAAAAAAAATGAAAAATATATTTGTAAGTCGAGCAGACCATATCTATAATTTGTAAGGCGGCAGTTAAAATGAGAACAGTTTTCTACTCTTAAATTGAATTGCTCTTAAGTTGAGCTGCTCTTAAGTCGGGGTACCACTGTACTTGCAAAACTCACCAAGCAACAATATAATTTGGAATGAATTTGGTTTTTATTTCCTATTTACTACCTGAAGTGTTAACTAAAATTTATCTCAGCTTTAGGATGAGGATGGCTGAGTCTATTTGTTCTTTAGTTTTCTGTCCTCCCCACCTATAAGGAAAGTTGATTTCTTAATGGGCAATGGGAGTTGGGCGGGTCTTCATGGTGTCTGGAGTACATTCAGGGACCCCCTCCTATCATGGAGGCAGAGTGGAACAGTCCAACCAATTGGCGCCATTTTTAGTTGCCAACATTGAGGACATGTAGTATTAATAAATGCATGGATGTAAACATCTGCTTATTTTGATTCTGCAAGTGAGAGTGAGAAAAACAAATGCAAACATTTTTCCCCTGCTGGGTGGATTATACAAGATCTACCCAAGCCCTTTCTACTTTTTGGCACAACTTTTTGTGACAAATTTGTAAATATGTTTAAAACCTTGCATGCTGCCTGCAGTTTGTGGGGTGTGAGGGGCTTTTCTGGGTTGGGAGAATTGCCTATCCAGCACTAGCCAATCATTCTTTCTAGCCTTTGAATTGGAAGAGACCTCTCTGCTGAGTGTGCAGAGCTTTCATTTTCATGCAGGAATACAGTAAAAAAAAAAACCTCACAACAAATGACTTGGATTCTTCACCCCCTCCCCCAACAGAATGCCTCAGTGTGCTCAGGCATACATTTTCCCTCTAAGGTAGAGAAAAATATGAGAATACTTGTTACATCATACAGGAAGTAAACATCATGGGACATAGCATGTTTAACATAATCCCTTGCCCTCCCCTCTGTGAAATAAGTAGCTGGCCAGGAAGATTAGGGCTAGGGATGGCATTCTGGATTTCTTTGACTAAAATCCCTTATTTCCTCATTGTGGGAATTCTGAAGATACCTAAATGTGGCTCAGGTGGCAGAAAAGGCCTAATGCGGAACACCTTGAGGCTTAGCAAGACATACCTCTGCCTCACTTCCTGTTCAGAAAGAAAGCCCCCAACAAGCACTGGGGCAGGAACAATGCCTAACCAAACCTCAGAGTCTTCCAGACTAGACCTTTTCACCAAGGACAACTACATTTAGATTTCTGTAGGCTAGAACTCCCAGAATAGGGAACATGGGATTTGTAGTCCAAGAATCCCCAAAATCCCATCCCATAGTAGGGCAAATAATTTGGCTGAGATCTGAAATACTGTACATCTGTGAAAATGTGAAACTTGACTCCCGCAACTGTTAGATGGCTTGTAGGATATCGAAGGACATCCACATCTTTCAGGTTTGCCAGCATGCAGTGATTTAGCCTTGGATAAATGGGCTGCAAGGAAACATAAGGAGATTGAAGCTATTGGTTCTGAAGTTGTCATAACGGTTTATTCTTTGAACTGATCACAAGACCATAGTTTTCTTAAAACTTTCACTGTTCAGACTACAGAAGTGGTGGCAAGGTTGCATATAACATTCTTGCTTGTAGAAAAAAAGAATACAGTATAAGAAAATGGAAGAAGTATTTCTTTCCCAATGTCCCCTGGACTAGGGCAAGGGGAAACTTTAGATTCATCCGCCGCACCCTTCATCTCTGAAGCTTACTGGGTGGCCTTGGGCTAGTTGCTATTACGTACTCAGCGTAACTCATCCCACAAGACGGGTGCTGAGAATGAAAGGGGACGGACGAGAACCTTCTGGTTCGTGCCCTGAGCGGAGAGTACTGGTGTTTAGTTAGAGAGTAGCATAAAAACAGAGCTGCCTAGATTCCCCAAGCATATCCGATCTAGCCTTATTTCGGAAGCTAAGCAGGGTCAGTCCTGGTTAGTACTTGGGTGGGAGACCACCAGGGAATACCACTCCAGTATTCCTGCCAAGAAAACTTCATGGACATTGGATCACGAAGAGTCCGTCACAACTGTAATGACACAACACAGCATAAAAATAGGTGAAGTCAATACTTAATAATAAATGGTAGCTGTGGTCATTATCTTTCAAAGAGCTTCTGATGAGGGTTGTAGCGGTGCTGAGTTTCATGCACACGTCTAAAGCTACGGCCTCCCTCTTTCCTAAGTTGATCAGAACTAAAGCTGGCAGTCCTTGCTGAAAAGAAGGCCAGCTCCATCAGTGGATGATGTCACTGGACTTTCTCACCCCAACCCAGGTCTTTCTGAAAGCTGTAGTTTCTAGTTAGTGATCATAGGTGAAGCATCTCTTTGAGGTAAGCAGGGAGAGGCACAATCAACAGAATGTTTTAATTCATTTCTAACTAACACCTTGCAGGGACAAGCAAGTTGTTAGAACACAACAGTGTAGGTGTAGGGATTTTTTTTGGAAGTGTTCTCTCCCCTCCCCCTTCCCTCCTCTTCCCCTCCCCTGTAATAACAGATAATGAGTTGCTTTCTTTAGATAACTCTTTTATATAGGTGGGTTGGCTTTTTTTGGGGGGGGGTAGCAGATGGATCAAAATCTTAATGAAGATGTTTGCCTATGACAACTAAGGGATTAACTTGCATTTTCGTGTGGAGGCTCCAGAAGTATGCCAATTGGTTTCACACAGGAACATGAAAAGCAAATTTAGTGACATCTTAGGGTTCTTTGTTTTTTAATGACCAATAATGCATGTCGTTAATGCTTTTGTTACCATCTTTGTATTCTGCAATAGGTGCCACCGGAAGATAATCGGTGTTTTCTGCAGGCAATTAAAGAGTTTATATCCAACTTGTGCTGCCTATTAAAAAGGATCTATTCTGCCAGGAAAGCCATTAGCATTCAGTCAGTGTGGAGTGTGTGAAAATAGGCTATTCAAGATGCCTGTACATCTTTCAGAAAGTTCACAGCCAAGTAGTGCAGGGAGATAGATTCTCCGGCTATTGTTAAAAAAGGAAATAAGTTATTCTGTCCTCAGGATGTTAAAAAACAGCTGTTAAAATATTAGATGTAAAGCTTCAGTTCTTAGGGAATCTAGGTGTTGTTTTTAACATAGCCAGCAGATAAAGATAAGATTCTATTGTGTGCCTTAAGACAACATAAAGGTATATAACAATGGCTCTTTTAAATAGCAGTTTGAGCTAAGAGCCTGATCTCAAGAGTTGCTGAATCTGCAATTCATAAGTTTTGACTGGATGGTACTAATGCTGGCCTGAGGTGTCAAGCAATGCAGGAGCACTAAATCTGACCAGAGGCCTAGTGTCGATAATCAGGGAGGGCCACAGCTCAGGGGCATATTGGTTATATTTATTTGTACCACATTTATTTGCTGCTTTTATGTCCTGCCTTTTCTTTGACAAGTTAAAAGGCTGTGTGGGCATTTCCATTCCCCTCCTGTCCAGGTGCTTCACCTCCTGCTCTCATTTTCCTCACAAAGCCATCTGAAGTACATCAAACTGACAGAGTATGAGTGGCATAAAATCATCTGGCCAAGTGGGGATTTGAACCTGCTAACTACAAGGTGAAAGGACCCGGCGCAGGAAGCGTTAGGAGGTGGAAATCGGTGAAAGGAAGAATTGGTATGTGAACTGTGCAGCAAGACGGGCTGAAGTGTAGGCTCTAACATGCATGTATGTCGGTGGGATGATAGCATTTCAACTGTTCTTGAACAAATATGTTGTCTTCAGTGAGGCAAGGCAAAAAGAAAGCAGTAAACAACAGTAGCAGCAACACATAATACTGAGTGGACAAACACCACTGTATTTAACCCTTTCCCCAGCATTAGTATCCTTACTTCTACAAAGTTGTCATTTGGATATTCAAAAATGAACTTTCACCAATTCGTTTTTAAGTATGCTTCTGTCAGGAAAAACCTTGAATAGATTGCTCGACTGACCTACACTGGTGTGACATGTCTGACCATATTTTTGGTTCCGTCTTGGATAGCTGTGAAGTGCACTAGCAGCCTTAACGGTGTGGCTTATAACTTCTGCACCAATGGTTTCCAAGCCTGGTTTTCTTAGATGTTCTTGGCCTACAACTCCCACCAGCTGTGCTGGCCAGGATGCCTGGGAGCTGTATTCCTAGAACATCTGGGGTACCAAATTGACAGTGACTGCTGTAAAGCCTCCAAAAGCTAAATTTGAAAAAAAAAAAAACAGCTGGAATTTCCAAACCATCAGCCCCCAAATCTTGGCAGTCACAATGCAGTACCATATAATATCAACATTGCCTCTTGAAGAATTGGGAAATTCATCATATTTTGTCAGAGAAACACAACCCATCAGCTCAAGATCTATGGTATGGGGTTTCTGCCCATTGACAAGAAGGGTAGAAAAGTGGGGTCAGAAGAAGCAATGTGACCTTGTATCAGGTCCTACGTCTGACTGTATTGTATCCGATACCTTCTGCTGGTAGAATAAACAAATTTCTCTGGGAACCACTGTTTTGGATCCTCCTTGTTACATCAACTAGGATTGAGATGAAGGAGTATTCTCCCCTCAGAAAGGTAATTTTAGTAATTCCTTCCACCACATTTCTTCAATTTCCACTTTTGATTCAAAGCAAGCAAGCAAGCAAACAAACAGGATAGCTTTATTTTGCTTGGTTTCCTGCGCAAATCACACAATGTGGCAACTAAGAACGGTTCAGGGCTTGCAGTGTTACTCACCCAAGCTGTTGCTTGTGCTGTGATTGACCTCATTTTCTGTATGCTTCATGTACTAAGCAGAAAGCTACTCACTGACGTTCTCTTCAAATTGGGATTGGTTGGAAGTCTACATTCCATCTCCCCACCCCTCTAATTGTTTCTAACAATTTTTTTCTAACAATTTAAAACAAATTTGTGAAAGTTCAAGTGCAAGGAGCACTTTGTCTGATGGGGACCTGTAGTTTTTTCTTAATATAAGGAATCAATCAGAAGTACAGTGCTATTCCATAACAGCTGTATCCCTTGGCTAAGTCAGTTCTACTTCCTTACTCTGTTCAGACCATTGAGAGAAAAACATGGCTAGAGATGTTGTTCACAGGTATGTCACTCAAACCTATTTAGCATCTTACAGTATTTAAAAGCAATTCTTCAAGTTAAACAACTGCTGGGCTGTCGTTCAGAGACAATATCCTCTGTTTCCGTGAGACAAATTTATAGTGGAACCTTCAAACTGTTTTTTTTTAAATGGATCAAATCAAGATAATGTGAGAAAGTCAGGCCAGCTTTTATTATGGAACCAGATCTCAAACTGCCTGTGCTGTTTTACTGTGCACTTTTTAAAGAACTTTAAAATTACTGTATTTATGCAAGCGTTTTGAAAACAAAAGCCTTGTGACTTAAAATTGATACATAAAATTAACATACATAAAACATATTTAAATATATCAAATGAAAAGAAGCTGCTTCTCTCTAAGTCAGCTTGCAAACATATTTGATATACAAAGGTTGTAATACAGTATGGCATTTTGAGACTTGTTTCTCAATCTCTCCTTCTCTAGTTATCCAGTGGGAGGGCAAGCAGATTTTACTGCAGCAAGCATAACATGTTGATCAGGTATCTGCATGTACAGTATTGAGAAAGGTTGGTAGCAATATACATCGAGTTACCTTAAGAGAAAATTAGTCTTTAATAGAGATGGGCATGGAACAAACATTTTTTCATTTCCATTACTGTTTGTTGTTTCCGTTACGTAACGAAACGACAAACAAAAATTTTGATGAAAATGAAATGAAACGAACAGAACCATGAAAATTGTGGTCGTTAGTTTCGTTTCCGTTAATGGCGACGCACAATGAAATGAGCTGTTTTAAATGTTAAAAAACGCCCTGGACATCCGTAAAAACGCAACGATAATTATTTATATTGTCTGATAATACCTACCAGGGGGTTGGGGTCCTTAAAACGTTTGTTTTTGTCTTCTCCCATCGCGATGTAGTTTTCTTTTCCCTTTAAAATGGATGTCGCCACCAGCCACAAAATGGAGGCAAGCCATGTGATGTGGGATCATGTTCAACCAAATAGCATGCCCAGGTTGCAAACTGGGCGGGCAGGTTTGGCAGCCACAGAGGGCATAAAAAGCTCTGTCCGCCCCCGTCCTCCTTGCAGTCTCTGGTGGGAGTTAGGGTGGGATTGCTGTATCTGCGACTCTAGCTTCAGTCCTGCAGCCTCCCTGTGTGCGTGCGTGCTGTGTACCTCTCAGTGAGTACCCTCCCTTGCCCCGCAGTGCAGTCACTCTGCGGCTGCCTTGCACCCTGGGCAATGCCCGCCACTGCCTTTGCAGCCTCCCTGCATACCTAGTCTATACTGTGTCTCTGCCAGCATCCATTTTTTTTAGTGTTTTCCCTCTGGTCTGGGGTGTTGGGGGATGCCTGCGCACGGAAATGCTTTAAAAATTGCACAAAAAGCGGGTAGAAACGATGAACGAAAAAACGAAAAACGTAACGAAATTTTTCAAAAAATTCCCGACAAACAGAAACGAACCGAAACAGATCTCTCAACAACAAATGAAAAACCAAAACACCATTTTTCTGTTTCGTGCCCATGTCTAGTCTTTAATATAAATAGTATCCAAAGCTGTGTATATCAATACTGTACATGCAGATATCTGGTTGACATGATTTGCTTTCTGCAGTAAAATCTGCCTGACCTCCCACAAGAAAAAACAGTATTGATATACACAGCTTTGGATACTATTTATATTAAAGACTCTTTTTAAAAAAAAAACATGTAATGTTAACCAGACTATAATCTGAGGGACTTGTTTTTCTTAAGGTAACTCGATGTATATTGCTACCAACCTTGGAAGAAGAACTCACTTCTAAAAACAAGAGTCTACTATTGGCCAGTGGTTTTCTTTTTCTTTCCACCAATTCATCAATTGGCAATGGTGCATTCTTCAGATGCACAGGTGTTCTGCAGGCACCCTGGCTACCCTCCACTGCCTCCTCTGACCGGTGCTCAATCAGAGCAGGAGGTGGGGCAGGGAAGCCGGGGTGCCTACCAGGGGAGGCAGTGTGCCCACAGAACACCTATGCCTCTGAAGAATGCACCATTACAAAGAACCGAACTGGGAATTTGTGCCCATCCCGATTTGCCTAAAAAGACATGGTGGGAAATGTAGGCATTTGTCAGTCTGACAGAAGTGTCCGATCTGATTAATAAAGACTCATCTGTAAGACGGTCTTTTAGGTGCAAACACTGACTATAGGCTTTTTTTGTTTCTTATTAGAATCCTTTTATTCCAATATGGCTGGAAGAGTAAAAATGAACACATATGGACAGATGACAAATTGTATTCTAACCTCCAGAGGCATTAAAAAAAAAGATTTCCTACATACAAATAGGACAGCAGCAGGATTTAAGAGCCTCCTATTATGACTTCCTCCGGCTGCAAGACACCTGCATTGCTTTATTGAGATGGGATGCCATCTTTGCTTCTCTCCTTCTGTCCTCCTGGCAGGGCTCAGACCTGGCTGCTGGGGCAGGGTGGGGTTTGGGGACAAAACCAAAAAACCCAGCAATCTTGGCAAACAACAGTGCCTAATCACAGATTACGACCCAACCAAAGCAACGATGATGTGGCGAAAGATTCGACAGAAACCCATGAGCACGGGGTGATATCAGGACGAAAGAGAGATCCAGCTTTAAAGACACATGACTGTGCTTGCTGCCAAAGACAAAGGACTGTGGGAGTTGTGGTCCAAAACATCTGGGGAGCTGAAGGTTTGCCACCACTGTTAGAGGAAGCCCTGCAGTGCATCATCATACCAGTGGCAAATAAGTAACTTGGACAAAAGATAACCCCGTTGAGTTTTCCTTTCTTGGTGCTCCTTTGAAACGTATGTTCTTTTAAGCACTGCCTTGGGCTGCGCATCTTAATTTGATGCATAGGGTTTTTTTGGGTGGTCACATGGTGTTTGATGCACAGTTAGTGTCCTGTCGACAGAGTAGTATTTTACTGCTGTGTGCCCGTCTCTACTTGCTTACTGCATATCTTTTCCCTTTTCCCTGGGTCGTTTTTCTAAGTCTCCGTTGCTGGACCCACAGGAAGTGGCAGGAAAAGGGGCATGAAGCTAATTACTGCGTATTTTCTGGGGTCACACCTTGTTAGAGTAGCAAAGAACTGTGCATCTTTAAGGGAAGTTTTTTAAACCAACCCCTAGCAGTGGTTTTAAAAAACTTCAGTGAAAGTGTGCTTCCAGGGGTGTGGTCAGTCGGGCAACAAATTACTTCCCTTCGTGGTTAGGACATGATCTTTTACTGCGCAGTTTGCTGCAGCAAAAATGTGCAGAAAACGCTGGTGAGACTGCGGCCTTGGATACAAATAATACTGCCGAACATATGATTACTGTACTCTTCTGTTTTTAATTACTTGAAGTCCTACATGCTTGGGTGGGTATTATTTAAAAAATCAACAACTTTGGCAGCGGGGGGGAGAGCATTAACAGAACAGCAGAAGCTGCTCTTTCGGAGGTTGCTGGCGAAAGACACTGATGGATGAGATTTTGGGTAGGATGATGATGGTGGGAGAAAGAAGCCCATCCCGCCCCCCAAACTGAACTCTTGTTGGATGATGGGATTTTTTTTTCTCCCCATAAGAACAACCCCACCTCCCTCCACTTCAGGTTTCATTCTGACCTGCAGTAGGTAGATAAAGATGAATGTGAATTTTAAATTATATTTAATCTTCATTAAAGCAATTACCTCCCTTAATGAAGAATTTGCTGGGTGGTGGTTGTGCAATGGAGTATAAAATTCTAAGTGAATAAAATCAATTTCGTTTCTCAGCCTGTCCCCCCCACCCCCATTCCTTTAGTAAACAAGAGAGAGGGGGGTGTTTGCTTGGAACCTAGGGGAAGAGGTTGGATGGATCTTGGGCTGATACTGCATGACTGGGGGAGCCTTTGTCCACATCACCTGCTGTTCCATCTTTTGAGTGAAGAGCTTACCTGCCCTCCCTCCTCCATTTCCTCCCCTTCTTGTGCTGCTGCTATTCCCCCCCCCCCCACTAGGTGTTCCAGTCAAGGCACATTGTGGTGATATTTCACACCTAAATGAATGGACTAATGAAATGGCATTTTGTATCATCGGACATATTTCATTCCGAATGCTCTGGATTATTAATCACAAGAATATGAATTAGGCTCAGGCATGCTTATGTTTTGTAATATGTATGAAAATTGCTTATTTATTTCCATGCTGTTGCAATGAAAAGAAACAGACCGACTCTAAATGGCAATGTACTGTAGTGTGAAGCAATTAACGGAATGATGTGTGCCCTTCAGTTGGGATCACTTTTTATTAAGAGCACAAACTCACAGAGACAGGACAAAAAAAAAGCGAGAGGAGGCTTCGGGCTTGTTTGCACCAACGATGTCCCAGTGCTCATCAGTGCTGGAGGGACTCCAATTAGGGAGTAATAACCAATTGCATGAACAGGGACCCAGTAAGCTGGAACTGCTATTGCTTTGTGCATTACCTGCCTTTTAGGTCTAACAAGATGAATGTTACCCTATGTATGGTGGCCTTCCTAACTTTTCTGTTTTTATATGCTGTGTAGGCCATAGGAACAGGATCCTACCAAGGTGCAGTACACAAGCCATAAACTCTGCAGAGAAGAAAAGGGGTGAGGGCTTTACTATGCCTATCTTGCATTGAGCAGGGGTCGGATTAGATTGCCTTCAGGGTCTCTTCCAGGTGTTATTGCTTTATGTTGATGGTACTGGCTGCAGCATTGTTAGTAGTCCCTTTGGTGGCTCGTGTAATCTTCAGCCGCTTTAGGAATTGTAGCTTTATTTGGACGGAGACCTCTGGACCACAGTCAGTTATACCTTGATATTCTGTTCAGACGACTGCAGTGCCCTCCATTTGAAAAGCGATTTGTACACTGCAGTTGCTGCAGAAGAGGCTTTCAAGCTTCTTAACAAAGCTGGGCAGTGTGATCACAATGTTCCAGTGATGTCTCAGTTGTGCCAGCAACCATTCTAACTGTGGGACCAGTTTAATATGCCAGTTTAACTCTTTGTTGACCCTTTGTTGTGAGGTTGTGAGAAGGAAGGCCTTCTTCCCATGTACGCCAACAGCAATTTAATTATCTTTAGTGACACTGCCGTGTCGGCCATGAGGGTGAGAACATTTTTGATGGAACAGCAATCAAGATGTTGGAAAAACAGGGATGGAAAGCTTGCTTTTTCTTCTCCAACTACACAGTAGGTCAGTCTTTTCCAAAGAAAAAATGACTTGAGTAAAATTAGTGTTTTTGGGTTTTTCGCAGAAGCACACCTTCAGGCAGTAGCAAATCAGCAACCGTTGATTTGTATCTTATGCTTATTTACAAAATTTATATATTTACAATTTTTTTTAGCCACCTCACTACCAAATGGTCTCTGGGCAGCACACTGTTTGTTAATTGGTCACCTAGAAATAAATTCAGGCTTACAGTGGCTTATGAAATTAATCCATTCTGAGTGTACGCTCGTAAGTTGATTAGCTTGTAAGTTGGGGAGCGATTTCCCATAGGAATGCATTGAAAGTCAATTAATCTGTTCCAGATGAACGGATTTCAATGCATTCTTATGGGAAACCAGTTTAAACCACCCACTCCCCCCCCCACACACCGGGCGCGTTGGGGGGGAGAAGTGACGGGTGGTTAAAATGTCTTTAGCTACTGAGGTAACCACTTGTCTCCATGGCTAAAGACATTTTAAACAACCTGCACTTTTCCCTGCAATGCACCTGATTCAGGGAGAAAGTGCCAGTTGTTTAAAAATTGTAAAAAAAGACACACACCCCACTGATAAACACGTAAAAAAATTAGATTACAGCATATAAAAATAACAGAGGAGAAATCAACCTACTTTTTTCACAGTAGAGAAGCGCAGGAAAATGGTGCAGGTATTTTAAAACCTCCCAAATACAATGCACCATGGGAGAAACAGTTTTCAAAAAAAAAAATCATAAGTCGGGGAAACCCTATCTTTTGCTCGTAAGGCAGTGGGATTTAAAACCCAATGGAATCCCACTCGTAAATTGGGATTTCCATATGTCGGGCGCGTGATAAGTCGGGGTACCACTGTATTTTAAAGTCTGATTGTTGAGGGACATACAATATATGTGAAGAAATTATATTTAAGGGAAGCAGATACGTTGATGGGGATATGCCTTCTCTTTAATATGTAGTACAGTACTTTGTTAATGGTGACTGACATTTCCCACCATTTGTGGGTAAAAAAGGAAAGTGTGGAAAAACTAGCACTATTTGAGAACTTCTGGATAATGTCGGGTTTTAGGTATGTGGCTGTGGAGCCAGGGGTTGAGTGTTCAGTTCCCCACTGTGTCTCCATGACAGGGGCTGGAAACAGTGACCCATAGGGGTCCCTTTCAGCCCTGCTAAGATTATTATATTCTCTATCATAGCATCTAAAATACTCTGCACAGAAATATATGAAATCATGAGTGGTCCCAAACATAAAATTAAGAAAACTATCTGTGAGCATGAGCCTCACATGGTATCATCATTCTAGTGCTTTAAGACCAACCTCTGGTTTACTCATGTTACCTCTGGACCAAAGTATATGTTACAGATGGAATGTTATTAGAAAAAGCTGGACTTCATTGGCGTTTTGATAGTTATAATTCCAAAAGACCTTTGGGACTGAGCAATCATGCTTACAAATTAATATTGTGCTAATATCTCAATGTCCAGTAAAAAAAGCAAAATAGTTTGAAAGCTATGAGTGCTATGGGAGCTCCTGACTGCCCCTGTTGGTGGCTATCTGCATACAGTCACATAAAGCCTATGTATATTCAGATTTCTGATATTCAGTTAGCCCTGTTGCAAAAACTTAACTCAGTTAGCAGTTGAAGAATTAGGTAGGAATGTAACATACAAGATCATAACTATGAATAGGATTGTGTTCACCTTGTTCTAGGCCCTTAACGTCCACCAAAGGACGATAAAGAGAATCCTTAGGGGGCCGTAGAATGTGGGGTTGGGGGTCTCGATAGGAGCCTTTAAATTTCCCAAAATGGCAGAGGCATGGGTGTGGATGATAACCATCATCTGAGTTGCACGACAATGGTCCACCAACAGGATTCCAGCTACTAAAATCTATTTCAGCTTTAAAAGCATGGGTCTAATGTAGTCTTGGCCAAACAAGAGCTCTTTGGATGATTTCCCTGGAATGCCATGTTAAATTCACATGATGAAATTTGTCACAGACAAATTAGAATATGATTTTGATGGCAAATCAACCTCTATAATGTATTCCGAGGTTGTAAAGTGGTACAAAAACTAATGTTTTCCCATGTCATGTAATAGCGATACAGGCAGGTTCCAGGGGTCACATAACTCCACTGTTCTAGCACTTCCACTGGCTGTTGATCTGTTTACAGGTGCAAATCAGAGTGCTGTTTCTAACCATTAAAGCCCTAAATGGCTTGGGTCAAAATTATCTTAATGACTGCATCTCCAAATGGCTTGGGTCAAAGTTATCTTAATGACTGCATGTCCTTTTATGAACCTACTCAAGTGCTAAGATCAATAATCTGGAGAGGCCTTTCTTTCATTCCTGTCACTGTCACTAGTGTGTTGGGTGAGAAAAGAAAAAGGGCCTTCTCTGTTGCTGCTCCCAGACTTTTAAACCCTCTTCCAGAGGAAGGCTAGGCCTGGCCCCATCTTTGCTGTCCTTCCAACAAGACCTTTCTCTTAGGCAACCTTTCTTTCAGTGACTGGCTGCTTGAGGATTTATTCTTTTAACGGTTTCTTTGAACCTTAGTGTATTGGATGTGTATTAGTTTTGCTTATGGTATTAGTTTGATCGTTTTTAGGATTAGCTTTATATACTGTCTGTTAATGAGGTACGTCGCCTCCTATCCTTTTTAAAAGAGAAGAAGGGGGAAGTATTTAAAATAAACAATGAAACAGTCACCATGGTCAACCATGGCATTTAACACTTTCCAGGATGGCATGTACATTGGAGTTCACATACCTGCTTGGGTCCTTGGTTTCGAATTCTGGTTGCCATCCTATCATGGCTAGTGTTACTCCCTGTGGAGATGTTGCCCCGCCCTGTAGGGTGCATAGCATGGCTATTGCTGAAGAGTAGAAGAGGGGGAAGCATACTAAGAAGAAGCACTGAGCTGCTGTTGCTGCTGAGCTTTTAATCTTAGTTAAAAGTATTGGGGGGGGGAGACTTTGTCCACCAAACTTCATTTATAGATTAGGCAGTGCTATTCTTTATATCCTGCGGGATCATCCAAGAGAAACCAATACATTTTTATTCTAGACAATCTTCTAAAAGGCATATGGTTAAGCACACAGGAATTCAAGTCATCGGTCTACATGACAGAAAACTTTTTTTTCCTGCCAAGAACTGTTAATTAGAGCTCTTTTAAGTTTTGATTAAGTTTACTATTGCCAAGGGCATTTGTTTCCAAACTGAAACCCTTTCTGTGTTGTTCTGTTTTGTTAAAATAAAATCTGGTTGGTCTGAAGCTTTTATACAAAAAACATTTTATTCCTAAAGATTTATCCAAGATAACACTCCTTGAGGATTTTTTTTTCTTTACTTGCTGAACTTTCACTGTCATTAGACACTCGTTATCTCAAAATAGTCTTGAAGTTCTCAAGCCTTATTGCATGTAGATGTAAATTTGATGAAAAGTAGATATTGGTTTTTTTGTTCTTGGGCATGCTATTTCAATGAGTGATTAAACAATACAGTGCAAATAGGAGAAATTATATACGTGCGCTTAAAGAACATGCACCTTGTAAGGCTATAAAAGACTGTAGTCCTGTTCCCACTTCCTTGGGCACTGACTCTGTTGAACACAGAATCCTGCTGCACAACCTCACACTGCAGAGTTGTGATGACATCACCAGCCACGGCAAATTAGAAATAACTAAAAGCCTCCTATATCTCTCAAGTTCTGGGGATATAGGAAGTATATCCCCATGCTCTTTCATTCTGGTGAACCCTTTGGGAGCTGCAGGATGGGAAAGGGATATAGATATCTAAGGAGACCACAAGTGAAACATGAGTCAAAATTGCGACACAGCAAGCAAAAGAAGTCTATGCTATACTAAGCCGTATCAATAAAAATGTAATGCCACTCTCCTCTGGTTCTGGTCAGTCCTTACCTGAAATACTTTGCCCAGGTGTGGGCAACACAGTTTAAGAGGATATCAAAAAGCTGGAACATGTCCAGAGGAAGGCAGCCAGGATGGCAAAAGATCTAGAAACCAATTTATGAAAAATGAGAGAGTGAACTTGGGCATGTTTAGCCTAGAGGTGAGAAGACAGAGAGGTGATGGGAAGGCCTTTTTCAAATATTTGTTGGGCAATGAATTCAAATTACAAGATAGACAATTTGAAATAAACGTTAGAAAGAATATTTTGATGATGTAAGAGCTGTTTGATAGTGGAACAGACTGCCTTCCAGAGAGAGTATGAAAGGGATTTTAAATAGTTTTTTTTTTAAAATAGAGGTTGAACAACCAACCCATCAGGGTTACTTTAGAGATGGATTTCCTGCTTCTCTACGGATCTAGGGGGGGGGGGGTTCCTTTCCTGCTGTATACAATTCTATGATTCTATGACTGTTACCAGCAACCTAAAATGTGTATTATGTGTTATTATGTTTTAAGATGCCAATATTTATTTATTTTATATTAATGCTGATATATTCGCTATACTGCATTGCGTAGTAGGGTTTGATCTTTTGGTTATTGGTCACCCAGAGTGACCTTTGATCAGATGAGTGGTATATAAATAAAATAAAATAAAATAAAATAAACAACATTGCATTGCATTACGCTGCAGTGGAGTAAATGAATGGATAGACAAGGTACCCATTCATGGACATGTCTGTCTGTTTCTGTGATGTCCAAATTCTACAGCAGTCTCTAACAAAAGCAGAGCCATGTGTCTTCAGTTTCGTCCTTCCCACTGCCACAGTGCACCCTCTTGATTCTGACTGGTCAGAGGTGTGCAGGAGCCGGCTTTATATTAGGGCTGCATTATCTGATACCACGTTCATAAGAACATAAGAAGAGCCATGCTGGATCAGGCCAAAGGCCCATCTAGTCCAGCTTCCTGTATCTCACAGTGGCCCCACCAGATGCGTCTGGGAGCGCACGAGACTAGATATCTGTCTCCTGATACCACTCCCCTGCATCTGGCCCTTGAAGTACCCCGGTTTTAAGCCTGGAGATTACACATCTCCATCATGGTTTGTAACCATTTCCAATAATGGGATATCATGGCATTTTTGGGAGGAGAGTGATGGGAAAAACCACAAACTTACATGAAACGGCCTTCACCTGTCTTTGACTTGGTTGGTTTTGTTTAGAGATGGTGGAATCAATGAAAAGATAACACATAAGGAAAGGATTTAATTACAGCCAATTTATTTAAACAGAATTGTGTGGGAATCTACCACCTAAGCCAGACAGTTTCCCTGCCCAGATCCTCAGAGAAGGCCTTGCCATCTAGGGGAGTGATGAGCTTAGATCATGACAGACCTAACCATCACCATTGTTAGCATAAGGGATTTTCCTCATCGTTGGCATTTATTATTTCACAGCTCTGAGCGGCTGAAAAAAGAGGAGGTCTCAAAATAGATCCCCGGGTTGCCCCACAAGTCATCTTAAACGAGCTTATGGGTGCCTAACAAAAGATTATAAAGGCAAGGCTTGGAGAACTCATATCTCCACTCTCTGCCTCTCACCACTGTGCAAGTTATAATGGGATGACTGTTCATCTCGACCTTCCTGGATGCAATCTCGTATGATGTAGCAGCCCAGACTTCCTTATCTGTAGCCATAATGCACCTTAGCTTAAAATGGTGACTATCCTGTTGCTTAGACTGAGAAAGATTAACCTCTAGGAAAACAGGTGTAGAGTAAAAGTAATCATTCAGGGGATGTATTACATTATAGTTGGAATATACTAAGAATCTGGAAATTGTGTCATGGCAACTGGGCTTCTTTTCTTATGGGATCAAAATGTTTCACTACTAGAGATGGGCATGAAACGAATAAAGAAACCCAAGTAGATTTAGAATGAAACAAAACAAACTGAAAAAAAATTGGTTTGGTTTGTTTCGTTTCGTTAATGGCGGCACCGGAGATGTGTCCTACCTGGTGCTGGTCCTGGAAATCCAGGAAGCGTGGGCCAGGAACCCGGAAGTAGGAAAATTGAATAACGAATCAACGAAGCAATGAAACAATTTTTTTTCTAAAAAAATTGTTTAAAATGAAACAAAACAAAACAAAGCCTACAACGAAATGAAATGAAACAAATCACCATTTTTTTCGGTTTGTGCCCATCTCTATTCACTACTCATCCAAGTAGCTTCTTCAGTTTGAGAAATATTGATGGGACGTTTCCAATTTATAGTTCACCTTGGTTTTACCCCACCTTGGCCTGAATAAGCTGCTTAGATGTACAATGGCCTGGGGTGTGTGAAAGGCCCACCTGTTCAGCCCTTCTGAATACCCATTAAGCACGGATTGTTAGCTGTGCCCTTCCTGGTGGAGAAGTGAAGTGCTTCTGATTTGTCTGGGGAATCAATGAAATGGCAGCTTGATAAATAGGAGACAAATTGTGCCTAGGTCCCCCAGCCATGTTGAGAGAGGGATTTTCAATATACACAAGAATGATTTCCCTGGTCCCTCTCTCAAACCACCTATCTTCTCTAATATGTGTATATCCTTGTCTTTGAATGAGTGCCTTTTGTCCTTCAAATGAAGGTTCACTGCTGATTCTGGTCCTTTATTTTTATTTAAAATAAAGATATTCCTGTCTTGCAAAATATTTTTAGTAAACACTATCAAGCATAATGTACAGGAAAGAAAAGTGCAGAAAAGGAAAAAGTAAGGCATGCAAAGAGTGGCCTTTTTTAGGAAACATAATCAAATAGGACAAGGGATTATGCACTATCATGTGTATGGACTTTTATTCTGTATTAAAAACTTTGGTGGCTTATTATAATGTGCAACTGTGAGTATATAAAATGAATATACAATTTAATTGTATTCGTGGGAAGCTAAGACTGATTTGAATACAAGCAAAGTAAAATGGGCAGTTTTAGAATATAAATAAAATAAACAAATGCAAACCTTCGTGAAGCTGAACAGCACTAGCTTGGGAAAATGTTGGAGAGCTTTCTAGAAGTAAGTATTTTCTTGTGAGGAAAAGTGTATTTACATTATAAAACATGAGAAGAAAAGAGATTGATACAGACAATTGTCTTTTTGTGGAAAAGGTCTTGTATAGAAAATTGGCATGAGAGCAAAAGGTTGTTGTTCTAAAGAATATATTTCTAACCATTAAAGTTAATTTTAAAATATAATCTCTTTGTAGCATGTTTCTTTAGCATTCAGTATGAATGATAGGAAAGGGGCTACTAAAAGAATATTGAGTTTGCTTCAAAGGTGGGATGTACAGAAACATTCTGAAGCAGTAAAAACAGGCCATGTGGAAATTCAGAGGTATCAGAGCCTGATACATACATGCACCTAGTTTATGCACATACATGTTCACTTCAGACATAAGAGAACTCATGGGTTTCTTCTATGAGAAGGGGTGAACTTCAGATGCATGTGCTTTTCCTCTTCTCATTGGCACCTCTGAACAGAAGACAGAAATAGGACATTTTCAACTTTGAAAAACAGAATACAGTGGACCCTTGTATAACAAACATTGTATAACATAAAATCTGTACCACATAAAAAATTCCGGAGATAGGGGAAATTTGCTTAGCATAATCGCCTATGGGGCAAATCTGTACAACATAAAATGGGATTACTCCATTTTCAATGCATTCCTATGGGAAATTTGTACAAAGGAAAATTTGCTTAACATAATTTCATTTGGAATGAATTAATTCCTTTATACAAGGTACCATTGTAGTTAGTTGTTAGTGGCTATGTTTTGTGGGGATAAGTCAGGATTTGAGAAGACCACAGGACACATACAACCAAGCAGACTGGACAGGATGAGACAGTAGTTCAACCATAATATGGTAGGAAAATTGGTCATGAGACCTAACACTAGGTAATGAAGATAATTCATAAGGAGAATATTTATTTATTTATATGCAAATGTAGAATAATATTTGTAAGTATCTAAACTGCATATTCCATCTTATTTTATATGTGTATGCATTTGTGTAATTGTATGTGTGTGTGTAAACGGTGGTTCAATGCAATAGTAAAATTTGAAAAGCATAATTAGACATGAAAACGATGATTAGAAATGACAAGCCATTAAAGAATGGATCATAATATGAGTATCCAATGAATCAATTAAAATTAAACGTATCGTGATATGACTAAGATCTAATTGTAAGTGCCTTCTGAAATTAGTATCAAAGCTACAGCAACATTTACCTTCTTAAATTGGCGGGAGCAAAAGATCTGGAAAGTCAAACTCCCCCCCCCCCGTCAATTTTTTTTTTACTTTTCTGAAATGATGGTCTAACTCACATTGTTCAAACAGAACACCTAACCTTATCCTATTTCAGCATACTGATCTTCTTGTATTTACTGTCATAAATAGGAATAAGATTTTTAATTTTTTAAAAACTACAAACCCCATAATTATCCATTCTGGGAATTCTACCTGACTGCCAGACACCTTAAAAGGGACCAAAATTTGGCTCACTTGGAATAAAAGCTATACTGGAAGGCATTTAGACCTAGCTAAAGAAGGCTGATCGCCAGAAAAATTGACGCTTTTGAGCTGTGGTGCTGGAGGAGACTCTTGAGAGCCCCTTGGACTGCAAGGAAATGAAACCTATCTATCCTAGAAGAAATCAACCCTGAATATTCACTGGAAGGATAAATTTTGAAACTGAGGCTCCAATACTTTGCCCACCTCATGAGGAGAGAAGACTCCTTGGAAAAGTCCCTGATGTTAGGAAAGATTGAAGGCAAAAGGAAACGTTTATTTTGCCTATTTCATTTTGGTCTCATATTGTTCTGTCATATACTTTGTTTCATTTACAGTTCTACTTTAGGGTTTGCTTTTTGTCCGTTCAGAACAAGTAGCATTTGTATCTAAGACATTATTGATACCTTCATGAATGGTTACCTTAACAGAGTATGTCTCATTACAATACTTGTTTGATTTCTATGCTTTTCTATGCTTGTGTTTTATTTAATTTGAGACAAACTGCAGCAAAGGCAGAATTATGATCTGAATTTATGCCAGGGCCAGGTTCAGTTTTTATTGGCAAGACACTGTGTAAGTTCCTCTGATTAACTAGAACACATCTGGTAAGTTCCTTTTAGTTGGCAAGCATTATCCAGCCTGGATATGGAATAGGCTCTGAAATGGCTGCATTTATGTCTATTTCCTAAACTGTACAGTCACGCCCCACCATTTCGCGGTTCAGGTACTGCGGTCCCACTACATCGTGGGATCGCAGTACCTGCACCGCGGGGGGCGGGGGAGCTATTGGGTTGCTCCCCACCACCCCCTCCCCCTCTGAGAAGCCTCGAAGCCGTGCAGGGGGGCGGTGGGGGGCGATTGGGTGGCTCCGCGCCACCCCCATCTCCAAGAAGCCTCAGGGGCATGTGGGGGGGGCAAACAGGTCGCTCCGCGCCATCCCCAGGCCCCTCCGAGAAGCCTCAGGGGTGCGTGGGAGGGTGGTGGGGGGCAATCAGGTCGCTGTGCGCCACCCCCAGGCCCCTCTGAGAAGCCTCGGAGCCACGCAGGGGGGTGGCAGGAGGTAATTGGGCCACTCCACACCACCCCCGGGCCCCTCTGAGAAGCCTCAGAGCCGCGCAGGGGGTGACGGGGGGCAATCAGGTCGCTCCATGCTGCCCCCCCGCGCTCCTCCGAGAAGCCTCGGGGCCGTGCGGGGGGCGGGTCGGCAGGGGGGTGGCAATCTCTATTGAAATGCAAGTCAATGGATTTCAATGGAGAAATTTTCCCCAATGGAAAGCATTGAGCCAATGTTTTCCAATGGGGAAATTTTTCTCCTTTGAAATGCATTGGCAATGCATTTCAATGGAGACGGCCCTGGACAAGAAGTTTCGGGCAGCACGGGCGGGTGGCAGCAGGAGGTCAGATCCCCCTTGCACCGCCCAAGACTTCTCAGACCGGCGAGCGATCGCCCCCCGCCCCCAGGCGCCCCCCCCACCCGCTTCCGCATATTGTGGATTTTCATGGATCGCGGGTGAGGTGGGTCCCTAACCCCTGCGATCGGCGGGGGGTTACTGTATTAGGATTTCCCCCTCCCTCATGGATGCCTCAAATATTCCAAGTTTTTATATACCATAATCCTCAACTTGGAAATTCATTTATTTACATTTCTTTTATTTAAAACATAAAACTACAATAAAAAATAAAACAACATTAATACAAAAATAGAAAAAAATTAATCAAACTCTACCAAACAAAGCAAGACAAGCCCCTGCAACCCACCTCTCATTCGGGACATGGACAAACTTGCAAATCTTAAGATATTGACCAACCCATTTCCCTCCAGAAATACACTGAGTCTTCTCCAGGTGTATACCCTTTGCCTTTTTGAAGTACATATACCAACAGTTTATCCATAGTCCATTATTTTCAATCCCTTATTTAATTTCACGAGTCAGTTTATCATTAATAGCCATCTTCCATAAATCCCTATACCATTCTCCCAAGGTTATTTGGTTGTTAGATTTCCAATGTTGTGCAAAAATTAATCTTGCCACTGTTATCATTATAAATACTGACTCCACCTTGTCTTTCTTCAATTGTGTGTCCACAACCATATTTAGCAATACCATTTATGGTGGCATTTGAATCCCCTTCACTTTTATTTCTTGTATATCTTTAAAAATCAATGTCCATTCCTTCTTTCCTATCTAACACAACTACCACATGTGCAAATACTGTATGCCCTTTTTTTTGCACCTCCAGCATAATGGAGATAATTATTTATTACATTTAACTTCTCCATCTCCATCTCCAATACACTTTGTAACAGTTTGCTTTTACTCTCACTGACATATTTTTCACTATTCTTTATTCCACAATTTTTACCTTTTCCCCTTTTTATTTATGTATTAATATCTTCTTTCCATATCTCCTTTAGCTTATTTTCTTTGTATTCCTCTTGTATTAATAATTTATATATCTCACTTACTATAACGTTTCTGTGCCCTTTATTCTCTGTCTTCTTCTTTCTATAATTTCTTCAAGCCTAGTCAATTTTCTACAAACTCCCACTTTAATTATCTATTCTTCACTCCATTTTTCCAATTTATTTATTTATTTATTTATTTGTTGCATTTATACCCCGCTTATCTACAAAGTATACTCTAAGCGGCTTACAAGGCTACCAAAGCCATAAAATTACAATAAAAGACACAAGTAGAGCAGATAGTAATAACAATAAAACAGAAGTTAAAAACCTTATGGCACCTCAATCACTGTACAGTTGTGAATGAAAACAAATTGCGATGGCGGGGAAATAGAAAAAAAAAAGTCAGTTAAGGATCGCCGAAGGCCTCCCGGAAAAGATAGGTCTTTAACGCCTTCCGAAAGCCAGCAGGGACTCTGCAGAGCGCACTTCTCTGGGGATGGAGTTCCAGAGGCTGGGGGCCGCCACTGAGAAAGCCCGGGTCCGAGTACTCGTCCTCCGGGCTTCGCGAGGAGTGGCGACCCGAAGCAAGTGCGCTCGCACCTGCCGAACGGGACGGGCCGAGGTTGATCGCTGAGCGATACGCTCTGCCAGGTAGTCCGGTCCCAAGCCATGGAGGGTTTTATAAACTAAAACCAAGACCTTGAATCTAATCCGGGCTGCAACGGGCAGCCAGTGCAAGCGGGCCAGGACTGGGGTGATGTGGTCATAACGACACACACCAGCCACCAGCCTGGCCGCTGCATTCTGTACCCGCTGCAGACGCCGGAGAAGAGCCAAGGGCAGCCCCATGTAGAGGGCGTTACAGTAGTCCAGCCTCGAGATCACCAGAGCTTGGACCACTGTTCTCAGAGAGTTCGCGTCCAGGTACGGGCGGATCTGGGTGATCCGACGGAGATGGAAATAGGCGGACCTGGTCACCGACGCCACCTGGGACTCCATGGCAAGCGCCGGGTCCAGGAGCACACCCAGATTCCGCGCCCTCTCCGCGAGTTGCAGGGAGACTCCCCCCAGACAGGGTAGAGGGCCACCATACCCCGACGGCGAGCTCCCGAAGAACATAACCTCCGTCTTCCCGGGGTTGAGCCTAAGCCTGTTCGCCCCGGTCCAAGCCAGTACGGCCTCCAGGCACCCGTCGAGAACTTCCACAGCTTCCACAGCAGAGGTGTTAAAGGAGAGATAGAGCTGTGTGTCATCAGCGTACTGATGACAGCAGACTCCAAAACTCCTGATGACCCCCGCCAACGGCCTTACGTAGATGTTAAACAGCATGGGGGACAGAGACGACCCCTGTGGAACCCCACAAGGGAGGATCCAAGGGGCCGATAACTCCCCCCCATGCTGCACGTACTGTGGACGGCCCTCCAGGAAGGAACGGAGCCAACTGCGAGCAGTGCCTCCAATTCCCACCTCAGAGAGCCGGTCCAGCAGGATACCGTGGTCGACGGTATCAAAGGCCGCTGAAAGATCCAGGAGGACCAACAGGGTAGAGCAACCCCTGTCGGCCGCCCGGAGAAGGTCATCTTGCAGGGCGACCAAAGCTGTTTCGGTACCCCGGCGAGGCCTGAACCCGGACTGGCATGGATCGAGGCACTGCCGATCCTCCAGGTATGACTGCAGCCGGACCGCCGCCACCCTCTCGATCACCTTGCCCATAAAGGGGACATTGGCGATTGGGCGATAGTTTGTTAAGTCGTCCACCGCCAGGCCAGGTTTCTTCAGAATGGGCTTAACCACCGTCTCCTTCAGACGAGAGGGAAAAATCCCCTCGCTGAAGGAGGCGGTGGCGATGGCAGAAGCCCATTCGGCCATAGTCCCTCTGGCAGCTCTAATAAGCCAGGCAGGGCAAGGGTCGAAAGGAGTGGAGGCAGGCCGGCAATGCGCCATAGCTCCGGAGGCCTCGACAGCAGAAACAGGCCCAAGCACATCCAACCGAGGCGACGAAGGCGGACCAGCAACTGGGGCTGGCGGGGCTGGACCACTGCAACCGGAGTCAAAGCCGGCACGGATGGCCTCTATTTTAGTTCGAAAAAAGGCTGCAAATTGCTCACTACTGAACTCAGTAGGAGGAGGCCTGGCCAGACTAGGATTGCTGAGGTCCCGAACCACCCGGAAAAGCTCCGCCTGGCGGTTCGAGGCCTCAGCAATTCTCAGGGAGGTAAAAGATGTTCTGGCCTCCCTGATCGCGTTGGTGTAGCGACTAGACTGGGCATCAACGGCAGCCTTACTCAGTGCCGTCCGGGTTTTCCTCCAGCTGCGCTCTAACCTCCTCCTCTCCTGCTTCATAACCCTAAGCTCCCCCGTGAACCATGGGGAGGGCCGGGCTCGGCAACGGAGGAGGCGCTTGGGGGCGATCCGGTCTATGGTGTGGATAGCTGTTTCGTGCCAAAGATTGGCCACATCCTCAGCCGGATCGTCAGACATACCACCAGGTAGTCCCCCGAAGAGCTCACCGAACCGCTGGGGGTCCATGAGCCTCCGGGGGCGGGCCAAAACAGAAGGCCGGTGGTCCCCGCGGGGAGGGGCCGGAATCGCCAGGGAGAATGAGAGCAGGTGATGGTCTGTCCATGACACAGGAAGGGAGACGAGGTCCCCCACCTCCAGACACGAATCCCCCGACATGGAGGTAAAGACCAGATCCAGGGTGTGACCAGATCTGTGGGTGGGGCATAAAACATGCTGGGACAGACCCATGGAAGCCATGGATTCCATGAACTCCAGAGCTGCACAGAAAGCTCACCGCCAGCATGCACGTTGAAGTCACCCGCAACCAATAGGCGCGGGGACCTCAACAGGGCAGCGGCGATGAACTCCGTGAGCTCTGGCAGGGATTGTGCAGGGTTGCGGGGAGCTCGGTAGCCCAGCACAATGCCAAATCTGTCCCGCTGTCCCACCAACAGATGAAGGACTTCTAACCCCTGGCTAACCAATGTCGAAGCCCTGCTAACACAAAAAGAGTCCCTATAGACGATGGCGGCTCCCCCCCCTTTTGGCCCCCCAATCTTCCCACTCCCTCTACCAGATACCCAGGTGGACACAACAGGGAGAGGGCAGCCCCCCCCTCCGAGCCCACCCAGGTCTCGGTAATGAATGCCAGGTCGGGCTTCTCATCCACAATGGTGTCATAAATGATAGGGATTTTATTGTGCACCGACCTGGCATTCATCAGGATGCAGGCAAGGTTGGGGGCGCTGGCGGGATGTCTACCGGGCACGTGGCAGGGAGCCGAGGGGTCAGAACGAGGGACAGACACGAGTTGTCTGACCCGAGTTCTTCTTGTCTGACAAACCCAACGGCTACGAGCGTACCGCCCACGGCCCATCACCGTCGGTATGTGAGCCCCTGCACTCATGGCGATAGAAAGAAAAGAAAAGAAGAGGAGAAGTAAAAGGAAAACAAACAAACAAACAAACAAAAAACCTACCACTGCGATCTAAAAATGCACACAATGCAGTATTAAGCTACTACAGAAACCACAGGACTAAAAGACAACGATTGCTATGATAGTACAAAATAGAATAACAAAACAGCAATACTACTGTAAAGGAAAGACAATAAACTACAACAAACTACTACTTCAGTAACAGGCAGCAAACCGCCTGTGAACAGACAAGGAATCAAAGCAATAATAAATAATGAATTAAAAAAGAAAAGAAAAGAAAAAACAACGAGGAGAAAAGGAAAACTAAAAAATAATGGGCAGACTGCCAGGATGACGTGTGGCGCACCTGGGGGAAGGGGGGGAGGGAGCCAAAGTCCAGGGCGGGCGGAAGGCTACTGATATCATCAAGGACATGAGTGGGGTGGCTGAGCAAAGGTGGAACGGCCATCGCCAGCCGACAGCAAGCTGGAGAGAGGGGGAGGGGATGCACAACAGACCATCCAAATGTCCGAAGCCACC
Organism: Phrynocephalus forsythii; assembly: GCA_029282475.1. Taxonomy (NCBI): domain Eukaryota; kingdom Metazoa; phylum Chordata; class Lepidosauria; order Squamata; family Agamidae; genus Phrynocephalus; species Phrynocephalus forsythii. The sequence goes on from JAPFRF010000004.1 coordinate 25,024,072, forward strand.
TAGAGGCTGCCCCTCTAAACCACCTCCATCCCAGATCGTATTACGGCCCCCTCCTAATGTCCATCTCAGTTAATCGCCGCTCTCTACCGCGGTACATTTCCCAGAGCAAAAACCCCCGGGAGCAGATCTGCGAATTGTCCCTGGCCCGGTGAACAACTGGCCGCTGGATAGATGGAGAATGACCAGAGCGCACTCCTATGATGCCGAACCCGCTGGTCACCGGTGGCCGGCTTGCCACCCGAGTCTCAGGGGCGACACGACAGGAAGTTATGAGAGAAACACCCTCACCGGCGGCCGGTCTGCCACCTGAGATACAAAAGCAACTGGGGGGCCGAGGTGGTAAAAGCCAGCGCCGGTGGCCGAGAAGCCACCCGAGAACCCGGAGCGGCAGAAACCAGCAGGAGGGCAGACCCCAGCGGTCGACCCACCGCCCGAGAGGGAAAAACGGGCCCCCCAAAGTTGGAGTGGGAGGCAAAGGGGGAAGACAGTACATACCCGTGCCCACCGCTTGAGGAGATGACCAAGTGTCAATGAGTGGTAGGAACAAGCAGTTCCAGCAGCTGTTGATCAGTCCGCCGCTTCGGCCCCAGCCGCGGGGGGGGAACCGTGATGGCGACTACCATCTCGAGCCGCAAGCCTTCCAGGCTGTTGCGGACGGACCAGTCGCTCATTCCGGACCCCCCACAAGGGGAACGCAGGAGGACAAGCACAGCAGCAGCCAAAAAGAAGGCAAGACACCCTGCGTCCTCCTCCTCCTCTCGGGGAGAGCTGGGTCGGCGGGCTCGGCAAAGGCCCCCCAAAGGGAGCAAGGAAAACGGCACGGTGGGAGCGTCTGGAGGGGGGACAAGATGTTTGGCGTCCTCCACCTCCTTTCCAGGCAGGCGAACTCAGCAGATTTGGTGGGTTCGGCCCAAATCGGGTGGGGTCCCAGGGGGGGCAGCTGACCTGCAAACTCCACAGAGTCTCGGCAGGCAGGCACCGCTAGGGGTGCGGCACGGCAAAGGCTGGTGGCTCCGCAAGGCGGCCATCACTCCGTATAGCTCCGCTCGGCTCAAGATGACAGGAGAGGCTCAGCCCTCTGGAAAGGTCAGTTCATGAAACCTTCTTCACCCCCATCTTCTTCCCCGGCGCCCCTGGCGTGCCCAAGCATTAAAAGAGAAATAAAAACAAACAAACCGGCAGCAAAAAATGTAAAACGCCCGAGATGCTGAGGTGCCGAAACGCCGCGAGGTTGCTGCCGTCCGCCATCTTCTCTCTGTATAATTGTATAATATTTAACCAAGAAATACCTTTATTAACTTACCTTTTAAATTTACAGGGAAATTTTCAGGGGTGACCCTGGTGCACTTAATTTCCCCCTAAAATTCTTCCAACATTCCAACATATTTCTCCAAAATAGGTTATCTATCTTTCTCACCTGTTCTTTAATATTTTCCTTAAAATATATATTCTCCTTCTGAAAAATTTCTAACTCTCTCCAAATTAAATTATTATTTTCTAATACTGTGGTACCTCGAGTTATGAACACCCTGAGTTACAAAAATTTTGAGTTACAAATAGAAATATGTAGGTATAGGAAAAATACCTTACGGGAAAAAGGCTTTTTTTTAAAGTTACAAAGGGGAAAGGTAAAGGTAAAGTAAAGATTCATTTTCAAAATGGTTTTCATTGGAAAATAACTATTCCCCAATACCACTTTACCATTATCGTTGGTCCTTAAGAGACCTCTGGCATAAACATCTTTACCAGGTAGTCTCCCTTTATTACCCCAACAATTTATCCCTTTTATTCTGCCTTCATTTATATACTTAAAACAACCATTAATCCATTTCTACCAGAAATCCCCCTCTCATTAAGATCTTATATTTATATTAAAAACTGATTTCTTCAGTCCATTTCCCTGGGAGGGAGTTTCTTATAGCAAATTCCAGATTTTGTCTGGGTCTTCAACCTTTTATTCTATCTGTTGCAATGCATTTTTCAACTTTACTTCCTTTTTTTGACATCCCCCCCCCCCGTCTATACATCTATATATTCTCACAGACCAGTTATATATGGCGGGAGGAGAGTAAAATGACTGTGGGGATGGGATGAGATATATTGTAGAAATGACTAATGTCTGAAATGTATTCATTCCAACCAAATATTTGAATTGTAACTTTAGCAACTGAGAACATTTGATTGAGCCGTAAAAAGCTGATTCAAATGCAATCTGTAACCAAAAGCTTGTTGACATTCAAGAAACCATTAAGCGATTTAAATAAACTTTGCAGCTAATTTTTCACCTGAAAAAATATCGCTTGGTTTTATTTGATTGAACTTGGAAGAGCCAAGGAAAATAAAGGTTAAGTCAAACTTGTGATTAGCTGGAGTAGAAGTGGTCACATCCTCTTCCTTTTCCCCTCCTTTTTTTTAAACCTTGTGTAAGTATATTACTGTGCTGGCAAATGTCCTTGGTGGGCCATTGTGACATCCTCTGGCTCCCAGGGGTGTCACCAAACCAGCCCGGAGGAATGCAGAAGCTTTTATTCCCCCCCCCCCAAAATGTTGTTGCTGTTGCTGTTCTTCTGGCTCCAGCTCCTTCAACCTTCTTTGTGTCCTGTTCTACCCCAAACCCTTTGCTAATCCCGCTGCACTGCCACCGCTGCACAGGGGGGCGGAGAATGAAAAAAGTTTGGGAACCATTGCAGTAGGGGGAATGGATGCTCCACATGCTTCCTTTCACCCATTCCTGGAGGATTTGGGTGGAGTTTCATGCTGTTATACTTGTCGACTCTATGTCTGAGGTAACCCTCAATTTCCTCCAGTGTCTGCCATTGACCCCTTTCTCCCTTTCCCTTTGCAGTCCTCAGGTACATCAAGCCCTGTTTGACAGAAGCAGACCAACACACCAACATTCCCCTGTGGAAATTGTTTTTAAAAATCCAATAGGCAGTAGCTATTGGGAGGCATGGACGCACACAAGTCTAGATGTTTAGGAAATAAATTGATTTAGGAGAGCACACTCCATGGGATACAGGTAATAATACACAAACAAATGTGGAACAAAAATAAGAAGCGATAAGGCTTTTAAAATGACCTTCCACTGAAATCAATGGAAGGTTGTTTCTGTGACGATTCTCAGTCATCCAGGTGAGTTTATCTGGAAGTTGAGTCATGGCAACTGGACTTCTTTTTCTTGAGAGATAGAAAAAGAAGTCCAGTAGCCATGACTCAACTTCCAGATGGAATATTTCTATCTATCTATCTATCTATCTATCTATCTATCTATCTATCTATCTATCTATCTATCTATCTATCTATCTATCTATCTATCTATCTATCTATCTATCTATCTGTAATAGGTTGTTGTAATTGCTTTTTAGAAATCTAATATACTGTGAAAATGGAAGAGATGACTGGATGGAGAATTTTGGTGGATGCATTAAATACAGAGTCACAGTTTGCCTGGAATCATGAGCACATTGTGGTTCCTCAGGTGTTGTTGAACTACCACACCCAACGCTACTCACTGTAGTGGTGCTGGCTAAGACGGATTGGAGTCATACTCCTATAGCCTCTGGAGCGCTACACTTATCCAGTCAATGTTCTAAGTTAAGAAAAATATCTAACAATGTAATGTTTACTGATCTCATGTTGAGCATTGTTAACAATCTACTTTTTTAAAAAAATATATAAGTGCATTGCTTCTGCTGTTTTTTATTTCCGCAGGGAGAAACCAAGAGTTGTTTTTCAACATTCTTTCCAAAATGGTATAATTGAAAATGTCTTTTATGTGGTTATCAATTAAACCATGGCTAGAAGTCAATTAAGTGATAATTGGAGAATCAACTAATGGATTTATCTTTGGTAAATTTGAAATCATGTTTTGAAAGCCTTCCCTTCATTACTGTAGCTTTGATGTATTAAAATTAATTTATTTGTATAATGGTATTCATTAAACATAGAGTTTAAGTTGCTAGGATGGATGTCTCATATAAGCGTACAAAATATAGTCTATAAAATATAGACTATGTTTTGAAGTTAATATAAAAATTGTTCTTTGGTGGTATTTTTCATGTACTGTCACATTAGATGGCTCATTCTTCATTGTTCTCTGTCCTGAAATATATGAATGAAGAGAAGCAACTCTTTCAATTTTTTTAACACCAGACAGTGTAGTTTTTATCCCACAAATTGGTTCTCACTGATGCCAGTAGAAATGGTGCATCCTATTTCAATTCCGTAGGACCAAACACATTGGCTTCTTTGTTATCTTTATGAATTAGTTGCCTAAATTTCGGGAGGTGGCATTGCATATGAGCATGGCAGGGGGGAAATATATTGAGAAACAACTGTTCCTTTCAGATTTCCCTATTTGTGGAAATAGTAATAATAGGTTCTACAGGAACTCAAAAATTAATATGTGCAAAGTGGCACTTAAAAGTATAACCCAGAATAGATAAACATGGCTATTTTCTTGCTTTCTATGGATAGCCATTGCATCAATTGCACTGAATGTTCTGGTGATTTTAAATTAGTTGCTCCCAACGTTAGGCCCTTAATGTTCTTGGGGTACAACTCCTTTCATCACTAGCAGGCCAGGATTTCCAGCTGGGAGTTGCAGTCCAAGAATGTAAGACCCAAGTTTTGGAAACACTGTTCTGTACTATTCCTGGGACCAAAAAGTAAAGGAAAAGTGTTTTGAAAATAATGGTATGTGTTTGGACCTCGTGTTCCAATGGGTCTTTTTCAAATCCCTGGAATGTAATGGTTAATACTATAAATAAACTGAGTGTGTAACCATGCAGGCTTGTACAGTTGCTTGTTTCAAGAGACCTACATCCATACAGCAGTATTTTCCATGCATAAGGACATAAACATAAGAACATAAGAAGAGCCACGCTGGTGAAAAAATACTTTCTTTTGTCTGTTCTTACTCTCCCAGCCCTCAATTTGAGTGGATGTCCCCTAATTCTGGTATTTTGTGAGAGGAAGAAGAGCTTCCCTCTATCCACTTTACTCATGCCCTGCATTATTTTGTATGTCTCAATCATATCCCCCCTCAGGCACCTTTTTTCCAGACTAAAGAGCCCCAAATGTTTTAGCCTTTCCTCATAAGGGAGGTGCCCCAGCCCAGTATTCATTTTAGTTGCTCTCTTCTGCACCTTTTCCAGTTCCACTATGTCTTTCTTGAGATGCAGTGACCAGAATTGTACACAATACTCAAGGTGCGGCCTTACTATTGTTTTGTATAATGGCATTATAATGTTGGCTGTTTTATTTTCAATCCCCTTTTTGATAATTCCTAGCATGGAATTGGCCTTCTTCACCGCTGCCACACATTGGGTAGACACCTTCATGGAGCTCTCCACCAACACACCAAGATCTCTTTCCTGATCCGTCACGGATAACTCAGAGCCCATGAATTGATAGATAAAGTTTTGATCCCCCCAATATGCATTACATTACATTTGGCTACATTAAAACGTGTTTGCCATTTGGCAGCCCATTCCCCCAGTTTGGATCCTTCTGGAGCTCTTCACAATCTTCTCTGGTTTTTACCACACAGAAAAGTTTTGTGTCATCTGCAAACCTGGACACCTTTCTGCTTATCCCTGTCTCCAGGTCATTTATGAACAGATTGAAAAGCACCATTCCCAGGACATATCCCTGGGGCACACCGCTTTTTACTTCTCTCTATTGTGAAAATTTTCCATTGACACCTACTCTTTGTTTCCTGGATCTCAACCAGTTCTCAATCCATAAGAGGACCTGCCCTCTTATCCCCTGACTGTGCAATGTTCTCAGCAGCCTTTGGTGAGGGACTGTGTCAAAAGCCTTTTGAAAATCCAGATAGACTATATCCACCGGTTCACCAAAATCCACATGCCTGTTGACCTTTTCAAAAAATTCTAAAAGATTTGTCAGACAAGACTTACCCTTACAGAAGCCATTCTGATTTTCTCTCAGCAAAGTTTGTTCTTCTATGTGTTTTAAGATTTTCACTTGGATGAGGCTTTCCACCATCTTCCCTGGGACATATGTAAGGCTAACCGGCCTGTAGTTTCCCAGTTTCCCCCTCCTTCCTTTTTTAAAAATTGGTGTGACAGTCCTCCGGCACTGTGGCCATTTTAAGAGACAAGTTGCATATTACAGTTAAGAGATCTGCAATTTCATTTCTCAGTTCCCTAATAAACCTTGGGTGGATGCCATCTAATAACCCTTGGGTGGATGCCATCTAATAACCCTTGGGTGGATGCCCAATTGTTAGACTAAAAAGTGAGGGAAGTCTTATACATGGAAGTAAGCCAAGGAGAGAACCGTGTGGTTCAAAACTGTAATTCTGGGTTGGAAAGTGGGAGTCGTCCTACATGGGGGCATCTTATAAATGAAAAAAATGTATTTCAAACTACAGTCTCGATTTTGAGTCTGAAGTGTCAGGTTCTCAATCTATTCAGAAATGCATTTGTGCCCCTTAGATCTCCCATGGTTCCCTGGTTGTCTAGCTCTTTCCAACAACACAGGTCTAAAATACACGTGGCACTAAAGAGCCTAACTTTGTCTGCGGCCAGCGTGGCATGTCAGTTGTTATTCTGAACACCCCATGGAGAACTGGGAATACAATTTCCAAGCTGGACTGGTGAATATGCGTTTGCTCTCTCTCTCATTCCTAGTCTTCTATTGACTGATCCACTTGATTGAAGGTCGACCCTGCTTATACACCCACCGAGCACTCTTCTTATTGCTCAGTCTGTCCACTGTTGAGGGGATTTATGATGTTCCGAACTAAAGAAGAGAACTAGGTTAGACAAATTAAGCAAAAATTATACAAAATCCTATTCTAATTCTGTTAGCACAGGAATTAATGGACTTGGTTGTTATGTAGGCTTTGGAGGATTAAAATCATTTCCAGTGCATCTTTTTTCTGATAAAAAAATAGAATTCTCCATCTCTCCATGGAAGAGAGGAACCTCACTGCGTTTTCATATTCCTTCTTGATGTGTCTCATCAAGATAGCCTGGACAGGTAAGACCAAAAAAATTGAGTGACTATTCTTACCATCGTTACTCTTGGGTAGTATAAAAGCTTTATCAAGGTGCAATATGATATAAATTAATAGAACCAATTAGTATGCATGCCTGTTCCTAAGATGAATGCATAGCAACATGGGACCGTATATCAATCTATGACTGGAGTTGCATTCTGGGGATTGATTAATCAAGCCAGCCAGCCTTGGATAGATTTGACCAACACCTCTCAGTTTCAATGATTCATCAAGTTAACCTTCTTGCCTTTCAAGAACCTTCCCTCAGATATAGCATTGCTAACTGTGGATTTTTAGAGCTAGTTCCCTACAAATCATCCTGCCTGGTTACTTGGCTAAGTTGGAGAAAGCTTGACAGCTCTGACGAAATACTTCTGTGAGCAAAATTCATTGGGGAGAGAGCTGAAGCCATCTGTCCAAATGTAATCAATGTCTGTCAAGGAGCCATCGTCCTTTTTTGCAGATGTCAGTTGGTTTGCTGAGAGAGAGAGAGAGAGAGAGAGAGAGAGAGAGAGAGAGAGATCCCTCTCTCCCACTGCATGCCCATGTGTACATATATTCCATATTCCATATTGGAACTAGAGCTGAGTGAAAATATCTCCATATTTTGCAGTCCAAATCATAGGCAATTCGAAATTGCTTGGTTGGTGAAGCACCAAAATGTCCAGACTTATTATGCAGTCAGTTGGGCCTTCCCGCTAAATCTCTCTTTTGAAGACTATGGCTGCTTTCACACAACCACTAAAATCTGCAGCAAATTTGGATCACCCTCCCGAGCGGTCACATGGTTGAGGTCGCGAATCCGATGTTCTCATGGTCGTGTTTTGAAAATCTGCAACCGTTCTGATCCCACGACTGAGAACCGCAGCAAAGATACCATAATGAGGGCGAAAAGGTTTTGGTTTGGATTTTCCGTGTTCCTACGGACCCGAGTAATGGTTTAAAATCTACATCAGAACAGCGACAAGGATTTTACCACCTCAAAACCAGGTACTTATAAAATGCACTGGGTCGCGCTTAAGTGGGCATGGTTGCAATTTATTATTATTTTTTTAAAGTCCGTTGCTCGTGGGAAAATTATTTTATGCTCCACATCTGCAAGCCTTTTGCAGCAGATTTTAGTGGTCGTGTGAAACCAGTCTTAAACAGCTGTTTTGGCATATATGTGCAAAAGCCATCTCCCAGCGCCTCCCCCTTTCCCTGCCTGTGGAGAATAACGTCATGAGGAAGTGAGCCAGAAAGCTCTGGAAGAAAGACACCCCAGCCCCCCTTTAAGGCAAAAAAATATATGCTCCTTTGAAGAACAAATAAGCTCATTCCTCCCCGCCCCCGGCTTGAAGGCCAATTTTAGTTTGCTTACTAATATGACAATGCTTTTAGATTTGCTGTTTATGTCTTGGCCCAAGTTTGCCTCTGTGCCTGAGCTCAAAAGCTTCATTATGGAAAAAGTCTAGTTGCTATTTGATGCCATCTTTTCTGGAGCACCTGACAGCTTAAAGCTGTTTAAAATTACAAAGAATGTAAAATGCACTCTTTTGGAATGTTTGGCTAGGGAATGCTGGGATTTGTGGCTCAAAAAGGAACTTTTTAAATCTGTAGCAAAAAGAGCCATTTCTGGTTTGGAAGAATTAATTTCTCTGAAAAAGGCAGAATCCAGTCAAATTATCCCACTGAAATCAGAGGAACCTGCCAATTACACTTGTTCCACCTGCCTTCCAAAACCTGTAGCAGAGGACATAGAGATAACACCAGGAAGGGTAGAGGGCCAAGGAGATAATGATGCAATAAATTCATCAAGTTGTAGGGATGGGCAATTCATTTTGGAATTAGTAGGTTCCAAAATGACTCATGGAGCCCAGGTGGTGCTCGGAACCCTCTGACACAAACACAGCCAATGTATTGCATTTCCCCATTCTGGCATGGAGCTGAGCTCCAACAAGGAAGCAGGCAACAACGTGATCTTTGCTTGCTCTGTGGTGCTGGCCAATCAGAAAGGGAGGCAGGATGATGCCTGTCCCTACACAGCTCCCGATTGGCCAGCACCAAGGAAAAAGCAAAGATGATATCGCAGCCTGCTTTCTCGTTGGAGTTTAACCCTGCACGATCCCAGAGAAAGGTAAGACACTGGCTGCTTGTATGTCAGAGGGTTCCGAGCACCACCTGGAGTTGCGTGGGTCTGAAACAAACTGCCCTTCCCTAGTTGTCACATTTCAGGTCCACTAATCCATGCGGCTGAAGATGCATATTATGGAAAAATCCATGTAAGGCAAATTTGCAAAATAGGCCTAATTGAATAATTTGGAGGTGATGGGAACTCTAACTTTTTTGAAATCCAGCCTTAGTTCTGGGACTCAGGCAGGAGTGGGCTTTTTTTCTTAACACATATTTAGAAAAGAAAGTTTTGTTTCCTGTCTTTGCAGCCAAAAGGGACAAAGTCAGGGTGGGAAATTGACTAAGGTCCATCCCTACACAATGAGGAACTGTGGCTGCTTCTCTCACCCCTGTTTTTTTCAATTGCCCCCTCCCACATTCTATTGCCCCTGAAGAAGAAGAAGAAGAAGAAGAAGAAGAAGAAGAAGAAGAAGAAGAAGAAGACTCTCTCTCTCTCTCTCTCTCTCTCTCTCTCTCTCTCTCTCTCTCTCTCTCTGTGTGTGTGTGTGTGTGTGTGTGTGTGTGTGTGTGTGTGTGTGTGTGTGTGTGTGTGTGTGTGTGTGTGTGTGTGTGTGTTGGGGGGAAAATCCAATAACCCTGTGGCTTCTTAAAACATGATCAAGTTGCCTCCTCCCCATGTTTTGTGGAGGAAACAAGAAGAATCTCTGAGCCATGCATTTCTTATTTGGGTAGAGGGGTTACTGGGGTGTACATTTGGGCTCCTGGGGCCACATTTTGGCCTACAAGCCCAGATGTTGTTCAGTTCTGGAGTAGATACTTACATTTTAAAAAGAAAGGCGGAGGATGGGGAGCTTGGAGCCCTTTGCAAACCACCCTCAGTCATTCTACTGGGAGAAAGGCAGGGTAGAAAATAATTAAGACTGTATTTTTCCATCTATAAGACAATCCCTCTTTCCTAACCCAACATTACAATTTCACAACCATGTGATTCTCTTCTTGACTTACTTCTGTGTATAAGATGACCCTCAATTTTTAGTCTAACAATTTTATACACAGAAAAATATAGTAAGCTAGCAAGTAAGTAAAAATATACCCTGGGTAAAATGACTAGTTTCTAAGTAAAGCCCCAGCCTTATATACATGCAACCTTGAATACATGCAGAGCCTCCAAACTGCTCTATCAGATCATCTTGAAAGATGCACTACAGTACTTTGCTTGAGACCTTATAGCTGAGGAGGGGTTTAAGCTGTATTCCATATCCAGCACCTCTGTTCATTGCAAGAAACCACTTTATAAAATTAGAACAGCCTCAGCACCCTGAGTTTCATAACGGCAACAAACCAGCTTCTAGCATGTGGTTTTGAAATGATCCTTCTCATACTCCTAGAAGGAATAGACCTCAAAGCTTAAGGTGCGGTGTAGGCCATTTATTTCTGTTGTCTGACATTATAATGAATTTAGATTGCCCTCTGCATTCTGGATCCACTGGCCTGGCTCTACTTTTTAATATGTAGCACTCCAAACTGAGGTGAGTTTCCTGGTCTGCTTCCTTGGTGGAGCCCCAGGTTCTCATTTTGTCCAAGGCGCCTGGATTCCTGTAGCTCACTGTAGATACATTCAGTTAATGAAATGGTGGCTTCTCCAAGGCAAAAGTGATTTTGTTTTCATTAACTTCATCTCCACTTTTTCCCTGGTGCATTTATACTGTCAGGCCAGGTTCTTTATTGGCTTGGAACATGAGTTACATGCCAAAGGGGATCTTAAACTGAGCGGGTTGAAAGTTATACCTTTTCCAACTAATTCCAAGAGTGACTGGGAAAAAAATCATGTTTCATTCTCTTTCATTCTCAGAGCATTGGTCCCTCGATTTCTAGTCTTCAGATGATGGGCACCACTTTTCAGGCAATGGCAATGGCTGGATACATTCATAATGGGGGAGACGATACCGCCATAATTGCCCCCATGAGAACTGAACAGAGAATCCGGAGGGAGTGTTCAGGAGAAGAGGGGGGAAGCTGGGAGCACAGGGATAGCTTTAAATCCTCAATGAAAGCACCTCCTTGGCACCATTGTTTGTGTATTGTTTGTGTTTGGCTGTGGCCTCATTTTGCCGCTAGAGCCAAAAGGGAAGGAAATGGAAGGAAAACAGAAACAAGACAATAGATTTGGTTTGTGAGGGGACAGATCTGATCCCTATCTCACAAATGAGTGTGCACCTCCTCCCACACACATATCCGTCGATCCTGTCACCTCACTAAAATAACACTAAATGATGCGCTTTGGATTTCTTTTGCACACACACCCCTGCTATATACTACAGTGTACCCTCATATAGCAAACGGTTTGTGTAACATAAAATCTGTACAACATAAAATTATTTTGGAGATAGGGGAGATTTGCTTAACAGAATCGTCTATGAGGTGAATCCATACAACATAAAAATGGTCGCGATTAGGGATTACTCTGTTTTCAATGCATTCCTATGGAAAACTTGTATAAAGGAAAATGTGCTCAACAGAATTTCATTTGGAACGAATGAATTCCTTTATACAAGGTACCACTGTACTTCTGTCAGTCCTGTCTCCCCTTCCCTGATATGTGCCATGAGGGCTCTTCCCACCACTGAGGAGAAATTCTTTCAGCCTTTAGTGCCCAAAGGAAAGCTGACGGTGATCCCGCTTTGCAAAGAAACATTTGGCAGAAAGGCAGAGGAAATGTTTCAGGCATTGCTAGACATGTCTCTCTCTGTCTGTCAGGGAGAAGGGGAACTCGAGAAAGGAACAAATGGAGGATCCAGCATGCCATGCATTCCTAAGGTAGAGAGAACCAGCAAGCCTAAATATTTCATGCTTCCTCTGTGACAAAAATAAGAATCACAAAAAGAGAAGTTACCTCAAAGATGTCTGTGTGGCCGCCTTTTGGAGAGGGTAATGAAATTCTGCTTCATCTCACTGTGAACGTTCTGCTGTTCCTGCTGAGGTGAATTTGGAAATAACATTAAGGTTGGCAGTGGTTAATGTAATTAAAGGCATCTTTGCCTACTCTCAGAATACAGACTTAATACTGCTTTGTACAGGGATGGAAAATGTCACTTTCTCTCAGTCAGAGTGGCCGGTGGTTAATGCTGGTTGGACAGTTCCAGAAATTGTAGTACTTTTTTAAAAAGTAAGAATATTTTAGATTTATACTGGGCAAATCTTTGGCATAAATTTACATGGTGGAAGCTGATGATGTCCAACAGTAAAAATTAATGAATATTAATCAAAACCTTCCTATCTTCCTTCTTTAGGTTCCAAGACTCTGTCCCTTTTGCCCTGGGGAAGCCTTTGGAAGACTTGCACAAGAGAGAGCTTTTAGCTGTCAAAAATCTAACAGCAGTCCCAGACCTGCTTGAGGTAATCGAGTGGTGAATTTTGGACCACAAAGGCTTCCCCCACCCATCTCAAAGTCCACAAAGTTTTCCCCAGGCCAAAGGGAGCCTCACAACCTAAAAAAAGTAGGGACACAAAAGTTTGAATTATTTTAAATTAAATTACCAGTGAAAGCTGTTGACATCAGCAAGTTCCGCTGCTACACCAGCAAGATTTTTGGCTATGGCCTTAATTGTCATGGCTTATCCCAATGAATCTTAAGAATTATGATATGATGAGGAGTAGAGAAGCTATTCTGCTACAATTGAGATTATTTGTATAGCCCATGTGTTCTTGAACTGCAATTCCCAGACACCCACACCAGCACATTGGTGGTGAAGGCTTCTTGGAACTGCAGTTCAAGAACATCTGGGAGCCAGTGCTCTAGAAACAAATGACCTTTAGCAAATGAATAATTTTTTTATAGAAGTCTTAGGGCTCAAGCTTTAGTGTATTTTAGGAAAGTGGCAAAATCCTTGGCAACATGACATTTTTATTACACTGTGTTTGCAAAATCTAGGTTCTATAAAATTCACAACCAATGAGGTTGTAGTAGAGAGACCTGGGTTCAAATCTGCATTAAACCATGGACTCTCACAAGATGGTGACAAAGGTAAGGCAGTCCTTGAACATCTTGCATTATTTTTTTTAAAAAAGCCTATTAGGCTTTGGGTGCAACAGGATGCCACATATGTTTATGTGTTCTTCTCTCAAGAAAAGAAGTCCAGTTGCCATGACTCAACTTCCAGATAACCTCACCAGGATGACTGAGAATCTTCAGAGACATAAACACATATCAAAACTTTACATCTCAATAAGTTGTCAGTTTCATTTAGTTTGTCTGGTTTGGTTAGGCTAACATGGCATTAACTATCCTTTTGGAAGCTGCCTAGATGCCCTAAGCACATCTGACCTCACCTGATTTCAGAAGCTAAGCAGGGTTGGCCCTGGTTAGTACTTGGATGGGAGACCACCAGGGAATACCAGGTGCTGTATGTGCCTGGAGTAGGAGCTAGCAAACCACTCCACTATTCCTGCCAAGAAAACTCCATGGGCATGGGGTCACAAAGAGTCAGTCATGACTGTAATGACACAACACACACACACACTTTTGGAAAAAGTCAAAATGAAGAGTTACGTTTTTAATTATATGTCCCAATGTGTCATAATTCTGATGTATCACAAGCTGCTAGGAAGCTGGTGCATGTGTATGTTTTGTTTTTCATGTTTTATGTCTATTAACTTTTCTGCTTAATCAATGTCCCTGTTCTTTAATTAGGTACATAATGTTGTTCAAAAGAGAATGACACTTATCAGAAAGGTCAAGTGCTCCGTGAGCACAATGGCAAGCTGAACATCCAGTTTTCAGGAATTAGATACTTAGCAGTCTGGCAGTACCTCTGCTTCACTGGATTGCATGTCTTCACGGCGAGAGCGTAACGTGATCAATGAGCTCCTGAATGAGAGCTTGTTGAAAAACATCCGGTAGGCGTACTTGGCATCCCCTCCATAATTGGAAGAGCCCAAGGCTTAATGGCCTCAACTTCTGGACTACAAATAGCACAGAATGTGAGATTTGTATCTTTTGTTCTTTAGTGATGTATGATTCTGGGCTCTTGAGGAAGGATAGCATACATTGTTCTGGCAGAAATCTCCTTACATTCTCCATCAGTGGCAAGGTAATATCTATCATGGGCCTGAAAGACAACTGCCCTGTTTTGGGTCCAGCTCATTTGCTGATATCGCTTAAGTGTTCTGCCTGGGCTGCCAGGTTCAAATGCCTGCGATCCAGGCACCACTGTTCGTGTATTATGCACACAATTAGCTAATTGTACAGTTCCCAATTGGTTGGCAAATGCCTAGACCTCTAATTTTTGACATCAAAGCACACCTTTCCAAAAGGCTTAATACAGGGGTGTCCAAACTTTTTGCAAGGAGGGCCAAATTTGTCACGGTGAAAATGTGTGGGGGGCGACCATTCAGCAGCATTTGGCCCCTGGGTCAGACTTTGGACACGTCTCTATAACATGTAAGTATCAGCAATTAAGCAACAAATATAATATTTACTTGTGCTTGACACAGAGCAGTGCAGCAGTAGCGTGTAGATAAAATGTCAGTATTGATATAAAGTATTGCAGAGTTAGGTTATGAAGAGACAATGACAATGGGTAGAGTAAAAACTCATATATTCATATATACATCAAAAATATATACAGCATAACAACCAAGCAATATTTACAACAGACTCACAGTTCTCACCATAACAGACCCACCTAACAAATGGAAAGCTAGTGCTTTTTATACAGTTCAGTGCCCATCAGATATGAGTCATCACTAATTACAATCTGATGCAATCTGATACAATCATGATGCTATAAATTCTTTCACCTGTGCTTCATCACATAACATGCCTGTGATTACTTATCTCTTACACTTGTGAATTAACATCATGAGTCTGCAGAATCTAACTGCCTCCATTTTACAATTCTCTTTTTCCACTATCTGTTAAATATACATAACATATATTTTATCAACTTTTACATATCTTAACAGTAAGAAGGCAGGGAGGACACTGCAGCAACAGAGCCGGGGGCGGGTAGGTTGGGCAGGTGGCTTGTGGGGTGGACAGCGGCAGAGAGGGCAGGCAAACTGTAAAACTGCAAGCTGACGCCTCCATTCGGTATGGGAAGAGGTCAGCTGGCAGGGATGCGTGACAGGCTGAGCTGGCGGGGAAAAGAGGCCGCGGGCCACTCAAAATTTGAAAACGGGCCGCATTTGGCCCCCGGGCCTGACTTTAGACATGTCTGGCATAATACAAAATGTTGGGTTTTTTAATCCATCACTGTCATCATTTAGATCTTCTTCCATGTAAAAGGCATCCCTCCAAGTGTTAAATATGCTTCAAACATTCTATGTCACAAGCATCTAATTGTGCACTTCTATGCTGTCTTGGGCCTTAAGTCTAAGTAGCCATGTGTTAGCACTACACGAATTCCGAAAACCTCATCCTGCATGCAAAGGCTGCAGTATCTTTCATAATCTGTTCTTCCTTGTTTTGCATTGAAAATGAAGTGCCTTATTAATTCTTTATGTGGCATATGTAGATATGAGATTGGAGATTTAATGGGAACCTCAAATGAAAAACTCATGAGAATTCAAATTCCCCAAGAGTACGCTCTTTTTCTTCTAACAGTGGGATTTCTTCAGAGATACTGGTTGTAATCCTGTTGCTTCTCCTACAGTAGTAAATCACACTCTAGTACAGTGGTTCTCCATCTTGAGCCACCCCGGTATTCTCGCACTCCAACTCCCAGAAACCCTAGCCAGCACAGCTGGTGACAAAGGCTCCTGGGAACTGCAGTCCAAGAACACCGGGGTGACTCAAGATGGAGAATCACTGCTCTAGTAGGATCATCAGGATTTGGTAAATCAACTCCTCTTGGGGTTTCATTGATTGAAATAGGGCTTACTCCAGTTGTGACTAGCCCACTCAAGTAAATTGCAATTTACTGATTTATTGATTTACTCAACTAAAACAATATAACAAATGACAATATTGAAATACTAGATAAATGTCATATTAAAAACAATTTTAATCCATTAATTTTAAAACATTTCAAAATCTGTATGCGTATAGAAAAGAATCCCAGAGGCACTTACTGCTTAAGAGCCTGGCTCAGGCATGTCCGAACTTCGGCCATCCAGATGTTTTGGAACACAACTCCCACAGTCCTTTGCCATTGGAAATACAGGCTTGGAATTCTGGCAGTTGTGGTCCAAAACATCAGGAGGGCTGACGTTTGGACATGCCTGGCCTGGCTGAAGAGGAAAGTCAAGAGAGAAAGGGTCACCCTGGCTTCTCAGGCTAGTGTGTCCTACAATCTGGGGGAAACCACTGTGAAGGCCCTCTCTCACCCCCTCAACCAAACAAGCATGGAAGGATCGTAGAACCCAGAGAAGCATCTCTCCAGAAGATCTTAAAAGCTGAAAAGGCTCATATGAGGTGGTATGATCCTTCAAGAGTGGGCTCCACTAATCTTATGACTTATGGAGTGGTATTTATTTACACTAAGCAAAAGGATTTCAGCCAATGTCCTGGCAGTCAGAGTCGCAAATTAAGTCCATGTTTATACTGTTAATGCAAAAGGAAAATATGCTTTAACACACATTTAACACACATGTGATACCTGAGTAATCTTGTTTAATCATTAAGTACAGTAAAACCTTGGTTTACGAGCATAATCCATTTGGGAAACATGCTTGTAAACCAAAGCACTCTTATGTCAAAGCAAATCTAACCATAAGAAATAATGGAAACTCGGATGATTTGTACTGGGGCCCCATAGACCACATACTCTATACACAACATGCCAAAACTCAAAGTTGGCCAGAAGTCCACATCCACACCTGGCTGCACAATCTGCTCTGCTTGGGGTTGGGACTAATAACTGAATTTTACTCAGTATTTTTAATGTGGCAATGATAAAATGAATTTTGTAGCCTATGCACACTTGACTAGCTGCCCCATGACTAGAAATGGCTTGAAAGATAAGAAAGGATGTTGAAAACAAATTAAAGAAAAATATAAAGAAAAATTAAAAAAAACCCTAACCTGCACTCACCTTCGAAAACATTCCTGACGGGTGCAAGGGAGACCTCCACCCCTCACTCTCCTCCCTCTGCTTTTGAGGCTTGCCTGAAATGGAACATTCCAAACAATCACACACAATCCAGAAGGAGGAAAGAGAGCCACTAGTAGCTCACTTGTGATCATGTGACCTGTTCCAGTTCTTGTAATGCCAAACATTGCTGTTGATCAAGGAAAAATTTAGAATAAATGTTTGCTTGTCTTGCAAAACACTCTTAAAAAACCAAGGTACTTGTAAACCAAGGTATTACTGTACCAGGCATGTCTGCAAGCCACAAAAAATCTCACCTTAAAAGAAACCAGTGAGGCTGCCCTTTGCATAGGTAACCTTTCATTATTGATTATGAACCATTTATGTTTCGCATTGTCATCTGCATTGCACATTTTTGCCCAGAAAAAGAGCATAAAATGTCGTACTAAATTCATTACCAGAGAAGGGCATGGAACGAACAATTTTTCGTTTTTGTTTTTCGGTTTTTGTTTTGTTACGTAACGAAACGACAAAAGAAATTTGTCCCTAAAATGAAACAAAATGAACAGAAACACAGGGATTTTTGTCGTGCGTTTCGTTTCTGTTACAGCAATGAAGTGAGCTACTTTAAATGCTAAAAAAATCACTTAAAATTGGAATAAATGGTAACGAAACGGTAACGAAACGAAAATGAAATTTTTGCAAAAAAAATCATGAACAACGGAAACGAACTGAAATGGACCTCTAAATGACAAACGACAAACGAAACTCCATTTTTTTTATTCGTGCCCATCTCTGTTCATTACTGTGTGCGAACTCAGCTTGAAAGACATTGGACAGTCCCTTATCATGTTCAATTGTGGATGGGACGGCTGCTCTTTCTTCATTTCTGAGGCCCTAGTCACACAAAGGAAATGTTCTCTAGTTATTCCCCAGATAGACTGTTGCTTTCTCTGCATCAAGCCCGATTGCATTATACACAGTCGAGATCAAAACTTTTTCTTGGCCAGTGGTGTCACTGGGCAGGCTGTGTTATGGGAACCTCTCCTGTATTGGCTCATTGTAGAGATGGACACGAAACGGAAAACAAGTGTTTTGTTTCATTTATTTAGTCATTTTATTTCATTTCGTTTGTAACAAATTTTTAAAATAGCTGTTACAAAATGAAATGCTATGCTCCCTGGGTCCTAGAGGCATCAAAATGGCTGGAGAGCTTCATCAAGCTCTTCCTTGTAACCCCCCACACCAAATTTGGAAAGGTTTGGGGCTCATAGTGCTGAGTTATTAAGCTCTTTCAATTGGATTCAGAAGCCAGGATGTGGGCAAGAGATTAGCCAATGGCTTGAAAGAGTGTGTTTGGTGTGTGATACCAATAGATGGGTTAATTAATCAGTTTATCCCCTATATTGGTATCGCGCGCCGAACACACACCTTCAATTAACTACCCAGATCCCTTTTGGTTGCAGGGGTGGGAAAGAAAATGGCTTATCAAGCCAAAAGGCAGAGGAGTTGGCGAGGGAAGTGGATGGACCCATGTGCTTCTACAAAGCAAAAGCAAAGCATGCTGCTTATATACTGCCCTATAGCACTTAAAGCACTCTCTGGGTGGTTTATAAGTAATTAAGCAGGCTACACATTGCCCACCACCACCACAAGCTGGGTACTCATTTTACTAGGCTCAGAAGGATGGAAGGCTGAGTGAACCTTGAGTTGGCTATCTGGTATTGAACCTTGGGTCATGAGCACATTTTTGGTTACAGCACAGCAGTTTAACCACTGTGCTATAGCAGCAGCCTACTTAACAGAGGACATACAGTAGTACCCCGACTTAAGAGCAGCTCGACTTAAGAGCAATTTGACTTAAGAGCGGAAAACTGTTGGCATTTTAACTGCCGCCTTACAAATTTTAGATATGGTCTGTTCGACTTACAAATATTTTTTTCATTTTTTTTTAAATTTTTAACTTGTTTTTTCAATTTTTTAGATAGGTACCACGACTTAAGAGTAGTTCGACTTAAGAGCATGCATTCAGAACAAATTAAATTTGTAAGTTGAGGTACCAGTGTATTCCCAAACAGAACCCCCTTCTGGACACATTAATGTCTCAATAAATATATTTATTCATGTACATATTTAAAAAAATAAGTAGAAAGTAAGGGGATGATTTGCCACTTGAAGCAAAAGAGGAAATAAACCAGTACCATGGTGTAGTTGGCCATAACAATTCAAATAGGAAGAAATAAATCATTACCTCTGAAACCTTCTGGCATGTTTGCTCTGGTATATTCACAACAGGACCGTGAATCAGTACAAGAGAGGTATGGAATGTATCAGGAAAACTAGAGAACTTTTCTTTCATGTGACCAGGGCCTTCAGTGACATGTAACTCCCTAGATGCAGAACATCCTAGTGACAATGTTTTCCCCATTGGCTAGGAGTGCCTCTGGCATGTTTCCTGGGCAATGTGAGATGGATGTCCACCTGAGAGGTTCTCATGTCACAGAAGTAACCTGTGAAAGGGTGCCAAGATCGGATTATGAAGCCTTCCCACTCACTGAAATTTTGGGATGCCGTCCTCAAATACCAACAGAGCAATTAGGTTGTTTTTTTCCTATGGAAATTTTGGGACACCCTCCTCAAATGCAGGCATAGCAGATCTGTGGGGTTTTTCCTAAGGACATTTTAGGGTGTCCTCCTCATATGCCTAGGGGCATGGTGGCTAAATGGTTCGAATCCTGGGTGCCATGCAGCGGAGCGAGCTCCTGCTGATGACCCCAGCTCCTGCCAACCTAACAGTTTTAAAGCATGCAAATGCAAGTAGATAAATACGTACCGCTGTAAAAAGCAGGGAAGGTAAAACAGTGGCTGTAGACTTGCACAATACTGGCTCTTCGGCCTGAATATGGAGATGAGCACTGCCCCTAGAGTCGGACATGACCAGAACGCATGTGTGGGGGGAACATTTACCTTTACCTTTTACCTCAAGTGCCTACATAGCAGATCTTTGCGCTTTTCCTAATGACTCTCCAGTGGCCCCATGATTTTTGGGGTGGGGTTTGGAATCATGGCTCACTGAGAGGTTTCTTGGTGGAGATGTGTTCACTGGGCAGAACCTAAGGGAGGAAGGGAGGCATTTTCCAGAGGGTGAGAAAATTAGACTGGAAACATCTTGAGACCATGCTGTGTGTTTACTGAGAAGATGATGACTGAAGCCAAAGCTTTGGCAAGCAAATTGGTCTGCTTTTAAAATGTTGTTGAATTTTACTTTTGTAAGTAAAACAACAGCACTTTAAATTTTCTGCCTCACTTCATTTTCATTTTCTAGTACTTTGTAACCGGTCCTCCTTCAGATTTGCTCATTCCCCACTGTGTAGCAGAACTAATCAGTACTGAAGCAGACTTCACCAATTAATTGAAGAAAACACTTGTCTTCTTTTCTGACTGCGCACAAAACCCCAGGACCTATTTTATCAGTTTATACAGGTTTGCTGCCTGACTGCATCTTCAAAAACAATGCAAACAAATAAATGCCTATAAACTTTTATTCAGCTCCAAATGGATAAAGGGGGCTTTATTGTAAAATATTTATTCTAAAGCTTATTTGTACTTCATGACTTTCTTCTTTTCGTTGCTTCTATTTTTATGCACATTTTGCTTCGCTGTTTATCCCACTCTTAAATTTATTCTCCCAACCCCTGGCAGTTTATTCCTGTAATCACACTGAGGCCAAAGCGTTTAACTTGGCAAAACTTCATCTGAGAAAACTACAGAGCTGGTTCTTTAGGGAAGACTCCCCACCCCTAGAGTTCAATAATGACATAATTTAACTCTCTTGGAAGGCATGGTAGCAAGACCTTTTATAATAATTTACATTTTGTCTCCTTTGTTGCCACATCCCCATAAGAAGCTTGAAAGTGACAATTTTGTTTTTACCCCAACAATTTCATTTTTGTTTTCTTTTGGCAAACATCACATGCTTCCGTTCCTTTCCTGGAAGAACCTCAAGTTAACATTTTTAAAAAAACTTCTGGAAGGATCAATCTGATATTAAAAACAAAAAACATTGGTTTTGTACTGAGACCGTTCATGTCTTCTCATTTGTGCCTTTGCCCATGCGATGTGCTTTCTCTGGCGGATGGCTGGCACCGCCATTATACGGAGTGAGGTGACTGCCTCAGGTGGATATTACAGATGAGGAAAGGTGATGATGTGTTGAGAGGCCACAAATGTGTGCACCACATGGTTTATCTTACATTGCTCATGCTGGCTGGGTACCTACGAGTACAGCAGAGACTACAACACCCTTTGCAATGTCTGAAATAAATCACTGCTAGTCCTCCTGTTGACTGATGTCCTTGGATCAGGGAGTCAACAGGAATGGGGTCTTTTGTATCAGGCAGCAAAATACTTTGCAGCAGCTCACTCTTCTCTTCCAAACTGCTCACCCTCTCTTCAACTCTTCTGTTTTTCCCTTTCTTGTGTCACTCCCTTTAGATCCTTCAATCCTGAGCTCTTCCACTCATCATCTTCTCTACTTTCGTTCTTAGGTCCTCCAGGAAAAGGGTGTCATAATCCTGCCTCAGAATGGGTGGCATAAAGAGAAGAGTCTATGTGTGTGGGTGTGGGTGCATTTTGTGTGCTTCTAGATTATGCCCCCCTCCCATTCTTCCAGGGCAGCCATGTTGCCTGGAGATAATCTGCAAACTGTGATCTAGAAACAAACATCTCTACACCTCTAATCCTAAACACACTCAAGGTGCAGCATATCTTGATCATTGGGGAAGGCAGTCATTACAAAGTAGATATCCTGAGGTTTAGATTAACTCCTCTCTTATTTTCATTTCCTTAATGTGGGTTAGTGTGGTTTGTTAAGTTTGGGGTGAAATATTGTACATATTGTTTATATTCACATGCTCAGAGACTGATCACTGATTAAAATGTGGACATTTGAGATCCATTTATTACTCAGACACAGAGACGGAGAAGTATCCCATACACACAATAAAGCTTCCTAGCTTGAACAGGTTACTATGACAACACAAGCTCAAAGTCCTTCTTCTTCGCATAATGCAGCCAATAAAAACAACCTCCAATCTGGTAAGAAATGCAGCATGGACTCCTCAAAATAATAAGTGCTGACACGAGATACCAAGTATGTCTAAAGTATTTGATCAAGTTCTGGGGTTGGACAGCTTTTACAGTATAACAATCAGTTAACGAGCAAGGAAAGATGCATTGCTATCTTTGTATTTAATCAGATTTTATTGAGGAACACATGGAGGATATCCAGCTATTCCTAAACTAAATTTCTAAACCACATTAGAGAAAAGGACCCCAGAGGGGTGAGATACATATGTCTGTTGTTGAAGTACAACATAGGCAGTTACATCACGTCCATCTTATTGCTGTTCGTGGTCTTGCTGGGGACCGGTACGAAGAAATCTAACCGCACATCCATTGCAGGACGAGGGGAGTTCGTCCCAACCATGCCCCCTGAACTGCGATCTAAGCAGGATGAGAGATTCCCATCCCTGGCCTCAGGAATCTCCTCATCTTGCTTCTCGTTCTGATGCAAGTGCCCGTGAGGTAAGGCTCATCCCACAACGTGCCATTCTCCATCTAGTGACAGGAGTGCAAAGTGCCATTCGCCAGTACATTCCCTATGGCAGTGATGGCGAACCTATGGCACAGGTGCCAAAGGTGGCACTTGGAGCCCTTTCTGTGGGCACTTGACATCACCCATTCATATTTACCTGTATACAGGTTCAATTACTGTATTGGCACTTTGCAAAAAAATTAGTGGGTTTTGAATTGCAGTTTGGGCACTCAGCCTCTAAAAGGTTTGCCATCACTGCCCTATGGAGTCAGCAATGCAGTGCAGAGAGTTTAAAAGACAAATTCCTCAAATTTAGCTCCATAATGCATTGAAGGCAAGGCTTCAGAGAATCGAAACATTGAAAATGGAAGGTCGGGTTGAAAAAAAAAGGAGAACAAAGGAATGGAATTTCACATCTCATTACAGAACGAGGATGTGCGGAAACAGTCATGCCGGTATCATCAATCACACCCATGCAGACATGGGAACAGGGACAGAACCACAAGAAGACCACATGACTGTGACTGACATCAACATGCAATGAACTTCCTCCCAGGATGAGAGTGGACGTGAAGTAACCGTCTAAGTTTCTGCATGTTGGATTCAGTCTTTTCTTTCCTCTAAAGCTGATTACAGTTTGAGTGCAGAACTTGACCTTTGGACACCAGGATGGGTTAGTTTAGTCTCTCAGAGTCATGTCCTGTAGCAGATTCTACACAAACCCAACCTCCATAATAGGTACATTACAATGTTGTCACCTGAATGGTCATTAGTATTATTGGGTTTCAGCCACATACCATGTACAGTTATTTAGTTTCTTTCTTTCTTTCTTTCTTTCTTTCTTTCTTTCTTTCTTTCTTTCTTTCTTTCTTTCTTTCTTTCTTTCTTTCTTTCTTTCTTTCTTTCCCCCACTCTCCTGACTATGAATGAATGAATGAATGAGATGGGTGAAAAAAAAATCCTGACAAATTTACCACATTTTGCCACTAGGGTACTTTTGGGTAATGCTCTGTCAGGAAACTAATCTAATCTGTGACATTGGAAGAGTCTGAATTCTAAGTGGCAAGCAAATACAAAATGTGCATTAAACTCTTCTGCTTCCCCTAACCCTATCTGTTGTGATAAACCCTACTTGTTAATTCTTGAATTCTGATGGGGTAAGAAAATATCACTAAATGTAGTCCGTACAAGTCTCCCTCTACCATCAAATTCTAGAGGATAAGGATAAAGTAGTGTGTATGTATTTATGTATATGTGCATATTGTTCTTTACGAAAAACACCCTCTGGTTTATGAATGTGGGATATTGTCCTCTGATATACCCCCAAATTAGCAACCACAACTCTTTTACTAGCCAAAAGACAAAATACAAAACCTTTAATCTCAACACCATAAGCAGTCCTGCACAATGTAATGGATGAACAACGTTCTCTGCAATTTAATACATTTCCTGCTATGACAGGGAGATGGTCTAAATCAGTGGTTCTCAACCTGTGGGTCCCCAGATGTTCTTGGACTGCAACTCCCAGAAATCGTGGCCAGCTCAGCTAGTGATGAAGACTTCTGGGAGTTGCAGTCCAGGAACATCTGGGGACCCACAGGTTGAGAACCACTGGTCTAAATGATCCTTGGTAAAGGAGCAGAATTTGTTAGAAAATGTGCACCTGATATAATTATCAGAAAGACAAGTTTGCCCCAGTTACTTTTTTGGGGGGCTACAACTGCTAGAATACCTTATTCAAACTCAACTGAATGACTATTCTGGTTGAGTGATATGGGATGGAGTGATCCAAAATGAAAATTGTCAAGCTCTGCTATGAAATGTGGTGTGCCCCAGTTTCCCCCCTGCATTATTTATTGTAAATGATGCTGTGTCACTTGGTAAAAATGGCATATGACATTAAGTGACATGTACAACAAAAAGATCACGACTGCTTAAAGTCGAATATTAGAGGTAGTCTTTTTGTTTAGGAAGTGGGCAGCTTCCAAAATGAAATACGGGAGCCCAGCTGACATTCACAACTGGAGGAATGAAGTCAACCAGTCCCTTACCTTGAGCTGGACTCACGCGGGGCGCAATTCCAACAAGGAAGAAGCCTCTGACATGTCATCTTTCCTTCTACCTGGCACTGGTCAATCAGGACCTGTGCAGGGAAATGCATCATCCTGCCTCCCTGTCTGATTGGCCAGTGCCAGGGAGAAGGAAATATGACACATCAAAGGCTTCTTCCTCATTGGAGCTGCACCCTGCGGAAGCCCAGCACAAGGCAAAGGATTGGTTCATTTCATTCCTCCAGTTCCAAACGTCAGCAGACTACTTCTGAAATGAAAAGCCCATCTCTATTAAAGATCTATCGCACCATCATACAACCTGTTGCATTTTATGGCATGGAATGCTGGCTAGTGATGAAAGATGTTGAATGCTGCTTTGATGTCATGGAGCCAAAGATGCTACGATGGACCTCTGGCCTAATGCAAAATGATTGTGTCTGCAATGATCATATCCTATCTAAATACAGCATCACTCCAATTGCTGACTAGATGCACGAAACCCGGCTGTGATGGTACAGACACGTCTTGTGTGCCAATGAGGAAAGTCAGGCCAAAAAGAGTCCTGCCCTGGAAGTCAGCAGACCAATGGGACAATCAAAACAGTGTTGGATGAACACCCTTGACAGTGACATGAAGTTGTCCTGGGTTCACCTGGACCAAGCCTGTGATCACGCAAAGTGGAAGGCAAAAACCAGAATAGTGGACCTGCCACCCAGTGGAACCAGATGCTAGGAAAAAGAGGAAGATGTTGTGCCACTTGTGCAGATTTCCTGTGGTGTTGTAGATCTGAAGTTTTGTTTGTTTTTGGTGTGTTTTCTTAGCCTGTAAAAATAATGCTTAAACCCCCTCCATAGCCATTTCATTCCAGTATTATCAGGAGACTAGGAATGTAGTAAAATGTCATCATTTCTTTCTTTATATGCTATGCATAGGAATGAACGTGGCTGCTTTACTTGGTTCCTTTCTATCTATTTTATTTCAAAAACCTGCTCAGTAAAGTACTTATGTTTATTTCACATCCAGTGTTGCTCTGACTCCCAAAAGACTGTTATAAAGCTGAAGACATAAGTGTAAAGTGCTATGTATCATATTCAGAAATATTATCTTCCTTTCCCCCCTCTCCTCTAAAGGTTTGTTATGCATCTGCAGACCTTGGGAGGTTTTACCAGTTAAAAGATGCCTAACAATGTGAACTTGTATTATATATATTGCTATAGGATCTTGTATACAATTTGTCTCTTCTGAGTTTGGAAGCTAGGATGGTCAGACCTGAATCCTGATTAATATTTGGATGGGATGGTGTGTGTGTGTAACAGGGCTCTCCATCTAAAACCAGGATAAAATCCTATCTAAAAGCATGGAGGGCTTAGGCTGGAGTTGAAAGCCATGGAGCAGCTAGCTACAACAAGGATCGGATTCAGTGTAAGGCAGATGCCAAATTCCTATAGAGCTTCTCCGAGTGAAATGTCCTACCCATTTGCTGTTGCACAAGTAGTGACCTCTAGGAAGAAAACATACTCTTTGGCTATGCTAGAGCAAGATTTCCCGAGTGGTAGAATAGGATACACTTTTATATTCTTAAGCCGACTGCACTTATTGGGAAGAAAGCTCCATTTTATGTAATTTTTCCTCATATAAAATGCAAAGGATCAGACTGTTGAATTTCTTAAATGTGATATTCGCTCATGTATTTTTCTTTCTATCTAAGCGAGTAATGCCAGTTTGATAAAAACAGTGTCACATATATCTGGAAGGTATCTGAGTAAAAGCCAATCACTACATAATCTAAGACAATTAGGTTATCAAGCCAGTGACTTCTGTTCATTTATTCATGACTACAATTATGCTAGTGCTTCTGATCTGAATGACCTTGCTGACATTTTTAGCTTTCAGAAAAGCTGTTTCTGCCTTTTTCTGTGGCACTGTTTATGTGTGTGTGTGGGGGGGGAGCTACATGTTTGATAACAGTATTAAAATAATGTTTGCGCATGACTCACAAAAATATCAGAGGGCAGGATATCTTCTTACGCCTTTATATTTTCCTGCTTCCTTAGGTTTTCATTAGAGCTCCTCCTCAGAATCACTGCCTTAAGCACCAAGATAATGTTTGTAGGGCACTTTAATGGGCTACACCACCTTCTTTCACATGTCCCTCCTCACATGATGTGCAAAGTCTGCATCAAGCACCACTGCCAGGTATACTATAGCAGCCAACTACCAGAAGTAGATTCTTCTGAGTAGAAAACCCTCAATTTGCCAGGTACATGGCCAAAACAAGGTCATCCCAGAAGATGTCAAGTTGTATTAGCTTTTAAGTAGCCTAGGTATATTAACCCTTTTCTTCTCTCCACAAGTTCTCCCCCACTTAGTAAAATATATCAATTCCTCGCTTATCTACCTTGCACTTAGCAGGGTTTGTTTTGGGAGTGGTCACTGGAAGGTAAACATGGGTTTCATCAGCATATCTGATGGCTGAAGCCATCAGAACCTCTTGTGATGTGTGGGGTGGGAGCAGCTTAATTGGAGGACATATAGATTGCCTTAGAAATGGGGAAACAAAATGCAAAAGCGTATTGTGTCAAGTAATAAAATGAAACACCATTTTCTGTTTTTGAAATTAAACATTTCATTCGCCCTTGTTAGAACATACTAGGGATGGGCACAAAATGGAAAAATGTTTCATTTCATTTTCTTTCTTCCTTCCCCACATTTCATTTTGTTTTGTTACAAAACAAATTTTAATGTTGTTTCAATATGAAATGAAACAAAATGAAATGAAATGCTATGTTGGGTCCTAGGAGAATCAAGTGATTTTAGGTCAGCTGACAAAATTTGGAAAGGTTTGGGGGTTAGGAGACTGAGTAATTAAGGTCCAAAGGGGATGCCCCTAGGAAAAAAAATTCTAATTGGAATTGGAAGCTGTTCGGGTGAGCAATAGTGCTGCCACGGCTTCCCATTGATTCCAATTAGAAAGATTTTTTCCTAGGGGTTTCCCCTTTGGACCGTATTTACTCAGTCCTCTGATCCCCAGATCTTTCTACCTTTCAGGGGGTTACTTAAAATCACTTGAGGAAGGTACCCCTGCTGCTGGACTGCCTATTTATTTATTTATTTATTTTTATATTTATACCCCGCTTATCTTTCTTTCGAAACTCTAAGCGGCTTACATGACGAGCAAGCGCCAATGAACACGGAACAATAATATATAACACAACAAGTAAATAATCAATAAAAACCATTGCATCTAAAACCAACAATGATAACTATAAACCAAGCGTGCACAAACATTATACACAAAGTATAGCCGCTTGGACATTAAGATGGCGGGACCTTCACAAAAAAAAAAAAAAAAAAGAGAGAGAGAGAAATCAGGGTTCGCCAAAGGCCTCTCGAAATAAATAAGTTTTTACCGCTTTTGAAAGGCCAGCAGGGACTCTGCAGAGCGCACTTCGCTGGGGATGGAGTTCCATAAGGACGGGCTGCCACAGAGAAGGCCCGGTTTGGTAACCGACTTCCGGGAAAAGTGCGCTCGCGCCTGCCGAACTGGTCGGGCCGAGATGGATCCTACGCTCTGCCAGGTAGTCCGGACCCAAGCCATGGAGGGTTTTATAAAACCAAGACCTTGAATCTAATCGCAAAGTGCAAGCGGGCCAGGACTGGGGTGATGTGATCATAACGACGCACACCAGCCACCAGCCTGGCCGCCGCATTCTGGACCCGCTGCAAGCGCCGGAGAAGAGTCAAGGGCAACCCCATGTAGAGGGCGTTGCAGTAGTCCAGCCTCGAGATCACCAGCGCCTGGACCACTGTCCTCAGAGAGTCACCATCCAGGTACGGGCGGATCTGGGCGATTTGGCGTAGATGGCTTACGCGGCCCTGGTAACCGACGCCACCTGGGCCTCCATGGTCAGCGCCGGGTCCAGGACCACGCCCAGATTCCGCACCCTCTCCACAGGCCGGAGGGAGACTCCCCCAGAGAGGGAAAAGGGCCACCGTACCCAGACGGCGAACCCCAAAGAACATGACCTCCGTCTTCCCGGGATTGAATCAGCACGGCGTCCAGGCACCCATCAAGGATCCTCACAGCTTCCACTGCAGAGGTGGAAAAGGAGAGATAGAGCTGCGTGTCATCAGCGTACTGATTCCAAAACTCCTAATGACCCCAGCCAACGGCCTTACATAGATGTTAAACAGCAACGGCGAGAGTTGAAACCCCTGCGGGACCCCACAAGGGAGAACCCACGGGGCCGACAACTCCCCTCCGTGCTGAACATACTGGGGACGGCCCTCCAGGAAGGATCGGAGCCAACTGCGAGCAGCCTAAACATGGCTGGGATCAGTATTTTCATATGCATTAAAATATGCACATGAAAATACTGATCCCGGCCATCTATCTCCCCCAAAATGACAGAGGTAGCTTCCTTAAGCAATTTTAGGGGACCCTTTGGAATTTGGAAAAGTTAGGGATTCTGAGGGCTGAAATATTAAGCTTCAAATGATGTGTCGGGGTGCTTAATGGAAGGAGTGTGGCTGGCATGTTTCACGAATTATAGGGTTAATTAGCTTCCCGCTCTATGGTAGACATGGGCACGACCAGAAAAAATGACGTTTCGAGTTTTCGTTTGTCAGAATGGGTCGGTTTCGGGTCGTTTCCATTTGTCATGAAATTTTTCAAAAACTTTTCATTTTGTTTGTCATTTGTCGTTTGTTGTTTCCACCGCGATTTAGTGTGATTTGACTTCCCCCAGAGCATAGGGGCATCCTGCAATCAGGGCCGGCGCTAGGTGTTTTTGCGCCCTAGGCGGTGGGCAGGGCGGGGGCGGCGGGGGAGGTGTGGGCGGGCGGCGGTGGCGGGGGGCCATGGGCGGGCGGCAACAGTGGCAGGGGGGAGGCGTGGGTGGGTGAGTGGGTGTGCAGCGGCAGTGGCCGCAGGTGGGCGAGTGGGCGGGTGGCGGCATGGGTAGATGGGCAAGTGGGCAGTTAGGATATCACTTAGGATAGAGGTTCTGTTCTTGGCTTGCACCCCAAATGTGTGTGTGTGCAAGCAAATTGAAGTTGGGAAAATAGAAAATAAATCCACACCTCCCACTCCCAGTCGAACCTCCCCCTTTATCCAATATCAGAAAAAAATCCTCACAAACTGCCAGAGAAGAAATAAAGAATAAACTGCTATTCCCTTCAGCAGACAAAGCTGCAGGGAATCAAAGAAAATTATTTTCTAAATTCAATTCCCTCCCTCCCTGCCTAACTTAAATCCTAAAGCCTCCAGCCTCCCTCCTCAATCTCAATCGGATCACACCAGCACCAGCAGCCAGCCCTCCTCCCTCAACCACATCCATACACCCGACTGCGATGTCTGGAAGGTGCCTCGGCTTTTTATGCCCTCCGAGACATCCAGAAGTGTCAGTCAAAAACCTGGTGATGCCATTGGTGGAATGGTTCAAAAAATTTGCATGGTCCCATCCCATGCCCAGCCCAAATGGGCAGGTCTAAAAAAAATAAAAAATAAAATAAAATATAATAAAATCAATGCAACGTTTTATTGCTATAAAAAAACCACTGCTGCTACTATTAAAAATCAGGCATTTAAAATAAACAAATTTCACATGTTTCTGTGGTGATTTGGTGTGTTTTTTTTTAACCACAATTTCAAAAGAAAAATTGTGGTCACCATTTTGGACCCCCCCCCACCGCATGGCATGCAGCGAGACAGACGACGAGGATGACCCCCCCCCCCAGCCTGGTGCAAGCAGCCCAGGACAGGAGAGGGGGGGAGGCCGGGGACCCCCCCCGCCAGAAACCACCCCTCTGGTAGGTGTCCTTAGGCAGGCATATTTTCGCCTCCTTTTTTGGCTGGGAGTCGTTTTTGTTTTTTTTTTTTTACTTTTTAAAACTTTTTTTCTGTGCTGCTTGGCATCGCGCGATTGCTGCAATGCCATTAACGACAATGAAAAACCCAACCCAATTTTTCTTTTTTTCGGGTCGGATTCGAGCTGGAGCGGCTTAATTATCGTTACCGTTTCCATTACGTAACAGAAACGATAACCGAAAACGGAAACGACAATTTCACCGCTCCGTGCCCATGTCTACTCTATGGTAAAGCTCTGATCCACAATCCTTCCATTAAACACCACCACACAGCTTTTAGAACTTAATATTTCAGCCCCTCCAAACCCTAACTTTTCCAAATTTCAAAGGGTTCCTAAAACTGCTACCCTTGTCATTTGGGGAGAGCTGCATGGCTTGGATCAGTATTTTCTACAGCATAGAAAAATATGCTGTAGAAAATACTGATCCCAGCCGTTTAAAGGATTCTCTATTTAAATTTAAATAAAAGAGGTTTATGGGTAAAAGAAACAAGATCTTACCATATACTCTTCATTTCATATGAGTTTTGTGTGGGATCTTTCCCAATCACCATCAAATCATCCTCCACACTGATCTACCTGGAGGTCCATCTCTTCCCATACGTACCACATTATCTTACAGGTACATCATCCATTCCTAGGTCCCATCTCTCTGCACACAGATTGCAATTTCTAGTCTATTGCCCTGATTTGAGCTACCCACAAAATTGGGTGCCTCTATGAATCAGGGGAACAGACTCATATAACATAATGAATGGTTTTGTATTATTTTAATTATGATTTTTTTTAAAAAAATCATTAATAACAAAATGAAATAGCAAAGGAAAGTGAATAAAATGAAATGCTATTTTTCAGTTTTATGACCATCTCTAGAGTCTATCACCACCTAGTTTGATCCTTGAATGTCATTATTGTGATGGTTTTATGGATGCTGTCTGTGTAGTTTGGCAGTTCAGTTTTGACACATTGTGTTGGATATGTTTTAAGCACTGTGTGATATTATTATGAGTTGTTTCAAGTGCACTTTTTGAAGAACAAGTAGGATGGAAGTGGATGCGTGAATATTGCTGAAGAAATTATGGAGTGGGTATACTCTATGAGAATTCACCCCCATTTCCAACTCTCTGAGTTTTCCTCTGTCATGTCACATGCTTGCTTTGAAAACACATTGGTCATGTTCATAATATGACTGTCCAGCAATTAATTTTTAATTACTGTATATACTCGAATATAAGCCTAGTTTTTCAGCCCTAATTTTGGGCTGAAAAAAGGGGCCCTCGACTTATATGCGGGTCAATACTTTTAGCCACTGAGGCAAGTGCTTGGGTCAGTGGCTAAAAGTCATTTTAAACATTGCATACCGCTTCTCATGACCCCCCCTCTGCATCACAGGGGAGCAGTGTGCTATGTTTAAAATAACTTTTAGCCACTGACCCAAGCACATGCATCAGTGGCTAAAAGTCATTTTAATCATCACACACCACTCCCCCAGCTCACAAAGGAGGAGCTGCCAGGCCCTGCTGCATTTCCCACCCTAGACTTATACTTGAGTCAACAGATTTCCCCAGTTTTGGGGGGTTAAATTAGGGGCCTCGACTTATACTCGGGTCAACATATACTCGAGTATATATGGTAACTTGTTAGCATCCCTGTTGAAATTCAGTAATCATTTCCGTGACAATAAATGCACATACTGTATTACTAGAAGAGTGGTAAGGGTTGCATTTGTGGAATAAGATGCACAAGTTGAGTAACCAAAAAACCGACCACATTGTCAAAAGGAAAGGGCTTTTGTGACTTGGATCTTCTTAGGTGTAACACACATGCACACACAGAGAAAGCATAAAAGCAAAAATGTGCCCTTAACTCTTTCATCCACTGAGGGGTGGTGGTGGAAAGGGCTTTGGTATAATGCTCATGGTTGACTATATATGTTCACATATTGTCTTTCCCAGATATTCAAAATTAGGCTGTGGGGAAGCAGCCACAACACCCTTGCTTGCAGTGAATGTCAAGTGCAAAAGATTTCCTCAAGTATTCCTAAATGACTCAGTCAGCGGAACAAAAATGGATGCCGTTTACTCAGATGCTTCAGAGTCTTCTCTGACTCCCTGTGTGGTCTTGCTTTTCAGAGTAGTCTCTAGATCAAAGTCTTCTTTGGCCCTTATAAATATTGAACGTGCAGTATTGTATTATTTAGACTAGTTATAGAAAGCCACATGGTTGTTATTAATCTATTTACACTCTCCCTCTCTGATAAGGCATCCATTCGAAACAGTGTGAGCAGATTACATTGCCAATGTGACACTTAAAGCCAATTTAGCTCCTGTTACAAATGCACTTTGTTTAATATTTAACTATTGTGCTCTTTTGGAGGGAAGCTCGAAGATTTGCTGAAGGCTTCCAGATGGGCTTTTTTCTATCCAACAGAGGGCAGTGTTTATTTGCTAAATAGCTGGTGGCACCCAAACATCTCAAGGATAGTCTCTCTCTCTCTCTCTCTTTCAAAGTGAAGAACAGAAAAGGACATTACAGAACAGTTCTCCCCTCAGTGATTTCTCTGTCACTGTTGTAGCCCTGAGCATAAATGACTTTTTATGAGGATTTTCAAAGATGTGAATGCAAAAGGGACCCATTTTACATTAGGATATAGACACAATGTACTGTCCTGAAATAGAAGGATAGTCAATATTGTTAGACTCCACAGAGCCTCCTTCTGCCCCACAGATAACAGGTTCTTGTTGTTGCTGCTGCTGCTGTTATTGTCGTTGTCATTCTTCTCGTCCTCGTCCTTGTCCTCCTCCTCCTCCAAGAAGGTATCATAGAGTCCTCCGTCTAGTCAATGTACACAGTAAGTACGTCCTACAATACACTCAACTTCTTCATAACCAAGTTCCGGTATTTTCCTTCCAATGAATTAGGAAAATGCCTCTGTTCTTTTTCAAGAGTATAGTGACATCTATAAAATGCAGCCTACTCCTAAATGCCTTTACATGAAAGGAATAGAGTTTCCTCCCTAGGTTGATATACACTACTTCCATACATGTCCATGCCGATATGCACTCAGGGAAGCAGTCTTAGCAATGTGAAATCTCTGAAAGCATACTGTATTTTTCACTCTATAATATGCGCACCCCTCCTCAAAAGAAAGGGGAAATGTCTGTGTGTCTTATAGAGTGACTACAGCCTCACAAGGAGCTTCCAGAGCGGCTGCTGCTGAGACCTCTGGACGCAGCAGCTGCTGCTGTGGGGGCTCCCACTGCAGCCCATGGCTCCTTTCTTGCTTCAAAAGGAGCCATGGGCCGTAGCAGGGGCTTCCGGAGTGGTGGCAGCTGCCGGGTCCAGAGGTCTCAATGGTGGTGAGAATGGCGGCAGGAGGAGGGATGTGTGTGAGAACACATTTTGGATTTCCCCTGCTCATGCCACCACACGCCTCCCTGGCCCCTTGCCCGCATCTCCAGTGGTGACTTCACCTTGGGGATGGTGGCAGCTGCTGAATGGCTAGTGCTCACCTGGCTCGCACCCCCCCATCTCCACACACTCAGTACCAGCAGTGGCGGCAGCAGCATTAACAATGGAGTCAGCGTGGCAGCGCCGGAGGCTTTTCCTGTCTGGTTACATTAGGGTCACATGACCAAGAGCAGAGCCGAGAAGCTGTAAAGAGGAGCCCCGGTATGGGAGACGGATGGGGGGGAGGCAGTAATGAGAGTGGTGGCAGCTACCAGCAGCAGGAGGAGACACCCCTAACCTGCACCTGTGGACTTGCTGCCCACCTGCCTGCGCGTTACTCTGCGCACACCGCTGAGAAAGCAGCAGTGACCAGGAGGCACCGGCAGGACTAGGTGGCCACAGTGATGGCTGGAAGGAAGTAGGGCGTGTGCTCTTTCAGAGTAGAAACCATTGTCAAACATGAGAGGCGCCGATTGCCACGAGATGGCAAAAAAACCCAAGTAGGCTTAGTTGGAAAAGCCAATGATGAGGAGTAGACATGGGCACGACCAGAAAAAATGACGTTTCGAGTTTTCGTTTGTCGGAACGGGTCCGTTTTGGGTCGTTTCCATTGGTTCCGAAATTTTTCAAAAATTTGTCATTTTGTTTGCCATTTCCACCGTGATTTAGCGCGATTTGACTTTCCAGAGCATAGGGGCGTCCCGCAATCAGGGCTGATGCTAGGTGTTTTTGCGCCCTAGGCGGCAGGTGGGGCGGGGACGGGGGGCGGTGGGGAGGTGCGGGAGGGCGGAGGTGGTGGGGGGCCATGGGCGGGTGGTGGCCGCGGGCAGGTGAGTGGGCGGGCGGCGGTGCGGGCCACAAGCGGGTGGCGGAGTGGGCGGACGGGCGAGTGGGCAGTTAGGATATCACTTAGGATAGAGGTTCTGTTCTTGGCTTGCACCCCAAATGTGTGTGTGCAAGCAAATTGAAGTTGGGAAAATAGAAAATGAATGTTAGTATATAATATATTTTTAAAATAAATCCACACCTCCCACTCCCAGTCGAACCTCCCCCTTTATCCAATATCAGAAAAAAATCCTCACAAACTGCCAGAGAAGAAATAAAGAATAAACTGCTATTCCCTTCAGCAGACCAAGCTGCAGGGAATCAAAGAAATTATTTTCTAAATTCAGTTCACTGCCTGCCTGCCTAACTTAAATCCTTAAGCCTCCAGCCTCCCTCCTCAATCTCGATCGGATCACACCAGCACTAGCAGCCATCCCTCCTCCCTCGACCACATCCATACACCCGACTGCGATTTCTGGAAGGTGCCTCGGCTTTTTATGCCCTCTGAGACATTCAGAAGTGTCAGTCAAAAACCTGGCGATGCCATTGGTGGAATGGTTCAAAAAATTTGCACGGTCCCATCCCATGCCCAGCCCAAATGGGCAGGTCTAAAAAAATAAAAAATAAAATAAAATAAAATAAAATCAATATGACATTTTATTGCTATAAAAAAACCCACTGCTGCTACTATTAAAAATCAGGCATTTAAAATAAATAAATTTCACATGTTTCTGTGGTGATTTGGTGTGCTTTTTGACCACGATTTCAAAAGAAAAATTGCGGTCGCCATTTTGGATCCCCCCCACTGCATGGCACGGCAAGACGACAAGGATGCCCCCCCCCCAGCCTGGTGCAAGCAGCCCAGGACAGGAGAAGGGGGGAAGGCCGGGGACCCCCCAGAAACCGCCCCTCTGGTAGGTGGCAAAGCCTCAGGCAGGCATATTTTCACCTGCTTTTTTGGCCGGGAGTCGGGTTTTTAAAAAAAAATCATTTAAAAACTTTTTTTGTGCTTCGCATTGCGCAATCGCCGCAATGCCACAAACGAAAACGAAAAACCCGACCAAATTTTTCTTTTTTCAGTTCGAGTTCGAGTTCTGACGGCTTAATTATCATTACCGTTTCTGTTACATAACGGAAACGATAACCGAAAACGGAAACGACAATTTTGCCAAGTCGTGCCCATGTCTAATGAGGAGGGGTGTGCTGTTGGACGCAGTGGCAGCCACTGTGAAAGTGCCCGGCGGCCACTGCCGCAGAGACGTTCGGACCCAATCACAGTATATATGTGTGATTTTTTCTTTTTCACACATACATACCTCTAAAAACTAGGTGCGTCTTCTGGTCTGGTGTATAGGGTGAAAAAATACAGTAATTCCTATTCACAGGGCCCAGAGGTGGAGTTCCTTCTGTTGTTCCCCAAGGAATCTAGAAGATTTAAACAACTCTGGGAGTGACTTGAAATACTGGCTGGAAACAAGATTAATTACAGTGGACCCTCGTATAACAAACAGTGTGTATAACATAAAATCTTTACAACATAAAAAATTCTGGAGATAGGGGAAATTTGCTTAACAGAATCGCTTATGGGGTGAAACCGTACAACATACAATTGGTCATGATTAGGGAGTGCTCTGTTTTCACTGCATTCCTATGGGAAATTTGTATAAAGGAAAATTTGCTTAACATAATTTCATTTGGAACGAATTAATTCTTTTATACAAGGTACCACTGTACTTGTGTTTTGGTTTAGCAGTGGAAGTGGCTGGGGAACTGTTATACAACACGCTGATCCTGCTTTTCTCATGGGTGTACAGCTATGTCACCTGTCACCAATCCATTCTTGGAAGCCATGGGCCTATTTCTTACAAACAGCATACAGTATCCCTCCGCACGTTCGCAGTTCATATACTGCAGTCCTGCAATATTGAGGACCGCAGTATATGAAAAAAAAAAGCCCCCTGGGGTAAGCTGGAAAGGCCTGTTTCATGCCTCCTGCACTTACCCCAAGCTTGGCGCTGCCATGAACAGGCCTGCGAGGGCCTTCCCGAGCCTGTCAGAGGCTCCAAAAGGGCTTTCCCTGCAAACCGGAAGTGATTACCAGAAAATAGGCTTGACCTCCAAGGGCTTTTCTAGGCATGGCGGAGACTAGAAAAGTATTTCTGAGTTCTCTGACATGCCCAGAAAGGCCCTCAGAGGTCTCAAAAGTGCTTTCCCAAGTGATCCGGAGGTCATTTCCTATTTTCTGAAAGTCACTTCCGGTTCACGGGGAAGACCTTTTGGCGCCTCCAACAGGTATGGGAAGCCCTCACATGCCTGTTTGGGGCAGCGCCAGGCCAGGGGCAAGTACAAGAGGCCCCAGATAGACCCCCCAGTCCCGACCTGACCTGCATCTGCATATCACAGATTTTTAATTATCGCGGGTCAGGTCAGGTCCCTAACCCCCACGATAGACGGGGGGGATGTTACTGAATAAGATCCTATGCCTAGTGTTAGGGTTCAGATAACAGATAGAGGGCCTCATGTCTGAATGCTCCCTCCTGGAATGCCAAGAGCAACGTTATTGGCCCTGCCCACAAAACTCCAGAATGTTATGAAGAAAGTGAGGACCAAGCGTCATCCTTTCCTCCTAAAAGGAATGGGTTAGTATTCTTTGCAGATTGCAAAGCCATTGTGTGTTGCTGCATTTTCTTTCTGTGTGGAGGAAGATGCCACCCTGTCAGCTCCAAACTGCTTGTCTAAACTGGTATATTCCAGACACAGGTTTTCCATCTGACCTCATCTGCTTCAAGATAAATCAGTGCTTTGCTGGCTTGATTACAGTCTCAACTGGTTTAGAAGAAGAACTGGCATGCTTGGCGAAATGGTTGCAAGGATGCTTTTAAAAGGAATGCTGATGGAATTTGAAAACAGCCATATTCTATTTCTTTTTATGCAGATCAAATCATAGAAGCATTTTTCAGTGTGCTTGGCATGCCGGCAATGTCCAGAAATGTTAATTACATATTTGCTTTAGGCAATGTGCATGCATATTTAGTATTTATGTGAGGGTGATGTCTGCTTAAGGTACCAGAAATAAACACTAAGCCTTTTCATTATAAATGGCAACCTAATCAAATGCATGTGCGCAAATCACCACTGTCTGCCAACTATAATTAAGGTTCTGTCAGATGGGGAGACATCTCCAGTAAAGTGCTTGCCACTGTTTTTCCAGCACCCCGGTATAGCCCTAACCCTAGTGTTGGCAGTGGCTCAGACTCGGAACCAGGTGGCCCTTGTCTTTGACAAGTGCCTTCGGGCAACCCGCTATTCTGACATTCTCACAATGTCCCAATGAAAAATCTTTCTGGGCCATTGTGGGGAATTTAACTGATTGTTTCCCACCTGTCTGCCCAACAGGCTCAGTCAAGTCGAGCCAACAAAGATGAGTAGTACGGCCTGGTTGGATGCTTCTAGGATGATGGCTCCTCAAAAGCTCTTCAACCATCCCCTTGTACAGACTACCCCTTGTACAGACTACCTTTTGTGGCTGTACAAGATTATGACTACAGAATAAGCATGTTCCAGTATAAAGTACAGTAGAACTGTGTCAAGTGACTTTGATTGTAGGATGTTCCCTCTGATCAGTTCTAAGTCCTTTAAGTTTGGGGCTCCCAGTTTACAAAAAATATTAGAGAAGCATTCAGTTGAATGAAATATTTCTGTCTACACTAACTAGGAGTCAGCCTACTGTGTTTTACATAGTTCTTATATATTACAGGATGGTTATGTGATACAGGAATATTCTACTAGTTAGAAAACATAGAACCCTGAATAGGTTACTGCTTGAATGTGAAGAGACAAAAGTAGCTGTTTGACCTATCCACCAGATCCATAGCTAGGGTTTTTAGTGCCCGGGGACAAAGACAGCTCTCATGCCCTCTCTTGGCCCCCTTTCAGTAGCTCCAAGCATGGGTCCCAGAACTTATTTCTCTGGCATCCAAGGTTGCCAAATGTGACACCAGGAGAGTGCCATGCCTCAGAGCATGCTCAGAGTGTGGCACTGACCCATGCCTCTTCCCCACTCTCATATCTGGGACCAAAAGACAGCAAAGGGGCTTTAAGACTCCCGACACCTCACTCAGCCTCCCCCCAACTCTGGAGAGGGCTGATGGGGATAGTGGTGGGAGAAGCAGAGCAAGAGATGGATGGAGCGCCCTGGTGGGACCTCCCTGGTGGGACTTGGGAACCCCCAGCCTACCTCTCAGGGCTGTTGTGAGGATCAGAGGGAACCATGGGACCGCCTGAGCCCTAAAAGGGGAAAAGATGCAGGGCGAAAGCAAGACAGGAGATAAAGGGACACAGGAGAGGGGGCCCTTTTTGCTCACCTTAGTCAGCCCTGATGGCCAGCTGCCCTTGCCCATCCCCTCTTGCAGGGATCACTGAGGATCCCACTGGTGCCTTCAGTCCCCATGGCTGCTTCCTGGGAGGGTAGCAGAGTCCCAGAGTCTTTTCTCTGGCAGGGAGGCTCCGAGAAGCAGGAGCAGTGGTGAAGCTCCTGATTGGGCCCTTGGACCCTTTGCTCAGGGCGCGCCTCTTGCACCTCCATAACTTTCTTAGCTCTACCATCCCCTGCCTCTAGAAGCCCAGAAAGTGGGGGGACAAGAGACCACAGAAGGAGACCCTGAAGGGAGACGGGATTTCTCATTGGGGCTTAATTAGTCTACCCCTCCCTTTCACCCTCCCTTTTAATTGAAGGACCCCTTTATTAGGGCAGCCAGAGGGGGAGAACCTAGAGCTAGGAAAGAAATAGAGATTCACTTCCGCTTGGTGCTCCTCCCATAGGAACCAGAAGTGAGAAGAGGGCCCCTCCCCCATCTCTAGGGTTTCAGGTGCTGGAAGGAGGTGAGCCCTCCAGAGGGGTATAACGCAGATGAGTCTTTTTCCTCTTCCTCCCTCTCAATGCCCTTTCCTCCTCCTCCTCTTCCTCCCCCTCTAGGCACCCCTAGATTTTAGCGCCTGGGGGCAAATGCCCCTCTTCAGTTATGCCACTGCTATCCATAGAATCAAAGTTAAGATCTGAGTAATACATTAATTGGGTCATGAAGGTACGGTGAACCTTTGAATTCCAGCAGAACTTGGAGAATGGAAAGAAGGAAGTAGATCAAAGAATTGGGTCAGTATACTGGTAATACCCCTTATTCTGAAATGCAAATTGTTGTCTAGACCATTTAGAGGTTGCCGTTTCAGTTGAGACAGAGATGTTGATTTATCCTTACATACCTATTCCCTCCATGAAGAAAAAAAATCTAACTTGGATTGCCATGAAATGGTCCACTGGATTTAGTAATAGAGATGGGCACAAAATGCCAAAATGGCATTTCATTTCATTTTTCGATTCTTCCCCATTTCATTTTACTTATTATGAAATGATTTTTTTAAAAAAAATTGTATTCCATTTTTTTTCATTTTTCATTTTCATTTTCTTTACAGTGTTGGGGCTGGGCCAACTGGCCAGCAGTTTTTTTTTCTCCCACCAACCAGCTGGCCTGCGGAGAGGCCGGTTGGTGGTGGGTTTTTTTTTATTCCTGCCGATCAGCTGGCCCATGGGGAGGCCAGTCAGCGGGGGTTTTTTACTCCCCTTGATCAAGTAGCCTGTGGGGAAGTCAGCGCGCCAGCTGATCAGCGCTTATTTTTATTATTTATTTTGACAAAGGCCGAGATCTGCCCTTGTCAATATAAAATGAAAAACAAAACAGAACAAAATGAAAATTTCCATTTCATTTCATTTCATTTTTAAGGGCACTTTGTTTTTCATTTTGTTAGGAAACGAAATGAAAAATGAAATGGAAATTTTTTGTTTCGTGTCCATCTCTATTTAGTAATAATAATTATATATTGTTAAGTCAGTTTCAGACCTGTGGTGATATCTTTCAAGGTTTTCTAGGCACAGAGTACTCAGAAGTGGTTAACCAGTCCCTTTGAATATCATTTGGTACTTGTATATCATTGCTTGTGCCTAATGCCTTTACTGTTTATAAAATCTTTTTTTTTAGGTTATATCTCTGAAAAGCAGGAGACGAATAAGTCAAATCAAGACAGACTAGTTCAGTGAGTTTGAGCATCTGGCTGTGGAGCAAGAGGATTGGAGTTTGATGCCCAACAGTGTCTCCTGGGAGGAGAACCAGCCTGTGTGGCCTTGGGAAAACTGCATAGGACTAGAAGAGGGAAATAATAAATCATTTCTCAGAAATTTATACCTTGGAAACCCTGGGAGTTCTTGCCATAACACTGAATCAACATGATGGCTAACCACCACCACCTTCTCGTTTCTCAGCATTGCTGGTGCATAGAGGAAACCCAGAAGTCAAGGTTAAAAAGCAGGAGTTGTCCTACTTGTTCTTGCACAAGGTGATACATTTCCAAAATCACTGGTTTTTTAAATTTCAGGAAGCAAATGAGCAGCTATTGGCAAATGTTTTACATTGGCAGCTAACAATTTTGGAATCACTTCAGTTCCTGAAATTACTGTAGTATTCTTTTATTTTCTTGCTTTAATGTTTGGTACTTTGCAATTCTTGTACTTTCTGTACTTTTGAGGTTGCTTGTTGAGGGAATGCCAACTTTTATAAAATATAGTGTATGGCTTATCCAGAAGTATAATGTGGCACTTATTAACTTGCTCATCCCAGTACAGTATTGCAGTTTTGTATTCTAAAGATGGATACGGTTGAAATGGAGAAGATATAACCCATAACATTGGGTGAACTACTGGAAAATGACCTTTGCATCTTTGTTATGACTGCATGTACAATTAGCTGATGCTAGTATGGCCCATTTGGCTATGATGTGATGAGTAACTTCTTTAGATCCCTGAGAAGCTCCTCACATATTGTTGATGCTTCTTCTGCTGTTGTTACTGTCTCAGGATATTTCAGTGGCATTACTATCCATTTATTATGTGGCTGAGGATCTCTGTGTCTCCCTTTTCTGAAGATGCAAAGACTATACAGTATACATACTTATTTAGTGAGTGTGAAGTTACCAATGCTGTTGTAAAATCATGGAGGTTCTTCAATACGAATCCAATTCATAACTGTTCATAAACAGCCCTTTGAAATTCTCTATTCCAGTAGTGGCGAACCTTTGTCATGCCAGATGTTTTGGACCACAACTCCCACAGTCCTTTGTCATGGGCAATACAGGACTGGAATTCTGGGAGTTGTGGTCCAAAATATCTGGGGGTGCCGAAGGATTGCCAGGACTGTATTTGTGAGACAAGAAACAAGGGGAAACATTTCGCTCGTCAGTTCCAAGGGAAAGAAAAAATCCTCAGCAATTTCTCAGTGGTTATACTAAAATAATACTGTAGTTTTAGTATAACATTTCCTTTCCTTTCCTTCCTTCCTTCCTTCCTTCCTTCCTTCCTTCCTTCCTTCCTTCCTTCCTTCCTTCCTTCCTTCCTTCTTCTTCTTCTTCTTCTTCTTCTTCTTCTTCTTCTTCTTCTTCTTCTTCTTCTTCTTCTTCTTCTTCTTCTTCTTCTTCTTCTTCTTTTGCCCTGCAGTAGGACAATTGGCAGTAACAGGAACTGTGCCTGCTTCCTTGTTGGAGCTCAGCTCTGTGCGGGTGCAGAACAAGGCAAGTGATTGGCTGCTTGGGTGTTGGAGGCTTCCAAACACCACCTGAGCTCATGCGGGTCATTGCGGAACTGGTAAGTTCCCAAATGAATTGCCCATTCCTAGTTTGAATCCGTTCCAGAGTTTCCATGAGGGAATATTTAAAAAGAGGATGCAGTGTTACTTTAAGAAATTAATTAGATACTGTTATAGTTTCAACTGTGCTAGTATACTGGTAGTGTTCTACCTTTATAATTTTAATGTAATTTATTTTTTTTTTAAAACCCACATAATTGTATACTTGCCTGTTTCTTGATAGTGACTAAAACACAGATGAGCAATTATACTGCTGTTTGGTCCATGATCAAATTAAAACCAGTGCAAGCCTACCTGCACGTTTTGAATTTCTGTCCCAGGCTTCTCAGTTTTGGGGCATGGGTAGGATTACTCTGAGCTGCCTAGATGCCCTAAGCACATCTGATCTCGCTTGATTTTGGAACCTAAGCAGGGTCGGCCCTGGTTAGTACCTGGATGGGCGACCACCAGGGAATACCAGGTGCTGTAGGCACCTGGAGTAGGAACTGGCAAGCCACTCCAGTACTCCTGCCAAGAAAACTCCATGGACGGAGTCACGTAGAGTCAGTCACGACTGTAACAACACAACACACACAGGATCACTCTGGCTGGATCCATTTCTAGAATATGGGATTGCTGGGAATGGACCAAAAATTAGCCTTCCCAGCTATCTGGGGTCCTTTCATTTTGATTCCATGGACTTGGATGTGGATAGTATCTCTACTGTCCCTTCAGACAAACCAAAGAAAATATTTTCTTTTTTTTAACATGATGATGCAGTACCTCAGTGATAGTCCACCAGAATCTTTTTTTAAAAAAATCACTTCCCTTGCCCCCTCCATCAAGGAGCAAAGGAAAAGTTCAATTTTCCAATACTGTATCCTGAAGTGGCTGGCTTATTAAGCCATTTCATTATAGAGTTGCTTGAGCTCTGGTATGCCATTTGGATGCAAAGTTATTAATTATGCTTCCACCCAAGCTCAAGTGACCCTATTTAACCCACACCAGCCCAATGCAAAAGTGAGTGCAGAGCCCTTACATCTAGTTGCATTTAAAATCATCAGAATACTATAATCCAAGGGCTTTGGTTATGTGATCCCTCCAACGTCTGCATTGCTACAACACCAACAATGGAGCACAACATAACATTTGAAGCAAGCAATAATCATCCTCTACCCTGAATGAGGTCACAGCTGTCCTTTGTATTATTAAAGGTGACTAATACTTGTGGTTACACTGCAGAAGGGGTGATGTAATCTCTCATTAATTTACAATTGTAAGATGCCCTGGTTATATACTGTATTGATAATTGGAAAAAAGTAATCAGTTGCAGGCAACTCACTATTTGTAATTCTTTGCTTCAAAATGTTTTCTCTTTAAAGGAAAATACAGTGGACCCTCGTATAACAAGGGGTTTGTTTAACAAAAAATCCGCTTAAAGGAAACAATTTCCAGAGATAGGGAGAAGTTGCTTAACATAATTGCCTATGGGGTGAATCCATACAACAGAAAAACGGTTGCTATTGGGAATTAATCCGTTTTCAATGCGTTCCTATGGGGAAATTGTACAAAGGAACATTTGCTGAACAGAATTTCATTTGGAACGAATTAAATCCTTCATATAAGGTACCGATGTAACAAAGGGAATCTGGGCATTCCTCAGGTTA
Source organism: Phrynocephalus forsythii (assembly GCA_029282475.1). Taxonomy (NCBI): domain Eukaryota; kingdom Metazoa; phylum Chordata; class Lepidosauria; order Squamata; family Agamidae; genus Phrynocephalus; species Phrynocephalus forsythii. The sequence continues at coordinate 25,068,364 of JAPFRF010000004.1, forward strand.
GGAGCCCATGCTGTATCTTCCCAGTACCAACCCCTTGTCATTCCATGATTTCTACAGACACCATGAAATGTTGATTTATTTTTGAGCAGTGATTTGAGTTATTATGTCTGCCCACTGTTCTTCGCCATCTTACATTAGTATTATTATGAGTACTATTATTTTGATTGTTTGTTAGCTTTTCTTTATTAATTTAGGGTCATTGTTTGGTTTGCTTCTGTCTATCTTTAGAACTGATTATTATTTTTTGTGTTCTGTATTATGGAATTTTTATATCTGTTAACCGCCTTGAGTTCCTTTGGGAAAATCCGGTGGAATATAAATATAAAAATAAATAAATAAATAAATAAAATAATGTGCCTTTAGTTATTTCCACAAGCCTGGTTAAAAATCAGAGCTTTACTTCTACTGTAATTTTGCATGCGTGGCAGCTTGCAAACCCTTTCTATCAGGGACCGTTTCCTGGCGGTACAAAGATACTCAGTCCTTGTCTTGTGGCAACAGCATAATCTGATTCACTATTTACTCCTCTGTTCCCACGAGTGCTCTTTCAAAGCTGTGTTTTTCAAGACACGTGTATCATCTGCTGTCAGTGAAGGCACTCAGCCGTATCTGCCACACTGCATCGCATTGTACCACATCAAAAGCCCGTGTAGCAGTTCAGGTCTCAGCGCAAAGCAAATGTGACATGACATCGCTTGTGAACATATTTTAAATGTTTCATTAATACATATGCCTCCTCTTCTTCTCTTCTTCTTCTTTTTTTTTTAAAAGACATCCATTCTGTAGGGAAGCCCAGAAAGAATTACCTTTAAAAGCCTGCTTGGCACGCAAGCTCAAGACAGGCATGAACCAGATAGAATTATTTGTCACGTAGGAGGAAAATGTAAGAATTATCTGGAAGTGCCATTCCTGACTCAGTTGTGTGCAGCAGTTTTGGATTACAACTTCTCGCTGGCCTCAGTCATTACAGAGAGTGGTCAAATAAGATAACAGTTGTCACTGGAAACACACAAAGAGTACTGGGAGGAGAAGAGCCAGGCAGAGCATTGCAAATCAAGATGTGAATGTAGCTTTGTCTTCAGTTTGTAGTTCCTGGTCACGAAGACACTGCTCCTTTGCTGTTCCACATACAGTGGAACCTTGCATAAAGGAATTAATTTGTTCCCAATGAAATTATGTGAAGCAAATTTTCCTTTATTCAAATTTCCCCTAGGAATGCATTGAAAACAGAGTACAGTGGTACCCTGACTTAAGAGCAGCTCGACTTAAGAGCAATTCGACTTAAGAGTGGAAAATTGTTGGTGTTTTAACTGCCACCTTACAAATTTTAGATATGGTCTGCTCGACTTACAATTTTTTTCTTTTTCTTTTCTTTTTTAACTTATTTTTTTCAATTTTTAAAGATAGGTACCCCGACTTAAGAGTAGTTCAACTTAAGAGCATGCATTCAGAACGGATTAAATTCATAAACTGAGGTACCACTGTAATCCCTAATTTTCATGTTGTACGGATTTGCCCCATAGACGATTCTGTTAAGCAAATTTCCCCTATCTCCAGATTTTTTTTATGTTGAACAGATTTTCAAAGGTCCACTGTATAAGGAGCCTCATGACACAGCGGTTAAGCTGCTGTACTGCAGGTAAAACTGTGCTCACAACCTGGGGTTCAATTCTAGGTAGCCGGCTGAAGCTTCACTCAGCCTTCCATCCTGCCGAGGTCGGTAAAATGACTACCCAGCTTTCTGGATGGGGGGGGGCAATCCTGCAAAGTTAATTGTAAACTGCCCAGAGAGTGCTTTACGTGCTATGGTGTGTTATATAAGCATCATGCTTTGTTTGGCTTTTGCTCTACAGCTTGGGAAAGTTACCTTTTCAGGGGCTACCATCTCTAGAATTCCCCAGACATCTCTGGACTGTTCTATCCTCTCTCAAATTTCTTTCCCTTTTCATGGACGACCCTCCCCCCCCTCCGCCCATGCCTTCATTTCTTTGTCCTGGCCAAGTGGCCATGCATTTTCTCTATTCCTTTTTATGACGATGTTTTTATTAAGGCCCATGCCTTCTGAAAAACTAGGCCTTTCGGTTTGCCTTCCTCCTCTCTAGGATCAGAGCAGCTCAGCTAGCAGAAGCCGGAGGTCTTGTGTTTATGCACTGCTCTGTGACTTTAGGGCTACTCAGCAAATCGCTACCTCAGGCTTTGTTAGAAACACAACAATCCTTGTTATATTACAGTCCCGGCAAGCTAGGATGCCACAGACTACAAGCTCAAGATGGCCGTGTTTCGTACTAGGACCACAGCACACAGCATCTCATTTTTTCAGACATCTCCCCTATAACAATGGCAATCTTATTACATTAAATATTGTGGAATGCCATCAGGACCGGAGCTGTATAAATCAAGGCAGTAGCCTAAGGCAGTGTAAACCTCAATTCACGAAGAGAGGCTTGAGCCTTTGATGCCACAAGCACAAAAGATATGATTCTCTAGAGGTCTGTCTGGCTTTACAGCAAAACAAGACGGGGGGGGGGGGAAGGTACCGTATATGAACAATGCAAGGCTAAACTGTATTCCTCAGCATGAGAAAACTCAAGCAACATCACTGCTAATTACTGAAGTTTTGTACCAGGTCAGTCAACTCAGAGGAGATAGAAGTTTCTCTGCCAGGCTAGAGAAGATGAGTCAAACAAGATGCCTCATGCTTGGTTTTCAGAGCAAAATAAATGGGAGAAGTTTGACTGGTAGTGGAATTAGAGTCACACTCTTGAACCTATGCAAGGGACTCTGGGGCATCCACCAACATTGTTTGGTAGTTGGGTATCTTGTGGGTTGAGTAAGGGGAGAGGCCAGTTTCCTGACACTTGTTGGGGGTCATGACCTACTGTGATTGACAGATTCAGAACAGCCAAAAGAAAGGCATTCTTCACAGATGCTCAAAGCATTCAAAGCATAATTAAACTATGGACTTTCACTGCCGCACCACCGTTGTGATGGCTAGTGATTTAGATGAGTTTAGATGGGGCTTAGATATACTGTATATGGATAACAGCATTAATGTTACTCCTTGATGTAAAAGGGGGATAGGGCCTCTGGTTCCAATTCAGTTGACTTCCGATCTGAATGAATATCATTCAGGGCTGGCCCTCTCATTAGACAGAGTGAGGCAATCACTTTAGGTGACAGAGGTTGAAAGGAATAGTGGCAGCCCCACCCCACCCCCGCTTGTCTTGAGTCCTCAACCCATTTTCCCCTCACAGAAGACAAACTTGTGTATGATGCATCTGACAGCCCAACTGGCTTCCCTACATGGAACCTAAAAGTGTGTCATTCCATCCTTTGCTGTTGGCTGCAAGATGGCTGAGAGGGCTCTGGTGACATTTTTGAGTGGGCAGGCAGTCTGATGTCTCCCTAAAAGCATCAGGCCAGCCTGGCCACTCTGGAAAACAGCATGATCAACTAGAAGACAGTATCTTATACTGGATTTAAAAAAAAGTTCTTGTCTCCCAGTATTAGGGGCACAACCTGGTGCTGTCCAAATGTTTTAGACTAGAATTATTTCAGCTGGTATAGATATGGATCAGGATGATCAGTAATGATAGTCTAAGGGCGTGCCTGGAAATCTGCATTGTACTGTTTAAAAAGCCACCTCTAAAATTCATGTCCTAAAATGTATTCATCTTTTCTTAAAGAACCCCCTCTGCCACTCCGACTTTTGCTCACAGAGGTGTACTAACCTCCACTGGGAGTTCTAATTTCCTGCTTCGCTTCTTCAGCCACCTTTTCCAGTGAATCAAATGATGGTGAGGACAGTGCATAAGAGAGGTTTAAGAGGTACCATATTGAGCAAGACTGATCTGCAGTGATAGACCACAGCTTCTAAGTTTCTCTTTGCCTTGAATGAAGATGCCAGTTATTGGATCTGGGACCTTATATTTGCAAAACACGTGCTGTACCACTGAGCCCTTCTCTTTGGGCACATTTAGGCAAGCAGCTATGTTCTTAGTAGCATGTCCGAAATACTAAAACAGCTATCTTGTACTGTATAGTATATTGGAGCATGAAAAGACAAGACTCGCTGGAAAAGACAATACTACAAGTTTAAGGAAAAGGAGAAGACCAAGTATGAAGTGGCTTGACTGCATAAAGGAAGCCATATCTTGAGTTTGGAGGAGATGAGGAGGACTGTTAAGGACACCCATTCATAGGCTGTAGGTGACTTGATGGCACTCAACAACAGGAACAACTACAATGTCATAGATGTAAGCCCAATTCAACTCAGAAGGCCTTGTTTCCCAGTATGCATGTACAGAATTACAGTGAGAAGGATTTTTAATTTTTTGTGTCCAACACCTAGCTGATAAATAACTTGTAAAAAAAAACATAGATTCTGCTGTGCAGTATATTAACTGATTTGGGCCACGGTCTCACCAGCGTTTTCTGCACATTTTTGCTGCGGCGAACTGTATAGTAAAAGTTCGTGTCCTAACAGCAAAGGGAAGTAATTTGGTGCCCCGACCAACCATGCCCCTGGAAGCGCACTTTCACTGAAGCTTTTAAACCACTGCTAGGGGTTGGTTTAAAAAAACTTCCCTTAAAGATGTGCAGTTCTTTGCTACTCTAGTGAGGTGCAACCCCAGAAAATATGCAGTAATTAGCTTCGTACCCCCTTTCCTGCCACTTCCTGCAATGGAGACTTAGAAAATCGACCCAGAAAAAAGGAAAAAGATGTGCAGTAAGTAAGTAAGTAAAGATAAGTAGAGCACAACTCAAAAAAGATGGGCACAGAGCAGTCGCAAAAATCGTTTTTGTTTCGTTGGGTAACGAAATGAAAAAAAAACGAAAACAAAAAATTAGCATTCTTTTTAGTTCCATTGTCAAAAGGACACAGCGAATTTGGTCGTTTCGTTTTTGTTTTCATTTTGTTTTTTTAAACCCATTTTAAATCAAACAAAAAAACAAAAACGAAAAATCGCTCATTTCGTGCCCATCTCTAGCACAGAGTAGTAAAATATTACCTTGTCAACAGGACACTAACTGCACATCAAAACAAAAAAACTACACATCAAATTAAGATGTGCAGAAAACTTTAGTGAGACCGCGGCCTTGGAAACCTATCCTTTTAGCTGATGCCTATGGAGTTACTTGAACTATCTTGTGTTGTATACTTTGTACTGAAAGAATGTCATTCTATTCTTAGAATAACTCCCTTTATTAATAGAGAAGGTATAAGAGGGTGACTTAATCTGCCGCCATCTTGTATACTCTTAGTTGAGAAGAAGCCTCAATGAACCCATGGAGGCTCAGCTTCTAAGTAAGCATGTATATGCTTGGCCTATCAAGTGTGAACTGCAATCTGGGATCCTCCTGTTTCAAACGTCTGCCGTGTGCATTCTGCAGTAAGGGTATAAAGAATACTTATAATTTATCTTGCCCACAGTGAAAAGGGTACACCAAATATTGAGACACCCTGATGAAAGAAGGGCTAAGCTGCTGCTAGATTTTTTTACTCCTGCAGAAGAACAAAAATATTAGAACTTTCTGTCATCTTCGTTAACAAAAACCCAAAACCTCTTCTTTTTCTTTAGCATTTGTCCCACTTGGTCGTGGGGTCAACTAGACAGAACCGTTATTTTTGATGCAGCTCTCTTGGGAAGTTCGGTTGGCCTGTCACAAGGCCTGTTGCCTAGCCTACCGCACCTGGGATTCCTAGGCAACCACCCATCCAAGTACTAACCAGGTCCAACCCTGCTTTGCTTCCAAGATCTGATAAAACAAAAACAAAAACAAAACATACCTCCCCAAAAAAGACCATATACCCCAAAACACAACAAAACAAAAAGCAACATCAAAAAAGCACAAAATATTGCATCTGATGGAAATATGCATGGCCAACCTGGAAACGAATGGAGTAGAATAGAATAGCACAATTCTTTCATTTCAGATGCCCCTTTCGTTTCTATGAAATTTCCTCCCTTATGTCCCAACATCTTAAAAATGCAAATCACATTATCTCACCCCAAAGGGGAGGAAGGTGGATTTTTTTATTTTTGCTTTGGTTAACTGTAACTGCAGAAAGCAGTTTACAGACATCCAGTGGTTAAGACATAAACTAACAGAGGCACAACAGTCAAATAGATTGAAATAAAAATATAAATATGCTGTCATTAATATACATAAGGTCCATTAACATCTATCAAATCTGGCAATCAACAGGCCTAAATCATAAATCATCACTCTTCATCAGCTTCTGGCAGATGATCAGGTAGAGTAGAACATGTCCATGGAAGTATCTGGGTGGAGGTTCTCACAACACCAACACCAAGTCACCTACATCCATCTTTGAAAGCAAAATAAGAGAAGATTTATATTTCCACTCTGTAAATGCTATGAGGGAAACTACATCAGTCTCTGGTTCGGCTTGCCACCTGTAATCACCAAAGGTTTATCAAAATCAGGAGGAATCAATATAGGATATTGAATCAAACCATTTTAAAGCATCTAAAGCTATTTGGCATTCAGGTGTCCATTTAACTTCAACAGGCATTCTCTTACATGCCAGTTCAGTCAAAGGAGTAGTTGTCTATGAATAACATGTGACTGGTTTTTCCCATGCCAATGGACAGTGAACTGAGCTGAGAGAGAGACATTTGGAAGATTTTTTTCTCCACATGAAGACAAGATTCCAGAATGAAGATGTGGGCTAGTAATTTAGAGGGGCCTTCTGCCTCAGGCCTCATAGAAAGTTGGTGTAGAAGTTACTTTGTTATTTTATAGACAGAAGCAATATTTTGTGTAACCTCCACTAGAATCAATTGATGCTTTCATTATCCAGAAGGTGCCTTGTTACTATTTTTGGTAAGCCTGCTAAGCTATACAGCAACAGACAGGCTGGGAATCATTTGAAATATGAACTAGTCACAGGGTTATGAAGGTCTCCAGTCTCTTTGGGGGTGTGGGTTCAGATCCCACTGCTGCCACCATATAACAACCCCAGAACCTTACACTGGGACTGGGTTAATTCAGAGTCCCCACGCTGCTATAAATCTTCCAGGGAGGACCTATGCAGGAGTTTGGAGACTTTCATAACTCTGTGGGTTCTTATTTCAAATACCTATGCATGGTATTGGAATTGAATTGCATCAATTAGTGAAAATGAGAGAGAGAGAGAGAGAGAGAGAGAGAGAGAGACAGAGACAGAGACAGACAGAGTATATACAGTATATAAAAATAGAGGAGGAGAGTTCTACATCCTTCCTTTTAATGTCACGACTCACAAGTCATCTCAGAGGACAACCCCTGGTTCCATTTGGGTGCACAGCAGCATCTGTACATTCTTTCCTACTAGCATGGAGGTCAATGGATCTCAACTGAGGGAATATCCCAAACAGGGGTGGATAAAAACCCTTGACAACGACATGAAGTTGTCCTGGGTTCACCTGGACCTAGCCCATAACTGGGCCAAATGGGAGACCAAAACAAGAATAGCAAACCCCACCACCAAGTGGGACAAATGCAAAGAAAAAGAAGAAAAAGAAGAAATTAAATAACAATTTGCCATTCTTTATGATACCCAAAGTTTGCTGTTTGAGGCAATTATCCTCCCTAGTGGCAGGATGAGCTTTGACCAGCTCTGCAGGTTTTTTTTTTTTTAACTTTTATTTGGGATTTAGAATGTAAGCATTAGTGAAGATTTGTTGGTCTAACAATCCATCACTGTCAGAGGAAAGTAATGCAAGTTTTAATTTATTTTTAAACTTCTCCTTGTCCTCTGTCTATTTGAGTGCTGCTGCTCTGCTGTGGATTATCTTTCCTATTTGTTTTCAAAAGACTGTCTTAACTGACTCTATAAAAACAGGGCAAATAGAGCTATGGATAATATATTTGCAAATGTAAACTACATAGACTCCAAAGGCCTGTGAATCACCAAGTGCAAATGTTTCTAAACCCAAGATTTTCCTCATTACTAGTATAAAGGTGCAACTACATTGACATAGAACACAGAAAATGCTACAGAATAAGGACAGTCTGATTCACATTTCCCCCTGTTGATCACATGACTTAAAAGTCAATGGAAATCAGCCCAGGTCAGCCCTGGTGCCACTCAGCACCATTTGAGGTCCTCCATCTGTAATTTCCCCTTCCACCCCTCCTTTTTTTGACAACAGATGCATTTGCATCAGTTCAGAAATCATGATTGCTTGAGTCAATATAGAAAAATGTGTGCAGAGGTGAAGTTGTGCACAGTAGTTGGCACAATGGTGTCACACCTCAAGGGATAGTGTAAAAACACTGGGAGGGCTGGATCTTTGTACATAATTGTATTGTTTTTCTTTAAAAAATAGGCTTAGTGTCTGTGTTATTAGACTAAAAAAAGAAGTAAAGGTTCCCCCCGCACATGTGTGCTAGTCATGTCTGACTCTAGGGGTGGTGCTCAATGCTCATCTCCGTATTCAAGCCAAAGACCCAGTGTTGTGCAAGTCCATGGCCATGTGGCTGGCATGGCTACAAGGAAACACAGTTTTACCTTCCCGCTTTTTACAGCAGTACCTTTGATCTACTTGCATTTACATGCTTTTGAACTGCTAGGTTGGCAGGAGCTGGGGCCATCAGCGGGAGCTCGCGCTGCTGCGTGGCACCTGGGATTCGAACCGCTGAGCTGCTGACATTGCAGCCGACAGTTTTCAGAGCCGTAGTCCGCGGAGCCACCACGCCTCTGTGTTATTAGACTAGGGCACTGAAATGCCAAGAAAAGGGGGGGGGGGAGAGAGAGAGGAGAAGAGATAATGAGAGGAGGACATTGTCATTCAGTCTTTGTTTGTAGCTTATTAAGGTATTTTCTTGTGTCCATGCTTCAGACAAATCAGGAGGGCTACAGAACTACATTAGCAAGCTGTTGGGTCTTGTGTGACTCCTTCAAGACTAACATTTAACTTGGCATAAGCTTTTGGGGACTGCACCTCACTTCTTCAGATACATCGGAAGCAATGGGCCATGGTTCACAAAACATTATGCTAGAAAACACAACCTGCTTCCCCCAACGAGTCATGAAACATTTTTGTTTTGTGTTTGAGCCAGTTGAGTTTGAAGCAATGATTATCCTGGCTCTACCATGCAATCTTGAGCCGTAACAAGCAACAGTCATGTTGTAAACTGTACAACCAGTCGCACAATCAAATTATGCAATGCTGGCTGCCTTGGTGCAACTCTTGCCCCACTTATGCCCAGCACACTTACCATGTCACTTTATGTATTCCAACATGAACAGAATTTCAGCCACCATCTCTCATTAATTACAAGACAGACCTGAATCTGTTAAAAACATTCTAACCGATAGAGATGGTTATTTCTGTTACTTCTCCTTTTCCTCGCCCAATAATTCTAATGGGCCTAAAAGCTCTGTGTTGTTGTTTAAGAATGAAAAACATTTTATTGTGAGTTAATATATTTAATTAGCTTGCTTCATCTAGTTAATATTTATAGAGTGCATGGGGTCTTGATGTCACTGATGATTGTCATATAAATATGGAAACATAAGGGTAAGGAAAATAATTCACTCAACATTTTTAATCACTTGACATCCTACATAACATTGTTGTCATAATTGGCTGAAAAGCCTATCAGTTCAAATGGTTGCAAATTGAATCTCTAGGTGTTTAATTTTCTCCAGCTTAATTTTCTTCCTTATCCTCAGGATAGAGGACATGAATCATTATTTTAAGAAACTTCAGCTGGCCCAAAGGGCTGAGCCCAGAACGTTGAGTGGAACCAATTGCAGGGGAGCATATCTCTTTTTACAATAGCTCAACTAGTCAGTTGTCTGTTATTGGGTTCAGTGCAAGGTGGGGACAGATAAAGGCTCCCATAGCTCAGATCTAGGCAATCTGAAGGATTGTGTTCTGTATGAATCAGCCAAGGCAGGCATGTCAAAACTTGGGCCCTGCTGATGTTTTGGACCACAATTCCCAGAATTCCAAGCTAGTATTTCCAATGGCAAAGAACTGTGGGAGTTGTGGTCCAAAACATCTGGAGGGCTGAGGTTTGGACATGCCTGAGCTAAGGTTTTGAGGAAAAGTCCTTCCTGCCCCCAGAGGGATTTGAGAGAAGACATTATATGTGGCTGCCCTCCCGCCCCCCGCCTTACAACTCTCTTTCCAGGGCCTGGCCCCTCCCTGTGGTCTTTCTACCATTCAGCAAAGATGCTTCTATTGCCTCAAATCCTGATGCTTAGCATAGTGAGTCGCAGTACAGTAGGCCCATTGGAAATCAGTGGGGATTTAGGGAGAACTCTGTTACAGTGGAGTCTTGACTTACATACTGCTTGACTTGCATCATATTTGACTTGCAGCAAGAAGGGGCCTGTTTGACTTGAGTCGCAGGCTTTGACTTACATCTGCGGCTGCTCCTGCCTTCTTCCCCTTCTCTGGCAGCGGCGGCTCGGCGAGGCCAGCTCAGAGCACCTGGAGCTGGTCCTCGGCCTCACCGGCCGCCGCTGCTGCCGGAGGAGAAGAAGGGGCGGGAGCTCTCGGGGCTGGCTGCTCTACCATTCAGCAAAGATGCTTCTATCAGTCTTGTAAAAATCCTGATGCTTAGCAATGAGTCGTTTTAGTTGGGGAGCTTTAGGCCCATTGGAAATCAGTGGGGATTTAGGGAGAACTCTGTTATTTCCATTCATTCAAAGAGTTTGCTTTGTGATTTAGCACAGTGTCATAGAATCATAGAAGAGTGACTTTGGAAGGGGCCGACAAACCCATCAAGTCCAAAACCCTGCTCCATGCAGGAATCCAAATCAAAGGATATCTGCCATTTGGATGTCCAAATTTCTCTTGAATGCCTCCAGTGCTGGAGTGCTCACCTCTTGAGATAATTGGATCCAGTAAGTTGCTTAGTGCTTACATCTCACATTGCTTCTGCCTTTTGTGTTACTTTGTATTTTTTTTAAAAAAAAGTGTGTGTGTGTGTGTGTGTGTGTGTGTGTGTGTGTGTGTGTGTGTGTGTGTGTGTGTGTGTGTGTGTGTGTGTGTGTGTGTGTGTGTGTGTGTTGGTCAGCTAGGCATTTAATTGCTTTTTCAGTTGTGAAACTGTAAAAAGAATTGTTTTTACTTGGTAAAGGAATTGTATTCTCTTGGATAGACAGTAATGTGGGGAGGGGATTAAGTATATCCAGGAAGGTTTTTATTAAATCAAAAGTGACTACTTTAGACAATACTGCAGAGGAGATCTCATGATAAGCTAATTTTAAATATATCATACCATAGACACGACTGACGAAGCTGTTTGGATAAGCAGTGAAATGTTTCAATCTCTCAAGAAAAAGAAGTCCAGTTGCCATGACTCAGCTTGCAGATAAACTCACCTGGATTACTGAGAATCTTCACAGACATGTTGTGATGAAGCAAAGTGATGGTGCTGAAAAATGAGATTCCCAGGGCAAAAGGGATGTGATCAGCTACTAGGGAAAAGGAAAAGTTAATAATGAGGCAGTTTAAAAAAGTGAAAAGAAATTCAATTGCTGATATAAAAGGAGAATCCAAAACTGTAGATATAATTGGAACATAGAATATGACAAATCAAGGTAATCTTGAAACTGTAAAACAAAAATAGAACTTTTAAATATTGAATTGAATTTATTTGAATTGTACTTGTAAATATTGAATTGAACTTGCAAATATTGTGATCTGTGATTTGACTGAATCAAAGCAGATCAGAACATGACATTTTCAACCAAATAATTATGAGATATTTTATTTTGAATATGACAAATTGGCAAATGGTTCATCAGGTGAGGGGTAGCGCACACAGTTAAGGTAGATTGTAAAGTCTGACTGAATATCAATCACTGACTGAAAAGCCTTTTGAGATCACCATCATTCAGTGCTCTCCTTGTGCTACTGAAGCGAAAGAAATAAAACTGAAAGTGTTTATGTAAATACCCAGGAAGAAATTGATCACATACCCAAACAAGGTGTAAAGATCAATATGGGAATATATTGTCTAATCAATATATAATAAAGATTAGGTAGAAACAGTAGAAGAGAAATATGGGAAACAGTTTTTTTCTTTTTTCTTTTTTCTTTTTTGAAAAACGACCTACAATTTTAGAAAGTGAAGCAGGAGTGCAATGAAAGCAATTGGAAAAAATAAAGCACCTAAACTGTTTCAAAAGTGCTGTTTCAAGCTTCAGAGACTTAATCTATCAAAATGATAAATAAAGAAGAAAAATCCTCAGATTGGAAATGTTCAAAATACACTCAAATCTCAAAGAAAGGAAATGTCAAAGATTACAACTACTATTAGGCACTGCCATGCTTTCCTGTGGAATTAAAAGTAATACTTTTTGTGGACCACACCAGATGTTCAAGCTGTATGTAGTTAGAAAAAGATGAGGAAAGCCTGTTGCAAAGATATGCTGGCTAGGGGGACTGTAAAAAAGAACTTAAGAAGAAAATCAACTTGTTATTTACAGATTATGGTATAACATTCAAATACCTATGCGGATGAGAACCACGGATGGATCAGTATAAAAGGACTGGGTGTGTCACAGTATCTGAGCTCAAGAAGCTACATTTAGGACACAACATGGAGAATGGTTTCCAGTTGGCAAAGATGTCAGAGGAGGGTTAATACTGATCCCCACCTATTAACCATAATGGAGTATGTAACCAAGAAATTGAAAGAAGATTGTGATTTGAAAAGGCAGCCATAAAAGTGTCTGTGAAGATTCTCAGTCAACCAGGTGAGTTTATCTGGAAGTTGAGTCATGACAACTGGGCTTCTTTTGTTGAGAGATTGAAACGTTTCGGTGCTCATCTAAACTGCTTCATCAGTCTGAGGAAAGCTAGAGCCTTTTCACATGACCCCTAAGATCCGCTGGCCACTTAAATTTGGACCAGAGATCTTGGGGGTTCGTTGCTCTTCCTGTGTTCCCACCCCCTTCGCACTTCTTTGCTCCTGTCTGCGTGAGGGGAGGGAGAAAAAAAGAGAGGAAAAAATGCAGGCTCACCTCCGTCTGCCGGTCGAAGCCGCCCTGAGCCCCGTCGTCATCCTGGTTCCTGTCTCTTAAAGGGGTGGGGGTCAAAAACAACAACAAACAGAAGCGAGGAGAGCCAGGCACTCACTCCTTTAAATCCGCATCAGGGATTTTCACCCCTGGAGAGCAGGTACCTGAAAAGTGCGCTGGGACACGCTTAGGTGGGCGTGGTCGCACTTAATTTTCTGTAAACTCCAGAGCTGGTGGGGAAACAATTTTAAGCTCCGGAGCTGGGAGCCATTTGCCGCGGAGTTTAGGGGTCGTGTAAAAAGGCCCCTAGTTGCGAGTCCTCCATTTTATAGTTTACTTTGACCTCATTTCATCCTGGCTCAAAAATGAACAATGGCCTGAATAGGCTCATTAGGTGGACAATAGTCTCAATAGCCTGAAAAATAGCTCAATCTGAAAAGCTTAAAAGGATTTTTTTTTTTTTTTTTTTTGCAAACACCACATCCCTGTTTACTTTAAAAACCAATGACTCAACTTCCATAAAAGGATTTGGGGGAAAAGTAATAACAGTAAAAATGTCTCACTAATGACCAAAGTAAAAATTGCTCTGATTATGATGTTCTGGATTACTATGTACAAATGCAAAAATGCAACAATGAATAATGCCGAGGAGAGGTATACCGGTCACTTGAAATCTAGAGAGCTTTATAGAAACCACTGGCTCCCCAAAAGACAAATGTGTGGTTTCTAGATGAAATAAAGGATCTACTCACTGTCATTAGAAGCTAAAATGACTAAACTGGGGCTATTGTGCAGTATTTTATTTTATTTATTTTATTTTATTTTATTTATTGGAATTTATATATTGCTCCATCTAGCCTACAGGTTACTCTGGGCAGTTTACTACATAATATAGAACAAATTGTATAAATGTTAATAAATTATTTGGGGGCATATTGTGGAAAGGCAGATCTCATTGGAAATAATGAGGTTGGCGAAAGTTGAAGGAGGTTAGAAAAGAGGAAGGCCTATTACAACATGTTCCCAGATTTGAATTTTTGCATTTAAAGTTGCATTTTTGTCCTTGTTCATAGTTAGATTCAGATGTTCTAGTCTAACATGTTCATTCATGTTATGTTTTTCAGATTTCATGATGTTTTTCATGGTTTTCACTGTTGCGTGTGAACTCTCAGAGAATATTTTGTGACAGGTTAAGTAAAAATGTAGGCAAGGGAATAGATTAATCTAAGGCAGCATTTTACAGTACAAATACAGTGTCAAATGTTTCAGGAGACCACTGGTGAATGTAGGTCAAGTCCATAGACAGGATTGTCCTTGAGAAAAATAAAAGAAAAGGAAAAGTTCTAACCAGGTGACAGATGTCACATGCCTGAGAGAACTCTTGTCAGGTTTGGCCTAGTTTTCTGATTGGAGAAAATACTTTTCAAGCCATTGATGAAGTGCTGGCTCTGGTACTGAACCATGACTCTTTGTACCATAAAAAGATAAAGCAACTGGGGTCCTTCACAAATAAAAAAGCATAACTGAATGAAATAGAAACCCTTTCTCAATGATTATATGAACCTACCTGTAGGTCCATTGATGACAATGTTCTATCTCATATGAGAGATATACAGATATTTTTCTATTTCTTTACCTCATTGAGGAAATTGTGGTCTGTAGATGGTGCTATAGCACCTCAGTAATATTCATGAGGATAAATATTTATTGTTGGTATTGACCGCCATCCCCCGCTTTCGTCTTCCTCAGAGCTCTTCAGATCTCTGTGTTAACTTGTATTTCATACTCATAGACAATATTTTATTGATTCCCTTTAGACTTTCTTTTGTCCTTTCCTTTTCTTCAAAGTCTTACACTTTTAGAGCATTAATAATGTGACTGGTGAGTACAGCACACAAAAAGAGACCTTTCAGGAATGGTTAAGTATGGGAATGATTGGACTTGATGAAGAAAGAAAATAATGGCCAATAAACATTTGAAGGCTCAACCTGATGATGGCATCAGTTTGTGCTGGTAAAATTTATTTCAAGTTAATAAAAGGCTTCCTACCCCCTTCAAGTTTTTAGGCTTACTTGGTCCCCCACCTTTGTCCCAAATGAGCCTCTGGGAGCCTCAGGATGGAGTTGGGAGTGGGGAGAAGGTTTGAGTCTCCAACCTGGATTTCAGTAGCTGTCCCAATCTTGGTGGCGGTGAATTTTGGCTGTTAAGGGTTCTCCTCATCCCAAAGGGTCTCTTGGGGCAAAAGGGAGCATGGGAAGCATTTATTGAATTGAATATACATTTGACCAGTGTGTGCTGATAACATAACCACACTGCGAGCAGATAACTTTGCTGTGCAAAGTTTCATGAACAGGACTTGGGCCAATGCTTATCATACCCTTGAAGAGCTGCACAGAAGGGAGCATGTTGGCAGGTCCAGCTGATCACATAAGGGTGGGGAAGTCTGCATCTGTCAAAGCTCTCTTTTCTATGCCGCCACGAAAGAGGGGTGAGGAAGGCATGGCCTCCAAGTTTCACTTGACTGCAACGCCCCTCATCTCTCACCACTGTAAAGGCTGGCAAGGGCCAGTGAACACTGCAGTCCCATTCCATATGGAGGGCTATTTGAAGTGCTATGGGGTGGTATATAAGCAGAACACTTTGCTTTGCTTTGCTCCCCCCCCCATCTCTTTCTGAAAGATTCAGGAGCCATGGTCTCTCTTTGTATCCTATTATCTGATTCCCTTCCCCTTGTCTAGCTCGATTTGCTTTTCCCAAATCCCTGGGTTGAAAAGTACTTAAAGTCTACACATTACATGATACTCTGCTCCAGTACTTGTGAGATGGAACTTTGTTAAACCTTGCTTCTTCGTAAATGTAGCCATACTGTATAGTGATACATCCAGAAGTTTATCCTGGCTTGACTCATTCTTGTGCTGTAAAAAGGAAAACATCCCGAGAACCCCTCAAAATAACAACAAAACATACACCACCTTTTAAAGGTGGCTGTTTCAGAAAGAAAAATGGTATCCTTTCTAAGTATTTTTCATATTTCTGCAAAAATGCACTGGACAGAAAAATGCGAGTACTGTTTCCTTTTTGCATGAACTAGGAAAAATTGTAGCATTATTGACATATCTTTTGTGATTGTTCTCTGAGTGTAACCTCATGCTTACAATCACAAAGAAGACATGGGTGTGTGTGTGTGGGGGGGAGAGCAAACTGGCTGCCTTTCTACTGTCCTTCCACAAGCAGGCAAAGGACTATATTTAGCTTGTTAGTGAACTGGCGGAAATGTAACTGAGGTTAGATGGAGGACATACAGATGACTAAATCTGCTGCTCTGGATGAAGGACTAGAACAGACCTTAGATGGGACTTGAAAAACAGTTTGTGTTGTTTATGGAAGCGCACTGCAGACACTACCCAGAAGTAACTTTCATTGACTCTGGATGGGGAAAACGGACCTGTCCATAGTCATTTGTGCCCTTATAAAATCGAGACTAGGCTACTGTAGTGGATTGTACCTGGGTGTGCTTTTGGAGAGCTGAGTGCCAACACCTGATTGCTGAGCCATTTCAGCATGTGCCAGTAATTTTTCCTCAATTGTGCAGATTGCCTGTGCACATCTAGCTCCAGTCAGAACTACTGGTTACTACCTTTAAGGCCATGAAAAGCTTTCAGGCAAGTCATTTGATGAGTGGCCTGAACACTTATAAGGCTGCTCAGACTTTAAAATCAGTCCTGGAAGCACCGATGACTGTCACATAGCCAGGATCCACCAGGCAGACCAACATGAGAAGCAGCCCTATCTCAATGGTTGCCCTTTTAATTAGGAATTTCCTCCCAGAAGAGGTGAAATAGACTCTCATCTTCTCTGATTTTAACAGCCTATAGCCAGAAGCCTAATGACCCTCCCATAAGATCTCTGTCGCTTGTTGTGGTTAGTTGGCTTGGACATGTAATTCATGAAGTACCATGGTGTTTTGTGGTTGTATGCCTTGTCAGGTGTTCAATTGTACAGTCACCCACCGCCATTTCATGTTTCATATACCATGGTCTCGGTATATCACAGGAACGTAGTATATGAAACAAAGGGCTTTCTGGGGCAAGCTGCATGGGCCAGTTTGAGGCCGCCTGCACCTACCCCAGGCCTGGTGTTGCCCAAGCAGGCCTCTGACAGATGTCCGGAAACCCGGAAGTGCCTTCTGGATCACCTGAAACCACGTCTGGGGCTTCTGACAGGCTTCCCTGGCCTGTCGGAGGCCCCAGAAGTGGTTTCTGGTGATCTGGAAATGACTTCCATTTCCCCCACTGGAAACCACTTATGGGGCCTCTGACAGGCCCGGGAAGCCCATTGGAGGCCCGTTTGGGCCAGCACCAGGCCTTAGGTAAGTGTACGGGGGCCCAGATAGGCGTCCCAGTCCCATGCTGACCCAGTATCCGCATATCATGGATTTTCGATTATCACGGGTCGGGTTGGTTACTTCTTCATATTTCTACTTTGGCTTGGACATCTCATTGTTAACTCTGGTTAGAACAAAATTCACTCCTAAACTCTCTTTCAGAGCCTCAGTTTAATCCCCACCTTTTTGTATTGATGTGTGCAAGTACTTACCCTTTAGTTAATGTCAACCCTTGTACTGGCACATGAGGCTTGATGCTCCCTTAGTTTCCATACAGCTCTGTAATATACGTACAATACATTTCCTCCTTTGCTTCCCAGACATATTATATCCCTCCCTATACAAATGTTTGGAAAAAGAGAAAGAGAACAAGCTGTACAAGAGAGGAGCCTGGGAGTAAGGAATGTTGACATTTGTTGGCTAAAGAGAAATGGAAGTTTCTGTGACAGCCCATTTATTAGTCTTCTGTTAGGAAGCGTAATAATCACCTGCAAGGGAATGTCAGGATTCAGTTCACGAGTGCTGCCTGCAGCAAAAAAGGATGGCAAAGCAAAAAGATCCATCAAATAACTTTTATTCATTTCTGCAATCATGTCTTAGCACAGACGATCCACCTGATTTCTATCTGGATTTAAGCACCTCAAAAAAAAATCAATATATTCTTTCTCTTTCTCTTTTGTTTTAACGAAACAATCTCTCTCTCTCTCTCTCTCTCTCCATTTTACCTGGCCTTCGAGAAGCTAATGGTGGTTTGGTCCTAGATGGGGTTGTGGCTTCTTTTGAACGGAAACCATTGGATATTTTCCCCTTGTTATCATTTTGAAAAGTGTTCAAGCAGAATTAAAAAGAGAGAGAAAGGAAACCTGGACCCAAACATGAAACAGGGTGGGGGACACAAAGAAATACTTAACCAAACATTAACAAGGGTTGGAAGACACAAACAGAAGTGCAGTTTCTGAACTGGCCCCAACAAATCTTTTCTCCCCTTTCCCCCTCCCCCCCTTTTTTGGTCAGGGGAGTTGGGGAGAATCAAAGAGAGTTTTTTTTCCTGCTTCTGCATTGCTACTGCCATTTGCCATGGTTAGCACTGAATTGTGCAACCAGTATTGCCTGGTATCCACTGGGACCAGTGGGGCAGAGGTGGGATTCCTTGCCAGCAATAGTAAGGGTCAAAGCCAGTATGGATCTCAACAGGCACGTTCACAGGCATTCACACATGCAGACATTTACACCATTCTCTCTCTTTATCTCTCACTCCCTGGAATGCACAGGCATATCATAGGGTGCACAGGATGTAGCCAAGGTGACAAACCCAAAATATATGCATCATCTTCTGTAGCTTCTCTGATTTAAACCTAGAGTGGATACACTGTCCCACTAACATTGCAGCTACCACCCTCCTCTCTCTCTCTCTCTCTCTCTCTCTCTCTCTTTCTTTCCCGCCTTCCTTCTGCAGCTGATCTGTATTAGGACTTAGACCTACCTAGACTTAGTTCTCCTGCACTGCAAGGATCATTGGGCAAGTGTTTTCCAGTCTGTAGCTTCCATTTCTGCATTTTCCCTTGTAACGTTCACTGCATTTAGATCTCCGAGGAAAGTTACTGGGTCTTCTGCAGTTTTCCTTGTTTCCTTTTCCCTTTAGGAGCTGTCCAGGGTACTGCAGTCTTGGGGAACAGCTGTACCAGGACGTACACTGGATTTATGGGGGATTTTGATCACCCAGGGTGCGATCAACCTTAGGACAATTCTAAGAAAGAAACAGGTGGTTGATCCCACCTAGAGAACGAAGTAATTATCCTAGGATATACAGTGAGTCAAATTGGCTACTCTGCAATACCCTTCATCCCTTGTGTTTAGAACTAAGGAAGAATTCTGAGTACGTTCAAAGCATTCTCCTATCGCTCTAAGACAGTTGGCATTTTCATCTGGAGTGAGACAGAAAATCCATGGCTTTTGCCCAGGATAAAATTATAGAGACTGTTAAACTTACTGCAGAAGGGAAGAGCGATACAGAAAGACCGGTTTACCCATGGCCACCAAGTGACCCCATGGCATAGCTGGCATATATGATTGCATGTTATTTTTCTGAGATGTTTCATGTCTCAGCTGCCCTAGTTCCCAGGAGACTGTCATTATATGTTCAGTTATGTTTGTATTAGAGATGGGCACAAATCGGAAAAATGGCGTTTCAGTTTTTCATTTTTTGTTGAGGGGGTCTGTTTCAGTTCGTTTTGTTTTTCCCAAATTTTTGAAAAAAAAATCATTTTCATTTATTTGTTTATTTGTTTTTCATTTTTAGCCACTTTTTGCGTGATTTTTAAAGCATTTCTGTGTGCGGGCGTCCCCCACCGCCCCAGACCAGAGGGAAAATACTAAAAAAATTGATGCTGGCAGAGACACAGTATAGACTAGGTACGCAGGGAGGCTGCAAAGGCAGTGGCAGACGTTGCCCAGGGTGCAAGGCAGCCGCAGAGTGACTGCACTGTGGGGCAGGGGAGGGTACTCACTGAGAGGTACGCACGCACGCACACAGGGAGGCTGCAGGATGGCAGGAACACAGAGACACACACCTGCCTGGCTGGCCTAAAGTGAAAATAACGAGTCATAGAGGCAGCAATCCCACCCTAACTCCCACTGGAGACTGCAAGAGGACAGGGGCTGCCGGAGCTTTTTATGCCCTCTGTGGCTGCCAGACCTGCCCAGTCTGCAACCTGGGCATGCTATTGGTTGGAGTTGCCCAAGAATTTACATGATCCAATCACATGGCTTGCCTCCATTTTGTGGCTGGCAACATCCGTTTTGTCATCCTTAAAGGGAAAAGAAAAATACATCACGATGGGAGAAAACAAAAACAAACGTTTTAAGGACCCAACCCCTCCTGGTAGGCATTATCAGACAGTATAAATAATTATTGCTGCATTTTTATGGATGTCCGGGGCGTTTTTTAACATTTAAAACAGCTCATTTCATTGTGCGTCGCCATTAACGAAAAACAAAACGTAACAAACCTAATTTTAGTGGTTCTGTTCTGTTCGTTCCAATTTCATCACAATGTTCGTTATTCATTTCATTATGTAACAAAACGAATAATGAATAACGGAAACGAAAAAAGTTCATTTTGTGCCCATCTCTAGTTTGTATACATTTCACTGGGATCAACGAGAGAGCTATGTGCACAGAACTGCACATTCATTTTTATGAAGAAAAAGTAATAGTTCTTTACTTTCTTTGAGAACAATATATTCCAGTTTCATTTTGGGGGGAGGGAATAGAAACTAGACATTTCCTCTGTCTGGATGGATGAATCTGTCTGCTTCATTTTCTCCTTAACTCAGATCTCACATCCCTTTTTCCATCCCTTTCATACAGAAGTAATGAAGATTTTTTGGTAAGTTCTTATAAAAGAATTATTGGCTGAAATTTTCAACCATCCTCACGTAAAAGACAGGCAGTATATAGAAAGCTGATACAATGAAATTATCCAATGAAATGCAGTGGGGGGAGACTTTCAGTTTGAAGTAAAAGTTATGACTGAAGTTACACCCCACAAAGCAAAAAGAAAAATAAATCAGATGCCACATCACCCTTCTCAGTCAAAATTTGAGTACAGTATATTTATAGACCCCTTTTGAACCATAACTTTCTTTCCAATTAAACAGTTCAACATTATCCTATTGCCTACTCCCTCTCTATTGGATCACCAGTGATGAGGAAGAGCTGAAATGAAATACAGGTTTGATCAAGTCAACATCTACAAGCAGCAGTTGTGAAAGCACTATTCAATCCACAATTATAAAATCTTTACTGATCTAGTCCATTTGGTGCATATTTTGGGGAACAATAACTTATTTTGTTTACTGGACCTAGTTTAATGTATGCTGGGGGTGCTTTTATGTAGGGCATCAAGGAGCAGTTCTGACTATGTGGCATAGTTGTGGGGCCCCATGTGATTTTGTGGAAGGCCTTGTCGTGCCATGTTTGATGTGGCAGCATCATAGATGTTTTGTAAACAGATGGGTTACTTCAGCCCCCAAGAATCCTAATATTATGAACAGAACAAAGTGGATTACAACTATATAGAGTAACTCTTCACTAGATGGGTGGTATAAAAGTCCAATAAATAAATAAATAAATAAATAAATAAATAAATAAATAAATAAATAAATATTATCCATCAGATTAACTGGTAGCGAAAGGAAACGATGTGGAGGTAAGAACCACAAAGAAGAAAAACAGTGCTATGGTGAAGCAGCAAAAGAACAAAAGGAAATGAAAATACAATATAGAAGCAATGCCAGTGTTCAGGAATGCATTTGTTCTTGGTGATGTGATCAGATTCACCGAGCATGCCCGTGTCTAAGAAGTATTGAAATCAAAGATCATTTGACACAGGGACAGCTCAAAGCACTCGAAGTCCGAGCCATTTTATGGTCTAAAACCTCAGAGCATTACTTATACTCTTGCCTCTTCATACAGAGGTTAACATTTTCTTGTAGCTATGCTCAAATTGGAGCGACCTGTTTATAGCATTGCTTGGAAGTGTCAACAAAACTCATCATGTTGGGTAGTACAGGCATGCACAGTATTTGAAAGCAGAGTCAGGGTAATATAACAATTCTTTCGATCATCATCTTATGTACCTAAAATCTCAGCAGAGAGGGGTTTTTGTTTATTTGTTTTTACATATTCAGTACTATCAGCCTATCAGTTTGAGACTGTTGTTAATTAACTCTCTAATGGCCTCACTCATTTATAAAACGATCGTATAAAGAATTGTTCATCCTTCCTTTCCTCCTCTAATTTGCCTGTTTTTTTTTTAACCAGTAAGGGAAGGTCCCAGGCCACCATGAACTTCATTTAATGAGACACAAAGTTTAAGAAGTTTCAATGTATTCTAAACATTGGGGTTTTGAATTAGTCTCCTTGGTCTCAGGCCTAATGAATAATGAAAGGAAAGCCCAAAGTAGAAGAAGAAGGAGGAGAAAAAAGAAAAGACAAAGCAGATATTAAAATTTCACAAGTCTGTTGAATAAACCTGTACACAGTGGCTCCAGGCCAACTGGTGGAGAAAGGGATAGTCACCGGGAATATTTTCTTTTCTGCTACGCAAAGTAGAGCTCACAAAGTTCATGTTTAGGAGCAAAGATATGATTATTATTTGGATGATCCACAGTGTGATGTCTAATAGGAGCCTGGCTGGGGAAAAGGTTTGATGTAAACTATTTTCTTCTTGTTTATGACTTGGCGGTGTGGTGGAACAATGAGGAGAGACCATTTGACTCAAAGGGACGTTCCATGGGCCTCAGCATTACCCCACATATAAAGCAAAGCAAAGCAAAGTGTTCTGCTTATATACCATCCCATACCACTTCAAGTAGTCTCTGGGTGGTTTACAGTTTTAATCACAGTATACAAGCTACACATTGCCCCCAGCAAGCTGGGTACTCATTTTACTGAACTCAGAAGGATGGAAGGCTGAGTCAATCGTGAGCTTGCTACCTGGGATTGAACCCCAGGTTGTGAGCACAGTTTTACCTGCAGTACAGGCATTTAACCCCTGTGCCATGAGACTCCGTTCAAGCATCGGATGTGCCTTCTTAATGAAAGCAGCCCTTCTTTAGCCAACACCTGTATCTGGCCTACTTTTTTTGTAGTGGATCAGCAAGTTTTCTTTCCTCTTCAGCAACTAAAAGGCCAAATTCATTGATGACACATACAGAAGCTACACTAACTGTTGGTTTCCTGCTCCTATGTTTTGTTCGCAAAGGTGAAATTAGCAGAAAAGGTCACTTTGTTAGAGAAAACATGGTCAACTTTTTTGCTCCCGGACAAGAGCAAAGAGGTGAGCACTTTTTGCCATCATCATCAGTATTAGTGAAAACCTGTACTACTATTAGAGATGGGCACGACTAGGGAAAATGACGTTTTCGAGTTGTCGTTGTCGTCGTTTCCGTTGTCGGAAAAATTTGTCCTGTGTTTTTGTTTTTTCGTCGTTTAAACTGGTTTGGGGGTAGCGGGAAACTATGCAAAATTTTTTGTCGCCTTTTGTTTTTCGCTTTTTGGGGTCTCTCTGTCGTTAAACTGGTTTGGGGGTAAGCGGGCTCCTGGAGGCACCTCTTTTTTGGGGGATGGGTGCCTCCTATCCTCAGCCACCGGACTAGGGAAAGCAGGCTCCTGGAGACCCCTCATACATCGCCCCCACCCCTCTTTCTCTGGGGGTCTCCTCTCCTCACCTGCTGCAAAATGGCATGCATGCATAGCCATATGGATATGATTGCATACCAAGTTGCACGCAGAGACACAGCAGACTGGCAGAGGCACCCCTCTTTTTGGGGTGCCTTCCCTGCATCAGTCAGGCCTCGGGGCATGGTTTGCATGTCACACATAACCGAAATATTGATGCCGGCCGAGCCAAGCCTGCAGGATCACCCAGCCACAAGTGGCGGACTGGCAGACTCTCTGCACCTGCTGTGTCTCACTAAGAAGGGAATTGTACTTGTTGCATGTAGTGCAATGCAAGTACAGATCTGGCTTAGGCAACAGGGTTAGCGCAAGGGCTAGGGTTAGGCTAGTTACGGGTGAGGTTAGGGTGAGTATTGGGGTGCACCTCTGGGGGCCTCTCTGACCCACTTAGAAGGACAGTGTACTGGCGTATGGGTTAGGCTTAGGGTTCGGGTTCGGGTTCGGGCAACGGTTAGTGGGCATTTTATGCCCGGTTGGCACATCCCAGAAGTCTCTGTGGTCAACCTGGCCAAGTGGCCACTGGCCATGTGATTGGTGGAATGGCTCCAAAAATTGCATGGTCACTCCCATGGCCAGCCCATCATTGCGCAGGTGTAAAAAAAATAAAATAAAATAAAATAAAATAAAATCAATGGAGAGAGGAAAGAGGAGACATTTTGTTGCAAGAAAAACCCACTGCTACTGTAAAAATTCTGGCAGTTTTAAAATAGCAATTTTCACATGTTTCTGTGTGGTGCTTGTGTGTTTTTGGACCACGATTTCAAAATTTTTTTGCGGTCGCTGCCCCATTTTGGATCCCCCGCCCGCACCGCATGGCATGGCAACTCGAGTCCGGCTGCCCAGGACAGGAGGGGGGGAGGCCGCCCCCCCAGAAACCACCCCTCTGGTAGGTGCACTCTGCACTGCAGGCATATTTTCGCCTGCTTTTTGGCCCGGGAATGGGGGGGGGAGTTTAAAACTTTTTTTCTGTGCTGCTTCCGCTTGAATTGCGGTGGCCGGCGGCGAGTCCGGTGCTTGTTGCGAGCGACTACGACGAGGATTTCCCCCACCACAAGAGCAGCCCAGGACAGGAGAGGGGGGGTCAACCACCCCTCTGGTAGGTGCCCTGAGCCCTCACTCAGGCAGGCATATTTCCGCCTGCTTTTTGGCCGGGAATCAGGGTTTTTTTTTAACTTTTAAAAACTTTTTTTCTGTGCTGCTTGGCATCGCGGGATCGCCGCGATGTCAGGAACGACCACGACAAATCAGACCCAATTATTCTTTAGTTGGTTCGAGTTCGAGTTCTGGCGGAGTAATTCCGTAATGGAAACGAGGAACGGAAACAGAAACGGGAATTCCGCCAAGTCGTGCCCATCTCTAATTACTATTATTTCTCTGTGTATGTGAGAGAGGGGGGTGAGAGAGGGGGGGAGAACCCCCTTAGCCCCTCCCACATAACAGTTTTCTTGAACTCTACTGAACAATAATGCTTGTGGGCAATGCAGCTGACTACGTTATGTGTCAACTATGCATTTGGTTTCTTCTTCCTATATACAGTACTTTGCACTTATCCCTGTTGATTGCAGCCCAGCACTCCAGCCTTGGGGTACTCAACTTGTTACTTCCTCCCACTTAGAGAAAGAGCCATTAATCATCACCTTCTGAGTAAGATTCTGTAGCCAAATGATGTCACACTTGATCCTGCCTTATACCTAGTTGGCTTGCTGATTAGAAGATCATCAGGAACTTTGTCAAAAGCTTTGCTGAAGTCAAGGTATATTATGTCTACAGCATTCCCTCTGTCTCTCAGGGAGGTTAATTCTTGACAAATCTGTGTTGGTTTATAGTTATCATTGCATTGTTTTCATTGTTATGCATTGTTTGCATAGTGACTGCTTAATAATTTGATTTTTTTCCCTGGCATTGATATTAGGCTAACTGCCCTGTAGTTCCCAGGTTCTTCTCTCTCTCTCTTTTTTTGCCATTTTTGAAGATAGCGCCATTACCCCTACTCCAATCGTCTGGCATTTCAGTTGATGGTGTCCACCCAGAAATCCTCCTCCTCCTTTCTCCCTGATTCCTCTTTATATACAAACACTCTTTGGGGGTTCCCATACCCTTCTTTTCCTCCTTGGCACCCTCTATGGCCCTGTCAGTGTTCTTGCCGCCCTCCCTCTATCTGTTGGGGAGCTGTAGCTGGTGAATCACCTTGCTGGGATACCCAAAGTGAAAATCATACTCATGATTGGACCAGCCCAAGGGGATGGGATCCTGCCTGTTCCCACGCTGTGTGTGTGCACACGTGAAAGCCCTTGCATTTTGTTTTTAATGCAAAATACAAATAGTCCACAAAAGCAATAGTTTCCCCACACAAAACAAAGAAACAAAAAAAACACCTTTTGTGCCTTCCTTCCTTCCTTCCTTCCTTCCTTCCTTCCTTCCTTCCTTCCTTCCTTCTAGTCAGATGGGCTGTATATACTGTAAACAAACAAAAACAAAACAAAATACAAAACAAACAACATTTCCCCCTTTCCTTTGCAGAGAATTACCAAAGGGGCAGAGAATGGAAAACTTATTGTAATCTTATTGTACTCGGTAAGAAGAAAACTTCTGGGATTTATTCATTCTTAGATGATGTGAACATTCTCCCCTGTGAGAATGAAATAAACTAGCACTTATATCTTAGCTCCTTAGGCAGCTTATCTGCCAGAAGGACTGGAACTGGACAGTTTTCCTGGGCTAATCCACTTGAAATGTGTTCGACTAAATATGCATTTGGTCCAAGTTTGCACAAATGACAGCCAACTACGAGGCGCAACAATTGGATCGGGAGTAAGGCACTCTTCTGAGTTTTGATGGGGGTATATTCATCCCCCCCCCACTGAACCTCTAAACCTGAAGAAGAGTTCTGTGTCTCTCGAACCCTCATTACTGGCTTGAGCTGGCCCTGTCAAAAGAATTGCTTCCGCTGCTGTGTGTATCTCATTAGCTGGGACCAAGGAGGCATATAACACCCTGATAAACCCCACACTGTTTTCCAAAGGCAAAGCACTGGTTTCTCTCTCTGCCGCAACAGTGCAATCTCGTCCCTTCTCCCCTTGTTAAAGTCCTAGCCATGGGGCATGCAGACGACGGATCTGGCATTCTTTCCCTGACCTGCACCCGTGAACAGCCAGGCTTTATGTTGCTCCATTAACAAATAAAAATCACACATTCCCCCTTGACAAGGAAGCAAGGCATTTACATTCAGATGTTTGCAGTGTTGAGAGCAATGAACAACATGTTTCAAAATCTTAATGGGAGCAATGCCATATTTCCTGGGATCATTAATTCCTTATCTGGTCTGTGCATGCCTGCTAACTAGACCCCTTTGTTTATTTCATATTCAACAATCTTGGTCTCTTTTGCACTCTGACTATGCAGATTAAAAATGCCCAGTGTATTACAAATCAGAGTAAAACTATATTCTTCTCTCTTTCTCTCTCTGTGTGTTTTTACAGTTAAGGAACAGCAAATAAAGATAGCTGTTTGCATTTTTCTACAGTGCATTTTTCTTCTTGAGCCTTGGATTTTGACAGATGTCTTATGAATACAAACTTCAGGCCACAATTGCCAAGGCAGCTGTATCTTTCTTCTGCTGGCATGCACAGTTGTGTACAGAAGTGTCCCTCTGCTCGTGCTTGCATAGTTTGTTTGCACTTTGAAAAATGGGGATGCAGCAGATATCGTGGTGCATTGCGTTGGGGTCATCAGTGGAGGAGGAACCCAGAGAGGTTATATTTCCATTGGGCAGCCAGAGCCTTTTAGGGTTGTGTTTAGGGATGGGCACAAAATGAAAAAAATAGTGTTTCATTTCGTTCCTTTTCGTCCCCCATGTTTTGTTTCATATAGTAACATTTTATGAAAAAAATCATTACTTACAATTTACAAAAAGAAATGAAACAAAATGAATCCCCCCCCCAGCAGCACCAGTGCTCTAGCTAGTGCAGTGGGGGATTTAAAAGCCTGCTCGCCACTGCCTCCCAGCTGATTTTGACAGCTCGAGCTGTCAAAAAATCCCAGCTGGGAGGAGGGCGGCTAGGGAGAAAAAAAGGCAGCAGTAAAATACTCCCCTGCTGACCCCTCCTCCCAGGGGGTGTTCTGGACAGGGGGCAGTGGGGGCAGCACCCCTCTCCCTCCCCCATATCCTGACCTGTCAAAAGCCCCAACTGGTAGAGGGAGGGGCCAAAGGCAGAAAGGAGCAGTTTTCCTCCCCTAGCTGATCTTTTTTGACTTCTGCCCCTCCCCCTGCCTACCAGCTGGGGCTTTTTGACAGGATGGGGTGTGGGGGGGAGGGGCACCCCCTCTCCACACTCCAACCTGTTAAAAAGCCCCAGCCGGTAGGCAGGGGGAGGGGGGAAAGGCAGAAAAGAGCAGCGAGGGGGGAAATCTGCAATCAAAATTTACTTCCCTTGGGGCTCCAAAGTAGCAGGAGTACCTTCCTGAAGCAATTATAGGGAACTCTCTGAACTATGGAAAGATTTTGGGGTAAGGGTACTTTGTTATGAAGCTCTAAAGGGGCTGGGGGTAGTTAATTGGCAAAGTGTGCTGGGATCGTGGAGGTAATTAGGGAGTTAATACCATTGAGTAAACTCCCTGATTGCCTCCAGGCTCCAAGCACACTTTGCCAATTAACTACCCCCAGCCCCTTTAGACCTTCATAACGAAGTCCCCTTACCACCAAATATTTCCAGATTTCAGGGGGTTCCCTAAAATTGCTTTGGGAAGGTTCCCCCTGCTACTTTGGAGCCCCAAGAGAAGTAAATTTTGATGGCATATTTTAAAATATATTTTTGAGTTACTTTTAAAAATTCTGATTTCAATTAGGAAAAAAAGGCTCCTAGGGGCACCCCCTTTGGAGCTTAATAACTCAGCCCCTTTACCCCCAGGCCTCGTCAAATTGGAGGGCTTGAAGTGGAGGGTCCAAGGGAGCTACCAAAATTTTTTGGTGTCCCTTAGACTCTGGGGAGCCTGTTTTAGATAGTAACAAAATGGTTAATTCTTGAAAAAAACCCCACAACCCAACCGTTTTGTTACTATCAGAATGAAACGGGGTCTCTTATTTAGTTAGCTTACAAAATGATTCGTAAGCTAATGAAACAACAAAACAGCATTTCGTTTTCGTTAGGATGCCCATTCCTAGTTGTGTTCACCAGGAAATCACACCATATGCTCACTGTAATGGCAGCCTTTGCAATACCAATGGGCCAAGAAGTGGAATGCCTCAGTCATCTCATTTATGTAAACAAGTGAGCAGTTCTCTAGTTACAAAAGTGGTGCATTTGTCCAATTCATGGATGCCACCAGCACAGAATGGATTCCAAACCTTTGGCCGGGTGGACTGAATGATTCTCAGCTTCAAGCCCCACAAGCCTTGGAACTAAAGAACTTGGAAAACAAAAACATGCTGGCTATCAAGCAAGAGTCACACATAGGTATGTAGAAGGAAAGAGGAAGTTAAATCCACTTGGAGATGGGAGGCGGCTGGTAGTAGTAGTAGATAGGACACCCCAAACCCCAATGAGATATATTATTTTTAACACTAGAAACGTCTTTCAACTGGAGCACACCAGTTTATGCTTTAGAGAGGCTACAGCCAAGCCTTGGACTGTGTGGAACATGAGAAACTTTGAGTTATTATGAAAGAAACGGGTGTGCCTCAGCACTTGATTGTCGTGATGTGTAACCAATAGTGTAAATAAGAAGCTACTATATTAGGACAGAATATGGAGGGGCAGAATGGTTTCTATTGAGCAAAAGCTTCAGGCAAGGGTGCATTGCATCCCTTATCTCTTCAATCTGTACACAGAAGAGATCATACTGAAAGACAGACTAGATTCAGATGAAGGAGGAGTGAAAACTGGTGGAAGAAACATCAATCATTTAATATATGCCAGTGACAGCACCTTATTGGCAGAAAGTGGCAATGGCTAGAAACAAATTTTAGTGCCAATGAAAGAAAAAAAAGTGCCTAAAGCAGGACTGCAGTTGAACATTAAGAAGAGGAGGAGGAGGAGGAGGAGCAGTGTGGCGGGGGTGGGGGTGGGGGTGTGCAGCCAGGAAGGCTAGGGAAGGCAATGTGGAACATCTGAGCCCATCTCTAGTAGTATAGGATGAAAGAAAGTGTGATAAAAATAGAAATTCCAGTAGGTGTAGTTGTCCCCAGTGTTGCTATGTTATGCTGCATGGCTATGTTAGTGAGGTTCCCCCCCCCGTGTGTGTGTGTGTGTATAGTGGGGTCCATAACAAAATGTCGCAGCATAGATTGCTTCAGGCCTCCACATGCTGCCTCTTACTTTTCCTTTTCCTTGCCAGCAACTTCACTGAGTAGCCTCTAAGCACACTCTGCTCTCATTTGGGGCTGTGATTTCCCTTAAACATGTGATACCTCCTATCTTATTTCTCTATCATTGTGTTTTAGCTGTCCTATTAAAGTTCACATATCGATTTTGCCATTAGTGGGAGGAATAAAAGCTGACTCCCAAAAGCTGGTTCTGTTTTTCTAAATCTAGGATTACTTTTGAGTCCTTAGAATGACCATTGTTCCTTCTTTAAAAAATAATAATAGGCCATTACGTTTGCCATTGCCTGAGTATTCTCTCTACTCCATGAGCTCCGCTGCATTTATATATATACCATTGGTTCTTATAATTGTGAGCTATGAACCTGAGGGAAAATAGCCTTGAGGGCAAAACGTATCCTCTCCTCTTGCACAGTATGGACCAAGCAATTATGAATAATTTTAAAATAATAGTGGTACCTTGTTTAAAGGAATCAATGCGTTCCAAATGAAATTCTGTTAAGCAAATTTTCCTTTATACAAATTTCCCATAGGAATGCATTGAAACCGGAGTAATCCCTAATCGCGACCATTCTTATGTTGTACGGATTCACCCCATAGACAATTCTCTTAAGTAAATTTCCCCTCTCTCCAGAATTTTTTATGTTGTACAGATTTTTGATTATACCAACCGTTTGTTATACAGTAAACCCCCACCTACTGCAGGGGTTAGGGACCCAACCCGACCCACAATAATTGAAAATCTGCAATATGCAGATGCTGGGTCAGGTTGGGACTGGGCGCGCTCTCTGGGGGTTCTTGTAATTACCCCAGGACTGGTGCTGCCCCAAACGGGTCTGCAAGGGGCTTTCCAGTCCCCCAGAGGCCCCAAAAGTGCTTTCTAGTGATCTGGAGGTCACGTTTGGTTTACTGGAAGTCACGTCCAGTTTGGGCTTTTGGGGCCTCCAACGGGCCTGGGAAGGCCTTTCCTCCTTACCCCAGAAGGCCTTTTTTTCATATACTGCAGACCCACGATATACCAGGACCGCAGTATATGAACCGCGAAAGGGCGGGGGACAACTGTACGAGGATCCATTGTAATCCTTTGCTGGCAAGTCAATTCTCACTTATGCCCACCCTTGTCAGGGTTTTCCAAGTAGAGTGTTCAGAAGTGGTTGCCCCATTCCCTTCTTCTGGGGGGAACCCCGTAGCTTTCCCAAGGGCACACAGGCTGGCACTACTCACAGGAGGTACAATCGTGAATTGAACTCCCGACCTCTGGCTCCGTGGCCAGATCCATAAACCCCATAGCTACTTATAACCTTCTAGCTTTAATTGTAATGTTGTCTATTAATGCTGTAAGATGTCCCTCAGTCCCCTGTTCTCAAATACTTGGACATGTCTTGTACTGGACTGTATATTATCCCTCACTATTGTAAGCCGCCTTGGGTCCTTTTCCAAGGAAAAAGGCGGGGTAAAAATACTCTTAAATAATTAAATAATTAATTAATTAAATAAATAATAGCTAGCCTGCCAGTTATTTTAGACTGGTTTTAAGAGTTGGGGACTCGTTTCTCTCTACATGCACCCCGTACCATATTGTCACGACAGACATTTTTCTAGTGATAAATTAAAATCAGACAGTAGATTGCTTTGAACCCTGGTCTAAAACAAAACAAACAAAAAAAAACCACCAAGTTTTTTTAAGCCAGACAAACACCTGATTTGGATCTCTCCCCTCCTTTTAAACCTGGCATCTGCTTAATGCTGCAGTAATGCTGAATTAAATATTTGGAAATTGGGGAATTCGGTCACACTCCTGCCTTTTGGATGGATTACTAGCCCATTTGTAAAAGAAGTAAGCAATGGTTTAAAATACCCCAACAAACCAATTCTGTCACTAGCATCTCATCCATCTTCTCTTTCCAATTTCCGTCTGTCAGAACACTCCCCCCCATCCTAGACACACACACTTTTTTGATTGTCCAGACCAGACCGTGGTGCATCTTTCCAGGATGTCTTGTTACCTTCCAGTTTAATGTATAAAACTACAAAGCCTCCCTTGTAAACCATTTATAAACTTGTAGTTTTTGGTCTATATGTGAAAACTTTGCGAGTGCTGTTTAGGAAGAGGAGTGGAGGAGGATACAGTGTTTCAGATCGTGTGGGTTTATTTCTCAAGAGTTGTTTCATTTCTGGCTATTACAATATACAATACTGTACAAGGAAATAATCGTAACACCTGCTGTTCAGATGTGCTGCTTTGGGGTATTTAATTCTTCCTGCATCTAAACACTTATCTTTCAAATCTCGCTTTCCCTTAAACCAAAAACAGCAGCAGAGGACACCCCTCTTTTCTTGTGTTAATATTAGGTCTGGCTAAATATTGTTTGTTTGTTTGTTTGTTTGTTTGTATTTATATTTGAGGATCCTTGTGGCGCAGTGGTTAAATGTCTGTACTGCCATTAAAACAATGCTCATGACCTGGGGTTCATCAGTACCAGGTAGCCGGCTCATGGTTGACTCAGCCTTCTATCCTTCCGAGGTTGGTAAAATTAGTACTCAGATTACTGGGTGTGGGTGTAATGTGAAGCCTCCATAATTAAATTGTATATCATCCAGAGAGTGCTTTAAGCATTGTGGGAGGCATATAAGCAAAACACTTTGCTTTGCTTTGCTTTGTCTGTCTATCTTTTTTGGTAAAGGATCCAAGGCGGCTTGCAGCATTAAAAGAAATAAAGTTAACAGCTAAATACTGAATTATTATATATCTAAAAAGCATTGATGAGATATTACATTGACAATCACTAATAAGAGGAATATTAAATGTTCCAGCAAAACAACAGTATAAAATTGTCATTTTTTTTAAAAAAAAATATATCCATGGGCATTAACAATCTGGCTGCAGCATTTTGGACCCACTGGAGTTTCTAAACACTTTCCAAAGGCAGCCCCACGTAGAGTGTGTTTCAATCATCCAGCACCAACTTTTGAGTTTTCTAGGAAGGGTCAGAACCAGCTAATTTTACAGTTTTAATTTTTTTTAATTCCACCGCCAAAAGCCCAATAAAGCCAGAGGCAGTGTAAAAGAGTGCCTCCAAGTCTCATCCCAGAGAGACAGCCCAGAAGGATGTTGTGGTTTATGGTATCGAAAGCTGCTGAGAGGTCCAGCAGAACCAACGGGGACACCGTCCTCCTACCCTGTTCCCAATGTAACTTGTCTAGCCAGGCAAACCAAAGCAGTTGCCATCTCAATCTGGGCCGGAAGCCGGATTGCAGTCAGGTTTTGACTGATGGCCTCTGGGCACTTTTGCAAAGAGTAGAAAACGTAATGAGGTGTTTTCTTCAGGCCAACTACATCAGTAGTATTCCTTTGTATTAAGGAAGCGTACATTGTGTTTTTATATTCCTCTAAGCACATGCAGAGTGTTTACTCCTCAATGCTGAGCATTCACATCCACCTGACTTCCTGCACGCCTAAAATTAAGGAATGTCATGTATGCCATCATAAATATAATGCGACTTGCCTTTGAAGGTTGATGGATGAGTCAGTTTGGTCTCGTTTTCTTCTTATCTCACCTCATTTTGTTCCCACTTTGATTTTCATTTGCTTTTAAAAAGCCAACGTAGAAATGTGTATGCATTTCTGTATATTTTCCTTCTAAGCTGAGTATTTTTCTGCATGGTTTCCCGTAATGAATGCATTTTCACAGGCCATTCTACCAAATGTAATGATCTTTTGGGACATTATTTCCACTAATATATGCATTTTAATTCCCTCCCCGCAACCCATTTTTGTTTGCCTGCATTGCTTTGGAGAATTACATCATCGAATTCAGGAAAACGAGTGTGTTGAACTATGTCCATGGAAGTGCAGTTTGGACAAGATTGCATTAAATTGTGAACAGGTTCTTCCCGCCAAGATCAGCCCGTAATACTTGTTCTTCTTAGACAGGGCAATTAAGACTATTAATCCTGAGAGAGGTACGAAAGAAAAATCATGCCTTCTTGCCGGTAGTACCATCTCTTTGGAACACTATCCTGTCTGAGGTTCGACTGGCCCCCTCCCTGGACTCCTTTAAAAGATCACGAAAAACCTGGCAGGGAAAATGAAGGTATGCAAGGAAGAGGCAGACATAGAACCGTCTGACACTGCTAGAATGGAGCAATCTGTCGTTAATGGGAGCCCATGCTGCAGTCCGAGAGCCCTATCCCACAACCTCAAAAAAAAAAAAAATGCTTCTTAGTTCCTGAAATAATGCCCTCACAGGCAACCAGCTTTTCTGAAAAACAACCCTCAGCCCTGCCCCCTGAAACGAGGTTTCCTGGAACAACCTCTCAGGGTCTCTCTCTCTCTCTCTCTCTCTCTCTCTCTCTCTCTCTCTCATTTGCATCGGTTAGGAAGCATGTTTTTAAATGAATTAACGAAGGTGAGGACCTGGAAAGCCACTTCTTATCTACTTATTTCCCATGACTGCTTTTAAAAATGGACAGGCATCTTCCTTGTTCAATGTATTTTAAAAAAGGTGAGAGCCAGAGAGAGCGAGGGCGAGAGCAAATGAGAGGGGGAGAGAGAGAGAGAGAGAGAGAGAGAGAGAGAGAGATGTAGCAGAAAGAATAAAGATGCTTCATTACTTACAGTTGTGGACAGATCAGCAACAAACAGACAAAGAAACAGACCTCCAACAGACTAAAAAGTGGGAAAGAAAATACACAGCAGAGAGGCGGGGCTCTAGGATGCACAGTTTGGCACCCACTCCTTTTGCATTGGGGCAGCCTCAACGGTGGCCACCTTGGACCCAGCAGGCATCCAGTGGATTGGCTGTTGGAAGTCTCAGTGATACAAGGTCTGTGTGCACCCTTTACCCATGCTGTAGTGGCCACCTGTTCACCCCACCTTTCCTTTTTGTCTTCATAGGAGCGGTTTGCCATAAGGGAAGGCTTTGGGTGCTGCTCGTTGGACACAGCCTGATATTCTGTGCAGCAAGGCACACAGCATGATCAGCCTGGGGGGTTCAGCTGGGGTTAAACTCTGTTGCCCTGTTGGAATGGAAGGGACAGCATGGCATGCGATGGACCGAGGTTCTACCCATGGCATTTTGGTCAGTGGAGGGAAGGCCACCTGATTTACTTTTGATGCATGCCAGTAGAAATGAGCTGGGCTCACAGACAGACAAGTCCCTGGTCAAGGAAATTATGCAGGATTTGGTGCAATGGAAGGCAGCGCACCGGGAGCCAAGGTGGTCTGGTCCACAATCATCCCCAGGCAGTGCTGGGGGAGACCCAGCAATGAAGAAGGCCTGAACTGGCCACGAAGGGGTGTGAACTGGGAGGTATCTCGCTATGTGTTGCAAATTGGGGGAGCTGTAGTGGGGCACCCAGGCATTGGAAAAGCTGAGCTTTTCAGGCCAGATGGAGTGCACCTCATGGATGCTGGCTTGAACATCTTCCTGGAGGATTTGAGGAAGGGCTGCAAGCTGAGGTAAGCATCTTGATGGGCAGACTTGGGGCATAGCAAGCTTGCCCAGTGCCGTGGCAGGTAGTGCAGAAAAACAGAAGCAGGTGGTAAGAACCAATAAGAAGCTACAACCTCCAACCCCTGTACACTGTGAATCAGGAGATTACAGTGTCTGGGGTGAGGGGGCTTTGGTTACACCCAGCAGGGAGCAGACCGGCCAAGTGATGGCACCTGACGAGCTGGGGGGGGTACTGTAGCTGCAGCCAGTCGAGGGGGCACCGGTTGGCGAATGGTACCCTTGGGAGGCTAACTACTCACCGTAACCTACAACCCACGGCGGGGGGGGGTCCAGGATAGACCTCCTGGACCCACATGGTTTCCACACTGCACCAGCCCCTTCTCAGGGGGAAGTGAACTATGCTGTGACTAATCAATAAACCTGGCCCAATTTTATCCCACAACAAGCATCTTGCATGCTTTTTTTGGCCTTGGGGGACAAGGACTGATACACATGAAGCTCAATATAAAGATTTATCAGAAGGCATAGTTTATCTAGATCATAAAAATGAGCCAATATAGACTTGCTCTATATATTTGAAGTCAGGTGGTGGTGGGGGTATTGTCAGAGAAAGCAGAGGCGATGGAAAGAAAGAGGAATGAAGTTCCAATGTAGTTCCTGTGTCACCAATCTGTATTACTATCACACGAGTGAGGGTTCGCATTGCATATTCATTGCATTCAATAAAGAAATCAATATGCCAGAAGGGGGAAAATACATATTTCATTTGAGACTGAATTTTCTAAATGATATTTCCGATCTTGTCAAGCTTCTTGTTTGCAGCAGGGGGAGGCGTCTGACATCAGGAGTGAGTAATAGCTCCTGTTATTGACCTCTGGTATCAAATGAGCTGAGCTCTGAAACTTATTGAATCATTAGGAGGGTGTTCTCGGAGAACATAATGTGAGACTTGGCTTGGAATTCAGCAATGGCAAGGCAGTTCTGGGTGGACCTTTTTCCTCCCCTCCCTTTTTTCAGTGTTCCCTATGGGAAAATTTCCCCTCTACCCACCCCACATCACATGCATGCCATCAAAAAAGGCCCTTCTTTATTATGCATATAGAATCAGTCCAAATTTTCTGGGGTTGTGCACAGACAATATTACTGAGTCTGGCTTTCAAGATTGCCATGATTTTGCTTCTGAGACAACCTCAGGTCAACTGTTGTGATCTTTTTTCCTTCCTTCCTTCCTTCCTTCCTTCCTTCCTTCCTTCCTTCCTTCCTTCCTTCCTTCCTTCCTTCCTTCCTAAAATGTATTAACAAAGATTTACATTCACCTGATATAGGGTTTCCATTGGTCTTTTGGCTGCTCATCATTTGGAAGAAACATTAACTTTTTCTTTTTAAATTATATACAAATGAATGTGCATAACTCAAAAGGCATATCTTTTAAAAATGCAGAACGACATCCAATTAAATATTTTTGAAGACTAAAAGTGTGCATCATAATATGCATGTTTGGATATTTTTGAGGCAGTGAATGGTGCTGCCCCCTTCCCTCCCTATTTCAATTCAGTTGGAAAGTGGAAAATGAAGATTCTTTTGCCCCATGAAATTCACTTTTCTTTCCCTCCTGCACTGCATATCAGAGAAGGTGGTTGAAAGCTTCTGATATTGATTTTAAACTATTTTATTATTTATTTGTTTAGTTTACAGGCTGGTTTTCTCCCAGTTAGAGATAACAGTTCTTCTTGTCACATATAAACTTCCTGAGATTAGTGAAAACAAACCAGGATCATAAACCTCAGTTTGATCTTGGTTTGTTGTCACACAGAACAGATAAGAGGGGGAACACGTGAGCCTGACATTTGCCCATATAATGACTAATCATTTCCTGTTGGTGGTGGCATTGGCTACTAAAGAGTTTCTGGTGACTTCCTTTAGCCTCTTAAATTCGCTGTCACAGAAGTCTGTTTCTCCCCTTTCTCCCTATCGTCCTTCTACCAGTCAGGAAAGACTGCTCCCATCAGACGTCAGGATTCTGCTTTCAAAGGAAGATTGTTGTGTTTGTGTGTGTTGCGGGGAGGATCAGGGCTGGTTTTTTTGCTATGTTCTTTTATGATGCTATTTTTTTTTATTGATGCCTTTTATCTGCATTTTTATCTGGTTTTTACATCCTACCCATATTTGTTTTTATTGATTTTGCCACAGTTAGTCCCCCCGAGTGCCATTCTTGGTAGAAAGTGGAGCATAAGTTTACTAGAAATGCATAAATATATATTAGATGGTAGCTCTTAAAAATTAAAGGAAATTGTTCTAATGTTTTAATGATGTATAAAGAATATATATACAGTGGTACCTTGTATAAAGAAATTAATTTGTTCCAAATTAAATTCCATTAAGCAAATTTTCCTTTATACAAATTTCCCATAGGAATGCATAGAAAATGGAGTAATCCCTAATCGCGACCATTTTTATGTTGTACAGATTCGCCCCATAGACAATTCTGCTAAGCAAATTTCCCCTATCTCTGGAATTTTTCATGTTGTACAGATTTTATGTTACACAAACCATTTGTTATACGAGGATCCACTGTATATATATTCTTGTGGTGTCTTTGGTGAATTTTAGAAAGGTGATAACTTGAAACAGAATTTGAAACATTATCTGTTTAATTTAAATTGAATATGCAGAATTTAGGAATTTTGGAAGCAATGACCTAGCTGGTACATTTTTCGCCCTACTAGAAAAGAGCCAGGCCAAAGTATTTGAGAACCTAAAGTGGAGGAATATATGAGGCCCATACATTTGGACATCTTTCCTAAGACCAACTACCAGAGGCAGGAAATCTCCTTCCGCTTCACTAAACAGTTTAACAAACACAAGTATTTTTCTTTTCTTTTCTTTTTAAAGCAACAACTCACATATGGAATTTATTTTTGGCACACGGGTTTGAGAAAGGGAAAGGTTATACCGCTGGAGATGAATCACTCTAGAGAGAAATGGAGTGTTATAAAACATAAAGTAAAACAAATATGTGTTTACTTTAAGTAAAACTCCCCACCACGTTGGGGACCACACAGTTGAAAAATATATGTTATAACTGTGTTTCTTTTTAATTTTTTTTAATTTGACAGGTTAGTGACATCTTGTTTATTTGTTGCTGTTATAAAAGCAAATAATGTACCTGTAATGAACAACAATAATAAAACAATGTTTCCTGTCCTTTCAGAATATCCAAAGTGTGATGCCCGAGGAGGCATTTTGTCTATTAGTAGAACCACCATTGAACACAATCACAGTTACAGTGGACACTTGTATAACAAACAGTTTGTATAACATAAAATCTGTACAACATCAAAACTTCTAGAGATAGGGGAAATTGGCTTAACAGAATCGCCTATGGGGCGAATCCGTATAACATAAAAATTGCTGTGATTAGGGATTACTCCGTTTTCAATGCATTTCTATGGGAAATCTGTATAAAGGAAAATTTGCTTAACAGAATTTCATTTGGAACCAATTAATTCCTTTATACAAGGTACCACTGTAATTACTTACCAGGAGGGGGGTCCTTCTTAAAACTTTCCCCTTTCCCCCATTGACTTCTTCCAGAAGACTACCCTTGTTGGGTGAGGCTGCAGTGGTGAATAACCCCAGACCATGAGAGCACACCTGCACCAATTCAGCTCTTCTCTAGAGTTCAACATATAGAAGAGTAGGCAGGAATGGCTGATGTACAGATCTCTCTCTCTCTCTCTCTCTCTCTCTCTCTCTCACACACACACACACACACACACACACACACACACACACACACACACAGAGAGAGAGAGAGAGAGAGAGAGAGAGAGAGAGAGAGAGACAGACAGACAGACAGACAGACAGACAGACAGATAGATAGATAGATAGATAGATAGATAGATAGATAGATAGATAGAAGGGAGGAAGGGAGGAAGGGAGGGAGGAAGGAATAGATAGATAGATAGATAGATAGATAGATAGATAGATAGATAGATAGATAGATAGATAGATAGATAGATAGATAGATAGATAGATAGATAGAGAGATATAGATGCAGAAAAAGTGGGACAGGCCTTCAGAAAGCAGTATTTTACCAAGAGAATCAGTACAGCTTGAGGATATTCTTTTAAGGCAAGAAGGATTTTTATGGCCCCTTAATCTGGACTTTCATATAACAAACTTTTATATAGCTCTATCTGAAATGTGCCTGAAGCTCCCTAGCTCACAAAAAATATAGATTGCAGAGCAATTCTTTGATTTTCAAACTGCAAAGCAGACAGTGCCCCAATGATATCCTTTGGAGTGTGAACACAAAAGTCCTGGGATTGTTCTAATACCGGCTAGCCTGTTACTGCGATTCATTGGTCTACTGGTAAAACAGAACACAGAAAATGTTATTGTGGCGTTAACAGATGGAGAGCTGAGAGGGGAAAAAAGATGCTGGCACATTGTTCTACAGCTATTCTAGTATATATGACTATGTTGCTAATTAAGCCTATATTATTTTATTGGCTCAATCAGATGGACATTTGTCCTGTTGTTTGGTGCACTATGGAAATGCCTTAGTTCACTTTTCTTTTTTTTTTTTACAGCCACCAGATGATATCATTGCTAGAGTGAGACAATCTGTCTCCAGAGCACCCCTACCTGCTGGTTTTTGAGCTCCTGCCAGTTTGGTTTGTTTCCAGCACTTGTGACTGCAGGAAGAGAACACACACACACACACACACACACACACACACACACACACACACACACACACACACACACAGAGGGGGGGGGTCTTGCAGTTGTCAAAGCTGCCAAGGCTCTTTCCGCTGTCAATGACTTGGGTCCTTTTGGAGAGAAAGGCTGGAGCAAAATATTTTAAATAAATCATAAATTAAATAAATTTATGGTATAGTGAAGTGGCTTAATAGATGAGCCTCTTCAAGATATTGGCAAATTTGAACTGTGGAGAAGCAGGGAAAGTGATATCGCTGATGTGCTGAATCACTTTGTTCAAATTTAAAAATATATATATACAGTGGACCCTTGTATAACAAACAGCTTGTATAACATAAAATTTGTACAACATAAAAAGTTCCGGAGATAGGGGAAATTTGCTTAACATAACCACCTATGGGGAAAATCTGTACAACGTAAAAATGGGATTACTCCATTTTCAATGCATTCCTATGGGAATTTATACTGTATAAAGGAAAATTTGCTTAACATAATTTCATTTGGAATGAATTAATTCTTTTATACAAGGTACCACTGTATATTTTTATCTAATGTCAAGTGCTGATTAAAATGACAGCTGTGAGCAGTTTCTCGACTGGCACTGCACAAAAGGCAAAAAAATTAATCTGACTGATGCAGCACTTCAGGGTTCATCTACCAGAGGATGATGATGATAATAATAATAATAATAATAATAATAATAATAAAACGTCCGATATTACTTCACTTCATATCTGTTTGTTGATATATTGAACTGGCTTGCTTATTGAGCCAATTCACAGTATTGGAAATTGACAGTAGAAGGATCCAGACTTGGTCTGTATGCTGTTTGGATGTGAGGATTGCACCAAATGGCATATTGCACCTCCACCTGACCTCAAGCAACCACATTATACCACACCATATAATGCTCTATTTGCATGTTAAACTCTATTTATTTGTTCTGTAATCTAGCAAAATAAGCAAAGTTAAATGGCAGGGGCTTGCTCACATCCTCTCCCTTGTTGCTTTGTATGAGCAAGAAGTAATATATATTTATATTTCAAACTTGTATACCACAACCTATTTCCCGAATGGGAACTCAGTTCAGGTTTACACAAGAGGTCTGTAGAAAAGGTGTCCAGAAGATAACACCACAACACCTGAACTGAAACTTAATACCACAACACTCCAAGCTGGTTCCTCAAGTTTTCTGCCTCAGTTTAGAAATTTTACTAACAGATCCTACTATCTCACTATATACTGAGGATGGTTTTGGGATTTTTCTCTGTCCCTGCTTTCCTCAACAAACGCTACGATGTCCAGCCTGATTAATTAAGAGTCAGACGGACTCAAGAGTTTACTTTTGAATGTCATTTCAGTGGCCCAATAAATATTGCCTGAATCTGCCTTTGGATTTTGTATTGGACTACAGGGTTGTAGTTCTCTTGTGTTATGGAAATACCTGCCCATTGCAGGATCTGGCATTAGAGCAGGGGTCCTCAACCTTTTTAAACAGGGGGCCGGTTCACTGTCCCTCAGACACTGTTGGGGGCCGGACTAGATTTTGAAAAAAATATGAAGAAATACCTATGCACACTGAACATATTTTATTTGTAGTGCACAAAAACAGGAAAAAGAATGCAATAATAATAATAATAATAATAATAATAATAATAATAATAATAATAATAATAATAATAATAATAATAATAATAATAATAATAATACAGTGGAAATAACTGAGCCTCCCTCCAGTACCTCAAAAATATTTGGAAGAACAATTATAAGAATATAAGAACATCCCAGATGCATTTGGTGGGGCCACTGTGAGATACAGGAAGCTGGACTAGATGGGCCTCTGGCCTGAACCAGAATGGCTCTTCTTATGTTCTTATGTACTAAAGAACAGCCTTACTGGAACAGGTCACAGCCCGTCCAGTCGAGCATTCTGTCTCACACAGCAGCTCACCGTTAGCTTCAGGTTATTCCCAAGCAGGTGTCTTCCCCTGCTCTATGTCTGAAGAAGTGGATGTGTCCACAAAAGGTTACATTAAAACAGGGCTGCCCAACTTTGAACAGGTCGAGGTCTACTTTTTCCGTC
Organism: Phrynocephalus forsythii; assembly: GCA_029282475.1. Lineage (NCBI taxonomy): Eukaryota > Metazoa > Chordata > Lepidosauria > Squamata > Agamidae > Phrynocephalus > Phrynocephalus forsythii. The sequence continues at coordinate 25,110,571 of JAPFRF010000004.1, forward strand.
CCAAAGTGCCTGAGGGCTATTACATGAAAAATAAGGTTAAAAATAAGGGTGCTTTTTTAGTTTTCTCCTCACCCCCTCTCCCCTTCTTTTTTTTCTTTCTCTCTCTCTCCCTCCCTCCCTCTTTCTTTCTTTCTTTCCCTCCCTCCCTCTCCCTTCTTTCTTTTTTCTTTATTTCTCTCACTCTCCCTCCCTCTCTTTCCTTCCTTCCATCCCTCCCACTCTACCTCCTTCCTTCCTTCCTTCCTTCCCTTCTTTCCTTCCTTCCTAATTTTCTTTCTTTCTTTCTTTCTTTCTTTCTATCTTTTTCTTTCTCCCTCCCTCCTCCTCTCCTTACTTCCCTCCCACTCTCCTTTCTTCTTCTTCTTTCTTTCCCCCCTTTCTTTTTTCTTTCTTTCTCTTCTCTCCCTCTCCCTTCTTTCTTTCTTTATTTCCTTCCCTCCCTCCCTTTCTTTTTCTTCCTTTCTTCCTCATTTTCTCTTTCTTCCTTCCTTTCCTCCCCCTTCTTTCCTTCTTCCTTTCTCTCTCCCTCACTCCTTCTCTCCCTTTCATTTTCTTTCCCTCCCTCCCTCCTTTACTTAACTTACTTTCTTCCTCCCTTCCTCCTTCTCCCTCCTTTCTTTCTTTCTTTCTTTCTTTCTTTCTTTCTTTCTTTCTTTTTTCTTTCTTTCTTTCTTTCTTTCTTTCTTTCTTTCTTTCTTTCTTTCTTTCTTTCTTTCTTTCTTTGTTCCTGCCTCTTCCACTCCTTCCTTCCTTCCTCCCCTTCTCCCTTCATATCAGTCCCACAGCTTCCCTGGGACCACCAGCAAAAGCAGATTGCTGTTCTTGCTTCTGCCTTCTTCCATTAACCGCAGTACAGATCATACACTCATCTTCTGGAATCCTCAAGCACTGGGGTAATTCTACAGGAGGAAAGTTTCTACTGGAATTTGTATGTGGTGTGTGCATATTGAAACTCCTGTTTGAAGAAGCCAGAAAATCCATTTCCCCCATAATGCCTCCAGTTTATGAATGTGGGTTATTGTGCTTCTGTACCCGCAATTCAAAAAGCCAAGAAATGGGCCGGTCTTGCTGCAAAATATCATGCCCGTGTTGCTGGGGGGGGAGGGGGAGGACACCTGGCTTTACATAGCAAAGGGTAGCATGAAGGGTGACAACACTGGTGGCAGCAGTCAAGACAGTCTATTATGGGATAGCTTCTTCTGCTCACAGCCATTCCCACTTGTTGAAAAGACAGCCTGACAGTGTGAGAAGTGGTGAACTGATGGATAAAAAGGAGTCTGCTTCTGGGAGTTTCCCTTTGCAGGGTGTGCCACTTTGTGAATGCCGCCCCCAGGAAAAAAGATGAATGTGCCCCCGCCCTCAAAGGAGAAATGTTTGCACTGAAAAACAAATTAAAGGAATGGTTGAATAAGGCAAAATGGCATTTTTGCCATTGATTTGACTCACGTTCATCAGCAGATGTACCTGGAGATGCTGATGCCCTCTACATTTTGGTACCCTATTTTGGCAGCCTCTTTTTCTTTTCTTTTTGGCTATGGCCATAAGCACAATATGAAAGAAATACAGGTGGAATTGTGCCAGCCAGATGGATTAATTGGAGAGTTGTTTCCAGTCTCAGGGATGCCCCTGGGTCGGACTGGAGGGGAAAGACTCAGGTGGAGACAGCTACTCTTGGGCGTCAGTGGCTGCTAGGTGGACACGCTCTCCAATCTCAGCTCCCGATGCCCCTCTCCGCTCTTGGGGGAGCTTGCCTCCTGGCCCTCTCAAATCCAGGTCATTTCCTGTCCCTCTCTGATGCCCAATCCAAATAGGTTCCCCTTGCCTGAATCTGCCTTTGTGATTTTGTATTGGACCACAGGGTTGCCTTTGAAGAGGGCAGTTCTCTTGTGTTATGGCAAATACCTGCCCATTGCAGGATCTGGCATTACAGCAAAACCATATCTGTCAATAGTTTTTATTTTATTTTGAAATACTTTCTCTCTCTTTTTGTATTTAATGTTATAATGAAAGGAAAGGCTAGGCAGCAGCAGCAACACCACCACCACCAGCAGCAACGGCGGCAGCGGCCATCCAAGCCGCGCTCTCCCATATTCATAATAATAATAATATTAGAGCAAAACCAATAAATAGTTTTTATTTTATTTTGAAATAATATTTAAATAATAAGGAAAACAACAACAACAACAACAACAACAACAATATAAAAGCATTTCTTTTTTAAAAAAGGTACTGCACAACATTCAGTATTCCATTTTCCTGTACTTAATGGGCAATACTCTGACTTCCACTGATTGTTTTTGTCGAATATGGCTTCCAAATTCTGGTATGGAGATTGCCCTGTTCTGGGTGTTTCTTTTACCAGCTAGCACAGGAGATATGTGTGTTGATAATCAACCACAGAGAAGTGCCATCCTGTACTGCACAGTTAGGGAGAAGGGCATTTCACTTCTGCTCATATCCTGAATAGAAACCCAAGACGACCTCACCAAAAGCTTATCCTTCACATTTTCGTCCTCTGTCTTGAAATTGACAGTAAAGTTCCTCAAGCTTCAGCATCTAGCTGGGATGATACCAGGAAAGCTGAGGCTCTTCAGTTTCTCCCTTGACCCAAAGCTCTGCAAAACTCAGCTGGATGGGGATTCTTGTACCTTTCAGAAACCTGGCTTTACAGTTGTTATTTTAGCAGTCCAGTGAACATGCTACTCACCTTTGATTCTGGACTTTGGACACTGATCACATGGACAAGTTTCTTCTTTCTTTCTTTTCTGATAATGCCAGCCTAACCAGTGATGGGGGATTCAAATATCTAGGGCCGGATGCACTGCATCCAAGAGTATTGAAAGAACCTAGCTGAAGAGATCACATATAGGCACTGTTCATTATTTTCTTCTAATCTTGGGAAAGGGTTGAGATACTAGATGATCAGAGAAGGGCTAATTTAATTATTTTATTTTATTTATTTATACACCTTATATGCTGCCTACTACCCAAAGGCGGCTTACAATTAAAATTGTTGTCCTTATCTTCAAACGGGTGCAAAAAGGAGGACATGGAGAACTACAGACCAGGCCTTCACATCAATCCAAGAAAAAGCACCTAGAAAACAATGTAGTAATAATTCAGAGCCAACATGGATTTGTCAAAAATAACTCTAGTGAAATCTCCTTTTTGTCCCTGATAGACAGAGGGAATGCAAAGCCTTTGACAAAGTGACCCATTATATTCTGATAAACCAACTGACTGGGTTTAGGCTGGATAGTACAACTATCTGGTGGATACATAGTTGGCTGCAGATTATTCTCAGAGGGTGATGATTAATAGCTGCTTCTGAAACTGGAAGGAGTTAACAAGTGGGGTACCCCAGGGCACAATCCTGGTCCCAGTGGTCTTCAACATTTTTATTAATAATCTGGATCATTGGGGTATAGGGAATGCTAAACAAATTGGAGATGACACAAAACTGGCTGGAATAGCTAATACCATGGAAGATGGAAGCAAAATTCAAAATGATCTAGATAAGCTAGAGCACTGGGCTGAAGACAACAATAAAATTCAATAGGAATTCAACACGGATGAATGCAAAGTAGTGCATCTAGGAAAAAGAACCCAAACGCATAGTTACAAGATGGGAAATATCTGATTCAGCAATACTAGGAGTGAGAAGGACCTTGTACCTGTACATCATAAGCTGAATATGAGACAACAGTATGATGTGGCTACAAAAAAAGGCAAATACTATTTTAGGCTGCTTTAGCAGAAGTATAGTCTCCATATCTTGTGGGTTGCTAGTTCCTGTCTATTCAGCACTGGTTAGGCCTCACGTTGAGTATTGTGTCCAATACTGCACTTCAAGACGGAAGCTGTCAAATTGGACCAAGTTTGGAAGAGAGCAACAAAGCTGATCAGGGGTCTGGAAACTAAGTCCTGCGAGGAAAGGCTGAAAGAACGGTGGATGTTTAGCCTTGAGGAAATAAAACTGAAAGTTGATATGATGACACTTTTCAAATACAGTAATACCTCGGATAACGAATGCCCCTGATAACGAATTTTTCGAATAATGAATGGCAATTTCCTGGTATAGGGCTGCCTCAGATAATGAATTTTCCCTATGGGCTGCCTCAGATAACGAATTGCAATTTCTCTACCTTTATAGTGAACTTTGTAAAGAATTTTGAGCCAAAAACCAGGTGTCTGTGTCTTTTTCCTAGGCTCCGGAATGGACTAATTGGCTTCCCATTCATTGCTATGGGAAACCGTGTTTCGGATAACGATTTTTTTCGGATAACAAATTGCCTCAGAGAATGAATTCAATTCATTATCTGAGGTACAACTGTATTTGAAAGCCTGTCATACAAAGGAAGGGCAGGATCTATTCTTGATCATCGCAGAGTGCAGGGCATGAAACAACGGATTCAAGTAACAGGAAGCCAGATTTTAGTTGAATGTCAGAAAAAAATCCCATTAAATGAATGGGAATGAAACCAGTTACCTCGAGAGGGTTTGAGTGCTCCAACACTGGAGGCATTCAAGAGAAATTTCAACAATCACCTGGAGGATATCCTTTGGGTGGTATTTTTGTCTTGAGCAGGGGATTGGACTCAGTAGCCCTTGCAACTTCACCATTGTATGAGTCAATGATTAAAAAAGAGTCTTCATATCCCCCCCTCTTTCTATCAATGAACTCATCATTTTGCCACATAAATTGCAGAAAATAAAGGAACAGAAGTACAGTGGATCCTTGTATAAAAACGGTTTGTATAACATAAAATTTGTACAATATAAAAAATTCCGGAGATAGGGGAAATTTGCTTAACATAATTGCCTATGGGGCAAATCCATACAACATAAAAATGGGGTCATTCCATTTTCAATGCATTCCTATAGGAAATTTGTATAAAGGAAAATTTGCTTAACATAATTTCATTTGGAACGAATTAATTCCTTTATACAAGGTACCACAGTATTGGGCACAATTCTAATGTAGTGCACAGTTATCCAATATGATTCTTCTTCCTATCATCATGCCAGGCCACAAAATGGTTTTTAGTTCATTTTCTCAGTGTCCCAAATGGTTTGCAATATGGGTTAAAAGGATGCTGCTAAAAATCTAAACAATTCCTAGAATCTTTACAACAATGCTTGTATCCTGAGCCATGTGTATGCCTCTAATCCACTTGCAGAAACCAGATACTGAACAGAATGATTATAGAATCATAGAGTTGGAAGAGACCTCAAGGGCCATCTAGTCCAATCCCCTGCCATGCAGGAACCCCATCACAATATTTTCGACAGATGGCCATCCAGCCTCTGCTTAAAAACCTCCAAAGAAGGAGACTCCACCACCCTTTGTGGCAGCATATTCCATTGCCGAACAGCTCTAACTGTCATGAAGTTCTTCCTAATGTTCAAATGGAATCTCTTTTCCTGTAGTTTGAAACCATTGCCCTGAGTCCTAGTCTCTGAAGCCATGGAAAAATAAACCTGTTCCCTCTTCAATATGACATCCTTTCAAATATTTAAACATAGCTATCATATCCCCCCTTAGCCTTCTTTTAGAGAGGCTAAACATTCCCAGTTCCCTAAGCCATTCCTCATAAGACATTTCCTCCAGACCCTCAACCATCCTGGTCGCCCTCCTCTGCACCCGCTTGAGGTTGTCAACATCCTTTTTAAATTAAGGTGCACAGAACTGGACACAGTACTCCAGGTGGGGTCTGACCAGAGCAGAATAGAGTGGTACTATCACTTCCCTTTATCTAGACACTATGGTTCTGTTGATGCAACCAAGAAATGCATTGGCTTTCCTGGCTGCCGCATCAAACTGCTGACTCATGTTCAATTTGTGGTCCACCAAGACTCCCAGATCCCTTATGATGATGATGATGATGATGATGGTATGATGGTGGTGGTGGTGGTGGTGGTGGTGGTGGTGGTGGTGAAATTAGTGTTTTTGGGGACTGGCAGGAACTCTCTGGTTTTATTCATTTGTTCTGATCCAGCATGGAAACTTTAAAAAAAAATTTTTTTAGCAGCAATCAATTTCAGAAATCATAATCTAAATTAGAGATGGGCACGGAATGAACATTTTTTCGTTTCCGTTACCGTTTGTCATTTCCGTTACGTAATGAAATGACAAATGAAAATTGTGATGAAAATGAAACAAAACGAACAGAACCACGAAAATTGTGGTCGTTACGTTTCGTTTCCGTTAATGGTGACGCACAATGAAATGAGCTGTTTTAAATGTTAAAAAACGCCTTGGACATCCGTAAAAACACAGCGATAATTATTTATATTGTTTGATATCACCTACCAGGGTGGTTGGGGTCCTTAAAAAGTTTGTTTTTGTCTTCTCCCATCGCGATGTATTTTCTTTTCCCTTTAAAATGGTTGTCGCCAGCAGCCACAAAATGGAGGCAAGCCACGGGATGTGGGATCATCTTCAACCAATAGCATGCCCAGGTTGCAGACTGGGTGGGCAGGTCTGGCAGCCACAGAGGGCATAAAAAGCTCTGGCAGCCCCCATCCTCCTTGCAGTCTCTGGTGGGAGTTAGGGTGGGATTGCTGTCTCTGCAGCCTCCTGCAGCCTCCCGTGTGTGCTGCGTGCCTACCTTTCGGTGAGTACCCTCCCTTGCCCCACAGTGCAGTCACTCTGTGGCTGCCTTGCACCCTGGGCAACACCCGCCGCTGCCTTTGCAGCCTCCCTGCATACCTAGTCTATACTGTGTCTCTGCCAGCATCCATTTTTTTAGTATTTTCCCTCTGGTCTGGGGCGTTGGGGGATGCCTGCGCACGGAAATGCTTTAAAAATCGCGCAAAAAGCGGGTAGAAACGACAAATGAAAAAACGAAAAACGGTAACAAAATTTTTCAAAAAATTCCTGACAAACAGAAACGAACCGAAACAGACCTCTCAACAACAAATGAAAAACCGAAATGCCATTTTTCTGTTTCGTGCCCATCTCTAATCTAAATGTTTAAAAGAGCAAGTGAATTTGAATATCCCTTTTGATAATGGCTTGCAGGAAATGAGTGAGTCTTTTTGAGAAAATGGCTAGCCTGGGACATTTGTCTTCTTGGCACAAATATTTAATTTAATTTATGTTCACTATATTAAGAATCTTAATAAAATTCGATCGTTTCTGCCTACCAAGAAACAAATAGTGTTTTTATGTTGCTACGTGCTGCATTCTGTGAAGCATCTATATATGAGAGCCAACTGCTCACTGCAATGCCTGAAATATTAACTCTTTCTGGGATATGCACTTTTTCTTTTCTTTTGAAAGATGAAAACATGCTAGGGAAGAAGTAGATTGTAAACCTTACATCAATAGCATCCGTTTTGGCTTCAGGAACATCACCTAACGTCTCCCATTGCTGTGAAGACTACATCGTAAAGCTTTTAATCATTAGCAAAATACTGGATGGAAGTATTTTCATGGATTGTTGCCAGACACACATTCAACTTAATTTTTGAAGCCAAATGGCTGCAGCTGAATGATTTAGAGCACCCTGCTAAACATTTCTTCAATACGATGGCTTCAGTTCTGCTGGTCACCGTTTACTTCAAGTGTGTCATTCTTTCTCCTGATACCAGCGGTCTTGGCTTGCTAGGGCCTATTGATGTGATTACACTAACAGAAGCACTGATGATTCAGGTTAAGAAAAAAATGAAACCAATTTAAAATAAGGTGCCTTCTATGTAAACGTTTTGTTTTGTTTTTCTTCCTGGGACGTGGTGTGTTTTGGATGAAAGGTAAGGCAAAAGGCTCATCTACCTGAGGGTTGTTTGTATCCCAAACCAGTTCAATCTGTTTGGCATAGGTAAACCCCTCTGTCAGAGTAAACTGCATCGTACCTGCAAGGGGAAAGAGCTGGAGTGGAGAGAAGGAGGTCCAGCCATGGCAGAGTCAGGATGAGGAGTGTTGGGCTTAAACAGCTCTACATTCTGGGTCAGCTGACATCCCCCACCTACTCACCAAACCCCTCTTCTCCTTGCTCACTCGCCTGCCTGCTCACCAACCCACCCATTCACTCACCTGTCCAATCACACCCCTTGCCTTCTCTTTCCTTTTCCACTCTTTCTCTCTCTTCCTCTTCCTCTTCCTTGATAGCTATCTTCCTGACACTTCCCGCAATCCCAACAAAGGGGAGTGACCTGACTTGAGATGGTGATGGAGGTGGCAGTGGTGAGGATGCACACACTGACCCCATGTGGCTTTAGCCTGAATAACACTCCTGGTTTATTACAGTACAAGTGGTCACTCGTAAGACAAATTTAATTTGTTCTATGAGTCAATTCTCCTTACAAAAATTTGTCTTACGTGGTACAGTTTCCCATAGGAATGCATTGAAAACCAATTAGTCTGCTGGAGGGAACGGATTAATAGGTTTTCAATGCATTCCTATGGGAAGGCTGTCTAACCCCCACTCAATCAAGGGCAGCAGAATGCTGCTCTCCGCAGCCCCGCCAGACAGCTGACTTTGACAGGTTGGACCTGTCAAAATTGGCTGAGGGGGGGTTGCAGAGAGCAGCCATCTTGCTGCCTTTGATTGAGGGAGATCTTCAGGCAGCCCAGGGCACCTTGCAAGAGAAGCACTTACCTTCACTTATCTCCAGGCTGAAGATCGCTCTCCCCTGGACCTTCACAAAGCACACACAACATCTGGACACAATAATACTGTATATATATTGCTCTGTGGTGGGATCAGGAGAATATATTTTTAGATTCCTTTTCCTCATGTAGAGATAAAGAAACCCCAGCTATCCATTTCTAATTTTTTCAGTCTGCCTTTTACTCAGTCAAAATGAGGCTGGGGAGATTTGATAACCCTTCAGTCCTAAGCCACATCAACCAGAAGGCTTTGTGGCAGGGAAGCATCCCTTTAAGGCAGTGGTGGCCAAACTTCAGCCCTCCAGGTGTTTTGGGTCACAACTCCCAGAATTCCAACCCTGTATTGCCAGTGACAAAGGACTGTGGGAATTGTGGTCCAAAAACATCTGGAGGGCTAAGGTTTGCCCACCACTACTTTACGAGGACCACCTTTGAGGGGAGAATAACACATCACCTTGAAAGCTTGTCAAATGGCCTGAGTCTCTCTCTCCACCTGGATGAGAGGAATGGAGTTTTTCCAAAGCACAGATAACACCTCACCACCTCACAAAACCATGCAAGAAAAAAGAGGGAAAGGAGAAGACAGGCCAAGGCTTATTACTCAGCTATGCTGGAAAAGGGGAGGGCAAAATGAGAGGGGGGGAAAGTCGGGAGAAAAAAAGGAAGGTGGAGAATATTACATGGAGGCCTACATAAGGTCAACGTGAACTATAAAGTGGAGGACTCGCAACTAGCTTTCCTCAGACTGATGAAGCTGTTTGGATGAGCAGCGAAAAGTTTCAGTCTCTTAAGAAAAGAAGTCCAGTTGCCAGGACTCAACTTCCAGGCTGACAGGAATTTTGCAATGGGATATTCCTTGCCACGTTCACAAACCCTCCATTGCTCACTGCAGATTGTCAAAGATCTGTATCACCCAAGACCAGTATCAATGGGCCAGCTGGCTGCCTGTGCCTTAGCATGCATGGTGAGATGAGGCTTCTGTAACAAAGGGCCTTTTTACATGACCCCTAAGATCCGCTGGCCACTTAAATTCGGACCAGAGATCTTAGGGGTTCGTTGCTCTTCCTATGTCCCCACCCCCCTCTGCACTTCCTGGCTGCTGGCCGCGTGAGGGGAGGGAGAAAAAGAGAAAGAAAAGCATGCTGCTCACCTCGTTCTGCCTCTCATCTCTGTAAAAGTAGCTCTTAAAGGGGCGGGAGCCAAAAAACAACAAACAGAAGCAAGGAGAGCCCCGCACTCACTACCCTTACACCGGATCAATTAATTTTCAGGATGGAAGAGCAGGTACCTGAAAGCTGTGCTGGGACGTGCTAAAGTGGGCGGGGTCGCACTTAATTTCCTGTTAACTCCGGAGCTGGTGGGTAAACATTTTTAAGCTCTGGAGCTGGGAGCCATTTGCCCCAGAGTTTAGGGGCCGTGTATAAATGCCCAAAGCTGTTTAAAGGACCAAAGACTTCACCGCCATGATAAATACTGTACTGGGAAGGAGCCCTCTTACAAGAATCCCTCACAGTTCAATTAACAAAGAGTTAACTTAAACGGCAGCCCACCCTCAGTATACAAAACTCCTCCAATGATAATTTCAGTGTGTGTAATGCACACAGGGTAATTCAAAACACATTTTAAGGATGTTGCAGACAATAAATTCCTTCAGCTAGATCAATGGTTCTGCTGTACCACTGCTTATTTTCAATTTAAAATGAGTTTAGGTTGAAGAAGGATTTTATAGTCTGAAACATCCCCTTTTTAAAAAATTTCTATGTGCATATTTTAATAACAAGTTGTTGTTGGCTGCCTTACTGTACAGCTTATTTTGTATGCCCAAGTGAAGGAAAGCTTATTATTCTGCTGCCTCTTCTTTCCATCTTATTTCGTTGCAAATGCAGCCTGTGGATGTAATGTACTACAAGTCAATAATCTTACCCCACTACTTTGGAGGGGGCAATGACTGTCCTTTTGTAAAACAACAACAGATGATGCTACCTTACAAATCTATATTTTCTCATTACCTTTCTTATTTAAAATTTCTTTTAAGCAATGGGTGGGTGGGGAATTGACAGAATGAGCAGTGTCATGGCTTGCCTTGCAAACAGTAATGAATTATTTGAGGAATGCAGGGCAGAAGGGTGTTGGTGGCTAGTCTCAGTAGCTCTCTGGAGCTACTGTTGAAGTTCCGCTCCATCTAGTTACAGTACTTGGTCTTTGAACCAAAACCGTTACGGCACTTTAGTTTTGAAACACCTTTTCCTTAAAGACAAATTGCCTTAAAATCACTGTCTGCTTTTCAAATCACTTTTTTTGAAGAGCCCCCTTGGCCACGCCCAGTTTTGACCGCTGTGTCAGTTTTTCTTACGACAACCACGGGGTGGTGGTGTTTTTTAAAAATTGGTTCCTGCACCCCCTTTTAAAGCGATTTGGTTGTAGTTGTGGACATACTAAACCACTTTTTTTCAGTTTCCCCCCTGTTTCTACCGTTTCCCTCTTGTAGTTTAAAGCAGTTCAGACAAGTGCGAATGGGGAAGTCAATTGCTAAGCAACCACTGAAGTGTGGACTGCCGAACCACTGTAGCCACCACGTGACCACGGGAGATAAGGCAATGCAAAATAAAAAGTGGCCCAAATGTATGTGATTAAGTCAGAATTGGAAATGGGTTGCTGAACATTTATGAGGTGAGCTGAAATGCTTACATTAAACTCAGAACTGGCCCACTTTTAGCAGGCTCCTCTGAAGGTGCTTCCATCACTCATTGATTTAGGTTCATTTACTGGGGATCCAGATTGATCCCTTCCATTTCCCTTCCACTTCAGGGTTATTTTCCTTTGCTTGGGAATTTCTCCCCAGCCCAGCGGGCTCTGGGGTGTGTCAGCCGCTGGACAGCAGAAGAGCCACCAGGTTGTAAAGCTGTGGCAAGGCTGTGAAAGGCAAAATCAAGGGAAGCTAAGAGGCAAGAGGTGGAGACAAGGTTGAGAACGGGGGAAGGAAGGGTAGAAGTAGTAGCTGGAGGGTAGCAACTGGAATTTGAAGAATTCAGATAACATTGAAGGGGGAAATGGCATGCATGGAAATTCCAGATCTAGGAAGAAGAAGGAACACAGATCTAACGCACATCAAACTGAGGTTCACATGCTATGTGAATGAGTCCATAGGAGGCTCCTTGACCCAGCTAACAACACCTAAATGTAGATATTGTACTTGGCAACCCTAAAGTTGTTTCCCTATGCATACGACTCATTACTATCCGAGTTTCAGCTCCTGTGGGAAAGGAGCTGAAACCCTTCCCCACAGGAGCTCCTATGTGCCCACAAGCTTAGATGCATAGACTATTTCCTGAACTTTAGTGATGGTGCTTGGGTGTATGTCAGGGGAAAGGTGAGCACTTGTGCCCCATAGACTCCACCTATGTGTGATATGTGTAGTGGCTTTTTACATGACTGACACGCAAGGAGCCAATGTGAGTTTTGCTTTCATACTTTCCCTTGTGCCTCCTTGGACAATGCATGCCAAACTGCTTGACCCAGGTTAGTGGTTCACATAATATTCCGTAAAGAACCTTAGAATGCATGGCTTAAAAAAAAGTAAATCTTGTTTTTCTTTTTAATAAAGTAGAAGAACACTGAGTGTTGTCCCTGTCTTATTTACCCATCACCAGTCTTATCTTCCTAGCCCTCATCAAGAACCTTATATACATATACCCCAATCAAAGTTGACTTGACAACATATACATCAGGCATGTCCAAACTTTGGCCCTCCAGATGTTTTGGACCACAGCTCCCACAGTCCTTTGCCATTGAAATACAGGCTTGGAATTCTGGGAGTTGTGGTCCAAAACATCAGGAGGGCCAAAGTTTGGACATGCCTGGTATACATAATTCAACTGCATGTGCTGCTATACAAAATATAGACGAAACATGTGCATAAGTTACAAAAGATGGGAAGGGGGTACTAAAAGAGGGAGGGAATAAGTAATGTAACACCTTTATGAAATCTTTCATGCATGGGTAGTTTTTATGAAGATGCATTTGATAAATGATAAATCTAATGGAATTTACAAAGTATGTGAGGCATTTAAGAAGTGGTTTTACTAGTATCCCCACCCACTGAGTCCCTGGGGCGGAATAGAGATTTGAACCTAGGTCTCAAAAGTCCTTCATGCTACCCACCACAGCACACTAGTTCTCTACATGTTTCACAATCCCTCACAGATATAGGTAAACAATCAAACAGTTCTGGGAATGCATGCAATACATTCAGATATTGCTTGCATCTTGCCTGCTAAATTCTATCCCTACGATCAGATCCGTGAGACCCTGTTCAGTTAATCCACCACCAATAATGTTAGGTTTTATGATCTGTTGAGGTGCCTCTAGGCTTTTCTTTTATGTATTGCTGTATTATTTGTTTTTATTGCATACTGTATTTTCTTTGTAATACTTGTACCCCATTGTTGTAAGCCGCTTAGAGTTCTGAGCTGAAGATAAGCGGGATATAAATATAATAAATAAATAAATAAATAATATACATTGGACACTGCAGATTTTCAGAACACACGTTTGTGGCTCCTTCAAGGATTTTATCCCTCTGAATTCAGTTGAGTGGAGAGGAAAGGCTAGGCTGGGATAACAAGCAATATCCAGAAGTAAACACTGTTAATCGTATTTAAGCTTCATTTCATTTGGGGTTGAGGATGAAGGGCTTAAGTCTAAGTGGCAGAGGTTGCTTTTGAGGAAGAAACTGATGGAAGAGAAGAATGGCATGGGGGAAGTGACATTACTAGGGATTGATGGGTATTTAGGAACTTTTTGTGCAGCCACCGGAATAGGTATGCAAGGAAACTCTATAGGAGGCATGTCCAAAGTCAGGCCCGGGGGCCAAATGCAGCCAGTTTACAAATTTTGAGTGGCCCGTGGCCTCTTCTCCTCACCAGCTCAGCCTGTCATGCATCCCCACCAGCTGGCCCTTCCCCATACCATATGGAGGCATCAGCTTGCAGTTTTATTTTTTTGCCTGCCCTCCCTGCCTCTGTCCACCACCACCACCTAGGCACCTTGGCACCTTCCCAGTCTACCCACCCCTGGCTCCGTTGCTGCAGCATCCTCCCTTCCTCCTTGGATGTTATAGAGACTTGTCCAAAGTCCGCCCCGGGGGGGGGGAATGTGGGCTGAATTGTCGCCCCCCCCACAGTTTTACCTTGCCAAATCTGGCCCTTCTAGCAAAAAATTTGGGCACCCCTCTCTATATGAAAAACAAAGATTTCATCTGTACTGTAAAAAGGGTGCGTTGGAGTAAAATTCTGTTTTCAATGTTTTCAAATCTTTGTGTGTGTGTGTGTGTGTGTGTGTAACTAATACAGACTAGCATACATACAAGAGAGTCATTATAGCAACTGAAGGGAGGCAGCATGGCAATGAGGTTATTATTGGAAAAAGTGGCTTTCAGGAAGTTGCATCACACCGATTGAACCTCAGAGGAGGTGGCAATGAGATAGCTTGTAGATAATATCAGTGCCTAGAAGAGCCTGTTGCCAAGCGCAGTTGTGGAATGGCAATTGCACAAAAACCCACCTCAACTTTATTACTAGGCTGTCGGACACACTTCCATCGACCAGAAAGAGGAAAAGATGTCGGGCCTGGACATTCATCCAGCAGCACTGTGGATAGCAAGTCAAAAGGGAGAATAGCTTTTGTGATTGGCCTTCCAGGAACACTTTCTGCCCAATGGGATTTTGGTGCCTTTTGGCACGGTCTGAATGGGGGGAGGGAGTACTTGACCACAAGTGTTTCTACTTAGAATGATCTATCCTTCCTCTTGAAGAGTTGTTGCACATCCTTCTGGCCCCAAAAGGGCATGCATTCTTTTTGGCATGCTTATTCTTTATCCTGATAAATAGCAGCCTTGAGCGAGCACGGGGGAAGAACAAGGGCGGGGAAGCAGAGATGGTGGAAGGGAGAAAACTGAATGGCATTGACAGAGGGAGAGAGGAATGTCATAAATTTTTTAACTCCCCCTGATCCTTCTGCAGATGATCAGGGGAAGCACTTAACTGACAGCTGATCAGGCTACAAGGGGTCACTTGCTATTTGGAGTTGAGGGCCATGCCAAATGGCACATCTTTCCACCGCCTGACCATGGCAGACCTTTTTTTAGCCCAATGTATCTAGCACCCAAAATGTCCAGTCTGTACAAGCTCATTGCTGTGACTACGACCAATATCCTTCATATGAATGCTGTAGAAGCATAGTAGGTGGTGTTGATTGTATACAACACCTACCTTTTATTGCAACAGACCTCCAGCTCTACTCATTGGGAAAAGTGTGTTGCTTGTTAGGGAGTTGTTTTACAGTATATATTGCTGTTTTGTCTTGCTGTTTGTTTGGGGTCTGAATATTACTCACCTCCTGCTGCGCTATTCCAATCACAAAATGCCACATTTTATTCATTGCAGTGCCTCCCTGAAGATGGAGACATTTAATCTTATTTTGACTTAGTAAGGGACATCTGAATGTTATGTTCTTAGGAACAGTGTTTCACAGTTTTTATTCTGAGGTCTGGAAAATTGCTATATCTCCTGGGAAGGGAAGCCCCCCGATTGCTTAACCGAGAAGCCAAATTATTGCCTCACATTTTAAAATGCTTTTTTCACCTACTTGACATTTTTCTGTCGGAGGTCATTGGGGAGAAAGTCACCTACATTGAAACAAGATGTATGCTCTTCCATGAGTAGGACAGAAAGAGATTGAAATACCTCCTCCCCCCTTTCCTCAACTGACCTTTACTTGCTCTAACCAAACTGACCTTCTTGAGTCTGGACTGATATTCTCAAGGTTGATAACATTCCTTCCTTTGCTCTTACATATCCTTTTTCATCCTCTTTGGCCGAAGACAGAGGAGACATCTAGACTTTTTTCTCAACAAGTGAAGGGGCAACCTTGGCCCCCTGCCTCTTTACCTTAGGCTGCTTTTACACGATCCCTAAAATCCGCTGCGGAGCATAAAATTGTTTTCCCACCAGCAGCGGACTTTAAAAAAATGTACGACCACACCCACTTAAGCGTGCCCCAGCGCATTTTACAAGTACCTGGTTGGAGAAGGTAAAATCCTTGTTGCTGTTCCTTGTTGCTTTTAAAGCATTGCATGTCTGACCCTCTTCCGCTTTTTGTTTGTTTTTGTTGGGTCCCCCCCCTTTTAACAGACAGGAATGCTAATGGGATGGATCAATTAGCTGCTGCCGATGCCAAGCGGAGGTGAGCCTGCATTTTTTTCTCTCTCCCCTCACTGCAGACAAAAGCAATAGAATCAGAGTGCACAAGGTGGGAACACAGGAAGCAGAACAAAAACCACATTGGGAGGATCTGCATTTAACTTGCCAGGGGGTTTTAGGGGTGGTGTAAAAGCAGCCTAATTTATCGAGCATAAGGATTCCTGTTATCTTTCCAAGAAGATTTGTTATCTACAAAGAAGGCACACTAAAATCTGGGAATCACTTTTACCTTTCTTAAAGGTTTAAGAATTTTGCCCATCCTCTGAAGCCTTCTAGCAACTTTCCTCTACTTAGTTCATTTTCCTTTCTTATCTTTCTTATTTTCTTTTAGCTGTACCAACTGCAGTATTTAGCTGTATTTATTTATTTTGACCAGTAGACATCCTGTGGAATATTGTAGAAATTCCAGTTCACCCTCAGGTACCATCTTGAGGCTTAGGAGATATTAGAACAGTAGATCAGAGGTGGACATATTTCAAGATTAATGAATCTGATTTTAAACAAGCAAGTGAGCACAACAAAAATTCCAAGAACCACCAAATGCAACTAGAGGAAAAAAACTATGACTCAACATATTTTTAGTATTAGGAATGCCCCAAAAATTAGATATTTGAGAATGTCATTCTGACCTGGCATGATCTACGTCTCCTAGATCAATACCCATCTGCTGCATTTCTTGAATGCTGTAATGTAACTGTTGGCAAATAAAAAGCATCACAAAGCATTTAGCATGCATATATTGATGGAAAAGGCATTTTGAAGTGGATATGCATTAAATTGTGTATGTATTATAAGATTATAAGAAATATTCAGAGGGTATTACGGAAACATGGACTGACTTCGTGATGAACATATCCCCAAGTGATGGAAGTTGGAAAATTTATTTTATTTTATTTATTTTTGAGTATTTTACCCCACCTTTCTCCTTGGAAAAGAACCCAAGGTGGCTTACAGTACTGAGGGACAATACAATACAATACAATACAATACAATACAATACAATACAATACAATACAATACAATACAATACAAGTCTTCTTTATTCCTCCTTACTTATAATTAAGGGAAGGATGCATTTTGCAGAATATTAAGAATAATGATGTGCCATCTAGTCAATTCTGACTTATGGCAACCCCTTTCAGGGTTTTCTAGGCACTCAGAAGTGGTTTACATAAGAACAGCCTTGCTGGAACAGGCCACAGCCTATCCAGTCCAGCATTCTGTCTCACACAGTGGCTCACCATTTGCTTCAGGGTATTCCCAAGCAGATATCTTCACCTGCTTACAATTCCCTGCAAATGGCATTGAAAGATAGCCTGCCTATCTCTCCAAACCGGAGGTTGTCCTTAAGCATCTATAACGATAGCCATTGATACCCTTGTTCTCCATGAACTTGTCTAATCCTTTCTTAAAGCTGTCATGGATGACAGCTGTCATCAATTCTTCTGGTAGGGAGTTCCAGAGACCTTTTCTGGGTGAAAAAAGTACTTTCTCTTACTTGTTTGAGATCTAGCACCCAAAAGTTTCATGGAGTGCCCCCTAGTTCTAGTGTTGTGTGAGAGGGAAAACAGCTTTTCCTTATCTACTTTATTCACATTGTGTATGATTTTATAAACTTCAATCAGGTCACCTCTTACCGTTCTCTTTTTATCAGCAAACATTTTTCTTGTATATTAATCACTGCTTCAGCTCTTTTTAAAAAAAATTATTAGTGCAACTATCAGTTCTATTACTAGAACATTATAGAAGGGTATAATAAAATTCTAAGCCACCCAGCAAGAAAGTTATGCTTGGAAACAAACCAGGGGTGTTTTGTTCTGGCCTGCAAGTTTGTGGGGATTTTGTGAGTTTGCGATTGTGTGTGCGTATCTGTTGTAGTGGTGGTGACATCCTGCATGCTGAGCTTCCATAAAGTAACGCAAGACTCTTCAAAACTCCTCCCCACAAGTAAAAAAAAAATCTAATTATATCTGCAGTCTGTATCCTATCTGTAGTTATAGGCTCAGATATGGGCACAAACCAGAGAAATGGTGGTTTATCCTGGCTTATGGTTCATCAAAGTTCCCAAACCACAAACCACCTACCATTTCCCTGATGAACCATGAATTGGTTCATCAGTTTGTTGGTCCCTCTCTTTTTCAGAGGCAGCGGGCTGGGAACTGAAGAGGGTGGCAGCAGCAAAACATGGTAGGGAGGTGACAGGGGCAATGAGAAGAGGGGCTATGAACCAGGAAGTTCAATAAATTGCTTAAAAGGTTCTGGTTTGAGTCAGTTTGACCTGAATCAATAAACTAGCCATGTTCAGTGAACTTCCTGGTTCGTTGTTACGTTTCTGCCCATCTCTATATAAACATTTCACCCTTTGAGATAAGTGATGGGCATCCTTTCCCCATCCATCCATTCCCCCCCCCCCCAAATCACCTACCCTCATTTAAAATCCTCTTTGCAAATCATTAATGCAGCCTCTTAGAGGAAATTTCATTTCTTTGGAAGTTTCTTTTTGTTCCGAATTTGATCGATAGGAATTAAGTCCTCAAGGGGAAATAACCATCAGAAAGGACTGTAGAAAGGCACGACTATATTGAGAGGCTGACAAAAACCGTAGCTGTCTCAGAATCTTGAGAGAATTAATGCAAGGGGAGTGGGTTAGGGTTAGGGACACAATAACAGTCCCCTTTTTAATTTTTTTGAGCTGCCGGACTGCTTTTACGTGTTTGCTTTGCACCCCTGTTTCATGTTGATGAGCAGGCGCTATGAACTGGGAAAGGTAATGAAAACAAACAACAAAATCACCAGCCGGGTCTAAATACACTGTGGAAGAGATAAAAATAACATCAGAGCTAAATGGGTGACCTTCACATGATTTTGAACACTTGGATGAAAGCGCTTCCGAGGTGTGTTCACCCCCCTCTTTCCTTTCCTCTCCCTCCATTTTTTTCTCTCTCTGGTAATTAGAGAAGTTTGCCTATCTGGGTCTGATCTGTTTTAAGTGGTAAAACAGCAATAACAGGAAGACATTGTGTATTGCATGATGATGATGATGATGATGATGATGATGATGATGATGATGATGATGATGATGATGATCACCAGCACCAGCACCAGCACCACCACCACCATCATCATCATCATCATCATCATCATCATCATCATCATCATCATCATCATCATCATCCATCAAGTCAATTCTGACTCATGGTGGTCCCCTTTTAAAAGGGTTTTCCAGGTACAGAACACTCAGAAATTGTTTACCATCCCCTCCATCTCAGGGTGCCTTGGGGACTGTGCAACTTGCCCAAGGCCACACAAGCTGGCTCTGTTCACAGGAGGCACAATGGGGAATCAAGTGCACAAATTCTAAGGCAATGTATATCGAGCCTGAAAGAGATTCCCTGAGCATTTCCTGGTGGGACACCTAATCTGCTGAATCTTGGGGTGAGGTTGCACAGATGTTTGTTTTGTTGTTTGGTACCAATCTAGGCTGGTTTGATTCTTTTTCCACCAATCAGATGATGTATTTGCTGGAGTGGATCATTCCAACCCCACACTTATTGCAGGGAGTAGTAGATTTGATCATATCTCCTAGTTCTGGCTCACTTGCATTGGCTCTCTGTTTGCTTCTGTGCTCAACTCAAGGTGCATGTTAGACATGCAGGGGCTCCCTAGCAGGCATCCTCAGAAAGTTTAGATCAGTGGTTCTCAACCTGTGGGTCCCCAGATGTTCCTGGACTGCAACTCCCAGAATTCCTGGCCAGCTCAGCTAGTGATGAAGGCTTCTGGGAATTGCAGTCCAGGAACATCTGGAGACTCACAGGTTGAGAACCACTGGTTTAGATAGTTCAAGGCCAATAATTTGAAAAAATGCCACCATGGACACAGTGTCCAAAAGGTCCACCTCTTGGACTTGGTCTTGGTAAGCATCATCTCAGAGGAAGACTATTTCCTCAAGAGCCAGGCGATATGAAAGTTAGTACAAAGCCTGCAATTGTTTGAGGTGCTTTGCTTGTCAAGATTTGGCAGCAAAAATGAGTCATTGTTATGAATGTGCCTTTGCTTTGATATGACTGAAGTAATGTAACAATATATTTTTCTGAATAAATATGATTTAGCATAGATTTCCAAAACCACAGTATCTTCCCCCAATCTACCCTGAACTGTCAGTCTCTTTGGTATTGAGGCTTTGTCATCAGCACTCATAAACTTCAAGAAAATGACATCTCATTGTGCAGGGGTTACGGGTACCAAGTATTTATTTATGTATTTTATTAACATTTCATGAGAGGAGCCACAAGGTTGCAAATAAACTTGACTTCATAACATGCATTGCACCTACTGACAATAAATAACAGGATGGCACAGATGACTCATCTTATACATGCTGTAAAAGATGTGTGCCTTGCCATGGGAGTTTTAGTTTTTGCTGAATAAGAGAAACTTGTATAAAGGCTGGTTAAAAGTGAGAAGGCAAAGATGGGTTGCATAAGCCAGGAGCCCCCCATCAGCTGCACCAACTCCCTGCCCCCCAACAAATACAGCTGTGGGATCCTTGAGCAGAAGAGGCCAACTTTTGGGTTCTTCATAAGAGTAGGCATTAGAGAGTTTTACCAAGAGGATGAGAGACGGAAATGTCCAAACATTATACTGACTAGCTATGGAGACCATAGATCTTCAAATAAAATGGAGTTCTGCATTGGAGCTTGTAGAGTTGATAAATCGATGTGTCTCCCACGGCCACCAGGCTTAAAAAAAAAAAAACAGTTATGCCCCCTTTAGTGAGTTTTCCAAGACCTACTGGAGAAGTTGGGATTTTTTTTGCTCCGGTAAAAAATGTGAGCCAGAAGTCCGTGGGAGCTCACATATGATCCGGTTTTTTATTTTTCCCCTAGCCCTGACCAGTTCCTTCTGGTTCTCATTGGCACTTTTAAATTTTTTTAAAATTTCCCCTCCCCCCAGCACTGATCAGCTGGCCTTCTGGCTGTCAGCGTGGTTTTTTTATTTTATTTTATTTTATTTCTACTGCCAACCAGCTCGTTCTGGGGCTCATTGGCGCTTTTTTTTTTCAAAATGCCCCCTCCCCAGTGCTGACCAGCTGGCATCATTTTTTTTTTTTTTGTTTTTTTAAAAATTCTAGCACCACCTGCTGGCCCTGGGGCTGGTCTGCACTTTTTTTTAAAATAAAATCCTTGTAGGTGGGAACAGAGATCCCACATCTTCAGTCTCCTGACCAAGAAAGAAGAAAAGCTGGACTTTCACAATATCTGGATCTTCCCCCAGGTGAGATAGCGGCCTAAGGGTGCTTCAGTAGCAAACTCCACACATTCTCTATGGGAGTTGGTACAGTTGCAGACCCAATGGACTTTTCCATACACTTTTCTCAGCTACCTGGGCACAATACTCTGCAGTGACCTCTAGTGGACATTCGCTACATGGCTATCTAAATGGCTCCTTTCTCTCTCCCCACTCCACATGTTCAAGGTCACACCCGTTTGTCTTGAAGTAACCTCTACTAGCTGGTTCGTTGTTGTTCAAACTTCCGTGTAATATTTGCATTTCATCGTTACAGGGTTATACTTCTTATATCCTTCACCATATAATATTTTATTTTCGCAAAATTCCAGCAATGAAAATGATGGTTTTCTTAGTTGCTCAGTACTGCATTCTTGACAGCCTTCCATGATATTTTTCTCTGCGTCTGGAGGACTCAAGAAGCATGACAATGCCCCACACGTCATCTGGTACCCTGAGACCTGGCAACCCTATTCTTGCTTTGCCTCGCATACCCTATACCTACACAGCACCAAGAGCTTTGAAAAGCTGAATGTTTGCTCATTTGCATGTTTGTTTGTTTCTTTAATGCAAATTGCATTTTCTTTCAAAATTGCCAGGGCCATGTGTGATCGTTAACAAAAACACAATAAGAGTTGTGAAAGGCAATGGTAAATATTGTGAAATTCAAGGGGAGCGGGCAGGGGCCACAAAATGTCAGAGGTTAAAAGATCATGAAAATTAATAGGCCTCTGACTGATACTTAGATGATATTAGCATCATCTGAATATGTTCTAATCCGTGCTTTAGGGTTTGGGGCACAGAGGAAAATAACAGCCCTGATGATGGTAACGATGATGATGATAACCTACATTTTTGGGGGGTTAATTTGATCTTCAAAAAAAGCACATGAAAAATTTCATTTAAAGTAGACAGAAACATAAAACTGAAGAATAATAAATGCAGGACATTACCTTTGTACAAGTATGATTTACAGTATAAAACTTTGGAATCCGCCTGGATTCAGAACTGCTCCTGGACTCTCGGGTAGCGGCTCTGGCCAGCATGGCCTTCGTCTATCTTCAGCTGGTGGGCCAGCTGCAGCCATACCTGGATCATGCATGGTGATCCATGCCACGGTGACATCAAGGTTAGACTATTGCAATGCACTCTATGTGGGGCCGCCCCTGAAGACGGTTCGGAATCTACAGCTGGTGCGGAATGCAGCTTCCAGGTTGGTTACTGGAGCTAGGCAGTTCAACTCTGTTGGGCCGCCTCTCCGGTGACTGCATTGGCTGCCCATTCATTTCCGGGCCCAATTTAAGGTGATTTAAAGCCTTTATACAGCTCGGGACCAGGATATCTGAGAAACCACTTACTTCCATATAATCCAGTCCGTCCCCTTAGGTAATCAGAGAAGTTCCTTCTACAAGTGCCACCACCCAGGGAGGTGCGAGGGACAGTGACAAGAAACAGGCCCTTCTCAGTAGTGGCACCAATATTATGGAGCTCCTCTCCCCTTTGAGCTAAGAACTGAAAACATTTAAGCAAGGCCTTAAGACTTTATTTATTCAGGAAAGCCTTCTGAGCCCCCAGCCTTTTACAAAATTTTCATTTATAACATCTCAATATTCAATTTTATTGGCTTTAAAACTCCTGCTGTTATAGTGTTTTTATTATTATTATTGTTTTTAATGTTTGTGCTATTTTTAATATTTCATGTTGTGAGCTGTTTTAATCTATCTGTCTTGCTGCTAATTTTTCTGATTGTATTGAATTATTACTGTAAGCCACCTTGGGTCCCTTTGGGGAGAAAGGCATCATAGAAATAATGTTGTTGTTGTTGTTGTTGTTGTTGTTGTTGTTGTTATAGAGACTATACAAAATTTGGGCAATCATATTCCATATTTCATTGAGGATTTTCCTAAATATCCAGCCTTGATTGGGGATGGGGAACTGCTTGTTCCTCATTGATGCATTTCCTTGTGTTAACCTGCTGGAGTCCATATGCCCAATATCGGAGAAGCCACTGTGAAGGGTGTTAATACCAAACTTAAGCTTGCTAGCCCGACTTCTACCAATCTTTCTGTCTGTGACTCTTTTTTCTTTGTGTTTCTGCAGCTCCTCTTTATTCTGTCCCTTAGACACCTTCCTTCCTTCCTTCCTCTCCACTTTTTCCCCATCCAGCAGACTATGGGATTTGGGATTAGTTTCATCCAAAGCTATATATGGGCTGGGTAGGCAAGTTGCTCTTCCCATTCTCCATATTGGCCAATGGTAGGGCTCTAAAAGGGAGGCAACTCTTAAAGCAAAGATACAGCTTCCCTCTGTGTAGAGAACAGGAGGAGACGGTGCCCACAACAGGGTGGAAACATATCTCTTATGTGACATGTTTGATAAGTGGTTTTATCATTGTTACTCCGTCATCAGTTTTCATGGTCAAGCATTGATTTGGACCCCGGTTTGCCTGAGTCCTTGTCTACCACTCCATCCACCACACTAGTTCTTGAGGGTTTTTTTCCCTGCACCTCTGCAAATTTATTCTTAGGCTGAATATGTGCAAAGAAACCCCGTCCACCAAATAACAGCCTGCTAGTTCCTGACTACTCATAGCTGTCAACTCTCCCCTTTTGCATGGGAAAACCCCATATTTTATTCTCTTTCACATCCCCCCCTCCAGGTTGTTGATATTTCCAGAAATATCCCAAATTCCCCCCACCCCCTCCACTCTGAGAGTGAGCGAGCAGCGCGCTGGCTGCGTGCTGCTATCCCTTCACCTAAGCAGGGCAGTTCAAAGTGGGAGGGTGCGTGGTCCCCCCGCTCCCCCCACCTGCTGCCCAGATGATGGGCACAGCGCCTTACCTGTCTGTGGCCCAGCTGAAGGGATGGAGCAAGGCTGGAGAAGAGGGGACGAGCTCGTGTGGCAGCCAGAGCGGCGTGTGTGTGTGCTTGCGCTGGTGCACACACACATGGATTCTGCCTCCTTCTGCTCATCCCGAGCTAGTGGTGAGCAAAGTTGACAGGTATGTGGCTATTGAGAATACAATCAGCAACTATGGCTACAGAGAAGTGGTTTTTTTTTCTGGGCCATTTTACAAAACTGCAATGGAGGCAGATCATTACCCCTTACAAGAGCAATTGGAATATTTTGTTTTGTAATTAACGCTGCCAGTTAACCAAAAGAACTAACAAAACCTATGTCTGACGTAGCCCCTCTGTCCAAAGCAGTGCGAGGCGAATGGCCAGAAGCTTGCATCCCTTCACAGAGCAATACCAAAAAGTGCTACAATGAAATTATTTGAATAAAGCTCCCCCCCAACCCTGCTTCCCTCCCTCCTTATTTCCACTCCCATAGGTTCTTTTAAAGCCGATGCATTTGCAGCCAGTGCTGGAATGTTTCTGCTTTCTGCACTGCTAACTGCAGATTGCATTCTGTCAACATATTCTCCAGCCAACGGCACCACAGAATGCTAATCGTGGAACATCCCCCCCTTCTCTTGTAGTATCTTTCCTACCCCGTCTGTTAGAAGCTTTGCCATTGTTGCATTTGCCAGCCTTAAAATGTTTCAACGTCATGAGACAAGTGTTTCAAAACTGAAGAATGACAGGAGCAAACAAAACAAAATTAAGTTGGAAGGAATGGTTCTTATTGGATGTTTTTTGCTTCTGAGAACTTGGGAAGAAGAAAAAGGCCTGGGTGGATTTGATTACTTTATTTTCTTAGTCTTCTTGTTTCATTAGGATTTCAGAGAATGGAGTGGTTAAATATTGACAAGCTGCATATGAAAGCTGAGGTGAAAGGGAAACAGAACAGGTATGTAGGGAGCTGGTTTATGCGGGCTGAAATCACATTGCTTAGTATGTTGTCCCTAGAGTAGGCCTGTTGAAATAACGGAGACTATGCAGCAGGTGACTCAACATCCCCATTCAATGGGCTTTCTTTAATTATGATTGACTACACGAAGCAACAGGATTTGATCCATTAAGTTAAACTGCTGGTTTAGTAGCTCAGGGCCGTCTTTAACAGTGGTGGGCATGTGTGCATCTCTCTGGAGGCAACTCCGACAACCCATCTCCATTAGCTATGCTATGCTATGCTATGCTATGCTATGCTAAGAAGGGTTGATGGCAGTTGTATGCACCAAATATTTACATGGCCATATTTACTTATTTCTTGTCAACAGTAGGTAACAGAGGCCTCTGGAACAGATTGACCAAATGTACAGGGAGATGGTGGGAACTGGATGGGGGGGGGACCTTTCTGAAAGCAATCCTATTTGTCTGCAACTAGAGAACTAGATGGGAATTGTAGTTGTCTATCATTATGAAGTAGAACAAGTAATCAAGAGTAAGGATAAAGGGCATTCTGTATGAATACTGGAATAAGGATATACAGTACATCCTTACTTAATGGGTGTTGGGAGAGGTTGCATAGGTGGGAGTTTTACACACCTTAGGCTAGGGGTCCTCAAACTTTTTAAACAGGGGGCTGGTTCACTGTCCCTCAGACACTGTTGGGGGACGGACTATAGTTTGAAAACAACTGAACCAATTCATCTGACAGTGACCAGCTTGTCGGGGGGGTGTGCTTGTCTGGCAGCAACTGCCTGGGGGGGGCAGATCCACCGACCAATCAGTTTCAATTTGGGGCTAATTCTCTTTGCTCCTGATTTCGACAAACACAGAGAGAGATCATCCTTGTGACAAGCTCCATGGGTCATGCTCACCCTTCCCAGGAGGTGGAATAACAGGCTAGAGAAAAGCAGGGATAGACAGATGGCTGCAGGAGCAGAAGCTGGCAGGAGGAGGAGGAGGAGGAGGAGGAGGAGGAGGAGGAGGAGGAGGAGGAGGAGGAGGAGGAGGAGGAGGAGGAGGAAGGGAATGCAAGTGTAGGGCAGGGGACACTTGGCACTTGCTGAGGCATGCAGGGAAGCTCCCTATTGCTTTCCCACCTCCGGTGTGCTGACAGTGGCAGCCCTATTGGGGAAGGGGGCATAGCACTGCATCCTTCACTGCCACCATGGCTCCATCAGTCCCGCCCACCCGCATCCTGCAGTCGGTTTAGGAGGAAAATGGGGATGGGGTTCTGCAATGGCTGGTGGATTCAGGACCCTGGCAGGCTGGATTCCAGACCCTGACGGGCCAAATCTGTCTCTCAAGCCATAGTTTGAGGACCCCCTGCTTTAGGCCATTGTCCACCTAATAAGCCTATTCAGGCCATTGTCCAACTGATGAGCCTATTCAGACCAGGGTGATGTGAAATGAGCTATAAATTAGAGGCCTTGCCACTACCTTTCCTTAGACTGATGAAGCTGCTTTGATGAGCAGCAAAACATTTTGATCTGTCAAGAAAAAAGTCCAGTTACCATGACTCAACTTCCAGATAAACTCACTTGGATGACTGAGAATCTTCACAGGTACATCCTTACTTGTCTTAATTTTGCATGCAAGGCCAAGAAACTACATCATTATTCCCCTCCTCCTGTGAGAGGATGAGGCAATATTTTGCGACCCTCCTGGTTAGAGATGCAAATGGGAACATGCTTGAACAAATCAATTGGTTTTAAACAAATATACTGTACCTTTAAGCAGTTGTATGTTGCCTTGAGTCCCTTCACTGGAAATAAGGCAGAATATAAAAATAGTAAGTAATAAATTGCCTATTGTAACCGAAGTCATGGTCACTCACAATATTTTCCCACATTCCTGCACATATCAAATAGAAAAGGTGGAAGATACTAGTGATCTTCCAAAGTGTTCATATCTCCCCACGAAACAGAATTTCTTTCCAAAAGTTACTAATGCCACAATTAATTTGTTGGTCTTTACTGGACTTCAAGTGTACTTTAAAAATAAAAAGAAAGAAAAGAAAAGATCAATGCAGAGGAAAAAGATGCCATTGTTTTATATCTTCATCCAGCCCCCTTTCAATAAGCAGAACAAAATATGGGCTGATTCCCTGCTGCCAGCGTGCACAGTCTTTGCTTGCTCCTTTTTCAAAACCAAAACATGAAAACATGTTTTTTAAATGAAAAAAACTCAGTTCTGTCTAATCTGTTGTTTTGGCTGGTTGCCTGCTCTCTCTCTCTCTCTCTCTCTCTCTCTCTCTCTCTCTCTCTCTCTCTCTCTCTCTCTTTCTTTCACACACACACACACACACACACACACACACACACACACACACACACACACACACACACACACACACACAATTAACATAGGAAGGCAATTGCCTCTCCTAGTCTCTCCACTGGTGTTTTTATGCCAGGCAGATTGCGGAACTTAAAACTACGCTCGCTTGCTTTGGCTCCGCAGGCTGTTGGGTTATCCTGCCAGTTTGGGTGAACACTACAAAGAAGAAGAAAAAAAATAAGGGGGAGGAGCAGTTGATTGTGCCAATCACACAGTGGTCATTCCGGGGCTACAACTCCATCTGAGGAACAATGAATTCTGGATTCCAATGAATTAAGCTCCTGCCTCATGTTCTTTGGCAGTACTAGGCGCAACATGTTATGATTACCATTGTGTCCCTGTTGGGATAATCTTCCCTGAAATGTTTTAGTTTGCTGGCCTTCCTTCACAGCCGTGTTCCTTAGTGCTAGAAAGGGAAAACAAACAAACAAAAATAAAACACAGCCTTTGAAGTTAGTGTCAGATAAAGCATGTGGAACTCTAGAGGGGTCCCAATCAATCCAATCTACTTCTTTGGATGCCTCCTCTTTCCCATCTCCACTTCCAAACCATGCTGCCTTCGATCGGGCTTTGTTTCTGTAGGAATAAACTGTCTCCTCTTTCTGTTGTTGTTGCTGATTTTTGAACTTGTTTATGGACACACAGAAAGCATTGCGGCACAGTGATTAATTGGCTGTACTGCAGCTAAAACTGCTCACAACCTGGGGTTCAATCCCAGGTAACTGACTCATAGATGACTCAGTCTTCTATCCTTCCAAGGTCGGTAAAATGAGTACCCAGGTTGCTTTGGTGGGGGTGGGGGTGGGGGATGTGTAGCCTGCACAATTAAATCGGAAACCACCCAGACAACAGTTTAAGTTCTGTGGGACAGTATATAAACAGAACACTTTGCTTTTGTTTTCCTTTCTCAAGCTTAGTTCATGCTGAACTCTCTTCTAATGTTCTTCTGACACTGGGGTATAGGTCTGTCAGATCAGTGTCTAGCAAATCACTCTCTTAAAGATCCTGTTCCAACTACATAGAAGGAAAAGATGTGGTTTCTGCAAATCCATCCACAGCTAGACAAATTTATTTATAAAGTGTGGGACTGAAATATTTTATTTGCACTCCTGGATATCTTCATAAATTATCTTCATGCTCTTGAACAGGTAAATTGAGTAGCACACAGCTACCTGTTTATTTTTAGGCTTGTTTTATTTAGAAGGTTCCCAGTAGTCAAAATATAATGGATTCATTTGTCAGGTCAGATAAACAGATGCCTGGACCTCTTCCAGTTGTCTGGTTCTCCTGGCTTTATATATGAAATTTATATATTTTCCAGCTGTGCCTATAGTTTTTTTTTGTACACCTGTAAGACTGCTGAATATATGGGATTTTATTGTTCATATATTTTTCATGAACTGTAATATAAAATTGATGTGGATAAATAAACCTTGCAGAATTAAACAAGCTGATCTTGCCTACAATCAGTGCAAGAGTGGCTTCTGATTTTCCCCTAGAGGTCTATAACAGTGATGGTGAACCTTTTAGAGACCAAGTGCCCAGACTGCGATTCAAAACCCACTAATTTTTCACAAAGTGCCAACACAGCCATTTAACTTGAATACAGGTGGCTGTGAAGGGGCAACATTGGGTGCCCACAGAAAAGGCTCCGAGTGCCACCTTTGGCCCCCGTGCCATAGATTTGCCAACTGGTCTATAAAGTTCTATAGGGCTCTTTTGAAGATGTTCAAGCATCAAAATCTATTTCTTGACACACTGACAGCTCTTTTTGTGTCAGTCGAGAATCTGAATCAGGAGCCTAGGGACCTCCAAAGCAGATTTCCATTGGCTTGGACGGTTGCAAGAAGGAGCAGAGAGGAGCAGTAGGAAGGCTGTCATCCTAACAGATGGCTACAAGCATCAGGTTTAGAGATGGGCACAAATAAAAAAAAATGACATTTTGGTTTTTCATTTTTCATTGTGGGTCAGTTTTGGTTAGTTTTTGTTTTTTGTGATTTTTTTTGGAAAAAAAATCATGTTTTTTTGTTTTTCGATTTTACCCGCTTTTTGTGCGATTTAAAGCATTTCCGCGCACGGACGTCCCCCAACGCCCCAGACCAGAGGGAAAACACTAAAAAAAATGATGCTGGCAGAGACACAGTATAGACTATGTACGCAGGGAGGTTGCAAAGGCAGCAGTGGGCATTGCCCAGGGCATAAGGCAGCCGCAGAGTGACTGCACTGCAGGGAAGGGGAGGGTACTCACCAAGAGGTACAAACACATACAGGGAGGCTGCAAGAGAAATCTCTTTTTCTCTCCCTAAGAGCCAGGCTGCATCCAGCAGGAACACAGAGACACACACCTGCCTGGCTGGCCTAAAGTAACGAGTCGCAGAGACAGCAATCCCACCCTAACTCCCACCGCAGACTGCAAGGAGGATGGGGGCTGCCAAAGCTTTTTATGCTCTCTGTGGCTGCCACACCTTCCCAGTCTGCAACCTGGGAATGCTATTGGTTGAAATTGTCCAAGAATTTACATGATCCCATCACATGGCTTGCATCCATCTTGTGGCTGGAATCCATTTTGTGTCATCCTTAAAGGGAAAAGAAAAAATACATTGTGATGGGAGAAAGACAAAAACAAACATTTTAAGGACCCCAACCCCCTGGTAGGTAATAATTTCAAATAATTATCACTGCATTTTTATGGATGTTCAAGGCATTTTAATACCCAATAAATCAATATTAGGCAGCTGGGAGCCATTTTGGGTCGATGTCCCTTAACTCCCCTTAAAGGAAAAAAAAATACATCGATCTGAGACAAGACATAAATGCACATTTTAAGGACCCCACCCACCCCGGTAGGTATTATCAGGCAGAATAAATAATTATCGCTGGGTTTTTACGGATATTTAGGACATTTTTTAACATTTAAAAACAGCTTATTTCATTGTGCATCGACATTAACGAAAATGAAATGTAACGAACC
This sequence comes from Phrynocephalus forsythii, assembly GCA_029282475.1. NCBI lineage: Eukaryota > Metazoa > Chordata > Lepidosauria > Squamata > Agamidae > Phrynocephalus > Phrynocephalus forsythii. The sequence continues at coordinate 25,140,872 of JAPFRF010000004.1, forward strand.
TAATTTTCGTGGTTCTGTTCGGTTCATTCCAATTCCATCACAATTTGCATTATCCATTTCTTTACGTAACAAAACAAATAACGAATAATGAAACAATTTTTTTTTCTGTTTCATGCCCATCTCTAGTGAGGTTGTGTTTAGCCCCAAGTCTAAATATGTGGGTTGTCGTCTGCCCTCTGGAGGCCAATGGAATGTGAAAAGAAGTGAAAGTCTTTAGCCAAAATCCAGTAATGAATGCCAAGTAGCAATGGTGATGAATTAAAACAACAACAACAGTATTTTCCCTGTATAACACTAATTGTTAGACTGAAAATTAAGAGTTATCTTATGCACGGAAGTAAGTTGAGGAGAGAACTGTGGGGGGGCATCCTATACATTTAAAACATTTAATAGGCAGAAAATACAGTAGTGATTCATCAAGATTCTTGATTTGTTGGGGCTGATGAATTGATGAATCAATGAATTTTGAATGATAAATCAATGAACTGAGTTGTCCCCACTTTAAAATACTATAAAATGGCCCCAAGGCACCAAAGTGCCATAGGCACCATTTTATGGCCTTTTTAAAGCAAAATTTGCTAAATTTGTTGTATTTGTCGGGGGATTTTTTATGATGAATATGAATCAACAAATGTTGGTAAATTGACCAAATTTCTCAGAGAATCTGATTCATTTTTCAGTTTGTTTCCATCTCTAATGCCAAGAAGAATAGACATAGTAAATCTATTGAGATGCATTAAATCTACTGGGTGGCTTCAAGAGGTCTGGAAACTGCATAATCAGATATCAGAGGTAACAGGTCCCTTAACCATTGACTCTTTTTTTTTTTAAACTGAGAAAGAGCTCTTCCACTCTTTAAGTACCTCAGGGGTCCTTTTACCTATGTTTTGGGTGATCTCATTTTAGGCCTGAGATAGACCTTCACTGCCAGTTCTGAAAATTTACTCCCACTCAGAAGTGGTGTACCATTCCCTTCTACTGGGGGCATCAAGGGACTGGGGCATCAAGGGAGCCAGCCTGAGTTTCCACGGCAACCCAGGCTGGCTCTTCAAGGATCCATAATAGGGAATTTAACTTTTAACCTCTAGCTCCTCAGACAGATGCCCAACAAACTACTCTATCCAACCAGTAAAAAAAAAAGCAAAATCATCTCTATTTTTCTCCTCTATCCCTTTCTCTATATCTAAATGCATGGGAGCTGCTCTATGGGATTTTTTTTAATTTTCAATTTATAGGAGGAAATGGAAGAGGTGAGTCTAAAATCAAGGGTCTAATTTTCCAGATCTCTGTGTGTGTGTGTGTGTGTGTGTGTGTGTGTGTGTGTGTGAGAGAGAGAGAGAGAGAGAGAGAGAGAGAGAGAGAGAATGGATTGCAGTGCTATTGATTTTGTAATGTGAAGACCTCTTTTGAGGAAGCCGGCTAGATTTCTGGGAAAACAGCAATATACAGTACATACCTACTTTTTGAGGAAAACCTGGCTGTTGGTCGCTGTTCTTTCCTCTCCTGCTGATTAGTTCCTTTCACTTCTGTTATGCTTTTTCTTTCCCATTTAATCCTGAAGAAATGTACCTCCTCTTTTAAGAAGAAAGCTTTAGGAGGAGAATACTGAACACAACATAGTCCAAAGTTGTGGTGGTTTGGTCACAGAGCCGAGCGGTGTAGCAGACGTTCAGTAGTGATAACAGAGAATAATGAGGCTACTTTAGAAATGCAGGCAAGGGATTAAATTACCATCTCTGTGTTACTTACATATATATATATATATATACCCACTGCCACTGGAGTGGCATTTTCTAGCCATGAATAAAATTCACGTAGTTTAACCTTTTAGTTGGACGGGAGCAGAGCCAAATTAATTCCCTCTTCTCCCCATCTCTTTGTTCGTATTCTCATCTTCATCTTTGCTGGTTTCCTAGTCAATAGATAGATGTATACTATCAGGGCTAGGAACCACCTTGTTCACTAGTTAGTCTTAAGTGCCCATTCATTGTTTTGCCCAATTAGTAGTGCTTTTTAATTCAGAGTGTTGCTATTTGGAGGGAAGAGGGAGGTGGATTTCAAAATTCACATGCTATTTTCTTATTTATTTCTCCACAGGACATAAGCTGGGCCTGTGTAGATTATGACTAGGTATGTATCACACTGTCAGTTTTGCTATTTCCCTCACACTCCCCCCATTCACAGCGAAGGGCATTTTGTAACTGCTTACCTTTTAAGGATGAGCTTGTCTGTAGGAAGTGGTGGGAATATTGATTCAGTGCCTTAAACTTTGATGAATACACAGGGGACTTGTCCACACAGTGGCACTGCCCCCAGTCATTCCTGGGTTCTTCTGGAATTTTCTTTTATGCAAATATGTTTGCTTGTTTATGATGGATGTTCCACTGCTGCCTTTCATGCATCTATTTTTTTATGTGCCTTGTTTTGCAAGGCCAAGGGGGAAAGCCGAGAAGATAGAGAAAGCTCCTGTAATGTCTCATTTGTTTGGATTGAAGAGAAGGGTTTTATGTGGCATCCATGCATTCAACATACACAAAGCTTTTTCACCTTGGATATGCTGTTTGCTGTTGAGGACTGCTTGCATGTAAGTCAGCTATGGGCTTATCCTGGAAACAGGAGTAATGAATATACAAATCATCAGCCAATCCCAGCAGGAGGGCGGGGAATGGTATGATATAAAAAGGGTGGAGCCTAGTCAGTTGAGGCAGTTCAGTTAAGTTGAAGGTTTTGAGAGTGAGTGCTGGGAGAGAGCACTGCTCTGTTGGAGTTCTGTCAGGCAGTGAGGGCTTTACTGTTTACTAGTTATTAAAGACAGGGAGGCTTGTAGAGTTGATTAAAGCTATTGTATGTTAAAGGCAATGCATACGATCTTCAGTCATTGTTATATTTATTATTTTTTCAATAAACTTCATTATTATTTTTATATTATACCTCTGAGTCTGTCCCAATTCATGAGGTGATGATTTTAAAAGGTGGCAGCATTACCAAGTGAATAAAAGGTGACAGCATTACCATTTCCATCACAATTACACGTGTAAAAGGGAGGTGTCATCACAATTTGGTGGCACAGTGGTGGGATGTCAAAATAAACCCAGTTGTGCCTTTGAAAACTCAGTCTCTGAAAGGGGTGACATCACAATTTGGTGGGCAGCGGTCGGATTTCGAATATATCCAGTTTGCCTGAGGGAAAAAGTCACCAGCTCAAAATATTTAGCCTCTACCCTATGAAGAAATTGAAACTGGAAGTTTAAAAAGAAGCCTTTAGTAAAAGTTAGCCCTCAAGTGTTGTTGGTAGTCTGTGGAAGTTCCTCTGAAAAGGGGTTAGGACTGAGAATTAGGTGAAGCTAATTTCAGTTCTTGGGAAGCCCTGTGTGTGAGAGAGGAATTCAGACTTAAAACCCTGTAGTGCTATCTGATTTTCTTTGGTGGGCCTGTTAGTGTCTGGAGGCCAGGATTCCAAAAGAAAAAGGAGTCTGGCTTGACAAATTATAGGACACCTGGAAGAGAAAATCTGTAAGGATAGACTAAAATCTACAGTGGTTGTTCAGAAAACTGCCTGAGAGTCATGGAACTCTGTGCTGTCCAGCAGCCTGAAAATTAAAAGGTGCTGAGACAAATTTCCTTTCGGGGTGAAGACCCAAAGCGTTTGCCCTTGAATTTAGGGTGGCTTTGGTAAAAAGGTCTGGAAATATCACCCTGGGTTTTAACAGAAAGAAATCTCCAAAGTAAAAGGTCTGGGAGTCTGTGGGGACAGAAAATTTACTTCAGAAACTGAAGAGACCTGAGGATATTTAAAGCTGACAACAGTTCTGTAGGGCAGGAGTGCCTGACTGGAATCCCTTATGTGAGATTGTGGGAGACAGAGAAAAGTTATAGGTTAAAAGCTGAAGAAATATATTTAAATCTGTGTATTTTAAACACTGAGATACTATTTAAAGAAAGAAAGAGTTTGAAGTCTGGGCACTGTGCCAATCTTGCCCTTGGTAACAGTATCTTGACAGAGTCAGAAACTGCCAGAGAGCTGATGGAAAAAAAGTTTTACTAAACAGCTGTGACCCAGTCTTAACCTTCCTTTTCTTAAGAAACAAATAATATATACACCACATATAACAAATAAATAAATAAAAAGATTTTGATTTCATGTCAGTTCCAAAAGCAAAATCTAAGAAAGGAAAGAGGGGAATGGCAGCTGAGGGGGCTGTAGCCATTGTGTCTGAGGAAACACCAATTTCACCCAGAGATGCAGAACCTGATAGGGACCAAAGTTTTGAATGATGGTGGTTGGAACTGGAGGATAAATTACAACAATTAAAATTTGATTTAAGAGATCTAGAAATTAAAGAGAGATATAAACAGCTGAGATTACATTTACAGCTGGAATATGAGAAAAAGTTAAAGGAAATTGAGCTGTCAGCTCAATCCAAGAAAAGGGATTGTGATATTTCAAAAAATAAACAGCCTGAGATCAGATTCCTAGGGAAAGATAAAAAGCCACAGAACATGATTGAAGCTGCGAAAATTGCGGATGAAATTAATATAATCCAAGACTCTAGATTTTCAGAAGTGACCCCTAGAAATAGGGACTGTCAAAGGAAACCCTTCCAAAGTGATTCCAGGAATGCTAAATCCCCTCAGAATAAAGAAAGACAAGGGAAAATGGTTGGATCCCAGTCCCCAAAGTCTGAGGGAAGGGAAGGAAAATTTAAGAAAGGGAGCCCTGAAAACAAGCAGAAATTAATGTGCTGGGAATGTTTAGAAGAGGGCTGCAGAAGACAATTCTACCATAAATTAAAGAATAAACAAGACAAAATTGAGAAAAGGGTGTTTCATATTCGAAAGAGTCATGAGGGAACTCCCAAGCCCAAAGAAGTGGAAAAGTCAGAATTGGAAGGTGAAAGTGAGGAAGAGACAGAACTTCCCTTAGCAGAGATAGTTCATTGTTTTGTTATAGACACTGATGAGACATTACTAGCAACCTCAGGAGAGTCAGTAAACATAAATGGCAAAACTTATTTGGGTTTGATTGATACTGGCTCCAGAGTAACCTTAGTGCACAAGGACATTTTGAAGCCTGAAGATTTAAACCCAGGGAAAACTTTAAATGTGAAAGGAATAGGAGTTTCTAAGGTAGAATTGCCTATGGCCAGAGTGAAACTACAGATTAGAGATTGGGAAAGAATCTTGGATGTAGGAATTTCAGATCAAATACCAAGTACATGTTTAATTGGAATAGATGTCTTAGAGCATGTGCAGAGTGCTTTTGTAGTAACATGAGCTCAGACACACCAAGCTGTACCAAACAGTGAAAACAACAAAGTTACAAATCAAATGAGAGGGAATCTCAGCAGTCTGAAATGGTAGAAGCAGCTAACTTAGCTGACATAAAAGGGCCAGCAGCAGACTTTAGTCTAGAACAAAGGAAAGGCAACAGTTTGAAGGGATGTTTTGACTTAATGGAATCGAATACACACTTCTTAAGTCCCAAACATGCTGAAAATTTCATAATAGAGGAGAGAATGATACAAGTTTGTGAAGAACTTAGTGTACCAGCAGAGAACTCCAGACTGGAAAAATATTTTATATTAAAAGAAGAAGACAAAATAGCACAGCTTGAAAAAGAACAAAATGAAGCAACAGCAGAAGAGCTGAGAGAAGCTAAAATTCTGCAGGCATCAGTTATTGGTGAACTCCAAAATGAAATTTCACCTTTAAAAGCACTTTTAGAGATGAAGGAAAAGAGACTGAAGGAAAGGAGGAATGAATCTGATACATTTGTTTTTGAACTCCAGAAGAAATCAGCAGGACTAGAAGTAATTACCAGAGTGGAGAACATTAAAGAAAAGGAAATATGTAATTTGGAAATGCAATTGTCTGGTGCATCAGAAAGTAAAGAAGATTGCTTACAGCAACTTACATCAATGAAAGCAGAGCTTGAAAAAGAAACATTAAATAATGAGCAACTTCATCTGGATTGGAACAAAGTGTCACTGGATTGGAACACAGTGTCAACAGATGATACAAGAAGGGAATAAGATCGCTGATGAATTTAGAAAGCTGCAGGAAGCTGAAAAGCAAATAGAAAACCATGTAAAGCAGAAACCCTACTTGGAAGTGAAGGATGCTAATGACAGACCTGATTCGGTGGTTGCAAAAGACACCTGGGAAAAACAACTACAGCCTGTGAACATCGTGCTTCAGTGGATCCGAGAGGATGAGAGGATGAAAAGAGAATCCAAGTGGTGACTAGGAAATCCAGAAATCAACTACCTGGGACACGACGTGGGACGAGGTGTGACTGACCCCCTGCAAAAGATCGACGTGATCGACTCATGGCCAAGACAGACCAACAAAAAGGTGAGATCTTTTTTGGATCTTGCAGGATATCACAGGAGGTTTAGTCCACATTTGAGCACCATTGCAACACCACTGACTGAACTAACAAAAAAGGAGCACCTGTATGTCATACAGTGTTTGCTTGAATACCAAGCTGCATTTGAGGGGACTCTAATGAACTGTACCAGGAGTGGTGTCAAAGAGTTGAGATGCACATTCCAAGAATCTGAGGAAAAATGGCATCAATTTACTGTGAACTGGACTTTGAATTTATGTGCCAGAGGAAGTGATCAACCATGGCGTATCATTGTCCAGCCGTTGCAGCAAGAGGTGGGAGACATTTATTACATGGACCATGGTTAAAATAATAATAATGTAATATTGTTATTTTATTGCTGATGTAAGAGGAAGTTGTTTTAAAAAAAGAATATGGAAATGTAAGGTCATAAAATGTGAAAACCGTAACTTAATGTAAGTTAACAGTAAATGAAAAGTGCAAGGTAATGTATAATTAGAGCTCATGATAAGTCAAAATGTTTATGTGATATTTAGAATGTAAGTTAAGGATAAAAATTGTATGTATATTGGTAAGTAAAATAGCTTAAAATGTAAACCAAATATATGTATTTATGCATCTTAACATAGATTGATTCTAGGATGATCGATAAGGTAGTTACAGGTATTTGAATTTATTTAACCAATGTTGTAAGAGTATAGTCTATTTAAAATGTAATGATATAGAAAGAATTATTGCATTTAATGGTATTATATAGTAATAAGGTTGAACATGTTATAAAACAGTTTATAGATATGTATAATTGAATCTGATAAACAGAAGAATGTATGCATTAGTTAAATAGGCTCCAGAAGAGAATTTGAGGTGAGCAAAATCGAGGTAAGTTTACTCCCTTAAAATTTCTTTATAAGGGGGGAGGTATTGTGACAACACCCTGGAAACAGGAGTAATGAATATACAAATCATCAGCCAATCCCAGCAGGAGGGCGGGGAATGGTATGATATAAAAAGGGTGGAGCCTAGTCAGTTGAGGCAGTTCAGTTAAGTTGAGGTTTTGAGAGTGAGTGCTGGGAGAGAGCACTGCTCTGTTGGAGTTCTGTCAGGCAGTGAGGGCTTTACTGTTTACTAGTTATTAAAGACAGGGAGGCTTGTTGAGTTGATTAAAGCTATTCTATGTTAAAGGCAATGCATACCATCTTCAGTCATTGTTATATTTATTATTTTCTCAATAAACTTCATTATTATTTTTATATTATACCTCTGAGTCTGTCCCAATTCATGAGGCGACAATTTTAAAAGGTGGCAGCATTACCAAGTGAATAAAAGGTGGCAGCATTACCATTTCCATCACAATTACACGTGTAAAAGGGAGGTGTCGTCACAATTTGGTGGCACAGTGGTGGGATGTCAAAATGAACCCAGTTGTGCCTTTGAGAACTCAGTCTCTGAAAGGGGTGACGTCACAGGGACAGGGTGGTTTGAAATGGGATGTGGACTTCTGCATGAGCAAGGAAACTTTTTTTTATTTTTTGTATACTTCCCCACCACAACAACCTTGAGCATTGCATCATGGCTGCTGTAAATTGGCTATCTGGCAAGCAACTGTATAATCAACCATAGGAGAAACTGGGGTTCAGGAGGGCTTGGTGACGGATTGTATCCTTTTTAAAAAACTGGACAATCTATATGCAGGTATAACTTCCTGTCCATGTTCTCTACTTTCCACGAACAGATCTCCTCCAACACCAGTTACCTATTTACCCCTTCAGGGATATCCAAAGTTGGCCAAAGCAGATACGGTGGCACCTTGTACAAAGGAATTAATTCATTCCAAATGAAATTATGTTAAGCAAATTTTCCTTTATACAAATTTCCCATAGGAATGCATTGAAAACAGAGTAAACCCTTCCCTAATTGTTTGCGACCATTTTATGTTGTATGGATTCACCCCATGGGCGATTCTGTTAAGCAGATTTCCCCTATCTCCAGAATTTTTTATGTTGTACAGATTTTATGTTATACAAACCATTTGTTATATGAGGGTCCACTGTACTATATTATAAAAACTTGGGGGTTTGGGGGAAATAATGCAAGAAGCTGATGTTTTCAGTCACTTGCCAGGCCTCCATACATGCCAAGGGAGGTGTTTATAAGCAGTGTTGTAATGGATAAGTGGGTATTGGGCTAGAGAACTCTTAGGATTATTAAGTAGAACATAAAAAGGTAAAAAGTAGAGATGGGCACAAAACACTAAAATAGTGTTTCATTTCGTTTTTCATTTCATTCTGTTTCCTTCCGTTTCGTTTTAAACAATTTTTTTAAAAAATTGTTTCTTTTTGTTGTTTCATTTTTCATTTTTAACATGTGTGTGTGTGTGTGTGTGTGTGTGTGTGTGTGTGTGTGGTGCATGTGTGGTGCTTGTGCAACTTTTGTGTGTGTGTAGTGCTGGTGCAACTCCCCCCTCCCCCAAGCCACACACACCAGCTGTTCAGTGCTGGGGGTGAGTTGTTTCCCCCCACCCCAGTACCGATTAGCTGGCATGCAGGGCTTGAGGGAGGGAAAAAGTTTTTAAAGCCCTGGTCTTTTTAAATGTTCCAATGCATTCCTATGGGAAAACAAAAGGAAAATTTCCGTTTTGTTTCATTTTCGTTTTTCATTTCGTTAGGGGACGAAATGAAAAATGAAAAATGAAACAAAAAATCATTTTGTGCCCATCTCTAGTAAAAAGGTAAAGGTTCCCCCCACACATGTGTGCTAATCATGTCCAACTCTGGGAGCGGTGGTCATCTCCATATTCAAGCTGAAGAGCCAGTGTTGTGCAAATCTGTGATCATGTGGCCGGCATGGTTGCAAGGAAACGCTGTTTTACCTCCCCGCTTTTTATGGCAGTACCTATTTATCTACTTGCATTTGCATGCTTTTGAACTGCTAGGTTGGCAGGAGCTAGAGTTATCAGCAGGAGCTCGCTCCACTGTGTAGTACCCGGGATTCGAACCAGCGAGTTGCTGACTTTACAGCTGACAGTTTTCAGAAGCCTTAGTCCACTGAGCCACCACACCCCTCTATTATTTTTTATTTATTTATTTATTGGATTTCTATACCGCCCATCTGGCAGCAAGGTCACTCTGGGCAGTTTACAACAATTAAAACATTCAAACAATAAACAATAAAACCGTAAAATAATAACATAATAAAATAAAAAAATTAAAGTGACATAAGTACTAGTACTCCCCCCCAAATAGTATGCCTAGCACCATGAAGTCAGGGTTCAGATTGCACCATGGGGCTGGGACAGCACTGGTCACACCACTTTTTAAGGTGGTACCTATTGATCTACTTGCATTTACATGCTTTTAAACTGCTAGGTTGTCAGGAGCTGGGGTTAACAGCAGGAGCTCCCTCCGCTGTGTGGCACCCGGGATTCAAAATGACAAACTGCTGACTTTGTAGCCAACAGTTTTCAGTACTCTAACCCGCTGAGCCACCACGCCCTTCTCAGCCACCACACTGAGACATTTTCCAAACAAATCTCAAATAATAGATAAGATGCTTTTGATTCTGTAGATAGAGAGCTACTTTTGGATAAATTATCCAGATGGAATATTGATCAAAGGCTACTTCTCCTAATTAGAGCCTTGCATGCCGATACTTTATGTATGGTTAGATGCTCTCAGAATGGCAAACTAACTCAACCCTTCAAAACAAATAAAGGAGTGAAGCAGGGCTGCATTCTGGCCCCAACACTTTTCAACCTCTTCCTAAATGACTTAGCTCCTAATCTGCGGAATGTGAATAGCCATTGCCCAAAAACTGGGTCAGACACAAGTTCCATTGCTTTTGTACGCCGATGACGCAATACTTCTCTCTCGCACTAGGATAGGTCTTAAACGCTTACTTAATGGTGCCACGGACTATTTCTTAGCCAATAAATTGGAGGTCAATTACTCCAAAGCTAAAATAATGGTCTTTGCGAGAAAATGGACTGCCCACAAATGGCTTTGTAAGGGTAATGTTATAGAGCAGGTAAAGTCATTTAAGTACCTGGGTGTTTACTACAACTACAGGCACACCTGGTTCTCCCATCGCAAGTATGTCCTAAATTCAAGCAAGATCTCTGCTAGCGCAATCTCACGATTCTTTTTTAGCTATAGCAATCGGTATGTACCAGCTTCCCTGACAATATTTAAGGCCAAAACCCTATCTCAAATCTTATATGCATCACCAATTTGGTATAAAGCTATAGATCACACAGTGGAGAGTATTCAAGCCTCTTTTTTGAGAAGAATCCTAGGCCTCCCTAAATGTGTCCCATACGCCGTTCTTTGCTTAGAAACTGGCATGATAAGGCTGAAGACCTTGGCCAGATTAAGAGCTATTAAATTCTGGCTTGGAATCCTTTACAACCCAGTTCATACCCGTTTATTATATCAACTTTTGATAGATCCTGACCTCCCAGTCGAGATCTCCGATGTTCTTACCACTCTTAAAGTAGCTGGATTGGACATTGAGCAGCTTGGCATGTTAAGTCAATCTGAAGCATATAGGACTATTAAAGACAGGCTATTGAACATCGAATGGCAAGAACTGTGCAGCGAAGCCAATACCATCAGCTCCCCACTTCAATTTAACATCCCAGTCCTACCTGGGAAGCCTGCTTTTTTTTCTGACTTACCTAACATGTCCCAAAGCGCGCAGAGCCTATTCACTTGCCAGATGCAATTCCTTCCCCTCGGCACTATTGTCAGGCAGGTTCAAGGGAATCCCTTACTCCCAGAGGATCTGTCCATGTCAAACTAATGCCGTTGAAACGCTTGAACACATCTTCTGTCATTGCCCAACTCACGATGCACTTCGTAAGAAATATCTATCCTCGATCCTCGATAGAATGCAAGGGTGGGAAGGCTTGGTTAAGCTTAGGTTCCTTCTCTCTACGCAAGTCACCTCTTATCTGGATGAGGTGGCCTCCTTTGCCTCTGAAATTATAGCAGCACGAGGATCTGGGCTTCCCTATTCCCCATCTCATTGGCTTAAGTAGCTAATGCATATATTAGAATCACCAGTTCCATGTTTGATTACCCTCCTTGCTGTACCTCATTTTCTCTTGTTGTGTTGTTTTATTTTATTTTAATGCCAATAAAGGTTGATTTGATTTGATTTGATTTGATTTGATTTGATTTGATTTAGATAAGATGTGTGAGAAGAAGCATCAAGGGCCCGAGACTTCAGCCCAGATTTGCTGTCTTTCAAATCCTCTGGACACTCTGACATGTAGAAATGTTATGTATTATTGTATTGCTTAAAAGGAGCAAACCAGCAAAAAAAAAAAAATTGGGATAGTAAAGAATAATATCATCCTAAACATGACACCAACCAGCTGTCTTCTGCATCTATAAAGAAGCCAGACTCCATGTGAAATATCATTTTCAAGATTAACGGCTTTGATTCAAGACTGTAGGAGATGGTCAGAAAATCTTTAAAGGTCATATGTGTTGAGATTTTTGAAGAAGGATGTGAGTCACTTGTAGTAAATCATGTGAACAGTAGCTATTACAACCTTCACATTTCTCCCTCTTTCCCTGTTTCTGTGGAGGAGGGCCACAAGGCTACGGTGTGTACAGATATGTGGCATGTACCAACACCAAGCAATGTCCTGGAAGTGCAGCTACTCAGTGTGTGATGTCTAAAATTTTCATTGCAATAGATAGAAACAGACATCCAGCTTCTAATTCTGCAGGGATCTGCATGTGTCCATCGCCTTACAGGATACAGTTGGAATCCCCTTTAACATCAGTGGGTTGTAACTGGGCACAGTTTTCTAGTCTTGGGCATTGAAAAGACATAGGTGGGCAGCGCAGTATATCAGGCACGTGTATTCCATGGGAGAGTTAGGAAAGACCCTTTACTCACAAGATTCTTCTTGTGATTAGGTGGCCCATATCTATGTGGATCCTACTGAGTATGCCTACGAAAGCAGTGAATGCATCAACCACAGAAAGAATACAAAACACAGCGCAGATTGCACAAGAAATAAAGTTACCATATGGCTGCATGACACATTTCACAAGGTAGCCCCTGGTCTAAGGTAAAGGTAAAGGTTCACTCCGCACATGCGTGCTAGTCATGTCCGACTCTAGGGGCGGTGCTCATCTCCATATTCAAGCTGAAGAGCTAGTGATGTGCAAGTTCATGGCCACGTGGCCGGCATGGCTGCAAGGAAGCACTGTTTTACCTTCCCGCTTTTTACGGCAGTACCTATTTATCTACTTGCATTTGCATGCTTTTGAACTGCTAGGTTGGCAGGAGCTGGGGTCATCAGCAGGAGCTCGCTCCACTGTGTAGTACCCGGGATTCGAACCAGCGAGTTGCTGACTTTACAGCTGACAGTTTTCAGAAGCCTTAGTCCACTGAGCCACCACACCCCTCTATTATTTATTTATTTATTTATTTATTGGATTTCTATACCGCCCATCTGGCAGCAAGGTCACTCTGGGCAGTTTACAACAATTAAAACATTCAAACAATAAACAATAAAACCGTAAAATAATAACATAATAAAATAAAAAAATTAAAGTGACATAAGTACTAGTACTCCCCCCAAATAGTATGCCTAGCACCATGAAGTCAGGGTTCAGATTGCACCATGGGGCTGGGACAGCACTGGTCACACCACTGATCTGGTAAACACTGGTCGGTGTGGCAGTGGAATGGGGTTGTGTAAAACATTGTGAATAAAGGCTGGTGCAGCTGCTGTGTTCATTCAAATTGGAAAAGGAATGGGATGATTGGATTCTGTGTTATCCAAACAGTAGACAGATCAGTTAAGTGCTGTAATTCAGTGAAGGAGATGTGATAAAAACACCCATCTCTTTCTGGGCCTGGTGATGTGAATGGAGATGAGGAAAAAGTTATTGGATTCATATTTCCATGCTGAAATGTTCCGTTTGCACCTCCTGAGACTGCCAGCACAACAGAATGTGCCTTGCCTTGGAAATCTATACATTTTTATGCCTGCAGTGTGTTTGGGAGAGGGAGGACACAGAAAGGTAGACAAACATTTGCCAGCAGATGCAAAAACGGCAACATTAGAAGAAGATATACACAGCCTGCACACATTTTGAAATGGGCCAACAAAAATGTACACAGGTTTCCAGGAAAAAAAGAAGGAAAGGGAGGGGGAGGACAGAATATGAGTGAGGAAGGTGAACAATTCAAAAGAAATGTGGCTGATGGATTTTCCCAGGCCTTGGTATGAGGGATATCTTTTAATAGACTACTTCGGCTCGCAGATTCAGGGGCTTTCCATCCGGGGATATGAATCAAGACAGGAGTCTCGTGCAGACCTTGGAACAGTTACTTTTGGGACTACAATACTCAGAATTCCTCAGCCAGCATGCTCTGATTCGGTCCAAACTGACACACATCTTATGTCCCCCAAAGCTGTCAGGAGAGGGACAAAAAGGCAGAAGCTGTTCCCTTTCTCTTTACCCAGAATGCTAAGGCTCTAGACGTCACTTTGAATCATTAGAATGCAATGTAGCTCAAACTAGATCTTGTAGCACCAGTGTGGGCAGGACCCTGTTGCATTTGTTATGGGGATGTCAGGACTATGATGGATGATCTAGACCTTTGTCAGTTCTGCATGCATACATCCGTAAGTCATTTCCTTCCATGGGGCTTTTTGTTTTAATTAAAAGAAATCTACGTGAACACCAGAATGCCCATTCTTGGGTGAATTTCATGGCAAAATTTGCACCTCTCTCTCTCTCTCTCTCTCTCTCTCTCTCTCTCTCTCTCTCTCTCTCTCTCTCTCTCTCTCTCTCTCTCTCTCTGTGTGTGTGTGTGTGTGTGTGTGTGTGTGTGTGTGTGTGTGTGTGTGTGTGTGTGTGTGTGTGTGTGTGTGTGTGTGTGTGTGTGTGTGTGTGTGTTTCAAGGGCAAAAACTGCTTTGCAAAGTTCTGGCAATGGCAGAATCACTAGGCTGGCTGAATAGCAACTGAATTCTTAGCACATGAGGTGCAAAACAGGTCAGTTCTCTTTTGAAATGGGGACCACACAAAATCTGAGAACAGGCATTATTTTGGTCCCCTCATAGCTATATCATTTAATATGCATCTGGAATCCTGGACCAAGATTGAAACTTTCTGGCACATTTTGTATACTAATACCTTGGCTTTCCTTACACTCATTTGTAAAACCAAGGAGGTGTTTTCGGGAAAGGACTGACCTCAACACAACCTACTAGAGACTGCCAGCACAATAGTTCTTAAAACTGAAGTCCTGAAAACTTGTGTTGTTTGCATATACTGGTTGCCAGGATGCTAATGTTCTCACCATGTTGAACATGAACCACCAGTGTTTAATAATGTTGTCTCCTTGGTGGCTGATCACCAGGTCTTCATATGCAAACATAAACATCCCATTTACTGTACCATTATATTTCATTCCCATCTTCTCATCTCCATGTCAAGGCCAATGTATATAAACCTGTCTCTGAAACTTTGTACTTTCTCTGTCTCTTCTTGTTCACCTCATGCTTTTGCTCTTCTGGAATGGGCGGTTTGTTCTATAGAGGATCAGGTACATCATTTGTGATTGTATCTAGGTCCAGTATTACTTAAGACACTCCAACCAATGACCTCCTAGGGGCTGAGAGCACATTTTAGCCATACACTATTGTTTAAATGTGTAGAGTGCAAGGGAAATCATATGAAAGTTGACAGGCAGGTGTCCCATTGCTTGCTTGTTCTCACACTGGTTTCAGAGCCTGTCATCTGTTTGATCACATGATAAGCAGCCTGGTGGGAGGTGGGCAGAGGAATGCTTATATAGGATCTCCCTTCTGCATTGTGTTTCAGGAATATAATTCTGGCCATTATCTTCACCTGGTTTGTAAGCAGTGTGATTTCTGAATAGGAATTGTTTGTTATAAAGATGTGCATTGCCAATATCCACTTGGATTGCTATATTGTGATATGCATTGGGCCACCCTTGAAAATGGTCTGGAAGCATGAACATACAGGATTTAAAATCAGATTTCTGGCTGGTTTGCCTCAGAGAAGTATATATTAGCTCTGAATGCAGAATACATGGATTGTTATTCACTATTGACTACAGATGAGGCCTGCTCACTACTGAGACTTATAAGGATGCTTCAGGCCCAAATATCTAAAGGAGCAGCTCCTCTCAGACCAATTTACCCCCTTCATTTTGGTTTCCAGAAAAGCCCCCTTCTGTGTGTGGCTTCCATAAGAAAAATTATCTCAGGCATGTTATATGTGCATAATATCCAGTGGCCGTTGGTCGGTGTATTTCTGCAATTCAAATTTAGCTTCAGTTTTAATGTTTATATTTAATAATTAATTTTAATTTTTATATGGCTATCTTGGAAAAAGACAGTATTTAAGGAATTATATAAATACGCTTGCTAACAGTATCCCCACATGTGTTCCCTTTCATCCACTGCCCTCGCCATTAGTTGAATCAACTGAGCCATCCATATCTAAATCTACTGCACTGCTGATTCTGATTTTAATTCCATATGCATTACACCCAAGAACATCCATTATGTGGGTGTTAGGTTTCACTATGGTGGAAGAAAAATAACCATGCTTGCAAAGTTTTCGCCACATGGTTTTTCATAAACTGAAAGCCATTTTAGACAGCCACTGAACAGCAAAGAACAGCTTTCTAATTTCATTTCCTGCCAATATCTTAGAATTGTTATAAAACATTAGTTGACAAGTTGAAAGGCTCCATGCTGTACAGATGCAGCTTATGTTGGGGGGAAATGGGAAATGGACCTTCCCTGTAATCTGGGGCTACTGATCCATAGTCAGCAATAGTGATATTGTCTCCACTTGTGCTTCTTGCATTAAAGGTGTAATGTTCTACTGTGTAAGATTAGAATGTGAGGTATCAAGTCATTATCCCATCTGAGGTCCACAGTTCATATTTTGGGACTAAAGCTGCATGCAGTTCCAATTTCATATTTGGGGTCTGTGCCTCAGTACATGTCAACTTGTGGGATAGGGATAGATCACACAACTCTTTGTCTGCATTAATGCTGACATTGAGTCCATTCTTTCAAGATGAGTCCATTCAAAGAATGAGTCCATTCTTTCAAGATGTTGTTCTGATATGATGTCACTTCAGAATTTTTTTCCGGGACAAGGAAGGAAGGAAGGAAGGAAGGAAGGAAGGAAGGAAGGAAGGAATTGATGATGGACCTTCCCTGCCTTACACCTCTTCTGAATTTAAGCAAGAATCCATCTAGCTTACTCTTTTGCTTTGGTTTACACCTTCTGACATTCACTGGTTGGGGAATTTGGTAATTGTAGTTTATCACATCTGGTGTTAATCAGAGGCAATGTAATTCAGCATCATATATCCATGAGTGGCCAGTTGGATGCCACCAAGGATCACACTACAAGTTAATTCATGATATAGTACCTAGATGCAATCAATAGGAACTTTCAGAAAGACAGGAGATCCTCCTTTTCATATGACAGTCTCACTCTCATGATCAGGGCCATGCAAACTTACTTTGCTATCAGCAAAAACAAGACAGAAAGGCATACTGGATGATTAAGATAATGTGTAGTTTGACCTCCTTTAACCTGTGACAGATGCAAGGTAGGCTATAAAGGCAGGGTGGCTGTCCAGACAGGCCATTTTGGGTATGAGGTGGATCAGACTACAAATGAGGGAGGGGAGGCGTGTTGTGTAATTTAGTGTGTTCTTCTTATCCAAATGGCAAACAACCCCTTGTAGCCTGATCGGCTGTAAATTAAGTCCTTATTTTGTCATCTGTGGGAGGTCAGGGGAAATGATTTTCTTTACTGTTGCTCCTCTCTCTTTGTTGGTGCTTTCCCCTTTTCTACATTTTCCCCATCCTTGCTTCCCTTTCCTTCTTCTCCCCTCCTCCCAACCTTCACTCTCAGAATCTGCAGCCATGATGGCTGCTATCTTTTGGCTAAACAAGCTAAACAATGAGCATGCTAAAAAGAATGCATGCTTTACTGCTGGACCAGCTCTTAAAGGGGAAGAACAGATTGTTCTAACTAGAATTACTTGCAGAGGAGGTATCTCGTTTTCAAAGCCAAACCTTCTCATCAACCTTCTCATCAATATATTATATCTATATGCCCATGTGGACTGGCCCTCAAGTTGTATTGACTGGGAATGTGAGTAGATGTTAGTATACACTACAGCAGAGAGGGGAAACTGCAGTGAGTTAGTTTTCTACACCAAGCCTTTCTAAAGGCTGCAAGGATAAGCAAAAATGACACCTGAATCCCTCCACAAACACCCTTCATAAAGATCCCTGCCTGTTCACCACTTCACTTGTAAAGACCCAATGGACTCTTATAAAGGGCTCCCAGCCACAGAGGTCTCAAGAGATTGTATTGGAGCCAAGAGAATCCCTAAACCATACATTGGCCTCTTCAGGGGTAGTCTTAACAAATTAGCTCCCCACCTGGAAATGACTAGAATGTAGTGCTTTCCTCACAGAAGTCACTGGAAATACACCTCAACATGGGCCCAAGAAATTATATGGGAAGGTGTGTGTCTTTCTATTTGGACTGCCATGAATTTGGCTCCTTTAGCAAGCTCCAGGAATCGCCCTTCTTGAAATGTATGCTTATTTAATCTGTTTTCCCAGCAGGGATTTGAAACTAGCAAAAAGATGAAAAGATGGCCGCTTCTGATGATGAAAACCGTGCCAGCGATGATAGCAATGAGTTAAAACTTGTAACGATGGGAGGGGAGAAGAAAAGACTCAGGCTCATGAGGCAAATCCAGGAGCAATTATCCGCAGGCAGCAAATAATTTGTTTGAGTGCATAATTAATAGATTTGTCAGAAAGTACTTAGATTGTGAAATACGGCGAGTAGATTTCTTTCCAGATGGATTAAGATGAATGGGTTCTCCAGCAGAGTATGGAGCCTCGTTGCTCAGTGGCTGGAGCATTTGCTACATCTCTAGATTGGTCTGATGAGTGTCTCTCTGCCTCTTTGCTCTCTTCTTTCTCATTTTGCTCTGGCTGCATGGGAGGGGGGTTGAAATGGAGCAGAGCACTTCTAATCTCAGGTGTGAGTGGTGTCCTTTACCTAAAGGGCACCCAAGCAGAAAAAACTATCTCAGATACTCAATAGGGAACTTTTCCTGCACAAGAATATAAAAGGGGTGTAAAAGTGAGTAGGGATGCATTAACATGGCTCAGAACAGTCGCCTTGTAGCTAGGTGGGTGGTATAGAAATCTAATAAACAAACAGACAAATGAACTGCTCTTGCAGCTCAGAGGTATATGCTAGCTGATAACAGAATCCTGAATAGATGAGGACTCCATTTTGTCATCTGAAACTGATTCCAGAGAGGTGAAGGTTGACACATATTTGACAGTCTGTCTAGAAAAACAGGCAAGGAATTGCTTGGTCTTGAATTCCCGGTCCTTAATTCTGTTAGCCTTTGACACTGTAGGGCTGAGCTATCCTGGTCAGAAAGGAGCCCAAGACGTCCTGCTGTCTGAGACAGCCAATGAACCCCAATGCGAGCAAAGCCAAGGTGTTTTGGGCCACTGAGGCAAAATATTTCACTACTATTTTCCCCAGGCAGTAGGATATCACCCCCCTCCCATTAATAACAAATTAAACGTAAACTTGCTCATTTTAACCATGTCATGTTTTGTGCATATTCTTTACTTCACATGTTAAAAATTATACATGCAGGATTTTGTGTGCGTTGGAAATCACTTCAAGTATGGCAAATATGTTAATTTCTCAAGAGTATATTTTCTCACAAGAAGCCTCAAGAGGTATGGAATGAGTCTCTTTATCAAGAGACTCCACCTCAAAATATTTCTTCTCCATCCTTAATCTCTACTTAATCTCTTAATCTCTGCTGTTATTTTGGGAGAATAGAGTTTAGATTTTTCTTATTTTTCAATTAAATTTTAATAAATAATTCAAAATAAATTCTCTCTCTCTCTCTCTCTCTCTGTGTGTGTGTGTGTGTGTGTGTGTGTGTGTGTGTGTGTGTGTGTGTGTGTGTGTGTGTGTGTGTGTGTGTGTAATACACATTTGCTTTTTGGCCTATTTGAGGAATGTATGCATACAGAAACCATGCAGAAAGTTTCCTTCAGAACATGGAACCCATTACCTCAGATCCCCACTTTCTAATCTACCCCATCCCTTCTGAACTGAGAAATTTACCTGTAGTCAACAACTATGGGATACCAAATACAAAGTGTGGCCTAGAAATATATAATTGTTGCAAAGATCTTTAACCTGACATTGGACCACTCGTGACCCTATATCTCGCTGTGGTACCCAATTGTGAGTTGCTATTGCTGAAGCTTCCGTAATCTTTTAGTTTTAAACCAATTTGCTGCAAGCAAATATTTTATGTAGCTCCAAGCATACTCAGCAAATGTGTCAACCTTCTTGCAAACAGTGTATTAACTAGGTAACATCTAGCTAATTGCTTTGGATAAATGCACAAGCTCTCTGCCTATTCAGGGGATGAGCCTATTTCAAACAGGGCTTTCAAAAGTGTGAAGGATTTGATGAGCCTTCTAAGGCAAGGGAGAAAATCGATAAATGACCAACAGTATATTAAACCTCAGTTGATAGAAGGAGCTCCTGTTTGTCTGATAACCAGAAAAATTACAGCGATATGGCAAGTAATTTAGATGCAGATGAGTTGTCAGCCTATATCCTTACTCAAGCTACAGGAAAAAATGCATGTGATTTAAAAGGACTGTAAAGATATGTCATGGCAGATGTATTGCGGCCACCAAAAATAAGGAGCAAGGTGTCTTCCCCTGTCCCCAGGTCTCTCCATTAAAATGTTTTCATAGGAAGGATATAGTGTGGTGTGATGTAATGGCACTCAGACAATGAAATGGAAGAGCCATTGGCCAGTAGTGGAGAGCATGAATTACCAAAAAAAAAAAAGAAAGAAAGAAAGAAAGAAACAAAAGAAAAGAAAGAAAAGAAACAGGAAATCCCAAATACAATAGGCATGTACCTACAATTTTATTTATTTATTTATTTATTTATTTTATTTGACTTTTATACTGCCCATCTAGACCTAGGGCTACTCTGGGCGGTTTACAACATGTGATAACATAACAATTAAACAAAGGAATACATTTTAAAAACCAAAATGCAAGGTACATAATAAAATAAAGTATACATAAATCAACAACAAAAAACTAAAATGAAGATAAAATGAAGATAAAAATGGCAAGAGATTGATAAAATGGGGGAAAAGAGAAGAGAAGGAAAGTGGTAAAAAATAGTGCCTTACTAAAGGGGCAGATAATGGAGAAACAAAAGATGTAAGATTTCTGGAAACTTTGGGGAATATTTTTTAAACTGTTTTCCCCAATCTTTCTTTCTTTCTTTCTTTCCTCACCTAAGTGACCGGGGATCTATGGGGATCCAGCAGAGGGCCAGAAATAATGCTAAATACTGTATGTCCTTTCCTGGTTTTACAGAGGTTTCACTCAGCAACATCATGTGTTTTCTTATGCATGCATTTGCTCTTAGATATGCAAAGAAGCTAAAGTTTACAGTAGGACCCCTGGATCCACTGATTTATTATCCAGTGATTCAGTTATCCACAGTTGGCAGAGAAAAAAAAATAATTCAGCAGCCGCAAAGCAAGCTACTGTCACAAATAGTAGCTGTAAAGCAAGTTACTGTCATGAGACAGCAGCCATAAAGCAAGCTACCATAACAAACAGCAGCTATAAAGCAAGCTATTGTTGCAAAACAGCAGCTGTAAAGCAAGTTACTATCACAAAACAGCAGTTTTAGGGACATTTTGGCATTCTCTCTTATCCACAGTTTTCATTATCCATGGGAAGGCTTGGAACCAATCCCCAGCAAATACTGGGGTTCTACTGATTTCTTTGCAGTTTTCCAGTCTCCCCATGTTGAGACATTTTGCTGACTTTTCTCCTTCTTCTTCAATGGGAAGATTTCTGGCTTCTGAGATCCACTGAATTCCACACAGCTAAAGCTTTTTCTGGTGGATCCTATGCAGACAAAATGCTATTTTACTATGGAACATTAAGAAACCTATTCCACTAAGAAATATTAAGAAAACCTAGTCTTTTTTTATCCCCTTCTGGATGAATGTTACAAATGTTTCTTTCCCAGGTGAGGAATGGCACAGGAAAATGCCATTCTGCACATTCTTAATAATTCTGCACATCTTGACAGGATTGGCCAAGAAACCTCCAAGAAATCCAGGGAGATTTCTTGTCAGAAAAAAAATAGTGTGGTTTCCCCTTAGTTTCAAACAATAATGTGTGACAAAATTTCACATTACAGTAATTACTCCAGTAACAGTCACACTTCGCTGAGAAACAATTATTCACAATCATACAGTTTTTTTGTCACTTGATGGAGCACTGCTTCTGGATATAGCATCAGTATCATGCTCAGTGATGCTATAGGTTAGATGGACCAATGATCTAACTTGACATATCAGATCCCTTCTTTCCTATAGAAAGGAATGGGTGGCATGTTTTTAAGAGCATAGTTTCAGAGGCAAAGCAGGTCACTGCTAGATGGCATTGCTGTGTAATCTTACTAATCTATCTCCTGCTTCCATGAAATTGCTCCTATTACATCTTCTCCATCTTGAAAGACAAATCCTTATTGTTCAAAAGATCAGTCGTTTTCTTTGATGATCATTTCCCCCTTTGAGATCCACGGACGTAGGTATTGAGGCAAAAAAGAGAGAGAAGGATTGCTTCCTTCATTTCGAGTTTTATGATGAATCACAAATCACAAATAAGAATTTGGCAATCAATAACAAAAATAACGGAACAATATCTTGCACTTAGGCAATGCCTTTCATCATGAATGAAGAGTTCCAAGAGAGATGCCAGGGCAAAGGCTGTAGCTACATGTTATGGAAAACCTGGAGTGAATTTGCATCAATGTCTGTTGCTGCCTGTGATGCAAGCCCTGGTGCAGTTCAAATGTGGCACCAATACATACTTATTAAAACCCACAGGCAAGGATTCTTTGCTGGTTGGCCAGGGTTGGAAGACTTCCCAGCTACTGGGAGGAGGGGGCAACAGAGGCTTCATCCAGTCAACGTGGAGCAGATATTGAGGCACTGAACCTGTCCCTCAGCCAAGAACCACAGGTCCTCCCAGCCAATACTGGGAGACTTCCTGACCGCTGCCCTGGGCAGCTGGTGACAGTGTTCTTATAGGGCAGTGATGGCGGACCTTTTAGAGACCGAGTGCCCAAACTGCAATTGTGTGTGTTGTGTTGTTAAAGTCATTACCGACTCTTCGTGACTCCATATCCATGGAGATTTCTTGGCAGGAATACTGGAGTGGTTTGCCAGTTCCTACTCCAGGCGCCTACAGCACCTGGTACTCCCTGGCGGTCTCCCATCCAAGTACTAACCAGGGCTGACCCTGCTTAGCTTCCGAAATCAGGCGAGATCGGATGTGCTTAGGGCATCTAGGCAGCTAAACTGCAATTAAAACCCACTAATTTTTCACAAAGTGCCATTGCAGCAATCAACTGTGTAGCAAGGTTTTGGGGCGCGTGGGGACAAAGTTGTTTTTGTGCCCCTTCCCAACCCCATCCAAACAGCAAGGGGGGATTTCCTGTGGGGTTGGTGTGGGCAGGTGTGTGTGTGTGTGTGTGTGTGTGTGTGTGTGCGCGCACACAGTGGCGATGAAGAGTTGGAGGAGGACGAGGAGGAGGGTGCCGCAGTCACCGCACACGCATGCCTGCCTGCCTGCTTGCTTTCTGTCTCGCCTGGCACGCGGCAGCAGGAGTGAGCAGGGCTCCCTCCTCCCTCTCACCCTCCAGGCGCCCCCAGATTTCTGCGCATGGGGTAGATGTACCCTTCTCCCCTCCCTATATATGCCCCGACAGCAATGCAACCTTACTACAGGTGGTTGTGAAGGGGCAATGCTGGGTGCCCACAGAGAGGGCTCCAAGTGCCACCTTTGGCACCCATGCCATAGATTTGCCAACACTGTTATAGGGGAAAGCAAGCACCTCTAGGTACATTGGGGTTCATTTTCCCTGCCTTGTTTTTTTTTTTTAACCTCATGGCTGCAGTGCACTGTTGTGACTCTTTGAGCCTACTTTAATGCCTAAAAATGCCAAAAGCTTGCAGTGTTTTTTTTTTTTAAAAGTAACTTTTCCAAATTTTAGAACTGCAGTATTCCCATGGCAAACACAATTAAGACACCCATGGCTTTCTGTGAAAGAGAGACAACACCTTCCTCATTGGGAAGATCAAGTTCTGCCTTTTAAAAATGTATTTTTTTTAAAAAAATTAAGAATAAATAACAGGAAAGGTAAATACAGAGGCATAAAACTAAATGCTGGAATGTTTGGCCTCCAGAAGTCTAAACCAAGAAGAGTCTGACCTTGTGAAAAACAGCCAAACACAAAGTAAACCACAAAGATCTCTTTTCCAGCCTAACAAAAACCCAAAAGGCTATTTTTGCTGTATCAAAGTTTTCACTCTTGCCAAGATATTTAAATAGCTCAGGCAAGGAGGAGAGGGGTGAGGGGAAATGGGCATCAACCACTCTGTTCATTATTGTGCTAAGCAGATAGTATTTGGACCTGTAGAAAAACCTCCAGTTCACTTTTTCTGTCACTTCCCGATTTCAGAGCAGAATGGTGCTGTACAAGGTGACAGCAAAGGTCAGAAGAGGATGTGTGTTCTTCTTTGGGTTCTTTTAAAACAAAATATATTAAACCAACATTGTCTGAAAAACTAATTTTTCCAAGACAAGGCATAGTTCTTAAAAAGCCAAATAAATGGAAACAAGCTCACAATGTATATAACTGTATATGTCCTGGAGAATGGGGATCAAGAGATATTTCACCTCTTACTCAGTGACTTAGGCATCCGGTAGCAGAGCTAGAAGTTGGGAATTTGATTGCCCACTGTGGATCTTGGAAGAGTCGACCTGCGTGGCCTTGGGCAAGCGGCACCATCCCAGGAGGCCTCCAGAAGAAGGTCAACCACTTGTGACACTCTTTATTTATAAAACCCAGAAAACGGTTTCCATGACTTAGCACCATCAAGATGGCTGGATAGCCCAGCGAATTAGGGATCCGACTGCAGAGCCAGAGGTTGGAGATTCAGTTCCCCCACTGGGCTCCCAGGGAGAAGAGCCAGCCTAGGTGGCATTGGGCATGGTGCACAGCATTAGAATGCCCTCAGGAGATGGGAACGGTAGTCCTCTCTCTGCCTGTATGTTGCGTTCATAGAATCATAGAATCATAGAGTTGGAAGAGACCTCAAGGGTCATCTAGTCCAGTGTTTTTCAACCTTTTTTTGGGCAAAGGCACACTTGTTTCATGAAAAAAATCATGAGGCACACCACCATTAGAAAATGTTAAAAAATTTAACTCTGTGCCTATATTGAATTGCAGTTTGGGCACTCGGTCTCTAAAAGGTTCGCCATTGCTGGTGTAGGGAGAAGCAGGACAGAGGGGCCACAGATTGAGGCAGCCCGCTCTCTAGCACCCAGTTCCCACTTACCTGTGTTGTTTTTTTAAAGACATTTTGCCCTGCATGGACTTCTGTGTCCAGTGGAGACCTGAGAAGGGGCACTGACTCTCCAGGAACACAAATAAGACCCAAAAGCCCATCTTGCTCTCCACACTGTGGCCAAGGCAGATGCCTTCAGCAAGTCCAGCGACAGGAGGGGAGGAGGATGAAGGAAGGCAGGAAGGAAAGAAGGCAGAAAGTGTTCTGCTTGAATACCGCCCCATACCACTTCAAGGAGTCTCTGGGCGGTTTACAGTTTTAATTACAGTAGGCAGGCTGCTAGACATACACATATGCAGGCTAGAAATGAGCACGTTTCTATGAAGAGGGGAAAGGGTACGAATGGAAAGAGAGAGGTGGGGGGAAAGAAAGAAAAGACAGAGAGAGAGAGAAGAGGGCGACCCAAGACAGAAAGAAAGGGGCAAGACTTCAAGGACCCCATCGCGGGGCCCCTCAGAGACAGCTCTTCCCCTCCTGGACCCTAAAGGCTGGCCGTCCAGCCGTGCCAGTAGCCCCCCCACCCGCCTGCCTCCTCAGCCCAGGCCCGGCGGAGGCCTCCTCCATCCCCTCCTCCTCGCAGCCCTGCCGCTGTGCTCGTGGGGCAGCCGGGCGCCCCTCCTCCCCTTCCCCTCACCTGGTGGTTTGTTCTGGGCTGGGGCTCCCAGGCCGGCTCGTGTTGGCGGGCGGGCTGTCGGGCGGCTCAGTCCATTGGTAGCTCCCAGGAAAGGGGTGGTGGTGGTCCAGGGTAAAAAAAGGAGGGGGGAGAGGGAAGCGAGCGAGTCGCGGCGGCGGCGGCAGGCACAGGGCAAACACTAAGAGAATGAGCGGGGCCAGGTCCGGCCGGGGAGGAAGTGACGCCAGCGCCGCGGGCCTCAGGGGGGAGGAGCCAAGCTGGCCCTTGGATGCTATTTATAGCGCCTCCCAGCTGTGGGCCGCCCGCCGGCCCTGGGTTGAATTTCTTTAGAATTTTTCAATTTTTCCCACGGTACACCAGGCAACATCTCGCGGCACACTAGTGTGCCGCAGAACAGTGGTTGAAAAACGCTGACCTAGTCCAACCCCCTGCCATGCAGGAACCCCCATCACAATATTTCCGACAGATGGCCATCCAGCCTCTGCTTAAAAACCTCCAAAGAAGGAGACTCAACCACCCTCCGCGGCAGCATATTCCACTGCCGAATAGCTCTAACTGTCATGAAGTTCTTCCTAATGTTCAAATGGAATCTCTTTTTCTGTAGTTTGAAACCATTGCCCCGAGTCCTAGTCTCTGAAACCATGGAAAACAAACCTGTTCCCTCTTCAGTATGACATCCTTTCAAATATTTAAACATAGCTATCATATCCTCTCTCAGTCTTCTTTTAGAAAGGCTAAACATTCCCAGTTCCCTAAGCTGTTCCTCATAAGACATTTCCTCCAGACCCTCAACCATCCTGGTCGCCCTCCTCTGCACCCGCTCGAGGTTGTCAACATCCTTTTTAAATTAAGGCACACAGAACTGGACACAATACTCCAGGTGGGGTCTGACAAGAGCAGAATAGAGTGGTACTATCACTTCCCTTGATCTAGACACTATGGTTCTGTTGATACAACCAAGAATCAAATTGGCTTTCCTGGCCGCCGCATCACACTGCTGACTCATGTTCAATTTGTGGTCCACCAAGACTCCCAGATCCCTTTCACAGGTACTATCCTCCAGCCAAGTATCCCCCATCTTATATTTGTGCAATTCATTTTTTTACCTAAATGTAGTACCCTACATTTCCCTCTGTTGAAATCCATTTCGTTAGCTTTGGCCCAGCACTCTAGTCTGTCAAGGTCTTTTTGGATTTTCATCCAATCCTCTAGGGAATTTGCAGCCCCTCCCAATTTGGTATCATCTGCAAATTTAATTAGCATACTCTCTATTCCTTCCTCCAAGTCATTAATAAAGATATTGAACAGCACTGGACCCAGAACAGAACCCTGGGGCACCCCACTGGTCACGTCTCTCCAAGCTGAAGAGAGGCCATTGATGGTCACCCTTTGGGTGTGATCAGTCAACCAATTAAAAATCCACCTAACAGTAGCACTATCTATCCCACTTGCTACTAACTTCTTAGCAAGAATACCATGGGGAACCTTATCAAAGCCCTTACTAAAGTCCAGATAAACAATATCCACAGCATTCCCCTCATCCACTAGGCCTGTAATTCTATCAAAGAAAGAGATCAAATTAGTCTGGCATGACTTGTTTTTAAGAAACCCGTGTTGACTTCTTGTAATGACAGCATTATTTGTTAAATATTTGCAGACTGCCTGTTTAATAATCTTCTCTAGGATCTTTCCAGGAATTGAAGTCAAGCTGACTGGGCGGTAATTATTTGGGTCCTCTTTTTTTCCCTTTTTGAAGATGGGGACAACATTAGCCCTCCTCCAGTCGATGGGGACTTCCCCTGTTCTCCAGGACTTCTCAAATATTATTGCCAATGGTTCTGAAATTACTTCCGCCAGTTCTTTTAATATCCTTGGGTGTAATTCATCTGGCCCCAGAGACTTAAATTCATTTAATGTTTCCAGGTGTTCCTGTACCAGCTCTCTACCTATTCTATGTTGTAATTCCCATCCTACCTCATCTAGTCTTTGTCCCAGTGGATCTCTTTCTTCCTTTTTGGAGAAAACAGAGGCAAAGAAGGTGTTGAATAGTTCTGTCTTTTCCTTGTCTCCTGTTAGTAACTGGTTATTATCGCCACGCAGAGAGCCTATCATTTCCTTATTTTTCCTTTTGCTGCGGTCATAACTAAAGAAACCCTTTTTATTATCTTTAATGTCTCTGACCAGTCTAAGTTCGTTTTGTGCTTTAGCTTTTTTTACCATCCCCCTGTATATATTAGCTGTTTGCTTATATTCCTCTTTGGTGCATTTCCCATTTTTCCATTCCTTGTACTTGTTTTTCTTTATAGTTAGCTGAGTTGAAAGTTCTTTAGTAAACCATTGCGGTTTCTTTAGACCTCTCCTATATTTTCTTCTTGTTGGAACAGTTTTAAATTGTGCCTTTAATATCTCGCTTTTAAGGAACTCCCATCCATCTTGGACTCCCTTCTCTTTCAGTGTGTCGGTCCATGGAATCACAGCCAATAATTTCCTAAGTTTACAAAAATTGGCTTTCTTAAAGTCCAGGATTCTTGTCTGACTATGCTTAACTTCACCTTCCAACTGTGTAACAAATTCCAAGAGGGCATGGTCACTTTTACCACTTCAACCCCATTTATGAGGTCCTCCTTATTGGTTATGACCAGATCTAAAATGGTTTTGCCTCTTGTTGCCTCCTCTACCTTCTGGGCCATGAAATTGTCTGCAAGGGCAGTAAGGAATTTATTAGACCTTGCATGTTACAGTTGTGACCGACTGTTGTGACCCCATGTCCATGGAGGTTTTCTTGGCAGGAATACTGGAGTGGTTTGCCAGTTCCTACTCCAGGAAATGTCAATCTATAACCTCCATGTCAATATATAACCTCCAAACACCTGGACGCTGCAGACCAGGTGATTACAGTGTTGGAGGAGAGGAGGGTTTGGGATCTCCTCTCAGGAAACTGGACTGGCCACATGATGGCTCCGTACCACCAGGGGGAAGGCCCACGTAGCACCAGCTGGCTGAGGGGGCACCACCTGGGGATTGGTGCCCCCCAAGGGCTATGGACTTGAGCAGACAAGGAATGCTGTAGGGGAGGTCCGGAGTAGACCTCCTGGTCCCACTTGGTTTCTGCATTACAGCAGCCCCCTCCTTGTGGTGATCTGCTTTCCTATAAACAGCTAATAAACCCTGGCCCATTTGATATCCCAATGCAAGAGTCTTGAGTCTTTATTCTGGCCTTGGGGGGCAAAGTTGGAAGGGGCCTATAAAGCCATCGCAACCAGTCCTCTGCTCAGTGGAGGAATACAAATCAAACGGTAGCTGACTGATGGCTGCCTAATTTTCTCTTAAATGCCTCCATCATTGTAGTGCTCACCGCCTCTTGAAGTAGTTAGTTCCATTGTCATACTGTTCTAACAGTTAAGACATTTTTTTCCTGATATTCAGTCTAAATCAGGGGTCGCTTAACTTAAGCCCATTTTTACATGTTCTGCATTCTGTAGTGACTGAGAACAGATCCTTCCCCTCCTTTATTTGACTGTTTTTCAAGTATTTGAACAAAGCTATTATATCTCCCCTCAGTATTCTTTTCTTTAGGCTAAACATGCCCAGTTCCTTCAGTCTGTCCTCAAAGGGTTAAAGTCCAGTTCCCTGACCATATTCCTTGCCTCCCCCCCTCTGGACTTGCTCCAGTTCTGGTTTCAGAGAACTGGTTGCAGTTCTCTCTGACAGAACGTTAAGCCATATTTACCTTAACAAAACAAAACAACAACAAATCAACCAAACAAGCCCCCCCCCAACCCTCCTCCAAAGAATAACGGCAAACTCAGAACCAATTTGGTCAAAAAGTTTTCATCCCTTCAAGTCTAGTGGTTACTCCTACTAGTGGTTAAATTGCCTGTCAGGAGTAAAACATTACTTTAAAAACAAAGGAGATGGATTACTGATAGCTGCTTGCTGTTTACCCCACTTCCAAGCATTGACATTTAAGCAAGTTCTATTCTTGACTCATTCGAACATTTTTCAAAATAGAGCAACAGCAAAATGGATGATTCTTCTGTCCAACTGAGCAGCTGCTGTTTCTCTTGACAGTGCAGAGAGATGCTGCTAGCAGGGTTTAAATTGTAAAGATTCAGGAGAAAAGACTGAATCCATTTATTAGGAGCAGAGGCGGTTGTTGTCTTGTGTTTACGACAGGACTGTATTTTTCAGGAAACATACAAGGGTCTTTGGTTATCCTCACATAATGCTGCTAGGTTCTGAAATTGGCATATGACATCCAGGAGGGTACCAATGAAATAAGGTAAAAGAGTTGACTCTCCTTGAATATTATGATATGGAATACTAGGCCTCTGTTGCCGAACGTATTCCACCCCCCCCCAAGGGCAAGGATAGGTCCAGGGCAGGGTTATCACCTATCAGGCTGCCATCTTCAATCTGAGGGGATGTTGTCGTTTCAACTTAAAAACCACCCCCTAGTGCTAAAGCCCTCTTTGGGTGGTTTACAACATAATGACGTTCCGATGCAAGGAATATCTTGCTCCCCATTTTACCGACCTCAGAAGAACAGAAGGCTGAGTCAATGTTGAGCCAACTACCTGAGCCCAATGGGATCAAATTCAGGTTATGGGCAGAGTCTTGACTGCTGTATTGCAGTTTCACATGGCACCACAGGGCTCTTTCTCGCCATTCTTCTCTGGTTCTCCAGGCAGAGAAACAAATCTTGGAGTAAGCAACACTGGGAGAAGAGACAGTCTGATGTTGAGGCAGTGGGAGGTAGCAAATGTAATCGTTCTTCCCCTTCCCACTGTTCAAAGAAGTAATGACTCAAACATATGTACACACACACACACACACACACACACACACACACAGAGAGAGAGAGAGAGAGAGAGAGAGAGAGAGAGAGAGAGAGAGAGAGAGAGAGAGAGAGAGAGAGAGAGAGAGAGAGAGAGAGATTATTGTTACATTGAAAAAAGTAGTGAATGACAGCCATGGCCATTACAAGTCTGAAAGTAACTCCATTCCATGTTATTCCTTCCTGTAAGAAGTAATTGCTTACTGAGGTGATGTGTTACAATTTAATGCATTATTTCTGAGCTTTCAAGTGACCATGCTGGGATATTGAGACCGAGTAAGAAATATTTTTTTATCTCTAATCCCGAAAGAGACTTCAGTCAGGCGCATCTTGGTCCCTACCTCATGTACCCCTTCTCTACTGCCTTTCTGGCTGTCCTGCTGGAAAGCAGCTAGTATACCTCTAATGTTGGAGTTCACCGGATAAATCCATCAGAACAGAGGCACTCTGTGGATGTTTGGCAAGCATACTATGAGATGCTGTGGGGATCCAAAAGCCCACCCCTCCCCTGACATACCCCCAGGTCAGGGGATGAACTTGGCAACCAGGAGAAGTACATTTACTCCCCACTAGACACCATGAGAAGGATAAGTTTTTAAAAGGAAATAAAATAATTAATCAAATAAAAGAAGTTGGAAAACTGTTTGGTCTCTACCTTGCTAAAACTATCCAACAGGGGATTGGTTGGTTTTTTTATTTTCTTTTCTTTTTGGTACCACCACTGTGTGGCTGCCATCTTGAAAATGTGCTCTTCATTTCGCTCATACTTTTCATTCAAACAGGAAGGCCACCAGTCTTAATAATTCATATGAGCACAGCTCAATAATAGCTCATAAATCCCTTCTAAATGAAGCCTAGGCATCTGCGGAACAGAAGTGGGGATGTAAGATTGTAGAATTTTTCTGAATATTTCTTTTAGCACAAACCTATGAAGCAGAGGTGAGGGGTCATTTTTTCTGTTGATGTCTCCTCATGTTCAGGTGTGTTTGTGTGGGAGATTGTCTCTCAGGAACTAGTGATGGTGGTGGGTGAAGCTGAAATGTCATCAGCCAACTACCACTAGTTAAGAAGTCAGCATAGGCATTTGATGTGGAGTCCTTTGACTGGTCTCTGATTCCAGATATCCACACCCACTTCTTAACTAGTGGTCTTACACCACCTGAATTTAAACCAATTGACCTAATGCCAGTGAGCACTAGAATGAGACTTCTGGCCATTGAATCTGATAGATCAGAGAAGTGCGCACAGGACTGCAGCCTCTCTCTCTCTCTCTCTCTCTCTCTCTCTCTCTCTCTCTCTCTCTCTGTGTGTGTGTGTGTGTGTGTGTGTGTGTGTGTGATGTGTGATACGACAGTCTTTCACATTGATGTATCCTATCTGATTTACCATGCGGGTTTCAAGATGGAGATTGCTGTCTGAAGGTGACCGTTGGTGAAAACGATGGCCCCAAGTGAAATGTTTAATTAACAGGCAGCAATTTAAACATTAATTGTAGGTGGCACATGTTTTTATGATTGCCCCCCCCCCGTAAAAATGGAGTGGCTGTAGCAAGCCAGACAATACATGTTTTAATCAAACCTGCGTGTGCATTTGAGAGAGATAGCTCTAGACCAGAACAATAGCAAGTTTTACTGATGGAAACCCTTAGCAACTGCCAACTATCTTTGTTCCAATCTGCATTAAAGGTTACATGAATATATAATACATAAAAACAAACTCCCTGAATAATACATATATTAAACACTGAAAACAACTCCTCAGGAGTTGTCTTTCAGTCACAGGCAAATAATGCATGTTTTATACACTGATTTCTCATCCAGAATAGAAATTATGCCATGGAAAGGGTTGCCATATCTCAGAATGGGCTCAATGACACACAATTACCTGGCTGGATAGCTCAGCGCATTAGGTGTTGGGATCTTGGTTCCCCATGGTGCTTCCTAGGAGAAGACCCAGCCTGCATTGTCCCAGGATGCCTCCAGAAGAAGAGGGATGGTAAATCAGTTGTGTGTATCCTTTACCTAGAACTGGCCTGCACAACACGTTGACCACGGGCAGCCTGTCGCCCACAGCACCGTCAGAAGTCACCTGCAAGGTCCCTGACAGCCTCCCAACACGCTGCCTGGACGTTTGGTCCTGCGAACCATCTCTTTTTGAAAAAGAGGAGGCGGACACTAGAGGAGAAGTAGAGTTGAGCACTGGTTAGGTTGGGGGGGGGAAGTGCACCTTTTAAAAAAAGTCTTCCAGCGGATGCGCCACTGCCACTTGCCTGGGCAACTTGCAAGCATGCATGCACCTCCCTTGCACCCATCTGTGCCAGCTTGAGTGGGTGCAAGGGAGGTGTCTGCATGGCCGTGGACGTCGCACAGGTGGTGGTGGAGGAGGAGGAGGCAGGAGGGGGAAGAGAGTCTAGTTGGGCCCCTGGCAGCGTGGGAGGGAAAGCGTACCCTTTTAAAAAAATCTTCCAGCAGCCCAGGGAAGCAGCAGTGGCGGATCTGCCACCACCGCTTGACCGGGCTACTGGAAGTCTTTTTTAAAAAGGTGCACTTTCTTCCAACCTGCCCGGGAAGGGGCAATCTACGCAAGCATGCAGGGGCCTCCCTTGCACCCTCCTGCGCCGGCTTGAGTGGGTGCAAGGGAAGCATGTGCATGGTCACAAGGGGGTATTTGGGAGGGGGTCGGAAGGGTGCATTTGCCAAGGTTGCATAGCAATCTGGGAGCGCCTGGAGAGGGAGCAGCAGGAGGAAGCTGTACGCCCTCCCACCAGCCGTCCTCCTATCCCGCAGCTAAGGCTTAGCAATGGGACCCCCACTGCTGCCTTCACCAGTGCGCACCAGGTGAGCAGTGAAGCAGGCATGCATGCAGGGAGCATGGTGGTCTCAGCACCCCCCCCTCCTTCTCGTCTTCCCCACCTTGCTTTGGGCCACCGCGGGAAAGGTGTAAGGTGTGCGTGCACTACTGTGTGTGTGTGTGTGTGTGTGTGTGTGTGCGTGCATGCGTGCGTGCGTGTGCACACACACACGCACGCACGCACACACACACACACACACACACACACACACCCATCTATCTGTCTGCCCATCTGCCCATCTACCCGCCCATCCTCCCACTGCCCATGCCCGCGTACACACATGCCCCACGACACAGGATTGGGCCCGTTGCTGGGTGGGTGCGATGCAGTGGAGGGGCAGGAGGGGTGCAAAAACGAATGTTGTCCCCAGGCACTCCAAACCCTTGCTACACCTCTGCATGGTCAGCCTTCTCATAGGAATGTGTTGAAATCCGTTTCCTCCAGAACATATTAATTGATTTTAATGCATTCCTATGGGAAACCACTGCCCTACTTAAAATTTTTTCTACTTACAAGCATGTGCTCAGAATGGATTAAATTCATAAGTAGAGGTATTAGTGTAGAAGCCCTCAGGCACTTTGGGCTGGAACGACTAGACCTCGGCCTGTTGAAACTTGGACAATCCCTGGAAACAGTTGGGTCACCATGAGGCAAAACCAACTTGATTGTTGTTGTTGTTGTTGTTGTTGTTCTTCTTCTTGTTGTTGTTCTTCTTCTTCTTCTTCTTCTTCTTCTTCTTCTTCTTCTTCTTCTTCTTCTTCTTCTTCTTCTCATTAGCATTAGCATTAGCATTAGCATTACTGAGCATTGAATACCACCTTTAAAATGATACTAAACGAACGAACACAGCTGAAACATTACAAGAAAATATTTCCTGTGTGAGTTTTTTTTTTACCTTGGCTGAGCTTATTATGGGTCACTGATCCTTTTTGGCTGCCTCCCATATCTTGGGATGTCTGGGGATCATTTGGTAAACGTGTTAACTTGCATCTGTCCTGTTGTTCCACTTTCCTTCCAAGAAAGAAGGCGAAGAAAAACACTCAAGGCAGCTAATAACAGTAAAATCCAAATAAAAACAAATGGAACCCAACCATTTCAACCATAAAAATGATATTTAAAAGCTCTTTTGAAAACCTGTGTATAGAATGAAACAATTACCCCCTTCAGCGATAGCACAGTTTAGGCTCAAACTAGACAGCAAGTAGAATGCTTTAAAAAAATTCAATGTGTTTTCCCTCTCAACAGAGGGAATTTCTCAGAAATGTTTCTCAGCTATCAGACTTGGAAATTAAACATAGATTAAACATCACAACACAAACTAAGATGTAGGCTAGAAGAATCATGTGACAGGACAAACAGAGGTCTTCAGAACTTAAGAGAGTACTTCTTCTAAAACAATGTGAAACATATGGTCATCTTCAATTGTTAGATACAAAAGATCAACCTGAAGTTACTGAAGGAGCACAGAGAGCTGGGCCTCCCTAGCTTCCATTAGCAGGGATTTCTAAAACCTATGTATATTTATTATGACAGAGATGCTATCAGAGATGCTATTTAAATAGGCAGGGAGTAGGTTTTGTGATTAAAGGCTTGGTCTATGGCAGTGATTCCCAACCTTCGGTCCCCAGGTGGTCTTCGACTTCACCTCCCACCTTCACTGCCAGGACAGCTAGCGGTGAAGGCTTTTGGAAGTTTTAGTTCAAGAACATCTAGGAATCCAAGGCTGGGTGAGTACCACTGTTCTAGGGCATAGGTGAGGAAGGTTCTATTCGCCAGTGGGTCATGAAACATACTGGATGAATGTATGTGAAGATTCTCAGTCATCCCATTGAGGTTGTCCAGAAGTTCTGTCATAGCAACTGGACTTCTTTTCTTGTGGGATCGAAATGTTTCACTTCTTGTCCAAAGTAGCTTTTTAGTTTCAGTTTCACCTGATTTCACTGTGACTTTATGGTACAGAACAGTAACCGTACTCTATATACAGTTCCAGATACTCATGTGCTATATGTACTTTTAGAAATGAATTCACAGGCTATGGCAGGATGCATCCAATTTAGCTTTCAGAAGATTTCTGGGTTTTACTTAAAAAGAAATTTCTAAAACTCTTGGTCACAAGAACATGCTTGAACTTTTCTATAATGGCTTCTTCATCATCACTCATTCCTGATTCTGAGGAGGAAAAATATCCAGTAGTGGGGAATGACACTAGTTGATCCTCCCATAATTCAAACATTGGCACTGTAAAACAAGGGTTATTGGTACAATTCCCTGAAGGACAGGAGATATGTCCTAAGTCCCTCATCAAACCACCAACCCCAGCATTTCATAAAGTCTGAAGCCATGGTGGTTCAAGTAGAGCCAAGCTGATGTTGACTGACTGCATAGGGCAGAGAAACTCGTTTTGTGCTCTCTCTCTCTCTGTCTCCCTCTCCCTCTCTCTGTGTGTATGCTTTGTGTGTGCGTGTGCATACATGAATTAAATTGAATATCTGGCACCATTTTGGAAGGCTGACGAATGTTATTGTTCTCCGGGAGCACCATGGACCCTCAAAGAAACCAATGGGTATCCTCCAGGAAACAGAAATGCTTGTCAATTTCTAAACATTGAAAATTATTTGAGCTGAGGAGAACTGCTTACCCTGCTTCCTTGGGAAGATTTCTTTTTCTCTCTCACCCCCACCCACCCACCCTTTTTAGCAGAAACATACAGGCAAGCAATCACTTCTTCTGGAGTAGTTGGGAGTACTGCCTTTTTTTCTCCTCAGCCCCCTCCCCCCGAGTGTGGCAAGCAGGGGGTTGGGATGGTTAAGCTCCAGCTGTCAGGGAATCATAGTGATTTCGAGGAGCTCAGCGGGGAGGCAGTAAGACTCCAAGCTGTTCTCAGTGGGGAAGGGAAGTGCTCAGTCGCCGACAGGCGAACAGTTCCCAGAAGAAAGGGAAGAACACAGAATATGCTGAGTTTTTATCTTCTCTCTCTCTCTCTCTCTCTCTCTCTCTCTCTCTCTCTGTTCATTTCATGATAACATTGTTCGCGGTCATGTGGTCTTGTCCTGGTTCTGTCCCTGTTTCCATTTACCCACGGGTGTGATTGATGGTATCGTGATGACTGTTACTTCACGTCCTTGTTTCGTGACAACATCTGTACTTCCCTGCCTTTGTTCCCCACCTTTTTTGGGGTCCAACTTTCCATTTTTTGATATTTCGATTCTCCGTAACTTTGCCTTTCATGTGTTAAGGAGCAAAGTTTGAGGTTTTATGCTTTCTTCCCTCTCTGCGATGCATTGTTTACGGCGCCATTGGGATTGTACTGGAGAATGCAACTTTGCACTCCTGCCACTAGATGGAGAACGCACACGCTGCGTGACGAGCCTTGTTTCACGCAGGAACTGAGGCAAAACAGGAACTGAGACAAGAGAATTCCCGAGGTGAGGGAGAGGTATGGCTCATCAAGCTTAAATCCCAGTTCAGGGGGCATGGTCGGGACGAACTCCTGCCGTCATGCAATGGACATGCAGTAACATTTTTTTCATACCGGTCCCAAGTGGGATGGCGAACCGCGATGAGAGCGATGTGAAGTAACCATTTCTCTCTCTCTCTCTCACACACACACACAGAGACACACACATGTGTTCCATGTGTTTACAGCCTTTGAGACCACAGAGGCTAAAACTGAAAAGGCAATACTGTTCCCTGAAAATAAAAAGGTATGTCATGATTCCAGTAAATGTGTGTCCCCAATGGCCAAAGGCGTTGTGTTGAGTTGGATGTATGCCAAAAGACCACTAGGTGAGAGTTACCTTGATTTCTGTTGTGTGTGGGGTCCTCTTGAGCTGGACTCATCTCTACCAGCCTTCCCTCTTCTTGCCCCCCACAGTGATGATCCCTTACTTGGGATAGGGCTAAATGCCTGTCTACCTCATTGAGGATTTGCTCCTGTGTGCAAAACTACCTACCCCTACAACCAACTAAGCTGTGAGAAACAAACCACAGACATAACCATTTCCATCACCTTACCTGATGACCCCATCACCTCCTATGCAATCATAGAAAACAGTGGGTGGGTGGGGACTGTCTCAACACAGACTGCCGGAGACAGCTCAGAGTGTCTGCATTATACCTCTCAGGTGGACTGGAATGGGAACTCTGTCTCTGAAGTTCACCAGGAGATGTCTTTGTTCACACACCAGATGGTCATCCCTGACAGGCCTGCTATCTCACTCACCTCTTGCTCTTACCCAGGTGCATGAGGCAGCCTGGGAAGAAGACAGAGAAATGGTGGCTTTGGGGACTTGTTGGGTAAGAGGTCAGCCTGAGTGATTCCTGCTTATTTGTTTAATTATTCCAAAATGTATTCTACTTTTCTCCTAGAAGTGGAAACCAAACAGGCGTGGGGACTTGAGTCACTGTGAAATCATCCTTAAGATGTACTGGCTACTTGACTCAAACTCAACTTGGTGGTTTTTCAATGACTTGGACTCAACTCTCAACTCATAGTCCACCCAGTGCTCTCTTTTTCCTTGTGCAAAAAAACATGTATTCAACAGGGACTCAGACTCTTTGTCCAAAAGAGAGATAAATCTCCAGCATAATCCAGTAGCTACCCACATTCCTTATGTAGCACATCAGCAGTGGGAGGGGACAAATGAAATGAAACAAAAGCTTTGGTAGTGCCTGTTGGACAGTGCCGGTGCAGTTGTACTTGCCTTTGAAATTTGGAGTGATTGCTTAGGCATATTTCTCCCACACTTCCAAGAAAATAAGAAAGCACTTGGGGCAGGAATGGTGGAAGACACCCTAGTTCCTTCTTACTAAGCTGCAGATATCAAAAGCCAGGACTGCTCCTTTCATCTCTGGAGAAGAAAGTCAAACCGTCGCCTCTTTGAAGGAGCAAGAGAGTGGCACGAGAGGGAAGTGGCACCATCCCTACGAATAACAATCTATGATCAAAGGAAGATCAGCACAGGTCAGAGCAGGCAAATGACGGTCTAGGAAACAGAAGGAGCTTCTTCCTGTAGTTTCCCCATGTAAAGATGAGTGCCAGGTGGGGCGCACTCAGTCACTTCCACAGTGTGCATTTAACCACATGAAGCGTTGTCCCCATAGTATGCATGTTGAGAACACAATTTGTGTGTGTGTGTGTGTGTGTGTGTGTGTGTGTGTGTGTGTGTGTGTGTGTGTGTGTGTAAATTCCAGATACTTTTTGGGGGGGAGGGGCACAGGCAATTTCAATGGAGACGGGAAGACTTGAGAGAGGAAGGAGATGGCATGGAAAGGTGTGACCAGTTAGAAAAGAAAGTGGGGGACAGAACTGCAACTTCAAGACTAGTTGCTTAATTTTAAGGTGACACACAACTTTATTTGTCCCCTTTATCTTTTTGTTGTGGTGGTGGTGGTTGCTGTTCTTGTTCTTGTTTTACTTGCCTGACATGCTTGTACAGACTTAACACAGCTAGCTCTTTTAGAACTGCCTTCATATAAGCATTTGGCATGCCCAAACTTTGGCCCTCCAGATGTTTTGGACAGCAACTCCCACAGTCCTTTGCCACTGGCAATCTAAGCTTAGAATTTTGGGAGTTGTGGTCCAAAACATCAGGAGGGCTGAAGTTTGGACATGCCTCTAGGAGGAGGAGGAGCACCAGAGAGTGACAGGGGGAGGTCCAGCTCAGGACTGGGTGTATATACTATCATGATTAGAGATGGGCACGGAACGAACATTTTTTTGTTTCCGTTACCGTTTGTCGTTTCCGTTACGCAACAAAACGACAAATGAAAAATGTGATGAAAATGCAATGAAACGAACAGAACCGCGAAAATTGTGGTTGTTACGTTTTGTTTCCGTTAATGGTGACACTCAATGAAATGAGCTGTTTTAAATGTTAAAAAACGCCCTGGACATCCATAAAAACGCAGCGATAATTATTTATATTGTCTGATAATACCTACCAAGGAAGTTGGGGTCCTTAAAACGTTTGTTTTAGTCTTCTCCCATCACAATGTATTATTCTTTTCCCTTTAAAATGGATGTCGCCACCAGCCACAAAATGGAGGCAAGCCATGTGATGGGATCATATTCAACCAATAGCATGCCCAGGTTGCAGACTGGGCGAGCAGGTCTGGCAGCCACAGAGGGCATAAAAAGCTCTGGCAGCCCCCGTCCTCCTTGCAGTCTCTGGTGGGAGTTAGGGTGGGATTGCTGTCTCTGCTGTGCCTCTAGCTTCAGTCCTGCAGCCTCCCTTTGTGCGTGCGTGCTGCGTACCTCTCGGTGAGTACCCTCCCTTGCCCCACAGTGCAGTCACTCTGCGGCTGCCTTGCACCCTGGGCAATGCCTGCCGCTGCCTTTGCAGCCTCTCTGCATACCTAGTCTATATTGTGTATCTGGCAGCATCCATTTTTTTAATGTTTTCCCTCTGGTCTGGGGCGTTGGGGGGTGCCTGCACATGGAAATGCTTTAAAAATTGTGCAAAAAGCAGGTAGAAACAACAAACGAAAAAATGAAAAACGGTAATGAAATTTTTCAGAAATTTCCCGACAAACGGAAATGAACCGAAACAGACCTCTCAACGACAAATGAAAAAACCAAAACACCATTTTTCTGTTTCGTGCCCATTTCTAATCATGATGAAACCCAATGTGATTTACTGATTTATTGTCCTCCCTCCCTTCCTTCTTCTTTTTTAAACAAGTTTTTCTTGAGAGACCTAAATTGTATTGTTATCTGAATTCTCATCATTAGCCTCCTTGGTTTAGCAAGAAAATTATTGTCGGCAGATAATTGTGGTTCCCTTTATTGTTTCAATGCCCTTTCAAAGTAAGGCTTTTTGTTTATGAATACGGAATAACTTAATTTTTAATAATAATTGCCATACTAGTTCTCCAGGTTGGGATCAGTGTTATTGACCTTTGCGAGGTTGCTATGGAGTTCTTGCCACTCAGACTTCAGGGATATATATTCATTTTTCCTGGGAGTTCAGGGTGGTGGGTAGTGGTGGTGGTGGTGGTGGTGGTGGTGGTATATGTTCTGTGGACTGCCAGAGAATGATTTTGGCATAATTCTCATTATTTATTTCCCCACGCTTTCTCCATTACTCTAATCCACGTAATTAGAGGGCTTAAACTCCCTCCCCTACCTTAGTAACATAGTGTTTAAAAGGAACTTTTCTTCTGTTAAAGTAACCCTGATGTAGCAGCACTTTCATGGAAAAAATACTATCCCTATCATTCATATTTTATTGCAGGAAAATGATCTGAGGCTAGGCTCTTATAAAACAGAATCTTAACTTCGGGCCTGCAGAATCCAGATTTACGATGTTGTTGCAAGTCTTTTTTGCAATGCAGATGGAAGTGACTTATGGTCTAAACAGAGGCATACTCACCAGAGCAGCCATTTGCATTCCTGCAAGGCTGCAGAACTCGCTGAGGCGCTGAGCCAAATGGAATGCACCAGCAATCTATTATGGACTGCCAGGTGCTTGAAAAACTCCCTCGCTTCCTCAGGCCCAGGCAAGGAGGCAGTGGAAATACGAAGTAGGAGATTTGTCACCTTTACGGGGTGGCCTCCCATATGAAAGCAGCCCAAGACATTTTTGCTGACTGAGACAAGCGACAAGACAGTCCATTCTACACACCCAAGGTTCCAGCTGAATCTTCACTAAGGCGATGGGATGCCATTTTCTACAACACTTGAAACCAGGAAACCATTTTAAGGTTTGGGACAGGCTATTTGGCACCAAGAGCTTTATTATTCTACAAGGGTGGGGTGGGGTGGAGAGGAATCTTCAGGAGAAGCAGTGATATAGTATTTTCCAGCATCTGTTTGGTGAGGCAGCTCCTTCCTTCTGTCTAAAAGTTGGGCCTGCTCAATGATGCTCCATCAAAATATAGTCCTGTGTCATTCGTTCAGCATGACTGAGTAATTTATTTTAGTATGTTTTCAATTTGTTATCATTGGGAACACCTGAGGATATAGAAAAAAGGAGTCACATTTAGAAAGGGGTAGAACCACACCCCATCACCCCATCTGGTCTTGTTATTTTGCCATCTGATGCAGAAAACACCACAGATTTTGTCTCCCTTTTAGAAATAAACATGCATTAAAAGAAACCAATCAGTTGTGGTTTCATTAACACACCAAGTCAGCAGTCTAAAGGTAACTGCTTCACTCTGTCCACTTGCTAACACAACCCTGGAATCCAACTCCTCCTTTTCTTTTGCATATTAATTTCTTGCTGCATGAGTCACATTTGACCCATCTTTCAATACATGTGTGTGCCAGAAATATTGCTTCTGTCTGGGCTCATTGTAGCTTTGGACGCACTATAGCACAATTGCCTTGTGCTTCTGTTCCCAACATTTACTTCTAGGTTGTTTCTACAGGTAGGAAGGGAGACACCTTCTGCCTCTGATTCAGGATCATATTGCTGTGGTGTAGGGAAAGACTCGCTTGTCTCTGTCTTGTCCACAATTCCAAAACAGGATCTATTACTTAACAGTTCTTGTCATTCTGCTTAGGGGTAACACATCCATCATGGTGTTTAAAAAGAATGTTCACTGTTCTGTTGTCACAGCAGCCTTTTCTCATGTGGAGTCTGCAGATGTCTTGGACTTTAGCTCCTATCAGGGCAGGAATGCAAGGTGTTGTGGTTCAAAAGGTTCCAGAGTCCCTTGCTAGATAATGGTAAAGGCTGATACTTCATGTCCATCTCATCACTGTTCGCAGTCCTGCTTGGGACTGGTATGAAGTAATCTAACCACAAGTCCATTGCGGGATGAGGGGAGTTCATCCCGACCACACCCCCTGAACTGCAATTTAAGCGGGATGAGAGATTCCCCTCCCTGGCCTCGGGAATCTGCTCATGATGCTTCTCATTCTGAGACGAGTGCCCGTGAGATAAAGCTCATCATGCAATGTGCCGTTCTCCATCCAACGGCAGGAGTGTGAAGTGCCATTCACCAGTACATTACCTATGGAGTCAGCAACACAGTGTGGAGAGATTAAAAGACAAATGCCTCAAACTTAGCTCCGTAACACATTGAAGGCAAGACTTCAGAGAATTGAAACATCGAAAAACGGAAGGTCGAGCCGGGGGGAAAAAAACGGAGAACAAAGGCATGGAATTTCACATCTCATCACAGAACGAGGACGTGTGGTAACAATCATGCCGGTATCATCCATCATGCCAGTGCGTACACAGGAACAGGGAGAGAACCACAAGAAGACCACGTGACCACGATCAATATCAACATGCAACGAACTTCCTCCCAGGACGAGAATGGACATGAAGTAACCATCAAAGTCTCCTTGGAACTGCAGTCCAAAGATATCTGGGGACTCAAGGTTGGGAACCACTGGTTCAGATGATATCATATTGGCAAAACGTATTATAGAGACAAGGTGGGTGACAGGGAATGTTAGAGCTTACTCAGCAGTTGTTTTTGTGTGTAGTTCTGCTGTTAATTTGTTGCTATGGAAATGGATTTATTCCATCTTAGAAATATTAAGAGTTGAAGGGCTTATAATGTCCCAACCTGAAGATCCCCTTTGTGTTAAGAATTATATAGTTTACATCTCGTAGATCCTAGGGTGTTCTCGGATCATTGTCAAAATTCAAGGCATATTCATTTTTAACATCATATATAGTTGTTAAAAATGAATTTATTTGTTGCATTCATTAATGTGCACAAATTCTGCCCAAAACTCAAAAGTACCTGGTCATCACATTTGATAAAACATTTCCTGTAATTTCATTCTCTGGTTCCTATTCCACTGAGACAAGTTCTTGAAATCTGAATGTCAGCCATTTTGTGACAATAAAAAAGCCTTATTCAAAGACAATTGCTGTATTTAAAACAAAAATAAAAATCAAGGCTGCAGTCCGAAGCATATTTTCTTGGACATGTGGAAAACCCTACTGAATGCAACCAGGTTTGATTCTTAATAAACATACATAGGACTGTGCTCTGTGTTTGTTACCATGTGCACATTTAATTGGGAACTGCAAAT
This sequence comes from Phrynocephalus forsythii, assembly GCA_029282475.1. Classification (NCBI taxonomy): domain Eukaryota; kingdom Metazoa; phylum Chordata; class Lepidosauria; order Squamata; family Agamidae; genus Phrynocephalus; species Phrynocephalus forsythii. The sequence continues at coordinate 25,184,100 of JAPFRF010000004.1, forward strand.
CCAGAACCATAGATACTTTTATTCCACAGAAACATGTACAAGATTGTGTGACGTGTCAAACTGATAGTGGTCTGATATATTTCTCAAATGGCTAGGGATGTTTGGAGAGTGAAACAACTTGGTAAACAGTGCACCTTTTGAGGATGGATTTTGAAAAATAAAAATAGAGATAAAACAGGGCTTTCCTGGCTGGAGATAGGCAATAGAAGGGTCCTGTTCTGCTTCCCGCCCTCAGCGGTGGGCTGTGAGCTGAGGGGGGATGGCTTTTAGCTCAACAAACATAGGAGAACAAGGGTTAAAAGGAATTGTTTATTCCATGGCATTCCCACTTACAGGTTGTAATGGAGTCTACATGAAATACATCAGGTCTCCTTGGCCTACATTTCTCTTTCTGTCTGTAAAAATGAGGTGGTGCCTTTCCTGGTGTTCCGTGTGTGCGTTGCTGCGGTCAGACAAGGCTAATAAAGCATGCAAATACATGCTAGGACCCACATGCAATAGATGTCCTGATGAATCAGGGCTATTTTCTAGGCATGCAACCCAAAACTACGATTCTCATAATTCTTGAGTTTAAAGGAAAGTTCCCTATTTTCACTGCTGGGGCAGAACAGGTCCATATGTATTTCTGGCAACCAACAATCATCCTGGTAATGATGCATGGCACAAAGTGCCATCCCCCTTTAAAGAGTAGCTTAGGGCTAGTATAGCATGTAGAAGAGTGTGCTGCTCGTTTCTGTGGTTGAACTTGATTTTTTTTTGATTAATTGATTGACAGGGAGGCCCTCCCAACAACCAAAAGATGGGATATGCTGCTGAAGCAAGAACACTGTTGAGGTGCAGTGCTGCTAATGTGTGTGGCTTTGGGGAGACAGTCCCAGACCACAGGGGAGGCGAGGCTACCCAATCCATGGTCAAATAATCCAATCACAGATCCACACGGCCAGTTGTAGTCCTGAGTGACTGGGTTTGCAAAATCTACACTCAAGCACATTCAGTTGGAATAAACAGAGTGCTTTACCACTTTTTGAAATGATAGGCATGCTGTATGAGTTTGTCTAGTTTGGTCCTAAAAAGGACCAGATGCTTCTTTAAAAAGAAGCTTGCATGAGTTCAGGTGTCCTCTGAAGGGAAACCTCTTTCTGCACACCTGTTTATCTGGCGGAGCGGATCTCCCAGAGGTCAACTTCATCACGACCGACCAGAGCTTTGCTATCCCTCTCTCTCTGGGTGGCCACACCGAGAGAGGCCCAAAGGGTTTCTACCCAGACTCGGGCATTCTCGGTGGGCGCCCCGGCACACTGGAACAAATTACCAGTGGAGATTAGGCTGTCGGATTCGCTGTCGGCCTTCAGAAGGGCATTAAAGACCTGGCTCTTCAGGGAATGCTTTGGGTGACCTTTGAGCACACTGTGGTTTTGTTATTAGTCTGTATGTCTGTTGGTCCCAGCTCTTTCTTGCCGGATCTTGCTTATGTTATATGGTTGTTGATGTGCTAAGTCTATTTTTATTTTTATTTTTTATCCGTTTACTATTTTTTATTATTTATTACTATTTTCTTTATTACTTGTATTTTGATTTGCATTTGATATATCTGGGGTTTTGTATGTTTGGGCAAGTTGTTTTTTTTCTGCAACATCTTCTACACTGCCCAGAGCGGTTAACAAATACAAAAATAAATAAATATAAATAAATAAAGGCAGAAGGTTGTGAAAAATCCTTAATTCTTGGGATGTCCTCTGCAGTGACAGAGGGTTACAGCTATACAATTGAACAAACTCCATTTCATTGTGGTTTATTCTATAGTGAAAGGGATGTGTAGTTAGTAAACTTAAATGTCTGTTTCTGTCATTTCTACTCTTTTAAAGCTGCACTGCAAATCATGTCAAGATGCTAGTGCAGACTTAAATCCTTTGCTTGCAACTTGGCCTTCCTTCCTTTCTGTTTGTCAGATACCCTCTGCTCACACCCTCACCATAGCCGCAGGTAGTGTTTCTATCTGCCATAAATTTATGTAATTATATTGAAATGTCTTATCAATAATTCAATTATTCCATTAGTTTTACATTAAGAAATAAATAGAGTTAATGCATGTATAATTCAATCTGCCTATAAACTAAATAGTTTAAAATGCATTTTTTTTCTGGCTTAAAGTGGTCATAGCTTATAAAATGTGAAAACTGTAATAAATCTGATCACCTGTACTCTGTCCTGTAAGGTGGATGGACTGTTTTGCACTCCACAAGAATAAGATGATTTTACTCTCAGCTTCCATTGAAAACTGTAATAAATCTGATCACCTGTACTCTGTCCTGTAAGGTGGATGGACTGTTTTGCACTCCACAAGAATAAGATGATTTTACTCTCAGCTTCCATTGACTGGCTGAGTGGGGAGCTGGCTAATTAAGATATGGATACAGTAAGGTACAGGATAGGCCTCTCCATGATTTATTAGCTGGTGTCCGGCCGCCGACTGGAGGAGGAGGCGGGGCCCGCCCCGCCCAGGAGCCCCGGGTTCCGCCGCCCCATGAACACGTCTTAAAACAACAACTGCACACCCTCCCGTGAAAGAGAGAGAGAGAGAGAGAGAGACCCCAGAGAGAGCAAGAGAGAGAGCCATCAGAGAGAGAGAGTGGGAGGGAAAAATTAGAGGGCCCCAGTGATAAAATGGTTGGGGAGCACTGCAGTAAGGTACAGGATAGGCCTCTCCATGATTTATTAGCTGGTGTGTGTTCACATGAACACGTCTTAAAACAACAATTGAGAGAGACAGAGACGAGAGAGAGACAGAGAGAGAGAGAGAGAGAGACAGAGAGACAGAGACAGAGACTCATCTTCCCTGATGCCTCAAAGTTTGTCATGTTCATCTGATACAAAGCCAGGATATCTCGTGAACTGCTAGAAAGGTAATGCTAATTGTCTGCGGGTTGGAAAAGCTCATTCCGTTTACAAAACATGAAGAAATTTGAGGCCAAGAAAAATTTGTGGGGAAAAGTTTTTAATTACAGTTTGGTAACAAGTCCATTCAAGGTGTTTCCTGAGTACGTGAACAGGACTATGATTGTGAGTGATACTAGGATGAAAGTCAGACCTTTGCGTGTGGGTTGCAAAACCCTGAGGAGCAGACTGTATGCAGGTTTGGTTGAATCCTCTTCAGAGCTTCATGCTCAATGCATGGGTGAGGGAGACGGGGAAGGGAGAAAGGTGACCTGTTGACCTAAACTACTGAATAGGGTGAAATAATACTTCTGCCCCATTTGCCACACCATGGTCGTGAGGAATAAAAACATACAGGCTGGAAGCCCTGCTATAAAGAAGCCCTTGTAATCATGGGTTAACAAAATATTTTGGAAAGGCATCAAGACACAGAAGTGGCAAACACTTATACGCTTACAGAGACAAAACTGCTACTAAATGAGGTCTTTTTCTATACCTACAGAGTTGGTCAGGTTGGTTGTCCAAACTTTATAAGTACAGGTAATTTCTGTCAGACGGGGTCATTAGAGTTAGAGGTTACCGAGCTTCGTTACTGGAGATCCATCCAGTCCCATGTATCAAGTCCTGCATGGCCGTGAAGTCAGTATGTGCCCTGAGAGTCTGTTGACCTGGGTTAAGCCCCAATCACTCACCAAGCCATTATAATTCCGAGAAAAGATAACAATGCGGATTAGATGCGCCCAATTATTCCGATGCTTGCTGGTCACATACAGTTGTTTCCATTCCTATAATTATTATGGGTCAGTAATGGCAGAACCCTGAGGAGCAGTGATTCTGATAGGAGAGCAGCTGTTGATTAAAAAGTTCCAGCTGCTTAATTTTCCTCACATAGTAAAGTGAAATTTTGAAGAAGAAAAAAAGAATGAGGATGAGGGGACTAGTTAAAAACCAGAGGGATCGGTGAGGGTTTTAGTCGTCATTCACAACATGGAAGCATTTTTCCTCATGTGTTTTCCTTCCGCCTGACAAAATATTTTCATTTCTTAAGACTGTTGCGGCTAGGAAAAGTGCTTGGAAATGATTGTCTGGCCAAAGTTGGCAGGTTTAGCCAATTATGAGGCCACAAAGGAAAGGAAGAGACCCCACATGTGAACTCCTAAAATGTATTATGCATGTTTGATTTTCGCCCTCCTGCCCTCCTTTGAGCTGGCTAACATAATGGTTTGGTTCATTCAGTGTTACTACGTGGGGGAAGGTATAGGTAGAGAAGGTATAGGTAGAGAAACAGAAGCTGTGAAGAAGTCAGGAATGGAAAGGAAGAGGGATCCAATGTAGAGCTTCTCAGGACCAACTCTACCATTAGGCAGAGTGAGGCAACTGCCTCAGGCATCATGGGACGGTTGGAAGATGGCAGAGAGCAGAGGCAGAGCTGTATGTCCTACACTGCCAGCCCAGCACCCAGGAAACTAGGCCAATGCCTTTGTTTGGGGACAGCATCCTGCCCTTTTCCTTGGCCAACTGTGAGTCTTCCCAAAACTTCCATGCCCATTTGCCCAAAACTTCCATGCCCCAAAACTTCCATGCCCACTCAACGTTGCCTGCAGTGTTCACCCTTCTTTCTACTACTGCACATAGGTAGGTCTTCCTCCTGAGTTTCTTCCTGTTCCTGTTCAGAAGACACAAGGATGAGGAAGGAGCTGCTGCATTCCTCTTGGCATTCTGAAGATAAGATGGGGGAAAGGAGTTGTAAAAAGGCATCCTGAAGGAATTGGCACCATTTTCAAGACCAATTGTATCATTAGGCAGAGTGCGGCAGCTGCCTCTGGCATCAGATGGTGGGTGATCACTACCAATGCCGGATATTACCAGTAGCAGTATAATAAATAAAAATGAAAGGAGAGGTTTATGGATTTTTTGCCTTCCACCCAGCTCAAGAAACCGTAATGAAAAGGTTATTTTATGTATAGATATGGACACAAACTGGGAAGCAGTGATTCATGATGGTTTGTCACTATTCACAAACCACAAACCTTCTGACAAAAATCAGTTGTTTTGAGATTCATGCAATTTGAGGATTCTGGGAACATTAGAATGACTCCGCATGAGTTAGAGATACCAAACTCACAGTAAACCTTCAGCTGACTGTCCTCCTGACCCCGTCCAAGTTTGGCAAAGATTGGATTCGAGCTGTCCAAGTTATAGCACCCCAAAGCAGGAAAGTTTTCTTTAGTAGCTGGTTTTTTATGATGCTATTTCTTTTTAAATGACATATTCTAGAGATGCATTCTCTGCCTTTATAAGGCAATAAGGCTCAACATTTTAGAATGCACGTTCCTACAATTTTGGGAGATGATTATAAAATGACCTTTGAGTATGTGCTTACAGCTTAAGTTCAAGGTTCCTATATTTTACATTATATGCTTACACTTCTCTATAACTGTAAGGATGATTTTTGCAAGAGGGCTCTGGCTTTTCAAAGGCTGCATGCTTCTAATACTTTTGCAACACAGGTGAAGCATATAAAAAGCACAGAAGCAATGGAGATCAATAAAGTTTAGAAAATTAAGAAGTTGGGACTCAGTTGCCTCAGATCACTGCAACAAAAAGAAGATGCTCACACTGAGATAGCCAAAGGATTTTGGAAATGCTTGCCAATGAATGTCTGATTTCATTCTGTTACTGATATTTCAGTGGGATAATGTGAGCTATGATGAACCTAGAATTTTTTTGTCAGCTGTAAATGAAGTACTGTATAGGCTTCTGTGGTTTGCCTCTAAGTTTGCCTTTAGCTTGGCTTGTAAGGAATTTGATATATAACACTGCCAGACAGGGTCTGGCAGTGTAGTAAATTACATCAAATTAGGCCCATTGAGTCAATAAAGATTTGGTGAGATAATTGTTCTTCGAGTGCCATGTCCTTGTAGAATGTTGGCAATCAGTAGCATGATCTGTTTTTTTTGCCTAAAGCTATTATGAATAAAGAAGCTGAGCCGACTGCAAACGATTGGCTTAAATTTTTAAGCCAGAATGTTCTTCTGTGCCCTGGGCCACACTTCCCATCTATTTTTCCTTGAAGGATAGCAGCAGATGGTATTTGTTATTATGCATTATGGGTGAGATAATTCCTGTGTAAATTCCATTGACTTAAATGAGTCTGCTCCACTTATGACATACTTTAGTATGTTGTAATGAAAGTTTGGATCACTTGAATCAATGGAACAAATGGAGATGATTCATCAAATAAATTACTATATCACTATGTTCCAATATTGATGATCATTTCAAATTATTAGCATAAGGATATTCTCGGGTAATTAACAGAGAGAATGTTTTTTTGTTTTGCATTTTTTGAATTTATCTTAAAACATCTTAATTGAAGCAGGATATTCATAGCGTTTATGGTGATGATACCAGTACAGACAGAGCAATCCTTCATTTGAAAATGATTAACTTTTCCACCCCTCCACCAGTTAAACTTCCTATTGATCAGAGCAAGGGTTTTCTGCATAAATCCATTGTCTCAATATTTAAACACTCATGGATTATCCATAGAGTGCTCATGGGCTATATTACAAGTTCAGCAAATATTGAAATACAGAAAAGCTTCAAAGTCACAAATGTTGAAACTATGTATGCATCCATAAAGTATAGACTGTGAATGAAGCAATTATTCTAGCAGTATCAGAGGCAAAGAAAGCAACTGTGAATTCGTCATCTGGAATGTACTCTCTCTCTCTCTCTCTCTCTCTCTCTCACACACACACACACACACACACACACACACACACACACACACACACAGAGAGAGAGAGAGAGAGAGAGAGAGAGAGAGAGAGAGAGAGAGATTAGTTCACATATTGTCCTTTGTATCAAAAAGGCCCATGAGTGAAAATGCCATCAAAATCTGGACTAACATTTTCAGAACTTTGTTGCTTCCTAATGTAGTAGGAAAAGGAGGGAACAACAGTGATTGTTGTGTTTAATGATTGTGTGGCAGAGAAAAACAGGAGTAAGCAAGATGGCCTTGCAGTGACCTTCACATCCTGTTAATGCACGGGAAGGCCTACCTGAATTCCGTCTTCATTATCAGACATGAATAATGGCCCTGATGCACATAAATTGCAGACTGATGTATCAGTTAATGAGATGACAAATGATTTGCATATGTGTTTGAGCCAGCCCTTCTGAAATCCATGCCTGGATTTCAGAAGGGCACAAAACTAAAGGAAAAGGTTCCCTCTGACAATTAAATCCAGAGGGAACCTTGCACGTTTCTGACTCAATTTGAAAGCCGTAGAGCCAGTGTTTGTCTGTTGACATATTCCACAGTCATGTGGCCGCCATGACTAAATGGCTAAATGCAAAGAATGGTCTTCCCTTCCCACCAAAGTGGTAACTATTTATCTACTAACATTTTTAAGTTTTAGGTTGGTAGGAACTGGGATGAGCAATGGTAGCACGGTTTTGAACTGCCAACATTTCTATTGAAAGCATGTTCAGTGGTTTAACTCACAGTGCCACCAGCGTTCTAATTGGAATTCTCCACCTCTGTCTTGCTTTCGTTTGGCAGTCTGTGCCTTTGGTTGCCAGGCACACTGGCACATGTCTTCATTAGATCCACATATAGTATCAGAAATATTTCCTGGGGTCATATCTGCATTATACATGGTAATCCCTGCCCTGCAGAGCAATCTAGACATCTATACAAATAATCCTGCTTCATCAGATGTTATGAGTAGCAGACAACATAACCTAGAGTTGGCCCACGTTATCCACTCAGAATGCTACATTTCAAAAGGAACATGATTGCCTTATTCATTATTCATTATTTCTCAGAAACAGAGTTGCCTTTGCTCCAAACATACAAGTAATTCATTGTATTGCTCATTATAAGAGGTAATAATTACCAACAGGCTACCAAATAGAGGAAAATGCTCACTGGTTCCCTCTAGTAGCCAATTCTGACATTGGTACAGTAGGACCCCCGTATCCACTGATTCATTATCCACTTATTCAGTTATCCACGGTTGGCAGATGAAAAATATTAAATAATTCAGCAGCCACAAATCAAGCTATTGTCACAAACAGCAGCCATAAAGCAATCTACTGTCTCAAAATAGCAGTCAGCAGTTTGGACATGGGTGAGCAGGCGTTCTCTCTTATCCATGGTTTTCAATCCCCATCAGATACCGGGGTCCTACTGTACCTTGAAAATATTCTCTCTCTCTCTCTCTCTCTCTCTCTCTCTCTCTCTCTCTCTCTCTCTCTCACACACACACACACACACACACACACACACACACACACACTACATATAAAGAGAGAGATTATTTGCCACATAAGGTTGCTCAAAGAATGGCATAAAACCTGAACAATTCCTGTCAACACTCTCTTAAATACCCTTAAAATTAAATTTTGAAAGTAACTAGGAGTTAGTATATCATGTTCTACCTAAAAGGTAACTACCAATTACTTAATATGTTGTATAGAGTAAATCTAAAGGGTAATGAGTTCCCGAGAACTACTTTACTGGTAAGTAGTCATTTCCAAGCTCTGCTCACAATTTAAACTTACCTTGTAAAAAAGGAAGTAGGAAATAACCCAGAGTAAAAACACATTGCTTGCCTGCAGATGACTGGGTTCCATGTCTGACATAAGAGCACTGACTGGCTGTTGACTATTTTCATATTTGTTTTTTTAAAAATATGTCTTAACTCACACAGAAAAATCCTTGTACCATACTAAGTGGATTCATTTCGACTTTGATATACCACATGATTTATTTAACGTCAATAAAGGAAATTGAGTTCGGCCTGCTGAATGATGGCTGAGAGAAAAGGTTGGTGCAGAGTGCTTTATGCTGGATTTATGGTGCTAGTCCTCAGTGAATCAAAAATGATGACAGAAACTGTTCCTTTTCTTATACTATCTATTTACAATATGTACATCTGGATATACAGTCTATAAACTCTTTAGCTGCACACATCTGGATTTCTTCTCCTCAGTATCCAAATAGCTTATTTAGGACTCAGTAGATACTATTGACAAACAATTGGTATCTCATCATCAGGAATATACACGCTCAGCAAATGGAACTAAAGCGTCCCCATCTTATCTTCAGAATGCCAAGGGGAAAGCATCAGCTCCTGCCTCATCCTTGTGTCTTCTGAAAAAGAAAAGCAGCAAAATTGCATCAATCCTGAGGAAGAAGGAAAATGGCTGCTGACCCATGGTATCTTATATACCTTTGCTACTCAATCCAAACCTTACTCAGTGTTTGTTATCACCTGGTCTCTGACAGGATGGGCTTGCTCAGACTCATGTCCTTGAGTCTTTCTCCATTAATTACTGACACCTGGGCCTCTTGTTGCCCTCCTGTCTCCACATGAAATTTGAACATTGTTCCCTCAAAAGAGGGTTATTTATGTTGGGCTTCACCTTTACAAGGCAGCACAGCCCCAGCTCAGTAAAAAAGAGGGAAAGGAGGAACCAACCCACCCACCCTCAGCAGCTGTTCCCATCTGCAGTCTCTGCTGCCTCCTTATTCACAAGTAAATCAAGTAAACCTTGTTCTGGAAACCTGTAGCATGGGAAGGACCATCGCATGTAGACATGGGCACGACTCGGCGAAATTGTCATTTCCATTTTCGGTTATCGTTTCCGTTACGTAACGGAAACGGTAACGATAATTAAGCCGTCAGAACTCGAACTCGAACCAAAAAAAGAAAAAATTGGTCGGGTTTTTCGTTTCTGTTTGTGGCATCGCGGCGATCGCGCAATGCGAAGCACAGAAAAAGTTTTTAAAAGTTTTTTTTAAAAAAACCTGACTCCCGGCCAAAAAAGCAGGCGAAAATATGCCTGCCTGAGGCTTTGCCACCTACCAGAGGGGTGGTTTCTGGGGGGTCCCTGGCCTTTCACACCCTCTTCTCCTGTCCTGGGCTGCTTGCACCAGGCGGGGGGGGGGTCATCCTTGTCGTCTGTCTCGCTGCATGCCATGCGGTGGGGGGGATCCAAAATGGCGACCACAATTTTTCTTTTGAAATCGTGGTCAAAAAACACACCAAATCACCACAGAAACATGTGAAATTTATTTATTTTAAATGCCTGAATTTTTATAGTAGCAGCAGTGGGGTTTTTATAGCAATAAAACGTCGTATTGATTTTATTTTATTTTATTTTATTTTATTTTATTTTATTTTATTGACCTGCCCATTTGGGCTGGGCATGGGATGGGACCATGCAAATTTTTTGAACCATTCCACCAATGGCATCGCCAGGTTTTTGACTGACACTTCTGGATGTCTCGGAAGGCATAAAAAGCTGAGGCACCTTCCAGAAATCGTAGTCGGGTGTATGGATGTGGTTGAGGGAGGAGGGCTGTCTGCTGGTGCTGGTGTGATCCGATCGAGATTGAGGAGGGAGGCTGGAGGCTTTAGGATTTAAGTTAGGCAGGCAGGGAGGGAATTGAATTTAGAAAATAATTTCTTTGATTCCCTGCAGCTTTGTCTGCTGAAGGGAATAGCAGTTTATTCTTTATTTCTTCTCTGGCAGTTTGAGGATTTTTTTCTGATATTGGATAAATGGGGAGGTTTGACTGGGAGTGGGAGGTGTGGATTTATTTTAAATATATATTATATACTACCATTCATTTTCTATTTTCCCAACTTCAATTTGCTTGCACACACAGACATTTGGGGTGCAAGCCAAGAACAGAACCTCTATCCTAAGTGATATCCTAACTGCCCACTCGCCCGCCCACCTGCACCGCCACCCGCCTGCGGCCCGCGCTGCCGCCCGCCCACTCACCCGCCTGCAGCCACCGCCTGCCCATGGCCCCCCTCCACCGCCGCCCGCCCGCACCTCCCCCCGCCACCCGCCCCCCACCCGCTGCCTAGGGCGCAAAAACACCTAGCGCCGTCCCTGATTGCGGGACGCCCCTATGCTCTGGGGGTAGTCAAATCGCGCTAAATCACAGTGGAAATGACAAATGACAAACGACAAACGGAAATGACAAATTTTTGAAATATTTCACGACAAACGGAAATGACCCGAAACAGACCCATTCCAACAAACGAAAACTTGAAACGTCATTTTTTCTGGTTGTGCCCATGTCTAATCGCATGATCTCCAGTCTGGACAGGAGGATTACTCAAGTGAGAGTGGAAGCAGATTTCACTTAAGAACCTTTCAAGCACAGATTAGATCACACCAGATTTCCCAAGGTGGAGAGGTGCTGAGTCTGTGTGATGCTAATCAATTTGAGCTAGGGATGGGCATTTCATTTTGGAACCAGGAGGTTATGAAACGAACCACGTGAGCCCAGGTAGTCCTCGGAACCAGCTGATACAATTGCTTCACCTTTCTCTGTGTCATGCACGGTTAAAATCCAATGAGGAAGCATGCTGCGATGTCATCTGTGCTAGATCTGTGATGCTGGCCAATCAGGAGCTCTGCAGGGACAGGCATCATCCTGCCTCCCTCTCTGATTGGCCAGCAGCACGAAGCAGGAAAGATGACGTTGCAGCGTGCTTCGTCGTTGGATTTCAACCCTGCACGAGACAGAGAAAGTTAAAGTAATTGGATTTGCGTGTATCGGCCGGTTCCAAGGTCCACCTGGGCTTGCGTGGTGCATTTCGTAACCTATTGGTTCCGAAATGAAATGCCCATCCCTAATTTGAGCCTACCACCACACCTTCCACCATTTTGGTAGAGGTGCCACTAACTGCTCTCTACTGGCACCCAGTGGCATCAGGGTGGGAAGACAGATAAATCATTCACTGATCATCTGGAGAGAAAACTTGGGACAGAATTGAGAGCCTTGGGCACAGGTAGGACAGGCACTTTTTGGGGGGGGGGCTTGCTGAAGAACTCAAAGAGGAATAGGTGTGGCAAGCAGTGGACTAATGAAGAATTGGTGGAGGGCATCTCCCCTGTGTTACACGCATGTTCATCTCGTCACATGACTTTCACCTATCCACGATATAAGAAAATTGATTGTCATTGAGAAAATGTTCTGCTAAGATCTGTCTTAAAGATACAACGGTAGTTGCTGTTATAAAACACACACCACTCAAGGGATTGCTTGTGTTCACTTTAAATCTGTTTTTTGAACAAGATCATTTCACATTTTGTGTCAGTTTCCAAGTCTCGGCATGAACAGGATCTTGTATTTTGAAGCTCTTGGCTTAGAACAGCCATGAAGTTGCTCACTCCTTTAGATTTTTTTTCTTTATTATGCTCACATTTCATGCGGTTTCCAATAAAGGAAAATGAAAAAAGTGACTTTTTTATGGGAAATGCATTTCTGAAAGGAGTTCAATAGAAGCATCATTAGGTTAATCAATAACCCTAAAAAGAATAAAGATCTGAGTTCAGATGTTCCTCCATTCCTGCTGCCTATTGCATTTTCCAGAAATAAACTATTGACGAAAGATGCTCCTGTTCAGGTTTTGAAAAGCAATTGTGGCTTGTTAGAAAATAAACGGTCCATATTTTCCATCATTCTCAGTTTCACCGAGCATCTGGAGAAAATGCTGGCTTGCACATTTTGCAGCATCCGTTTGGTCATTGGGGACACACCATGTTGGTAAACAGAGCAGCTATAATCTAAATCACCCACTAAGGGTACTGAAAGCCTAAAGATGGCTGAGAAATTTGTTTATTTCACATTTTAATATGAGATTGCAGTATCTCCCCTCTCCCAGGACCAAATGCAGCATTCCTGAATGGAATTTGCTGTTGGCATTTCTATGCATATTTTTTTGCATTTAAAATGCTGCCTGGGGATTAAAAAAAAAAAACCATATTTGAAAACATGCACATATTTTGGAAAAAATGTGCATGGAAATATGCGTACCTTTTAACAAATACATAGAAACATCTTTCGCTTGACGTCTCTGGAAAACAAATGAATAGATACATACGGGAGAGATCCATAACTATGTCATACATTTTGGAAAATGCTTATGAAAATAGGTGCAAAATCCTTTGCAAGGAAATTGAAGTGGAAATCAGGAATCCAGTGTGGATTAGGATGGGCCTAGCAATGGAAGTATGAAAACTGTAGCAAGACTAGGCTTGGTGGACTCTTCAGTCTCTTTGAGAAGCTTGTCTACAAACAGTGGGGCTTTCTTGAACTCTTCTATTCAGCACTTTCTACACCCTACCTTACCTTATGTATGTTTTGCAGTGTTGTAATGATGTGTGCATTGCACTTTTGTAGGGAGTTTATTTATGGAACTCAGTGTGCATGTCCTTGCTTTATCATCATTTCATGACATGCAGTGTCAGTACATCACTAAGAATTGTACAACTAGCCCTGTGCAGGTGTACACTTGCACTTGCTCATGGGTAGGATTTGTAATGAGACCATGGACAAACATTCATGCCCTATCCTCTGAACATTCTTACCATCTGTAAGTCTCTTAGATTGTGGCACATTGAGCATGAAGATTTGAAGAGGAACTTATAATGATAGTTGCCTTAATGCACTGATTCATGTCATCTTACAAATCCCTCTTTGGACATTTATGTTTCAGAGTTCTGGGTAGATGCCTAAATAGGTTCCTGATGTCAGAGGAATGTAGGATATAGTGTTGTTTTTGTTCAGTCGTTAAGTCATGTCCAACTCTTCGTGACCCCACGGACCTGAACACACCAGCAGTGAAATGTTTCAATCTCTCAAGAAAAGAAGTCCAGTTGTCATGACACAACTTCCAGATGAACTCACCTGGATGACTGAGAATTTTCACAGACATTTAATCCATTGAATCTGTGCAAATTATGGAGCCCCTAGGGATTATAAAAAGGCCTTCCATAGCTCTCTTTTTCTCTTTCTCTTTTCTGGACACAACAAGGCACCTTCATCAGCTATAGGTTCAAAACAAAACAAAAGTAAAACAACACATAAAAACATAAAAAGAAAGTAGTATTTTGTTCCTGCAGCCATCTGCTACCAAGACGTTTGTGGCTGCCCCTATGCAAGTGGAAATTAGTGACATGATTCTGACCACTATGTCCAGGCTCATTTCAGTGGGAGCAATTTAGACATGTGAAATATGTCAAGAAGATGTAGAAATCTTAATCTTTGGCTGCATTATTGCTGCCCAATAGAAACATAATCATGAGGCCATGTTTGTCCTACTCCCCCTCCTCACTCGTAGACATACTCGTCTTATGCATGGTCACTGCTAGCATTGACTGAGTTGCTAGTGCAGCTTGTACCTTGAGAGATTTCTGTCATCTCTCTTCTGCTGTATTTTGGAAAGCAATCAATACATAACAGGATTATGATTCTTTGGCATGGAAATTAGAAAACTCCCGTTATGTTTTGCTTTTATGCTTCACAACATGTCCTCTGTTGCTCCTGGCTCTCAAAACAGAGCTCCAAGTATCTTTCAGAAAAACACGCTCAAGCCACACAACCCGTCTTAAAACTAAAAATTGGGCAGAGCTTGGGAATGCTTCGGGTGGGGGGGGGAGTGGGATTCTGCAGGTTGCTGTTCAGGAAAATAACCCTTTTTAAAACTCTGGAGTTAAACAAACCACGAGATTAAATTGTAAGGTAATGTACTGTATTGTCCTTCCACCAGCCAAACAAAGGTACAGTTGTCCCCTGACCTTTCGCGATTCATATACTGCGGTCCCGGTATATTGCAGGTCTGCACTATATGAAAAAAAGGCCCACTGGGGTAAGGAGGAAAGGCTTTCCCAGGCCTGTCAGAGGCCCCCAAAGTGCTTCCCTGCAAACCGGAAGTGACTTCCGGTAAACCAGAAGTGACCTCCAGATCACTAGAAAGCACTTTGGGGGGGCTCTGGGGGACTGGAAAGCCCCTTGCAGGCCCGCTTGGGGCAGCACCACGCCTGGGGTAAGTACAAGAGCCCCCAGAGAGCCCACCCAGTCCCGACCTGACCCAGCATCTGCATATTGCGGATTTTCAATTATTGCGGGTCGGGTTGGGTCCCTAACCCCTGCGATAGGTGGGGGTTTACTGTATAAATTGATAATGTCAAGCTGATGTACATAAATGCTCCTATGGGTTGCTATTGCTCAGAACATAGAAAATTACATTTAAGAAGAATATTTTTTATATTCTGAGGCTATTTATATCTAAGCAATGATGGAATGGTTCTTAGAGCTCCATGAAATGCTGAACAAGAACCAGGTGTAATGTTTCAATACAGGACTTTTCCATGAGATATTAGAGTTGGAACAAAGCATCAGAATTATTATTGAAAAGATGAAAATAATTTAATTCAGAGTCTGTGTCCTTTTAGACTTCATTCATTAAAAACATTGTTTGCTTTAGTTGCTCATAAATGTTGATACCTGGTTTTAGTTGCTGTTCTTCTTTTTCTTCTTCAAGTGCCAAGTCCTGGTAGAACACTGACAATCAGTAGCCTGAACTGGTTTCTATCTAAAGCTATTCTAAATAGAGCAGCTGTGCTCACTGCAGACCATTGGCTTAAGTTCTTAAGCCAAAATGTTCTTCTACACCGTGGGCCATGCTGCCCATCTATTTGAACTTGAAGGATAACCTGCAGCAGATGGTATTTCTCATTGTGCATTATGTGTCCAAAATATTGCAATTTTCTTTTTTGGTATTGAGGATTTCTACCTTTTTATTCATGTATTGTAAATACAGCCACATTAGTGACTCTGGCTGTCCAAGGTACCTTCAGAATTCGTCTGTACATCCACATTTTGAATACTTCTAGCTTCCTGCATAATGTGTCTGTAAGGGTCCAAGTTTCAACACCATAGAGAAGGATACTGAATACGTAAGGTTGAAGAATTTGAGTACGAACTCTGTTAGATACATCCCGGTTTGTCAAGACTTTCCTCATTTTCTTGAAGGAATTTCTAGCTAGTTCAATTCTACAAGGGATTTCGCAGGAAGGGTCCCAATTATCCTTGACATAGCACCCCAAGTATTTATTATTAGCTGCTCAAGCTACACTACCTCCTTAATCTTCCTTCTGTGAAGGTTTGGGTCAGTGGATAACTCAGAAATAATTAAAACTGCAGCTTTACGTCCATTTTTTTCTCCTCACATATAAGGACTGGGCCTGTGTACTGTCCGTCATTTGGGCCCACATATGAATAATGGCACATATATCAGACCATAATACACCATGGGCTGTATTTGGTATATTCATATTAAATCTATGTCCATGATAGTGCTGGTATTTACTTGTTATGGAATCTTCAGGAGAAAAACCAATCTCTGAGGAAATGTGCACAGCTGTATTCAGTACAAAGAACAAAAGAAGCTCTGTAGAAGTACAACACTGTGTGTTTTTGTGCATGAGGTTCTGGCACAGATTTTCAATCCCTATCACTAGAGTTAAAAAACAACAGTTGTGCTTTCTCACATAAAACCAGACTAACAACTAAACGGCAAATTTGCCCATGATTTTTAACACCACAACGAAACCATGGACACAGCACCCAATCTCACACAGACATACACACACACAGAGAGATAATCTCACACACTATAACTACCTTCGTTTTGCCAGATCTCTGCATTGCTGATACAGAACTGTGGAAAAGGCAGCACCAGGGTGGGGTTGGGAGCTTCAGAGACATTCCCAGGTTGGAGGATTATTACAATACAATATTTGAAAAACACAGAGCCATGGCCTTAGCTAATTTTTAAAACTATTGGGTTGATATAGATGAACTACAGGGTTCCAAATCAAATAAGATCAAAGCTCAGCATTTGGGGCCTGAGTGTGACCCCAAGCAGAGCTGCTGCTGAGACGGCCAAATGAACAGGAGGAAATGAGTGCTGGTAAGTTTCTGGGCTGCTAGCAGTTGGAGTAGAGCTCCTTTAGAGGCCTCTGCTAATTTAAACTGCTAATTTAAATTGCAAAGAACCACTTCTATTCAAACAAAAGAAGCAGCTGTAAGCTTCTTCAAACAAAGGAACCAGGGGTGGAGCCAGACTAATTCTCTGAGCAGGGGGGTGGAGCCAGACTAATTATTTCCCTTGTGCAAGGTCAGCATCAGCCATTTTGAGCCTGGGTGTGATCTCAAGCAGAGATTTCATATAAACAACAAAGGAAGAAAATATTTTACTAGATAGAAAGGTAGTAAAAGTGTAAATTTTTGAGTCCCAGAATACTGCACTCATTAAAATGGATACTGAGGGAGCAGATGTAGTTACCTGCAACACTTGTCCCATGTTTGTCATCTTGACAAAGCGCATGGAGAACTACATTTGTTTCAAGTGCACTACTAGAAGAGGTCCAGCAGCTGGAGGCCTGCATATCTAACCAGAAAGAAATCAAAGAGCTTGAGCTGTTCTTGGATAGAGTGGAGCAATCTTGGGAAATGTACAAAAAATTTTCCAAAAAAATGCTGCAAAAACTTTCAAAAATGGTGCCAAAATACTTTGTGAAGGTGTAAAACATTTACAGATGTTGATGATGATCTGCCTAAATGGGGTCTGCTCACGTGGACCCCCTATTTACATTTTGTGGACCCCCAGTTTTTTGCTCACTGTCATAGACCCCCTACAAGTCAAAATAGACCCCTGGGGGTCTATATAGACCACAATGGGAACCATTGCTTTAAACCTTCTACTGACATCCGTGGAACTGTATTTGAACAATATAACAAAAAGTTGTGAAGTTACTGCTTTGGTATCTTGGGGAAAGGTTTCATATTGCTCTTAAATGTTGCTTCCAATAAGCATTTTAAAGCCATTTTGAAAAAAAAAATCAAATTTCATGCTATTTGTTTATCAGTTCTAGGCAGCAAAGGAAGTACTAGTCTATTTGAAACACTGACATGATTTTGTAACCAGAGAATTAATTTGTTACCTTCAAACTCTGGTTATGCCAAAAGTTTCAGTAGGATAATCCTATTTGCATCATAAACAGAAACTAAAGATAGTTACTGACAAATTCGAAATAAGCAACAGCCTAGTAAACAGTTGTGTTAATGATAACAACCACAAACTGAATCAATAGTGAGATCACAAGAGTTTACTATATAGTATTTTTTTAATTAAGAATGTGCTGCTTATCTGTTAGTATCGCTGTTATACTCAGGGCATGGATCACTTTTGGTGACTTCCAGTTTCTAAGAAAGACATTTTAAAGTTAAAAATGGACTGGAGGGATAATATATAAAAGGAAAATAGGGGCATCCCAACCCTTTGTGTGTGTGTGTGTGTGCAACGAGCATTTCTGAAGACTCCTACTTTGAGAGCAGTTAAACACTGTCTTTCTCTTCCAGTAGACCTCTATTGCATAGTGCGCTACTCCGCTTTGATTTATTATTAGGTACTAGAGATGGGCACGAATTTAAAAAAATGACATTTCGGTTTTTCATTTTTCATTGAGAGGTCCATTTCAGTTTGTTTCCATTTTTCGTGAATTTTTGGAATTTTTTTTTTTTTTTTGTTTTTCGTTTCTACCTGCTTTTTGTGTGATTTTTAAAGCATTTCCGTGCATGGGCGTCCCCCAACGCCCCAGACCAGAGGGAAAACACTAAAAAAATGGATGCTGGCAGAGACACAGTATAGACTAGGTACGCAGGGAGGCTGCAAAGGCAGCAGCGGGTGTTGCCAGGGTGCAAGGCAGCCACAGAGTGACTGCACTGCGGGGCAGGGGAGGGTACTCACCGAGAGGTACGCACGCATGCACACAGGGAAGCTGCAGGACTGAAGCTAGAGTCGCAGAGACAGCAATCCCACCCTAACTCCCACTGGAGACTGCAAGGAGGACGGGGGCTGCCAGAGCTTTTTATGCCCTCTGTGGCTGCCAGACCTGCTCGCCCAGTCTGCAACCTGGGCATGCTATTGGTTGAACATGATCCCATCACATATCTTGCCTCCATTTTGTGGTGGCGACATCCATTTGTCATCCTTAAAGGGAATAGAAAAATACATCACGATGGGAGAAGGCAAAAACAAACGTTTTAAGGACCCCAACCCCCTGGTAGGTAATAATTTCAAATAATTATTGCATTATCGCTGCATTTTTATGGCTGTCCAGGGTGTTTTAATACCCAAGAAATCAATATTAGGCATCTGGGAGCCATTATGGGTCGATGTCCCCTAACTGCCCTTAAAGGAAAAAAATACAGTGATCTGAGAAAAGACATAAATGCACGTTTTAAGGATCCCCCCCGGTAGGTATTATCAGACAGAATAAATAATTATCGCTGCGTTTTTATGGAAGTCCAGGGCATTTTTTAACATTTAAAACAGCTCATTTCATTGCGTATCGCCATTAACGGAAACGAAACGTAACGAACCCAATTTTTGTGGTTCTGTTCATTTCGTTCCATTTTCATCACAATTTTCATTATTCATTTCGTTACGTAATGAAACAAATAATGAATAACGGAAATGAAAAAATGTTCGTTTCATGCCCATCTCTATTAGGTATGCTTGTACCTAGAGAAGTACTGATTTGTGATTTTGGACCACAAATCCCAAGAACTCCAGAATACACAATGTGCACACCATTATCTGTATCCCGCTTTTCCTCCATGGGGAATGAGACAGTGTAACTTCTCGTCACTTTTGTTTCCACAAAAACCCTGTGGAAAGGTCAGTCAACCTGAAAGTGAGGGGCAGGGTTGATGACACCCAGTGGGTTTCATGGCTCACGAAGCCCCCTATGTTAGTGTACAACATTCTAGACTCAACATGGCCCTCTGTTGACCCATTCTCCTTTTATCCCCACAAACGTGTGTGTGGCTCCCCCCACACATTTGATGTACACTCCTTATTTATCCTGAGTAGGTACATTTAGAGAAAAAGGCAGAGTTGCCTTTATGTACTCTGCAAAATGGCCACTGGTCATCATGGAGGTCAACGAAGCTAAAAAAAGAAACCATACCAAAACATGCTGAAAGACAGCTGCTTCTATCATGGGGATCGGGACTGTGAGGCTATATTCACACCATATTCAGACTTTTGAAACTGGAATATCTCCACAGAGATCCTCGGAGATATGTAGCTGACTGCAAGACAGAGCAGATTTTGACTTTCACACTTTTGTCTGATTTTTGAGGAAGGCAATACATCTATCCTGGCATTAAAGGAAATACAATCAAAATGCAGATCAACATCACTTAAGCCTGCATTAGCAGAGTACCATTATTAGCACCTGAATACCCAGAGACCATTGAAACATCAGCACACAATTGCTTTTTTATGATTATTACAATGAAGATTTATTTTATTTTAACTCTAACCATTCCCTTCAGAGGGCACTCTCTTTTAATGGATATCTGCCGAAGCCTCTGGCTCTTGACAAGCTTATTTATTACTCTCAATATTAGGGCACTTCTCAATTTTGTGCCCATTTATGGCTTTCATAAAATATCAGTTGGAATGCTGAATTCAGCTCAAGAAATAAACAAACGATTAGTGGTCTCCCTAGATGGGAAGATCTCCAATACCGAGATCTGGAAAGTTAAAATTACTGTTTTAATGTTGTGGAATCTAAGTCACAAACCACTCAATGTTGCTCTTTTGCCAGCGTTTACATCATGATTATACATGGGAGAGGCTTAATGAGTTCTATTTCACATTTTTAATAAGTTGTCTGCAGTGTAATGAGATTTCCCTTCACAAACTCTGTTGTATGTCAGGCAGTGAAGCTAGGCTTCAGGAGGAACAGGGCCTTCCAATCAAGATGCCTACCTTACAAAATGACAAAAGAGATGGGGAAAGTTACTTTTTTAAAACATACTTTGACTTCCACAATACACCAGCCTGATATTCTGAGAACTGTGGTCTGAAAAATTAACTTTCCCATTGTGATAACAAAAGTGGGAAACTGCTGCTCTACTTACTTGTTTCTTCCTTGCTGAAATTAGCACCAGCACATCAGCATCTCCAGATTCAAAGGTCCCTGTTAAAGAAACTCTCTCTCTCTCTCTCTCTCTCTCTTTCTGTGCTGTCACCATTGTCCTTCACATGTCTAAACAGATAATCAGGGGCAAGGGCAGGAGTAGCAGCCTTGACAAAAAGGGGATATCTCAACCCAGATCTCCTAGTATAATATAAACAAAATAATAACTTCTCTAGATAAGAATCCAAAAGCAAAGCAAAGCAAAGTGTTCTACTTATATACCACCCCATACCACTTCAAGTAGTCTCTGGGCGGTTTGCAATCTTTAATTACAGTATGAAGGCTACACATTGCCCCCCAGTAAGCTGGGGACTCATTTTATTGACCTCGGAAGGATGGAAGGCTGAGTGAACCTTGAGCCTGCTACCTGGGATTGAACCCCAAGTCGTGAGCACAGTTTTACCTGCAGTACAGGCATTTAACCACTGCACCACGGGGCTGAAAAGCAAGCCACTTTTACAACAGGCCCTTGTATTATTTAAAAAAAGAAGTAACTATAGCCAGAAAGGTGCTGAGGGCAACAATGCTTCCAGTTCTGCAGTTCAAAGGCTATTATTTGGGCCAAACATCAAGGCGTCTTCTCCACTGCAGCTGAGCTTTCAGCAGGCAGCTAAAAGAGTCTTGTTCAAAAGGGTCTTGGGTATATTTTGGTTGCTTTTAAATTGGCTATTACAGACAGTTCTGGATCTGTTTTTAAAGCATGTTTTTAATCTGTTTTTAAAATAATGCTCTAATCTGTTTTTTAATCTTAACCTGCCAGTTGTAAATAGCTTTGGGAACCCTGATGGATTCCCAGACGCTAGCTACAAGCAGGCAGTTTTCTGGTCATACACTTCAAGAAAAACAGGGATAGATTCTGGCTCACATATCTTTATCTTCAGTGTCTTTCTCTTTAAACTCATTTCTTTATTATTATTATTATTATTATTATTATTATTATTATTATTATTATTATTATTATTATTATTATTATTAGTAGTAGTAGTAGTAGTAGTAGTAGTAGTAGTAGTAGTATCATCATCATCATCATCATCATCATCATCAAACTTTATTTACATTTAAAAAAAAACCAAAATAATTATCACCATATAATGGTATAATAGTATAACAAAAACAACAAGGTAATGTATCTTAAAGTTTTACTTCATCATCTTCCATCGTCTTATTTTCCTCACACCCTTAGTAGTAACTTTTTTATTTTTATTTTGTATTTGTATCAACAATCTGCTTTACTTTTATTATCTATCTCTACCAATATAGGGAGCAATTCTCCCTCTAATTTATACCTTTTAAATTATGGATTTTGATTATTTTTTTCCATCTCTCTCTCTGAGATAATCCTTTACTCTCCCCCATTGAGATTAATGTTCCACTCCACTCTTTACTTTCAAAGAAACCCAATTTTGACATTTCTAACCAGACTCAAGGGTATGAGAACTTTCCTTGCTAATGGAGGGAACTTTCTCAGAGCAGACTTTTGAGGTGGCCTTCCATGAGGTGTCTAAATCTTTGCCGAACCTCCAATTCAGATCTCTTGGAAGCTTTTACTCCCAACATACACTCTTTATGGGCCATCCGATTATACAAATGTGGCTGAGCAAAGAATATCAAGAAGGTCCTGAGCAATCATTTGCCATTTCCTGAGAAAACACGTTTGAAGAAAGACCAGCCCTCAAGCCTTCGGAGGATGAAAATCATTAAAGATCCATATCTCCTCCACTTTTAATCTCTCCAAGTGTGCAGTATTGACCTTTATTTATTCCATTTAGGGAACCTCTCATCTCACAACATTTTAGCTCACACCACTCCGAGTGACAGATTGGAAAAGTTTCTCCAAGCTTCTCTTGGCAAGATGTCTCATCTCAAGACTTTCCAAATGCAGCTAATCAGCAGAAATGGCTTCACAGTGTGCTATGCTTTCTACCAGGTTGACATTTATGTATGGAAAACTCCCCATAAATGTTCACTATACGAAATATTATTTCCAGCTTTAAACTAGCCAGGCAAAGCAATGTCATTTTTTTAAAAAAAAAACTACCTCTGACAATTTAAAAATAACATATTATTGCGTGTAGCCAAGTCCACCTGAAATTAGTAGGACAGAACTTAATCTGAAGAAGAAAGTTGTTCTTCTGGGAGATGGCACTGAAAATTGATCTACGTGGTTTCATTGGTTTTCCTCTTATAGGGCAAGGCCCAGGGTCATATCTTTGGGTCCTGGTCCCAAGCCCCAAGTCCGAGTCCCTATTAAAAACAAACCTTTTCCCCAGGTAAAAGGAATGGATGAATAGACCATGAGTTGTGAGTCAAATCTGAGTCATGGGGGGGCAGGGACCAAGCTGAGTTGCTGGTGGGACTTGAATCCGACTCGACATTGAGTCCCTTGACTTCAGTCCCCATCCCTGGCAAGGCCTGATTCCTACCCCCCTCTGTTTTTCAAATGGGCACACCTTCTGTACATGTTTTGGACTGAATGCATTGCTTAGGCAGTATAGGAATCTCCCGGCGTAGAGGTTAAACTGCAGTCAAAGCTCCTAGTCATAACCTGAGTTAGAGCCCAGGCTCAGGTAGCTAGCTTGAGGTTGACTCATCCTTCCATCCTTCCAGAGTACTCCATTCACTGGGGGTTTGGGAGCCATGTGTCTTTTGCATAATTAAAAAACCTTAAACTACCCTCTGTGAGGCAAGATACTGGATGAGCAGCACACTTTGCTTTCAGCCTATTTCTCACACATTTAAAACATGCTTAAGCAGAGTTTGAAGACACTGGAAATACACAGAATGATGTGTCTCCACCCACAGCTAAAGCCTCCGGAGCACAGATAGAATCTGGCCCACAGACCATCTAGAAAATGGACGAGGGACAAAAATCTAAAAGAAAGTCCACCGAAATATACCCCTTGTTAGCTACAAAAAACTGTTGCATTTGAGGTACCACAATTAGATATAGATATAGATATAGATATAGATATAGATATAGATATAGATATAGATATAGATATAGATATAGATATAGATTTGCCACAAAATGTACCATCATACTTCCATTCCCAAGGGGTTAAAAAGCCAAAATAAAAGTAAATTGTCACTCCTGGAAGCTTCTGGAAACAACAGTCCACATTTTAAGCAAGTTTCCTTGCTATCCTAAAGTCTTTAAGAAAAGAAAAAAACCACAATTTCCTCAGGGGGTCTTCTCTGTAACCACAAAAAGACTCTTGAACTCCATGGCAATAGAGGATTGACTGTTGACTTTGCCCCACCCCCACCCCTTTCTGTCCTTCTGGTGGCCAGTGGACCTTGAGCAATAAAGATCATATGATGTTTATATATGTGCTTGTTTTGTTTTGTTTTAAGGCAAATTAGCATCCATCTTTTTAATCAAGGGATTCTGAAATGTTTTACTTGTAATCATATTTTAATAACATAATGAATTTAATTCTGTTTTAATATCTGTTATATGATTGCATTTAAATTTTCTGTTGTTTTGAAACCGTTTGATCAGCCACTTTGGTTCCCAGTTTCTGGAGGAAAGCAGTATATAAGTTAAATTTAAATAACTAAATAAAATCCAAAAAACCCGGTGTGGACTTTTGGGTCCTTTCTTCATGATCCGCACTGAATTTTTTGGCAATGTGTGTGGTCCCCAGAGAATGCTGCTTTTATTTATTTATTTATTTATTTATTTATTTATTTATTTATTTATTTTGAATATTTTCATCAGTCCCCAGACAAATCAAAAGCACTTCACACCTCCACCAGCAAGGCCATAGCTAATGATCCATACTTAATGGGTGTTGGGAAAGGTGGCATAGGTGGGACTTTCATGCACCTTAGTCCATTATCCACCTAACAAGCCTATTCAGATCATGGTCCACTTAGTAACCTATTCAGAATATTGTCCACCTAACAAGCCTATTCAGGCCATTGTCCAGTTTATGAGCCTAGTCAGACCAGGGTGATGTGAAATCAAGATGAACTATAAAATGGAGGACTTGCCACTAACCTTCCTTGGACTAATGAAGCTTCTTGGATGAACAGTGAAACGTTTCAATCTCTCAGGAAAAGAAGTCATAAGAACATAAGAACATAAGAAGAGCCCTGCTGGATCAGGCCAAAGGCCCATCTGCTCCAGCTTCCTGTATCTTACAGTGGCCCCACCAAATGTGTCCGGGAGTGCATGAGACAAGTATCTGTCTCCTGATACCACTCCCCTGCATCTAGTCCTTGAAGTATCCCAGTTTGAAGATTGGAGATTACACATCTTCAGCATGGTTTGTAAACTGCCATGTCTCAACTTCCAGATAAACTCACTTGGATGACTGAGAATTTTCACAGTAACATTGAAGCTACAAAGAGCATGCTAAAAGAAGAAGAAAATTCATTATGAGGAATGGAAACTAACATGGAAAACACTGGTGTTCTCATGAAATCAGTCAATGCAATAATGCATGGTAATCCATATGGATGTAATATTTATGGCTGTTTTGTCATGTTTATTTTATTATTATATCTGCACACCACCCTAAGTGTTCATTTGGACAAGGGGTGGTTTACAAATGTTATATATACATAAACAAAAGTTATGAATGCTGAGGATAATTACCTACATGGATGTAAGATCTCTGAAGAGCAACCATTTTGTGGAAGCAACCCAGTGTTTTGACCCTCCTTGTGAGGGAAAGATCATCACTGCTGACAATTAGAAGACAGAAGAGGCTCATATTGATTTCTTGAGCAAAGTTCTGCTGATGTACAAGCAAGTTGAGTATTTTATGGTCTAACGAGCATCCACCTCCTACGGTGTGAGTGTCAGGCCACATATGGCTCTGTGATAGATATTGTCATCATGCTGGAACGGGTCTGCATGGGTTCCATCCCAAACTGAGGGAACTCACAGCAAGAAGTCTGGATGAGGCACAAGCGTTATTGTGACAGGAAATTAATTATGAGCTGATGAACGAGTCACAATTTGGAATGTGAAAAACATGAAGCTATTTTTTGACACAAATTGCACACTAAAATATTTTGAAGGCTTTAAGCATTTCCATTGACTTCCTGCCTCATCATATATTTAATTTCCAAGTGGAGAACATTAACAGAAATGACAAATACATTCTCATAAAGGTTTGGCAGTAGGCAAAATCAAAAGGATGGATTGTGGAAGTATTTACCTCACATTTATACTAGTTGCACATTGAGAAATTACAATTACTTTTAACTGCCCCAACTATGTAATTAATTACTATTCCTCTTTTGTAATTTTTAAAAAAGAATAGTGATGCAAGCTATGTACATGAGAAATTCCACATGCTAGGCAACAGATATCCTTTCACCACTTGGAAGTGCACATTGAGCAACAACATCAGACACCTTTAGGTGTTTTTCATCTCACCAAAAGATTCTCAGCGCCTGATAGACAACACCTACGATCAAGACTGCATTTCTGGTACAATGTTTTGATAAAGATAGCAAGTTGCTATCGGAAGCTTAGCTCATAGTTTTTGTTTTAGCAGTGACCAATAAAGGTATCACCTAACTTCCTTTTGAATAAGAAAAAAGATTACAAATACAATCTGATATTGCACTGTGACAGTTAAAGTGAGAAATCCAGAGGATTAATAACAATAATTAAAGAAATCAAAACCTGCTGCTTATAGAATGCACCATGGCACTTAAAGCATTCCCTGTGCAGTTTACATTGCCCCCCACCAGCAGAGTGGGTACTCAATTTAATGACATTGGAAGGATGGAAGTCTGAGTTGCCCTCAAGCTGATTGCCTGGGATTGAACCTGGGTTATAAAAAGAGTTTTTGCTGCAGTACTGCAATTTACCCACTGTGCCACAAGGCTCCCTCATGGAATGGAGTAAGTTCCATTCCATGGTTGTCCCAAGAAAAAATGAAGCCCACTCCCCAGTTCCATGTATAGACACAAGCAAGACAGACATTTTGATATTAATTCCCTGTTGACCATGGAGTGGTATCTTTCCCTACACTTGAGGACAGCAAGGTAGTTAAGAGGCACAGGACAGACTATGTTTCATACATTGCTCTGTCCTCCAGCAGAGGGGAAATAACCAGGGATCTTGGGGGGGAATGGTTAAAGGGTTGCAGTTTTTGCTCTGAACATCTGCTTCTGGGGATATTTCTCTCAGACTTAGCTTATTGCAAGGCCAACTCTTTCTCTATATGCAGCAAAGCAGATGCTTCAGATGGGGCCCTGGGGGTGATAAACCTCCACCTTACCTCCACCACCAACCACCACCATGAAGAACATATGGGTCCCAGAGAAGGCTCTTTCTCACCTGCAAATGACACTGGAGAAGGAGGTTATGAAAATAGAATTGGTAAAGGTGGATTTTTTAAACTGAATGTCTGGTTACAAGATCCAGGAGGAAGGAACTCTGGAGGGTGAGAGAGACAGAAACAGAGATAGTGGGGGTGGGGGTGGGGGACAACTGCTCTGGCATTGTTGAAGGGGAAAATGTGCTCCTGGCTAAGGTGCATGGAAATACATATTACCAAGGCCTGTTTCTGGTGCTACTCAGTTTCTTAGACATGAATTGTGTATTCCTCCAGAACGACTGGTTTGATTGCTCAGTGGTTTAGAGAGGTTGGGAGTTTGATTTTCCACTGTGCCACCTTCAAGGAGAGTTCACCTGTGTGGCCGTGCACAAGCCACAGAGTCCCAGGACACTGCCCAGAAGAAGGGAACAGTAAGCCACGTGGAAATCTTGACAAGGTTCGCCGTAAGTCAGAATGGGCTTGGCAACACATAATGATGACGGTGATTGATAATTCAGAAAGAGTGCACAATCCTATGACACGAGGCAGCCCAATCCAGAGGATCAACTTCATCTATTGTGTCAGAAACAAGTTTGTACAACAGGATGCAACAATCTAAAAAGCCCATAGGGCAGATATGGTTTGATCCACTTCTCATGTCAAAGCATTGCAATACTGCATAGGAACAACAGTTATCAAGTTCCAGATTCCAGTTAAAATGAGATGGGGGGATTGCAGGTAGAGTGACAGACTAGGTCTCAGAAGACTTCAGTACAAATCTTTGCTCAGTTGTGGAAGCTCTCAAGTGTATGTAGTTAGTGTGGCACAAGTAAAACCACTCTTTAAATATCACACATATCTGGAAAACCCTAAAAGGGTCTCTGTGAGTCAAAGAGTGACTTGATGGTTTGTAAGAAAACTCACCAGGTGTCTAAATTCCACACAGGGGAAACCACAGGTACCAACCTGGACTGGAACTTCAATCTTTTGGAGGATCATCTCTTAGACACAAAGGCACTTACTTCACGTCCGTTTTGTCTCTGTAACTGTTGCGCTTCGGACCAGTAAAAAAAAAAAAATCTTACCTCACATCCGTTGTGCAACAGCTGAAATTTGTATCAACCACGCCCCCAGAGTGGGATCAGAGTGTGACAATACTGTACCTGGCACTGGGTTGGGGTATTCTCTTGTCACAGTTTGTTCCCGGTTCCTGTTCCAAGACAAGACACTGTGTGGTAACAACTGTCACTCAATGACCAGTGTCCACCTAGTGGTCAGTGGCTGAAGCAGCATTTGACATTAGTTTCCCTATGGCAAACACCATGCAGTGCAAATGTTTATTAAAGAAAGTACTGAAAATTCTGTAGCATTGACGAGTAAATCCCGGAAGACCAGTAAATCGAAATATCAAAAAAGTTTTATTTACGATATTTTTAAAAAGAGTTAAGAAAGCAAGGCAAATTCAGAATTTGTCACGGAACAAGACCGCAAAGTAAAAGTTGTCATGAGACAAGTTATCACAGCCATGAAAAAATGGAAACAGGGACTGAACAGGGACAAAATCATGTGATCGCAACCAATGCTGTCATGGTACAAAACTAGTTGCGGAACAAGGAAGGATGTGAAGTAACCATCAAAGTAAAGCCATTGAAATTAACTTGCTTTACTCAATCTCTCATCTGAGATCATCTCCAGTCTTGATAGTATAGCAACTGCCCTAGCTTCTTTTCTCTCATCCTAGTAAAGGGCTATGGGCCTTATTCTATTCAGGTCTTCATAGGAGTTATGAAATTTCAAAAACGGAGATTGAACATCTGTATTGTTTTTCATGGACATTCCTATTGCCCGCAATACAGGTCTTCAGAGGAACCCTGCTATAACCTCTGCCATCTTTTTCCTCTTCACATCTTCAGACTGCAGACTAGAGATGGGCACGAAACGAGCAATTTTTTGTTTTTGTTTTCATTTTTTTGTTTCATTATGTAATGAAACGAAAAATGAATTTTGTCTCCAAAATGAAACGAAATGAACCGAAACAACAGAAAATTTTGTCGTGCGTTTCGTTTTCGTTGCGGCAAATACATTGAACTGTAATGAATGCTAACGAAACAGCAATTTTTCATTTTCATTTTCGTTTTTTGTTTCATTACGTAACGAAACAAAAATGATTTTTTTTTGCAAAAAAATCACGAAAAACAAAAACGAACTGAAACGGACCCCCTAAACGACAAACGACAAACGAAACACGGTTGTTTTGAGTCGTGCCCATCTCTACTGCAGACACATTTACTAAGCTCTCATGTCGCGTTCCCCTCTTCCCCCCTTTTTAAAATGCCATGCCTGACAAAGAACAGTTCCCCCCCCCATCCTGAAAGAGAAAGTGGCAGCAAACAACACAGCCAAAGGTTGGCCCCAAATAGCAATTGCCTGAAATGGAATGACACAGGACTTCCTCCTCACCACCCACATTAAAGTGCATAGTACCTAAAAGCTAACCAGTTGATTTTGACATAGGAGGAAGAGAATCCCTCAATAACCTCTCCCCACATTGGAAGAAGATCCCAGCAGTCAAAAAAACAAATTAAATTGTTTTTATTTATTTATTTTAGAGTATTGTTACTAGAGATGGGCACGAAAGGAACAATTTTTTGTTTCCGTTTTCATTTTTTGTTTCGTTACACAATGAAATGACAAACGAATTTTGTCTCCAAAATGAAATGAAACGAACAGAAACACCGGAAATTTTGTCGTGCGTTTCGTTTTCGTTACTACAATACAGTGAACTGCTTTAAATGCTAAAAAAAAATCACAAAAAATTGAAATAAATGGTAACGAAACGGTAACAAAACAAACGAAAATGAAAACGATTTTTTTGCAAAAATTCACGAAAAATGGAAACGAACTGAAACGGACCCTCCAAACGACAAACGAAACATCATTTTTTTGATTCGTGCCCATCTCTAATTGTTACCCTGCCTTTCTCCTTGGAAAAGGGCCCGGCGGTTTACAGTAATGAGGGACAATATACAGTCCCACACACTTAAGACATATTCAAGTAATTGAGAGCAGGGGATTGAGGAACATCTTACAGCATTAAAAGACAACATTACAATTAAAGCTACTAGAAAACGAAGCAGTTAAAAAGAGAGTGAAAAATTCCACCTGAGGTGAATCCCTCAGCATGCCTCATAATAGGGCTATCTCTGGTTCAGGGAAAAAGAGAAAGGATTAAGTTTTTTTCCCCCTTATGGATAATTTTTCCTGAAGCAAGTACTGTGCATACTCATCTTTGTGCTCTTCTGATATTTTGTGTTTCAGGTTCCCTCAGATCCAGCCAGCCTGGCTAATGGTCAGGGATACTTAAAGTTATAGCAGAAAGCAACTGAAAGATGGCAAGCCAACTGCTCTACAACATAATAAAACAATATCAACCGTGTGTAGTGTCTTGATTCTTCCTTCCATCCTTTTTCAAAAAATCCAGTTCCTGGTCCCTGAATTATAAAAAGCAGTTCTTTAAACTTTTAGGGCATAAAAACGGGGCTCAGTTGGCTGGGGGAAGGAGACCAGCAGAATGAAGAATTTTAGCCACCATTTTTGGTGTAGTGACACTTGGCAGGTGACAGAGAAACCACAATGGTTTGTGATTCAATTAATAAGTTGTGTCTCAACTGTTAGGTGGTGAACTGAACCTATAATTTTTTAGGACTTCTTGGGGAGCGGGGGAACAGCTAGACAGAGAACACATTGGTAGAGAACTGCTGAAGGGTGGACTAGCTATATAGGAAAGGTCTGTTGGAAAGGGAAACAGGTCTAGGGATGAAATATGTTGAAGAATAACCGCATTACTCTCAAAATTACCTATGCAAACATGTGTAATAGAACTCCTGAAACTTATTCCAGCATGAGGGCTGCCGTGGTTCTTGGTCATCCATGATCCATGACCATTTGCATGCTTGCCTACAAGCCCAGAGGCTTGTGGTGTGTGTGTGTGTGTGTGTGTGTGTGTGTGTGTGTGTGTGTGTGTGCGGGCGGGCGCAAAAAGGAGCTAAGCTGATCCTGTGGGCTCTGTTCCCACAAGGCGGCACAGCCCCAACAGAGCCCCACCTGAGAAGAAAGGCTGGCAAAAGGAGGAGATTGGCTCCTTTTCATTTCCTCAGCCTTCACCTCAACATTTTCCCATTGAACCATTACCACGACTGCTAATTTCCTCACTGCCACTGTCCTCCCCAGCTGTTTCTCTTGCCTCCTT
Source organism: Phrynocephalus forsythii (assembly GCA_029282475.1). Taxonomy (NCBI): domain Eukaryota; kingdom Metazoa; phylum Chordata; class Lepidosauria; order Squamata; family Agamidae; genus Phrynocephalus; species Phrynocephalus forsythii. The sequence goes on from JAPFRF010000004.1 coordinate 25,215,447, forward strand.
ACTTGTGAGTGTGTTTTTTTTAAGCAAAGTGTGCTGTTTATACACCACCCCATAGTGCTTAAAGCACTCTCTGGGTGGTTTACAATGTAGTTATGCAGAGTATACATTGCCCCCCCCCCAGTGACCTGGGTACTCCTTTTACGGACCTCGGAAGGATGGAAGGTTGAGTCAGCATTGAGTAGGCTATTTGGGATTGAGCACATTTCTGGATGGCCTGTCTTGGGTTGTGAGCACAGCTTTGTCTGCAGTCCTGCAGTCTAGCCACTGTAGCACTGTACGACACCCAGCCTATGAGTAAACTAGAGTTCAAAGACTTGTGTGAACATTTCTCATGGGAAAATAAACATTTCTGGTGTGAACAGAAGGATTGCTCAAAGGAGTAATAACAGATCACACTGGAGAGAAGGTGCTTCAAATTCCCGTGTCTGGACAGGCTGTCAGTACATCTACATAAATGTCTCCAGCGATTTTATAACTTATGCATTTTGACTGGAAATCGTACATCACTTATGTTGTGATAGTCTGAAATTTTAGGTATTTTCTAAATGGGTTAACCCTCAGAGCATTATGGGTTAACCAGCAGAAGTGGCTTGCTGACAACTTCTGCATTCTCCAAGACTGAAATATCTTCCAAGATGCAAAACTGCAAAATTGTGAAATTATAGAAATGCTTATGTGCCAAGATGTTGAATCAGCAAAGAAGTGTCACTTTAGAAGTATAACTTTACACATGCACAGAAGAACACCAGGTCATATCAGGTAAAGAAAAAGGAACAACTATTAGTGTAACAGCAAGCTGGTCTGAGCTAGTTCCCGTAAATTGGGACTACTGTAGAAAATTCTGGAGTCTGGGTGTGGCAGGCTGAAGGGGATTTAAGGAAGTGTTCTGGATCATTTGGGGGTCCAGAATCTCTGTGATTCTGGACCCTAAATGCATTTAGTTCTTGTGTGTGTTCATCTTGTCAGGTGTTTTATGATCCTTGCATTCTTTTTGCTTTCTATTTGTATTTTGTAATAAAGCTTTACTTGCTCTAGACATCAAGGTGTAGCAGTGCTTATTTTTGCACTGAATTTAAACTTATCCGTAAATTTAAACCTATCAGTTACTTAATAATTATCATTATTTATTTAAAATAGTTCTATCCCTCCAAAAGGACCCACGGAGGCTTACATAGTATTTCAAAGCTAAAAGGAAGTGATAAACAAATATTTAAATGGTATTAAAAACAATTATATTGAAAAAGTTCTAAGATCAATACTGAAACATATTTAAAACACAGCTCAACATAACTATGACAGAAGATTTGGATCAGTTTGTGCCAGTAGATTTCCCAAAGGCTGATACTTCACGTCTATCTCATCATTGTTCGCGGTCCTGCTTGGGACCAGTACAAAGTAATCTAACCGCACATCCATTGCGGGACGAGGGGAGTTTGTCCCACCCCCCTGAACTGTGATTTAAGCAGAATGAGAGATTCCCCTCCTTGGCCTCAGGAATCTGCTCGTCATGCTTCTCATTCCAAGATGAGTGCCCATGAGGTAAGGCTCATCATGCAACATGCCATTCTCCATCTAGTGGCAGGAGTGCGAAGTGCCATTCACCAGTACATTCCCTATGGAGCCAGCAACATAGTGCAGAGAGATTAAAAGACAAATGCCTCAAATTTAGCTCCCTAACGCATTGAAGGCAAGGCTTCGGAAAATCGAAACATCGAAATAGCCTGTCCAGAAGGTCAGGCCAAAAAAAAAATGGAGAACAAAGGCGTGGAATTTCACATCTCATCACAGAACGAGGACGTGCGGTAACAGTCATGCCAGTATCATTCATCAGGCCCATGCGTACACGGGAACAGGGCCAGAACCGCAAGAAGACCATGTGACTGTGACAGACATCAACACACAACGAACTTCCTCCCAGGATGAGAATGGACATCAAGTAACTGTCAAAGCCTCCTTGTAGCATGAGGGGAATGAATGAAACTCCCCAATTTCCCATCCAGTAGTCAGTGGATTGGTGCCAGTAAGGTGGGAGGGGGAAGACCACAGACCAATTAGTAAGTGGAGTGATGATTCTTCTGCCATGATATGTAAAAACACAACAATTAATAACAAGACTAACAGCTGTTCGAGTTGAAACAATTTGCATTCTCAGAGAGTTTGTAAAGTCAATATAAAGCGCACAGCACTCTCAATATGTATTGTTCCCTCCGAGCAAAAATTAAAATACGGGTTGTTACAAGACAACTTCCCAGTTAGGGACAATTCAGAACTGCAAACAACATCCGTTCCTGGATTGTGCATAATAACAGTGATTCATTCACCGGCATGTCTACCAGCTAATTACTCATGAAGCAAACCTGTTAATCGGGATGAGAATATATCTCATCTTTACGCCAACAACCCACATGAGCAGGAGGTGCTTTTTTTTCATTTTTGCATGAAAGACTTTCCTGGAAAGCAAAGAACATTCACCTCCACCCTTCCCCACTGCCAACAGCTAACGGGTTACTGTATGGATGGTTTAACTTCAGGAATTAGATCTACTTTTGGCTGGATTGATCCTTCTGATCCAGTATCTGGTTTCTTCATTAGAGATATTTATAGTTGTTCATTAGTCCCTACAGAGCAGAAGAAATACCCTCAGATCTTTGAGTTGCTGATGCTGGGGCAGATTAGTGCATCACTACCGGAGGAGGCACCATTTTTCATCATGGCGAAATCTGTGCAATATTCAGTGTTGCAAGATAAAACATATAAGGCTAATCGTGCACAAGAGCACAAGGCAGGTGGATCTGAAGGCACTGCAACGTTATTATGCTTTTCTTTCATCCTATGTTTATTTCTGATTAAGGGGAAGTCACATATCCATCTTGGAAAAGTGTCGTCCTTGCGTTGCATTTCTCATTATCCGTCCTCAGCAAGTACAAAGCTTCTTTTTAAAATTGCTCTTCTGTCATTGAAAATGTCTTTTTTGTTCTTGCTTCATTGCATTTAGTTGCCTTTCTTGTTGTGTGTGTGTGTGTGTGTGTGTGTGTGTGTGTGTGTGTGTGTGAGACTATATCTCTTGTCACTTAGCAGTCCATCACATTCTATTTATAAAGTCATCATTAGACCAAGATGTCACTTAAAATGTGCACATTTCCTAACCAAATTTTCCACTCAGGGTAATTAAATGCTGTCCATTACCTGCCTGTCTCACAGTGAAACATCTTTACATTTAGATCTTTCCTTGGCAAAGTAATTATTAGCTGTATTTATAGGATGGGACACAGTTTGACTCATTCTCCTTCCCTTTTTCATGTTGATAGAAGAAAATTGTTCTTGTTGGATCTGTGAGTAAAGCTGTAGGGCAGATAGCCACTGAATCATTCTGCAGCAAGAATCAGCCAGGACTTCACACATGATAATGTTGTTGTCCTCTGTGATAAACCACAATATCTCTGTGTTAAGAGATATAAGAGTAATAAAGTGTTCTGCTTATGATTGCTGCATGAGAGTGCAACAAATGGTATTTGTGCAGCAAAGGAATCAAGACTCTACAAGGCAATTTTCAAAATGGGTCAGCCCAAACAAAAATTATAACTTTTAAACTGGTCTTTAGATCAGCACCAAATTTGTCACAGTACAGTTGATAATGGAACCAAGGTATACAAAATCTTTGATTATTTCAATTTAAACTATGTGAACATATAAAATTGTATAGTTCTGCAGTAACAATATTTGACCTCCTAATGCTCAACTGCAATCCTACTTTATGCTTTCTTCTTTCACTTTCTTTAGGAGCTGTTAAAGTAAGATGGTGTCATCTGCAAATCTTAAATAACAGATGTTTCCTCCATCAGTTTTCTCTACTTCATCTGAATCTAATCCATTTTTCTATAGCACAGAAACCGAATAGCTAGAGAGATGAAATACACATTTTTCTCTCACCTTTGCCTAAGGGAAAAGCTTCTGTTTTTCTATATTCTGTGCTAACAATAATTTCTTGTCCATAGTATAGCTTACACAGACAAAACAAATCAAGTCCTGAGGCACACCCATTTCTTTCAGAACAATTGATATCTTCTCATTATCCAGACAGTCAAAGGCTTTGCTGTAATTTATAATTTTTTCTTCTTAAAATATTTAGTAGACTACTGTAGCCAATGTATACAGTATTTGCAATATGATCTCAAGTATTTTTTCTTTTTTTCTCCTTGGCATTTTTTTTTTGGGGGGGGCATTGGAATGCATATAGAATATTTTCAGTCTGTGGGCCATGGTTTTGTTTACCATATTTGTTGGCATATTCTTGTTGGGATTCTCACAGATTTAGTCACTTCTATTGTTATTCCATTTCCCCTTGGTGACTTATTTCTCCCAAATGCTGTTGGAGCATATTTTACTTCACTTTCTAAAACTGTAGGTTCATCGTCATCGTTGCTTTATTTCTTCTGTATAGTTTCAGGATGTTGTCTTCAACTTTCTTTTTATTTTATCCTGCTAAGATAATACAGTCTCCTGTTGATCTTTCAGCATCCTTAGTAATCTAGGTTTCAATTTTCCTATGATTTATTGGGTCTTTCATAAGAGATCTATTGTTTTTTGTGTGTGTTGTTCTCTTATATGTCTTTACATTGTCATTATAATAATTTCCTTTGTCTCTACTTGATAGTCACCAAAAAGGTATAAAGTTCTGACTCCACTTCTGTCATCCTATACTTTGTCTCTCTATTCCCCTTAACAATTACTGTACAAGTATTTATTCCATCAACCACTTAATAATTTCCTTTCTTTTGTCTATTGTAATAGTCTTTTTGCATTCTTTCCTAAGAATATATTTCATTTCAGTCCACACTTCCTCTCACAATCAACTGATTTAAATAATAAAAGTCTATTTTTGTGTGGGCTTTAAATTAATCAGAAATGTTATTTCACTTATACTTTGCACTATGATTCTTTAAGTGTTCTTTTTCAACTTTACCCTAATTTTTATATTAACAATTTTTTTTGGTCCAGGCCTGCACAATCTGTCGACTGCGGGTGACCGGTGGCCTGTGGGGCCATTTGAGGTAGCCTTCTGGGTCTCCGCCAGCCTCCTCATCCACTGCCAGTGGTGGCATGGTTGGAAAGGGGGGGAAATGGCCCACCCACCTGCCCAGACATTTGGTCTGAATTTGTTCCATTACCTGATGCCATGATGCCCCACCCCCTCACTCAGCTCCTCTGTAGGGGTCTCCGCCCTTCTAAATTGGAGCACTGGCAAAGTGTGCGTACACGTGCTTCTCAAAGTAGACTGCAGAGATGTCCAGGAGCTCAAAGAGTTGACCGTGGGGATGCTCGGGAGTTTCACGTAGACCATGGGCTATCTGTTATAATCCAATCTGCTCCTGGTCTTCAGCAGAGAGAATATAGCTATCCACCTGCTACTTGCAATTATGCTGTCTATTTGATTTTAATATTCTCCACATGTATAGTCTGTTTGACTTCTTGAAGCATGTATTTGTGATAAACAGATTTTGGCTTCATGGAACTTTAGGAGTTCCTACTTCATTTCTGTCCCCATAGGCCAAATTTTCCAACAACATTTGGTTCTGCTTTGTTTCCTACTTTTGTGTTGCAATATCCTATGACAGGGGTGGTGAACCTTAGGCACTCCAGATGTTTTAGACCACAACTCCCACAGTCCTTTGTCATTGGAAATAGAGGCTTGGAATTCTGGGAGTTGTGGTCCAAAACATCTGGAGCGCCAAAGGCTCACCACCACTGACCTGTGATTATGTGTGATCAATTTCCTCCTGGGCACTTGCATAAAGCTTTCATTCCCCCTTCTTTAGCATCTGAAGTTGGAGCACTCCTCCGTTTTTGGGAATGATGGTTACACCGTTTTCATTCTCCTTCAGAGTTGTCACTGAAAAATTTCTCCTGTGATTTTTATAGAAAAAAGTTGGAAAAATATGCTGTTAAAAGAGAAGCCTCTGAAGTTGATAGGTTGCCACCAACTGTGGGATTTGTGCAAATATTCAATGGATCAACTTCAGCTGGGGTTACCTACTGGATTTATGCTAAGGCATGCCTAGGTCACTCTGCTGCTGCCAATCTGCCCCTGGTCTTGTTTCGGCAGAGAGAATACAGCTGTCTGTCTTCTACTTACAATTAAGTAAAGAGGTATATATGAGCCTGCTGCTCATATATACTGCCTACTTTCACTTCTGATGGCAAGTGGTTTCCATTTGGAAAATAAATTGCCCATTTAGGTTTTAAGGATTTAGTCTTGACTCAGAGTAATATGTGGCTTGTGAAAGGTCTCTGGTTTAGCTTTTCAAGCAGTAGGGTTAAGCTGCCTATTAGTGATCTGCTTAGCCATGGATACCTCTGTGTGGTTTATAAAAACTAATCTTTGTGCCTGTGAATCTGCAGCATCCAGAAAATGGATGCCAAATGAGGCTAATGTGGGGAAAGATCTGGTCAAATAATTGCCTCAATTATTTCAAACCTTCCATTCAGAGAGGGTTTCACCCATTTTTATATTGGAGGTGAGTGAGCTTGGCAGGAGGCAAACTAAAAAAGAGGTTCAGGAGTAATCGGTCTTCGTCGCAGCAGAGTACTAATTGGTGTTGATCAAATAGCCTATGTTTCCACCAAGACTAATTAGGGTGGTAATCAAAATTAATGCCAACTATATCCTTTAAAATACAGTAGCCCGGGTTTTAAAAGGACTAATTAATGGTTGCTGATTTAGAATTAGGTTGCTGCTGAATAACTAGCTGTAAATTATTAAGGTTATCGGAACATGTAGGGTCCAAATAAACTTGAATTGGTTGAATGGATAAAGAAGGGCACTGTGAGGAAGACGGACCCTATATTATACCAGACTGAAGGTTAGGCCTGCATTCCAACAGAACAGCAAACAACTGGTGTGTGAATGTGAGCATGACTTTCTTTTTAGTTCAGGAACACCTTTATATTCCTACTGCCACTGCCTTTTCGTTGACAAATCTATTTGCCTCAAACAATTCTGGGTTCCTCTCTTCCTTCCCCGAAATATTTTGGGCACAACATTCAAGTGTGTTAAACTGTACAAATATGTACACATCCCCACCAACTATAGCAAAACCCCCTACAATAAAATACCCTGTTAAGGTCATTATAAGACGGGCGTCACTTGATGGAACATAACACACGTCAGCCAAGTAGCACTGCCCATAGCTATTTACATAGAAGAGGACAACAGACAACAGGGTGGGGTTGGGAACCTGTATGAAATTCCTCTCCTAAAGAGCAGGACAAAACTAGACCAATGAATCAGTGATTTGGCTGAGTTTGGACAGCTTCATATATTCTGCAGCTACCATAAGGAATCAGTGAAGTGGCACTGGGCTTGTATCTTTTTAAACTAATAAATGGTGCAGATGTAATGCCTCCCTTTTATTTATTTGATCTATATTCCACTTTCCTCCGGGCCTACAGCCCAAGACAGTTTTCAAAAATATTAAAATGGGTGCACATTAAATTAATTTAAACCAATAGAAATAAAATGATAAACATGGATTTTATCTTTGGTGAGAAAAATAATACATTCTGAAGCAGATGCACTTGTGCATTTCTGAAACTACTACACGGTGCACATGGAACAGTTACTTTTAAAAATGTTTTTAAAATGCTCCATTCTGTGAGTTCCACCTGCCTGACAGCCAGTTGAATTACACTCACCTGGAGAAAAACTGTCCAAACTTTTGAGGCGTTTTGGCATGTGGCAATCCCAGAATGCAGAATTCCATGATATGGAGTTTTAAAAAAAATGCACATGTGGAGGTGCACCAAAGGGGTGTCCAAACTTTTTGTAAGGAGGGCCAGATTTGGTGGCTGAGAATGTGTGTGTCTGTGTGTGTGGGGGGGGATCTGCTCCCCAACCCTGCCCCTCACTCCATGCTTCCTGCATCTGCCATGCTTCTTCTGTAAGATACACACTCCCCATTTCCCAAACTCAATGCAGAAACCAGCCCTATCATTAGACAGTGAGAGGTGATTGCCTCAGGGAGCCATGCTGTGGGCAGCATTAGTTACAGCCTCCAGGTTGTCCTTCATGGATTTTATTTACTTATTTAAAATATTTTAAACCCCACGTTTCTCCTTAAAAAGTTCCTAAGGTGGCTAAGTCTGTAATTAGTGGATTAATTATATACTTTATACGCAATACCATAAAGTTTGTTTACATTCCCTAATAAATTAAATGCATAGAAATATTTGCATTTGCTGCACTTTTCCTTAAATATTATTTCAAAAAAAATTCAGCTCCATCTTTGCTGGGGAAGGTACAAATCAGGTGTAACCCTCTAGTTGACTGCACTACCCAGACGGCTTCCCAAGATAATGTTGTGTATGTCTGGCTTTTTGTAAGAGCAGGGTCTAAAGGAAGTAATTTGAGTTGCGACCCATATAAATAAAGATTGCGTTTACTGACCCTTTTAACAGAACTGAAAGAAAGTGTTTCTCTTTGTGAACGCACATACAGCATGAACCTCTAGGAAGCTTTTCAGATGTTGCTGGCACCATGTTGTTGATAAATTTATCCCAGTTGTAGATGGCTGCTTCAGAAAGACTAGGCATTGTTAAAAGCGGAAAAAGGATTTAAGCGGATGTCAAGGTTCCCCACCGTAATGCCATCCCTGCGGCGGAATGCTGGTGGGAAGTGCCTACACTGGAACAAGACAAATGTGTGGGCCCTTGTGTCATGCAAATCAGCTTCCTGGAGCTCTGACCATTCAGAAAGGTGGTCATTCAGAAAGGGATGGCTCTTTGGAATCCCACTGTTCATTGCTTTCTGACGAACATTCATGTATTTTCTGACTAACAGCGAGGAACAATCTGAAGCCCTACGTCCTCAAACATCCCTCATAACAAAGGCCTGTGACCTAAATCAATAACAGCCCCTGGTGCTCCAAAGAAAACTGTTGAGGCATTCCTGCACCACACTGCGATACAATACAATATGGCGCACCACGGGTGACTGCGATAAGATGCGTTCATTCGAGAGAAGCAGCTTTCTGTGCTTTGAAAACATTTGCCCATTTGTTTTAGTTTTAAGCTGGAAATGGCAGCTTTCTGAATCAGTAGGCAGAAGGCAGAAGGCAGAAGACTGATGTGGACACCATTGACTCTGCAAAATAATTATAGTTGAATAAGCCAGTTTTCTGTCAAGGGCCCTGGACGATGTTCTGCATTTGGTAAGGAAGGCTGCTGTTAGTAATATTGTGATGATTCCAATCTGAGACTGTAAAACATCTTGAGTTCTAGTGAATGGTTGAAATCTGGAAGCTGGACAGCAGACACAGCAAGTTGGCTGTGGCTGAGGGACCAGAGAGTTCCCAACCTCTTGCCAGGAGAATTGAGATAATCAGGGGAGGCAGCCCACCACCTTTACAGGTATGCTTGCTGGGGACACCGGAGAAGGCCTTCTCAGACTGCCACTGTTTCCAGACTTTGGCATTCTCTCCCAGGACAGCCCCATCTTTGCTGTCCTTTTGCAAGCAAGCAAAGACATTTCTCTTCAGGCAGGCTTTTCCTTAGTGACTGGTAGCCCAAGATGGTTTCCTTCTTCTTCTTTGAGTTGATTGTTCTGCTCTGTTGTATTTAATATTGATTTTATTGACCAATTTTATATAATACTTGTTTAATTCTTTTTAAACATTTGTATACTTGCTGTTTTAAAATATTGTCTTTTAACTGTTGGAAACCATCTTGGGCCGCTTTAAGGAGAAAAGAGGGCTAAAATTGTTTTAAATAGATAAAATGATTTTAAAAATCTGGGAGAAGATCAAGAGCCATCAAGCAAAGCAGCACACAAACTTTCAAGAGCATGTTGCACAGTGTTCAGCTCTTTCTAGAGCACTAAGGAACAGATAAATCAAAGAAATTCTGACATTTGATCTTGGGCGGGGGGTTACTTCATGTCCTTCTTTGTTCCGCGACTAGTTTTGTACCATGACAGCGTTGGTTGTGATCACGTGGTTTTGTCCCTATTTCAGTGTTCCCATGGTCATGACAACTTGTCTTGTGACAAGTGTTACCTCCTGGTATTATACCGTGACAAACACTGAATTTGTCTAGCTTCCTTTTCCCTTTGGAGGGGGGGGTTCTTAAAAATTCTTTTTCAATATTTCGCTTCTGAAAAGTCAAAATAAAATAACCCGGACACAGTTTTCTGAGAGAAACAAATGTTTTGTTGTGTGACAGTCATTACTACACAGTGTCTTGTCTTGGAACAGAAAGCGGGAACAAAGAGGGAAAACCGTACCCTGGCACCAGATACAGTATTGTCACACTTAGCAGCACCTGTTCCAGGGGCGTGGTCAAGACAAATTTCAGTAGTTGGGCGACGGATGTGAAGTAACATTTTTTGTACCACTCCTAAGTACAACACTAACAGAGACAAAATGGACGTGAAGTAACCGCCTTAGAGATAGATTATACTGGAATTCAAAAAAAAGGAATTTCCAAAAGAGTATAAGATACATTCACAGTTTGTGTTTGCTACTGGATGTGTAGACTGAGCAATTGTGATCAAAATACGTGTAGTCAACACATCTGCTTGCCTATGAACACACTATAAATGTGCATACATTTGCATACATTCTCATTCAGAAGGGAGATATTAAAGTTAGAAGGGAAAGGGTTAGCACTTTGGGTTAATTACATGTTTGTTGAAAAGTGGAAAAAATTATCATCAATAAGCTAATTTAAAATTGTTTACATTTACATTGGTGAGCCCTGGCCCCCAGAGTGGCTTTTGGTTAGATGGGCAGTGTATAAATTGAATAAATAAATATATAAGTAAATAAGTAAATAGGTAAATAAGTGAATTGAGAGAAGTTTACCCAAGTCACTTTTCCAAGCTCTGATTGCAAAATGTATTTTATTCCTATCCTCAGCTCCAGCTGAGCACTGAGGGACCCAGTTCTTGGGATGAATTCAGAATGTTTGTTTAAACCAGACAAAAAAAGGATCTAAAAAGAGAGTGACTAAGATTAATGCTGCCATACGGTGAAAAGCTCTGATTGCTTCCTAGATATATTGTGGAGATGGTTCTCTGATAGCGTCCTTCTCTGTGAAGTAGCTTCTTTATGCATCAAAAAGAGTGGCTGTGATGAAATCTTAAGAAAATTGCAGGGCAGAAATGAGTGAATGTCCCTCTCCTTCCCTGTGAAACAGGTGATAATGAGCTGTAGGCAAATTGCACCGAGTCTCTCGTATGACTTCTAGATGATTCAGGGAAGACGGGCACCCTCACATTTGGCAGATGGGAAGCTTTTGTGTTCTTTTGCTGCAGCCCAAGCTTCTGAAAGACAGTTTAGTTATAATTGGCATACCCATCAATGCCTCGTTGCCCACAGATCTGGGAACCTTGACATGCCAAGTTTCTGCCTCAGGCCAAGCAGAATTTGCAAATACTCACAGCAACATGAGATGAAAGTATTTGACTATTTATATTAACTGATCTTGCTGGTGAACGAATCGCCTCATAAATGATACATGCAAGTAGACTTGAATATAATCTACCCAACGGTTGCCTGTATAAAACGGAGTTCCCGAGACAGACTGAATATTCTGAATGTGCCTAGGAGCTTGAATTCTCTATCTTGTCCTTCTTTGTTGAAGGGATAAGATGGCTTCCTCCCCCAGGCAGGCCTCACCATCTCCGCTGGGCATAAGCCAGTTTTGGTGAGACTATTGGGAGTTGCTGTACAAAATGTCAACGGCAACCTTTGCTTTCTTCATTAACACAGGGCTGTCACCGCATCCCTTTTCTGTCATTTGAGGAGGAGGCATGTTGGACAATAAAGAAAATATATTATATAATCAGGAAACCATGTTTGCTTTCAGGCAACCTGTCATCAGACCGTCTAGAAAAACAATGGAAAAATAGAGTCTTAAGCCATGATCTTAAACTCATTTTATTGGGGATGGCGGGCTGGTGCAATGATCTGAACATTTACCCATCTGTAGTGCCAATTAACCCCTTAAAACAGCAACTCAGTTGGATTAAAAATACAGTGAAACCTTGTATAACAAACAGTTTGTATAACATAAAATCTGTACAACATAAAAAATTCAGGAGATAGGGGAAATGGTTGCGATTAGGGATTACTCTATTTTCAATGCATTCCTATGGGAAATTTGTATGAAGGAAAATTTGCTTAACATAATTTCATTTGGAACGAATTAATTCCTTTATTAGAGATGGGCACAAATCAAAAAATGATGTTTCATTTGTCATTTGTCATTTGGAGGGTCTGTTTCGGTTCGTTTCCATTTTTTGCGAATTTTTGCAAAACATTTGTTTTTGTTTTCGTTCGTTTTGTTACCGTTTAGTTACCATTTATTTCAATTTTTTGTGATTTTTTTTTAGCATTTAAAGCAGTTAACTGTATTGCAGTAACGAAAATGAAACACACAACAAAATTTCCGGTGTTTCTGTTTGTTTCGTTTCATTTTGGAGACAAAATTCGTTTGTCATTTTGTTGTGTAACGAAATGAAAAAACGGAAACAGAAACGAAAAATTGTTCATTTCGTGTCCATCTCTATCCTTTATACAAGATACCACTGTAGTATGTTAACCTTGTGTTGCCCTCTTCAGCATTTGAACTTTTCTTCCTGGTGGGACTGGTGCTGTCCTGCATTTTCAGAGAGCTTCTCTCTTTTTCTGAGATGCCACTCTATCCCATTTTAAATGGATTCTGACATGAGTCACCGCTTGCCACGGTTCACAGGGGGATCTCCAAGCTTCCCTTCCCATTAAAATGAGAACAGCTTCTTTCTGGCGTATGAGCTTTTGGTCCGATGGGTGTGATGTTCTGGCAAGTTCAGCTGCGTGAATGGAAGGAGGCTTCTTTGTCTTGAATTAGATGCAGTCAGGCAGGGACTGGCAACAATCAGTTATTCCAGTGCCCAAGGCATGCTTTTAGTTCCAGGCTTTGCTTTTCTCTCAGGAACACGGTACAGAGGTGCGAGGAAAATAAGCCATTGACAGCAGCATCTCACAAAGCACAAGTGGATAGAAATGGTGGAACCAATTAAACTCAAAACTAGTGGTTGAAGCCGATTCACTAGAAAAAGACAACATGTCTGTGAAGATTCTCAGTCATCCAGGCGAGTTTATCTGGAAGTTGAGTTGAGTCATGACAACTGGACTTCTTTTCTTGAGCGACTGAAACATTTCGCTGCTCTTCCAAGCAGCTTTGTCAGAAACATTTCAATTGCTGAAGAAATGAAGTCCAGTTGCCATGACTCAACTTCCAGAAGAAAACATGTTACTGCTTTAGCAACATAGCCACTCACAAGACCCATGTCTCAGCAATCAGAATGCAAAGAAAGCCTTTATCTCCCACTGACTATCCACAACACAAAGAAACTGGGGTGCAACCTTCAGGAGAGCAGAAGCACTTGTGTGGCGACAATCAGACAACTTTTAACACTTAAAGACTCTCTGTTCATAGTAGATATCCTCACTCCCATGTTTGACTCAGCCCTGAAATAACAAAAATGCAGCAATCCAGTATTCTCATATCTTCATGTGAGATATAAAATATAGCAATAAATGAGCATTTACCTACAATTGCTCACTTCCTACCCCTTCACTGTTCTTTAATGCTTTCTCTCTCAGCAATCCAGAGCAAGAAGTATTCCTTTTTTCTTTTTTTCTTTTGGCTTGTCCTGTAGCCCCACTAGTAAGACTGGGAAAATGTATTTTAAGGGTTTTTGCTTGCTGTCCTTGCTTACTTGCTTGCCTGCCTGTGGTCCAATGATGGCGTAAAAGGAGGCCAAAAATTACTAAAAGCACCTACAGTTTGATCCCCAGGCTGAAGCCAATTACCATAGGCAGCCAGGTGAGAAGTCCATTACAAGTCTTATAAGCAGAAATAGGCAAAGCAGTCTATTTCCTGCCTGTATCACAGCCATGTGGCTTCAGCCTTCATTCTGTTCCATTTCCCCCATACGATCTGCAAATCGTTCTTTTAAATGAAAAAACACAACAATTTGCATTCCAACATGTATGTTGACCCATTTTATCTTTCAAAACAACTTTCAAAATCGGCATTTCAAGTCACACCTGAAGACAATTTTTTGGCTGAGAATTGCACTTAACATTTGGGATGTCCACTGCAAATAACGTTTGTCCTAGAACTAGAAAAGAGAGAGAAAGAAGGCAAGAAATAAGTTCCAAACAACGGGTTGGGTTAGAAAATAAAAGTGACTCCCATGCCACTTGCTACTTGTGTTGTTGATGATGATTCTCCATTTGAAGAATCGGTGGGAGCACTCGTTGCAAGAGTGGTAATAATTATCCCAGTGATATTAACTTGCCTTCCCAAACCAAATGCGGACTCTATAATTGACTGAGGTGCTGTGAAAGGGACCTCAAAGCCTGAATTGTCTTTTAAGTTATGTTCACCTTGTTGCTCCTGGTAGGTCTTGCTAAGCAGTTCTAAACAGCAGAGAATTTATTGGTTGCTGAGAAGCTCTTTGGGGGAACGAGACAGCCTATTTAGTAAGCAGTTCAAAGCAGCAGCTCCCTCATAATACTATTGCCATAATACAGCAGGGGGCTATTGTTATAATGATGTATTACCAAAACCATGGTGCCAGGCAAAAAACTTCCTAGAGACCTCGTAAAATGTTATTTAACCTTTTGTTAATTTAAAAGCTCTTCCGTATTATCTAAGTTATTTATTTTGTATGCGAAGGGCCCTTACTCCATTACCCGACGGACTCAGAATCCACACACATGTCTTTGTCTGCATAAATGATAAATTTTAAACGGAACACTGTTGAGCTTTAGAACTTGAATGCTCCACCTGAAAAGTGAGAAGGGCCAGCTTTATCATTGGAACAGGTGACAGGTAATGGACTTCAAATGAGATCAAAGCCACATTAACTTGTCTACTGTCCACTTGGGAATCACAGCTGAATGCAGGTGTGCAAATTTCTTTTGGACACAATCTAAACAAGAGGAGGTGTGTTAAGCTATCATACATGATCCCAAGGAGTGGGGAAAGAAACCCAACCCACTCAACATTGTGTTATACCAGACCTGCACAATGTGGTGACCGCGGGTGACTGGTAGCCCGTGGGGCCATTATATGTAGCCCACCAGGTCCCCACCAGTTTCCTGTTCTGCCACCAGTGGTGGTGTGTTCAAAAGTTGTGGGGTTTTTTTGGCCCACCCGCCTGCTTGGACGTTTGGTCCAGATTTGTTCCCTTACCTTACCTTCTGCTGCTGTGCCCCAGCCCCTCCCTCGGCTCCTCCATAGCAGTCTCTGCCTTCTTAATCCAGAGCACTGGTGAAGTGAGGAGCCATGGCCAGGACCAGTGCCGGCTCCTTGAGGTGCTGGATGGGTGGCACATGCTTCTGTTAGTAGACTGTGGGGACATTTGGCACTTTAAAGTAGACCAAAGTTGGACAGCCCTGTGTTATACAGCTATGCAAGGAATGAGTGCCCTTGTGAAAATGATTGTTCAAAATCTAGTTGTTAGTTCCAGGCAGAGCAGATTTCGCAGCCAGGTACCTAAGCCATGGTGTGGATGTGGACTTCCCGCCAACTTCTTTTGTGGTTTTTGGCATTTTGTGTGTACAGTATGTGGTCCGTGGGGCCCCATAATGGGTTTCCATTATTTCTTATGGGGAAATTTTCTTTGATATACACCTGCTCTGGTTTACAAGCATGTTTCGGGAACAAATCATGCTCGTAAACCAAGCTATTACTGTAAATAAAGTATTTAATAGAGTGTGATAAAGGAATGAAATGTTGATAGAAAGTAAAAACAACGTCAAGTGTGCTGCTTATAGCCTGACTCATAGGTAGAGATGGGCACAAAATGAATTTTTTATTCATTTTGTTATCCGTTATTCATTTCATTACCTAATGAAATGAATAACGAACAGCTTTCTCAAAGGAAAATGAAACAAAATGAAACAAAAACTTTTGTTACGTCCATTTTATTTTTTGTTGCCCCGCTGTCGCCAACCAGCCCCCGCAGAGGGGGCTACCCAAGCGGCAGTGCTGACAATCAGCTGTAGCATGGCCACTTCTTTAAAAAAATAAAAGCGCCCTCAGCCGCTGAGCAACAGCTTACCAGCGCTTAGGGCTCAGCTAAAAAAAAAACAATTAAAAACCCTGTCTGTCCCCCCACCAGATGGGGGGGGGAGGTGGGATTTTTTTTTTTATCTGAGCCCCAAGTGCTGTACCATGGGCTTGGAGCTGGCAAAAAAAAATTAAAAATCACTCCTTTCTCCCCACTGATGGTACTGTATTACCAAATGGTGCAAGCTTGGTTTGATGATCTAAAACCTTTTGCTGCTTGAGATTTTCCCTCCTTGGGAGGGGTCTGCAAAAAAATGCTTTCCTGTCTTCCTTCTCAAGCACAAGGCTTTGGCCGCTACAGTGCTTACTTGCAGCTTCTAGCATTTATGCTCTGGATGAAACTATGTCTGCTTGGTAGGAAGGGTCGACAAAGCACTGCCAACGTTTAGCAAAACTGACGGAGATGCAAACCCTGTTTCCCAAGGGGTTCTTTCCGCAGGAACGTTGTTCACACTTCCCGCTACTCTGGGCGAACTGGCCTTTGTACAAGGCCATTATTATTATTATTATTATTATTATTATTATTATTATTATTATTATTATTATTATTATTATTATTATTATTATTATTATTATTAACCACACAGCTATCTACGCTGGATTTTGTATTACCAATCACTAGTTGAACGCTTCCCAAGCGTTTAGGACTCAGTGATGTTTCGGCGAATTATGCGAGCAGGTAGCAAGCAAAAAGGATATTAATATTATTATTTATTTATTTATTTATTTATTTATTAACCACATATTGTTGTTGTTGTTGTTGTTGTTGTTGTTGTTGTTGTTGTTGTAGAACTGTCCCTCTGTGCTAGGTTCCCACTTCTAGCAGCTGCCATACAAGTTCATGGGAATGACTAGATTGGCAGAAATATATTTGTCAATATCTCAACTAGAAATGCCGGTCTATCACTTCTTTTCCCTCCGAGCAGCATCCTTCCTGGAGATAGAGCAGTTTCATCTTTGGACAGGTCAAGCAAGTGCCCAATTATCTGTACCCATACATTGCCTTGACATGAAGGAGCTGTCACACTCCCCCCCCGGGGGGGGTTCTTTCTTCTTCTAGTTCTTTCAATTGTTCCTGAGCTCCTAACCCCTGGAAAATGAACACAAAGAAAGAACATTACTAGCCTTCATGGATGCTCCATTTTGTCTTTTATTTCCAGCCAGATCTGCTGATCACGATGCCGGGAGACCATCGTTATGAGCATCTTGCTTCTCCACGGAATCGTTATGTAAAGAAGCCTCCCGCGCTTACTTCTATAAACATATCCTTAGCTAGAAGGCCAGGTTCACTAGAGGTTTGTTTGTCATATTTTTTTTCCAAAAATGCTGACAGTGCAGCTTTTTTTTGTTGGGGGGATGCAGAAGCCCTTGGCTTAAATCATGAAGGACTTCTGGCTTGAATCTCTTCCTCTCTGCTTAGAAAAAGAAAGAACGAAAAGAAGAAGATACCTTCATGTAATAACACCACTCTTTCCCATTAAATTAACAACATTAATTTCCACTTCTGTTCAAAGAGCACTCAGACTGGGGGGGGGGGAGGCTGCATATTTCCCATATCTACATTGTTCATCAGTTTTGATTCTTGTTTCTAGCAGCCCTAAGCTATCGCAAACCTCCACTTCAGAAGGAAGGAAGGAAGGAAGGAAGGAAGGAAGGAATGAAAGAAAGAAAGAAAGAAAAAGAAAAGAGGGATGCAGATTTAAGGAACAAACATGTTGCCTCAACAAATGTGTGTTTTCAGCCGTACATATTTTACTCTCATAGAAAACTCTCTGTGTGTGTGTGTGTGTGTGTGTGTGTGTGTGTGTGTGTGCACGCACACACACACACACACACACACACACACACACACACACACACACACACACACACACACACACACACACACACACACACACACACACACACACACACTCGCGGGTGCTATAAATTCCAGGAATGGAGTTTCGGAGATCCTGTAGGTGAAACTTCCTGCAAGCATGAGCTGTTTGACAGTGGAACACTGCGTGTTTTGACAGCTGTTTATTGCTCTGATTCACTTTCGCGTCTGCTTTGGAAGTCAAATCAAGAGTCAGATCCCACTTGGATTTATACAAGCAGTAACTATTCAAAGGGGCGATCTCTGGATTTTGTATGTTCAACCATGCGTGTTCCCCTTACATAACACTTCCAATTTCCCTTAGAAGTCAGACACAGATGAGATTATTTATTTGTCATCTGTCTGCATTGGTGTTAGAAAGGAGGGGGAGGGGGAGGAGGAGGATGGCAACTGGAGAACTGGTGTAAAACTCATGTAACCCCTTCCTGGTAAGAGGTTTTTTACACTGATCTTGCTTCTTTTCTCTAAGAAAGGCTGTTCAAGGACTGATTACACATT
This sequence comes from Phrynocephalus forsythii, assembly GCA_029282475.1. Taxonomy (NCBI): domain Eukaryota; kingdom Metazoa; phylum Chordata; class Lepidosauria; order Squamata; family Agamidae; genus Phrynocephalus; species Phrynocephalus forsythii. The sequence goes on from JAPFRF010000004.1 coordinate 25,233,946, forward strand.
TGCCCACAAGAACAGGATGTTGACTGCTCAACAGCTGGCAGTGATGATTTTGAAGGTGTACTTCCTGTCAGCAGTCCTATATCTATCACCGACTATCTTTATTAGAATGTCCCAGATTCGTATGTGATAAGGGGGGGGGAATTCACCCATTTTTTCCACGCCATGCATAATTATATACAATAGTATCATGGTTCACTTTTTCTTGTCCTTTCCCTGTGCTGTAGTGTCCATGTGTCTGTGGTGAGTGTGCACATATCCATCGGCATCCACATTGGCTCTTGAGAAGATTCAGCCCCCCGTTGTGTGCTATTTACTATGCAGCTTGGAATGTGGGTGTTGTCCTTTCAGCAAAATGTTAAATAATTTAATGCAAAAATAGTAGACAAGAAAAGCCCCACCCCCGCCCCGATCAACCTATTATAGCCTGGAGCTTATATAGTCACCGCTAAACTTTAAAGATGGCATCTCAAGCTTCTAGAATTGGGGTGGTGGTGGGACAGAGTGATGCCGAGAAGTCAGCCCACAGAGGCATCATGGAGTCACACCAAAGTCGGGGAACCCAATATTGCTAGATTTACAAGTGCGGAAGGACCTGATTTGGCCTCCAAGGTGTGCGATTCAACATTGCTGTTCTAGCGACTAGAGAGCTGACTTGCCAAGGTGGAATTTTCAGTTCAAATCCTGGCTCATCTTACTCCAAGTCACGCTGGGCCAGAAGTGAATTCCCAGCTTAAATGAAATCAATACCATAGGGTTGACATCAGTTCATGGAACATTTTCCAGAGCTCCTATGAGAATAAGGCCACAGTCTTACCAGAGTTTTCTGCGTATATAAACTTCCTGCGTATTTTTTTCGTGCGGTCATGTGGTTTTTAATGTGCAGTTAGTGTCCTCTCTTCTGCATCGCATTTTCGTATTCTGGTTCGGTCTCTACCTGTCTACTTTGCATTTTGTCCTTCTTCCCAGTTCTAGTTTCCAAGCCTCCATGGTGATAAAGGGGAACAACTGATTTTACTGCGTATTTTCAGGGTTGTGGTTACAGAAACAAATAAGTAAGCATTTTCGAGCAAAGTTTCTAAATCCAGCCCCTGGCGGTGGTTTAGGAAAGTTCGCTGAAACTGCTGTTCCAAGGGCGTGGTTGGCTGGGACCAGAATTTATTTCTCTTCCCAGTTAGCACGCAATCTTTTACTATGCAGTTTGCCGCCGGGAAACTACGCAGAAAATGCTGGTAGGACCACGGCCTAAGTAAACAATAAAGGGTAACACAAAACATCCTCAACTTCTCTTTAGTTTTTTCTACATGGGGGAAGATGGGGAGCTTTGGACAACTTTAGCTTCCTACACTACTAACCCTCTTCTCTTTTGTCAGTCATTCAGACCTAGCACTAAACTTCTGGATACAATCTTTCCATTGCCGACAGAAATGGAGGCCATTATGCCTAAATTATAGTAGTGTCTTGAAGTCATAAAATGTTAGTGTTCCCATTTCCACATTTATATACATTTATAAGGACATATCAATTCTATTGAGCACTGAAATACCCTGTAGCTGGCCAATGGCTTCAGAGTTTTAGGCTGTGGTTGTACAATTGAGTCCTTGGGACTGAATGTCACCGAACACTACAAGCCTCATGTCCGAGTAGACCATGATGACCTTTGCACTCTTAATATCCTTTTTGCTTGCTACCTGGTGGTCTCATACCCCCTGCTGATATATTAGGACTTGGTAAATCATCATTTTTTAAAAAAAAAATACAGAACTTGGATCAGTTGCTTTTTTGACTAGAACTCCCCAACCAGTGTGGCTGTTATTTATACTGGTTGAGAAGCTTAGGGAGATGTAGGCAAAAAACAAAGTGACTGTATACAAATTGGTTCTATCACAGGCATGTCCAAACTTCAGTTCGCCTGATGTTTTGGACCACAACTCCCAGAATTCGAAGCCTGTAATTCCAATGGCAAAGGATTGTGGGAGTTGTGGTCCAAAACATCTGGAGGGCCAAAGTTTGGATATGCCTGTTCTATCCTCTTCTTTACTCATCAAGCCACATTTCAAACCAAATGTATTAAATTACAGTCATATGATCCACACAAAGATGAAGCCAATCAGCCAAAGGGGGAAAATAAAAAAAATAAAAAAGAGAGAAAAGGATAACAAGAAGCACAAATGTTTAAATGTCTGCAGGTGATGCAGCCCTTCTGTGAACTGCCCCCAGGCAGAAACTGGCAACCCGAGTTGTAATATAAGGGTGCTGGTCTCGCATGCAGTAAAAGGCCAGGACTTCACTTATCTGAATGGTCTTGAAATTTATCCAACTATTCTAATTAGAGATGTGCATGAAATGATTTTTTCATTTCATTTTTTGTTTCATTTCCTAATGAAATGAATAATGAACTGCCCCTTCAAAGAAAAAGGAAACGAAACGAAACAAATTTTTTTGTTCATTCCGTTTCATTTTTCATTTTCCCATTGGAATTCATTCTTCAATGCATTCCTATGGGGAAATAAAAAATGAAACAGAATGAACCAAAATTTTTCATTCTTCAAATGCATTCCTATGGGGAAATGAAAAACAAAATGGAATGAACCAAAAATTTTCATTCTTCAATGCATTCCTATGGGAAATTGCTTTAAAACCCCCACACCATCTCCCCAACACACCCGATCAGGTGGGGGAATGGAGTGGGGTTTTAAAACTTTTTTTTTTGCCACTGAAGCCTTGCATGCCAGCTCATTGGCACTTGCTTTGGCGGCAAAAAAAAAAAAGTTTTGAAAGCCTACGCCTTTCCCCAACGCACCCAATCAGGTGGGGGAAGCGTGGGCTTTATAACTTTTTTTTGCCAGCCACTGAAGCCCTGTGCACCAGCTGATTGGCGCTTGGGAAGGGCAGCTGTGCTGGCTCCCTGACCAACTTCAGAGGTCTCCTGACGAGCTGTCATCGGCTGGACCCCTTTAAAAATGGCTCAGGTAGCAGTGAGGGGATCCCCTGGTGGCAACAGGGCCATTTTTAAAGGGGTCCACCCAGTGACAGCTCACCAGGAGCCCTCTGAAAATGGTCGGGATGTCAGTTCTGGCCTTTCGGTGGCAAAAAATAGTTTAAAACCTCCATGCCTCCCCCATTGGGCAAGGTGGGGGGAATGGCACAGGATTTTAAAATAAAATGAAAAATGAAAATAAATATAAAACAAAATGACTTTTAAAAAATCATTTCAAATGAACAGGGAAAACAACACAAAGAACAAAATGAAACACCATTTTGGCATTTCGTACCCATCTCTAATTCTAATGCTTGGACAGCAACAGCCATATAGAACACATGGTATGGACCTGCTGATATGCAGTTTTGTACACAGTTTCCTCAATTATACACACTTGTACACAATTTCTCCAACATATCCCTTTTTTATAGGTTATATACAGTAATACCTTGGATAAAGAATGCCTCTGAATACAAATATTTTTTTGATAACAAATGGAAATTTCTGGGTATAGGACTGACTTGGATAACAAATATTCCCTAAGGGCTGCCTCAGATAACAAATGTTTCATAATACCTTGCAAAAAAAAGTGTGCCCAGGATGTATTGCAACCCCCGTAGTTTGTGGGGGGTGGGAAGAGTTAGAGTGGGTTTTTTCATGGGTTTTTGAGCCATTCTGGACGTGTTTTGCTGAGGGATTTGGACCCTTCGAACTTGGAAAGATAGGGAGCTAGCTTTTATTAATCTTTGCACTGCTTTTCTTTGTAATTTTGGTGGGAAAAGGCTGGTGTAGTGATGCTGCTTTCTTCTGTCCATGTTTACATACTTTTCCATTGCTCTGCAGGCAAGAACAGGCTGGATTTCTCTTGCTGCTTATGTTTGTTTGCATTTTTTCCCATTGCACCTTGAGTAGGAATAGGCTGAGGTAGTCTTGCTAGTTTCTCTTCTCCATGTTTGCATTGCCCTGCAGGGGAGGTGTTCTGGAAGGGGTGTTCCAGCACCGCAGGCCTTTAAAGTGCACTTTATAAAGAGGTCTGGAAACACCACCACCCCAGCTTTTTTGCCTTTTCTCGGACCTCTGGAACGGATTAATTGGTTTCCCATTCATTTCACGTTTTGGATAACAAATTTTTCGGATACCAAATTGCCTGTATATCCATAATGTAGTAGCCTAAGGATGGCCACACTGAGTTTCACCAAAAGCCTACCAAGATTGTGCTCACACATTCCATGCAGATGTCTGAAAGGAACTCCAGAAACATGACATGATGATAATAACTCATGTTTCCCAGCAAGTTCCTTCACCGAAACACCACTATTTACATCCCTCCACTTTAAGTACAGCCTATAAATCCATATTTCCTAGTTCCTATGTTTTAATTGGTTTCATATCCATTAAGAGGACCTGCCCTCTTCTCCTACACCCAGGAACATAGCTGAAGGACCTTTTCAAAATCTATTAGAAAGCTGAAGTAAACCATGTTGACCGGTCATTCCTCTAAAGAGGAGCTGTTTACCTCATACTGGCTATTAGCTGGGATGTGGGAAGGGATGGAAAAGTTTTATAAAGTAAAGAAGGAAGGAAGGTGAAATAACATTTGTCAAGCAATCAATGAATAATGTGGTTATTCCTCAAATACATTATTTAAAGAGTAATCTTTTGGGTTATTCAACAAGCTCTCTTGCGGGTCAAATAAAAAGCACTAAATAATTTATTGTGGTACATTATTCATTGAATATTGCTCCATGAATTATTTTACACAATATTTGGCCACAATACAGGAACAAGCGATTGTTGTAATGAATGACCATAGAAAATGGCAGCTATTTGTGTGGGAAGACATGTCGTCTCTCTTCCATTGGACATCCTATGACAGTTTGGCCATCATTTGGAATCCCGATTCCCCACCCCCTATGCACTGAACTTAGAGTGTTATGGAGATGGGGCAGGGCAAAATGGACACATATATAGAAAATTGAGGATGTTCTGAGGTATTTCTACAATATAGTTTCCCTTTTCTAGCCAATGAGGAGGCAAAGCAAAAATCTCAGACATTTTCACACGCCAAAAAAATATGTCCTTTGTGACATCTCAGCTCTTTTCTGGTGGAAATTAATCATAGTAGGTATTCAAATTAACATGTCCCCCCCCCATCATTATTCACATTTGGCCAGAGAACAAATTTACACAGAGATGTATCTGCCCCTGCATCTGTTCTGTAACTAAATATAAGCACACATATTGGTGGGTAACCAATCTGATCCTTGCTTGAGTCAAAACAGGTATTGGTATACTTTTAGATCTTCATCTGATGAACGTCCAAACACTTCATTGCCATGAATAGAGATTTTTTTTAAAAAAAACTATGTTCTGCACTAGGAGGGTTTAAGGCTGCCATTCTTTTAAGTATAGTTACTTCAAATTTGCTTTTCTCTCTTTTGAATCATGTGTTGTCTTTTTAGTGTATACTTACTTGTTTGTTTGTTTGTTTGTTTGTTTGTTTGTTTACAGTGTTCACAAACTCCAGGTCCAAATTACAGCTTCACTTGGGATATTGTAGGAGTTGTCAAACAAACAAACAAAAAAAGATTGTTGCCTAGAGCTGAGCCTTTTGGTTCAGGGTGTAAAAAAGGTAAAGGTTCCCCCCGCACATGCGTGCTAGTCATGTCCGACTCTAGGGGCAGTGCCCATTTTTGTATTCAAGCCGAACAGCCAGTGTTGAACAGTTCATGGCCTTGTGGCCAGCATGGCTGCAAGGAAACAATTTCACCTTCCCGCTTTTTACGGCAGTACCTATTTATCTACTTGCATTTGCATGCTTTCGAACTGCTAGGTTGGCAGGAGCTGGGGTTATCAGCGGGAGCTCGCTCCACTGCGTGGCATCTGGAAATCAAACTGATGAGCTGCTGAATTTGCAGCCAACAGTTTTCAGAGGCCTTAGTTCACTGAACCACCATGCCCATATTCCGCTGAACCACTATGCCCATTTATATACATGGGTGTATATAAATATAACAAAACATAACATGACTCCTGTATTTGGGAAATTTTAATGGCCACAACTTTATTGGTTACAACAAGCAATGCTCTGGGTGAGTCACTGGGTCAGATCCATCATATCAAGGAGCCCGCCTGCCCTTTGATGCTCCCGCATTCCTCAAGGCCGTTGAAGGATCCCCTGGGGTGTCACTTCAACCCCATCGGTATCCTGTGTCCATTTTGCTGTTCTAGGACCCCCAGGGGCATTGAACCCATTGGTGCCCCAATGCGATAAATCATTCACTGGGGGCCTCCAGCTGCCCCCCCTTGATACAGCCTGTGGCCTCTTCTGTCTGACAAGTCCTTATCAGTTATTCTTCCATATGTGCAGGTTCTCACTTGCTACTTTTTCTGCTTGGATCCATCCCAATTCCTGAAAACCACCAGCAGAGTCAAGCTATGCTCAGTTCCTGCCAGAGCATTGCAGCTGCAACCAACCCCATATGGCCTCCCTAACATCTGCCAGCCACTGTTCGTTGCCGATGTCCAACAAGTAAACCCCATCCTCACGGTACAGTTCTCAGTCTGTAAAGCATCTTCTGTTCAAAAAGGGGGCTTGCCGCTCATGGCTTCCTCCTTTTATATTTTGCCATCCCGGCCCCTTGCCAGCACATCACGCTCATCAAGGGGTCTGATTGACCCGCATCATGTGATCTTGCCCAGGCCTGCCTATCGGCAGGGCCATTCCATGTCCACTCTTGTCCTGGGTGGAAGTTCATTGCATGTTGATGTTGGTCACAGTAACGTGGTCTTCTTACGGTTCTGTCCCTGTTCCCATGTGCGCACGGGCGTGATTGATGATACCGGCATGACTGTTACTGCACGTCCTCATTCCATGATGAGATGTGAAATTCCATGCCTTTGTTCTCCTTTTTTTTTTACCGGCCCGACCTTCCGTTTTTCGATGTTTCGATTCTCTGAAGCCTTGCCTTCAATGTGTTACGGAGCTACGTTTGAGGCATTTGTCTTTTAATCTCTCTGCACTGTGTTGCTGACTCCATAGGGAATGTACTGGCAAATGGCACTTCACACTCCTGCCACTAGATGGAGAATGGCACGTTGCGTGATGAGCCTTACCTCACGGCCACTCATATCAGAACAAGAAGTGAGACGAGGAGATTCCCGAGGCCAGGGAGGGGAATTTCTCATCCCTCTTAGATTGCAGTTCAGGAGGCATGATCGGGACGAACTCCCCTCATCCCACAATGGATGTGTGGTTAGATTTCTTCGTACCGGTCCCTAGTGGGACCGTGAACAGCGATGAGATGGACGTAAAGTATCAGCCCAGGTGACCCAGTCATTCAGGTTTTCCTTCCCACATGGCGATCGCCATTACTCTATGTTTGACCTGGCACCACTCCGGCAAAAAATGGTGGACCAGGTAAATTGGGTCCTCTTTCTAAGTCTTTTAAATGGTGCAGTTAACAGAAGGGGTAAGTTGTAAGGGCTCTGTAAGAATGACTTTAGAAGACCACAAACACGGAATTGATCTGAGAATTGTTCCAACTCTTCCTATTCTTTCCTGCCCAACGAAATGAAAAATCATTGTCATCAAAGGCCTACCGTGTGGACACTTCCATCTTTTTAGGGCTGTGTAATATCTTGCTCCTGCTGTCGTCCATCTTGGATTTATTTGTTATTCAGGGTAACCTTCAGTCAGTATTCTTTGGGATATGTGTGACGTGTTTGTTCTATATTTTATTCTGTTTCTGACAAATGACTCGCTAACATATCGTTTCTGAAGTGCAATTTGCATTTCTGTGAACCAGGGATTAGGCATTGTGTGTAGATTAGGAATAATTTATATCTAATTAATAATGGACAGCCTTTCCCCTCTCTTTTTCCTTTTTCGTAACATGAGAAGAGCCAACTATTCCCAGATGCTGACAGGAGAGAGAAAATAACACGGAAACATGTAAATTGGTGGCAATTGGTGTTTTAACTCGTGCGGTGCTGGGCAATTGTTCATTTGCAGCCAAGGACATATTATGGGGAAAGATTCTCAAATATACTAAAATATGATCAAGAGGGTTGTTTGCTGATTAAATGCAGTTTAGTTGATTAGCCTTTACCTAACTTATTAATTGATTATGTGTTTACAGTAGGACCCCTGTATCCACTGATTCATTATCCAGTGATTCAGTTATCCACGGTTGGCAGAGGAAAAAAATTAAATAATTCAGCAGCCACAAAGCAAGCTGTAAAGAAAGCTGTTGTAACAAACAACAGCTGCAAAGCAAGCTATTGTCACAAATAGCATCTGTAAAGCAAGCTACTGTCACAAACAGCAGCCAAAAAGCAAGCTACTGTCTCAAAAGAGCAGTCATAAAGCAAGCTACTGTCAGAAAATAGCAGTTTTTTGGGGGGCAGGCGTTCTCTCTTATCCACAGTTTTCAGTATCCACAGGAAGGCCTGGAACCAATCCCCAGCAGATACCAGGTCGTACTGTTTGTTTAAATAAATTTGCATCCAACAAGCGTCAGATTGAACCAACCAACTTCAGGTGGTATTTTGAGGGGAAAGCAACAGAGGAAGGGAGGATTTGGGTGCCCAGTGATGCACTTAAGACTTTTTAATGGCTTCCCTGAGATGGAAGGGTGGTATTTAGGTTCTGCTTCAGAAGCAACATGGCCTGGGCCTGAATTATTAGGAAAAAAATCTCAATAAAAATGCATTTTGAAATATTTTAGGAAGTGAAAGGAAATTCACAACGTATTAAATCAAATCTCCCCCTCACTATGTTTTGTCTAAGAAGCCCTACCACCATGTTTCAGGCCAGCTGAGATTATTTCCCAAGAGTGCCTATATTTCCCGTCAGACAGACTTTTAAAAAGAAGTGGCATAAATGCTCAAAAATACAGCACTTACAACTCATACTGGGGGATGATGGGCATCTGTGCTACATACACAGTGAAATCTAAATACACAATTGCTCAAACCATGCATGAGATTATACTGCAAAGTACTGACTACTTTATAGCTTCTGAGAAATTGATTGCTTTTCACCCTGGTGCTTGTAAAATGTCTTACTTTCCCCCCACTCTGGAGAATGATTTTGGTGCTGCACAAAATTACATACTATTGTTTTTAAAAAATCCTGACCAACAATTTCTGCATCAGCAGTGCTATAATTACGTAATGATGGGGAAAGAATAATTTATTTCACAGCAATTGTTGAGTGTGGTTCCCCACCCAGCTTTTATAAAATGGATAATAAAGACAAACTTCTACAACTGGGTGATATTTCTAATAAAAGAAGAAGGGGGTATTGCCCTGAGATGTTAAACCCTAGGTCAGGTTTGCTTATTATTGCAGCTGGTGGAGGTGCAAATTAAAGAGTCAGGGCTAAGTCCCTGCAGGCATATAAAGATTCCAGATCTCATTAAGGTACAGTGTAATATCCTAGGTACTGGGGGTAGTTCTCTTAACATTGTTAAGAAGATCCCATAGCTACGGCTTAGGAAAGGCACCCTTGTAACAGAGCTGTAACTCTCCATTTTGGCACCTGGGCAAGCTTCATACTGTCCCATGAGTTCCACATGCAAAGTTTGGGCATGTGTCCATGATGGAGAAGGAAGAGGATAAAATGATGCCTCTCCAAAATAGGAGAAAAGTTAATGCTTTTTTTTAAAGGTGGGGGAACTCCCGCTAACAGATTAACCTCTTTATTCATTTACCTCAAAGTTTTAGTGTCAAGGTGAAAAATACCAGTTGCTTCACCCTACTTAACAGCCCTGCCTTGCAGCAAAGTCAATGTGGATTTTGCAGTTTAGGTTGCAATGTGTATTAGTTACAGTGGACCCTTGTATAACAAACATTTTGTATAACATAAAATCTGTACAACACAAAAAATTCCGCAGATAGGGGAAATTTGCTTAACAGAATCGTCTATGGGGCAAATCCGTACAACATAAAAATGGTCGCAATTAGGGATTACTCTGTTTTTGATGCATCCCTGTGGGAAATTTGTATAAAGGAAAAATTGCTTAACATAATTTCATTTGAAATGAATTAATTCCTTTATACAAGGTATCACTGTATATTAGCTTGTGTAGGGGTTCAGTCAGTTCAGTCTTCTATCTGGCTTCTGCTGAATGGAAAATAAAACCCACATCATAGTACAAGATCACAAATGCTTGCACAATTGTTGTGATGGCACAGGGCAAGGGTGTGGGTTTGCCCCGAGAGCACTACTTGCACAATGACAATGCTTGCAGAAGTGGTGTGATTCCATGAGTACCAACCCAGGTAGGACTATAGCTCTGTGGAAGCTCAACAGGCTAGAGACCTGTGGTCAACCTGATTTATCCTAAGCAACAGTATGTAGGCATCAGCCTAAGCTAGTGATGGTGAACCTTTTAGAGACCGAGTGCCCAAAATACGATTGAAGGCCCATTAATTTTTCGCAAAGTGTCAGTACAGCAATTCAACCTGAATACAGGTGGCCATGAAGGGGCGATGTCAGGTGACCACAGAAAGGGCTCCGAGTGCCACCTTTGGCACCCGTGCCATAGGTTCGCCAACACTGGCCTAAGCTATAGACAAGGTCATGAATTGTATTGGACCATGGTTTAACTCTGTCTTGGCTAATTGCAAGGAGCCTCCTGGCACAGTGGTTAAATTGCAGTACTGCAGTCAAGTCTCTGCTCACAACTTTCAATTCCAAGGGAGCCAGCTCAAGATTGACTCGGTCTTCTAACCTTCTGAGGTTGGCAGATGGAGTACCCAGCTCAATGGGGGTGGGGGAATATGTGACTTGCAAATTTTAATTGTAAATCACCCAGAGTGCACTTTGAGTGCTGAAGCACACTTTATTTGGCTTTATTTGTACTTATTGCAGATGGTAGTGCCAAGCGATTACTGAATGTACATGTGGAGGGGAAATTGGATAGCTACAAATAGAAAGAGCTGTCTGAACGTACCCTTGTTACGTGGCTGCTTTGTAACTGTTTTGTGGGGCAAAAAAAGAGAGTCACAATCAGCATGAATGAGTCTACTTCTGATCTAGTGTCAAAAGAATTAATCTACAAACCTGTTTTGTTCTCTTCCCCATCTATCTCTAGATTCCTTTAAAGAAAAGGAACAAATAGCACAAATATTTTCTAGTGTTACATATTCTGGAACATATTTTGCATATATATATTAAACTAAGAACTGTATCCCAAAATTTGGAGAAGTGCATAATCAAGAGAATAACCATATTCCAGCTGGCATATTTAATTCAGAAATTGTGAATTGGGATAGATTATTTCTTTTTCAAAATGAACATAAGTATGTTTACATACAGATAGTCTTATAAATCAGTTATTCTCAACCTTGGGTTCCCCCAGTGTTCTTAGACTACAACACCTGGAAATCCTGGCCAGCACAAATAGTGATGAAGGCTTCAGGAACTTGTAGTCCAAGAACATCCGAGGATCCAAAATTAGGAACCACTGTTATACAGTAAGTTGGGAACCACTGTTATACAGTAAACAGACAGATAAATAAAATACAGGCCTAACGTCATGTATTTAATTTCTATTTAATTTTTTGTTTTGTTTTGTTGCCGCCCACGCCATTCTTTGTGGAGGGTATTGTACCCCCCCCTATTCTCCCGGGCGGTATATAAATGTAATAATAAATAAATAAATAATAAATAAATAAATAAATTGTCACTTCTAAAATCAAGGCCTAATCTTAAGTACCTAGTGCAGTGTTGGCGAACCTATGACACGGGTGCCAAAGAAGGCACTCGGAGCCCTTTCTGTGGGCACCCAACATCACACCTTGACAGTCATCTATATTCAGGTTAAATTGCTGTACTGATATTTTGCAAAAAAATAGTCAGTTTTGAGTCGCAGTTTGGGCACTTGGTCTCTAAAAGGTTTGCCATGACTGACCTAGTGTATTTACACAAGTAATTAACAAATAATTAACTACATAACGGGGCTAACTGCAAGCTGCAGTTTGTTCACCTTGTAAAGCATTTTGAGATGATTCAGTGAGAAAATTTCGGATTGCAAGTGCCAAATGTGCCTGTTATCGGCAATATCCTTCAAACTTTAATTAGATGATTGAAGGACAAGTCTTGTAAGAATCAGAGGTATTGCCATTACAGGGAAACTATTCTTAGCTGATGCACTTTTATGCTTCCTCATTTAAAATATGTTAAATCAATTAAATGAACCATTTATGTGAGCAATCAAGTCATTGTTATTAACTTTTTTTGGAACTAAATGTATTGTTCAAAAATAAATATGTGTGTGATGAAGGAGGAACATTGTTAGCTGCAGCTGAATTGTGATCTCTGCAAGGTTAACATCACTATTTGTAGGAAACAAAGTCCCTTGCGTTGTAGGTACATTCTCAGTTGTATGGCTGCTGATGGGGTCTGATGGGGACATGGGCCTATTGCTGAACAGGCTCAGTTCCTGCACCCTGGTAATAAACACAGAGAACATATGAACTGGTAGTGAAAAGGCCACAATTTTATTAACTGATTAAAGCCATAGTTTCCCTGGCTAAGGATTAGGGTTGGATCCAGCTGCATCGGGAGACTTCCATTCATGCAACCTTCTGGCAACCACAGGGTTGTGTCTGTAGGTGGTGTTTTGGCAGCATATGCAGTTGGGTATAATTAAATGGGAACTTTTTTGAATTAATATTCTTAGGATGCGAATATGAACCTCGGCACTACAGGGGTCATGGTGGGCCAGGACCCTCCTCCACCCAACTGGACATACCACTTACTGGGATCTGCACAGCATGAGGCTCTGATATCATTGTCACGGCACTAGTCATAGAAGCTGGCCGGCCAGATCTTCCCCACTGGCCCATGCAGCTGACCACTTATTGGCAGAGCAGGGAGAATCTCCATCATGCCCCCACAGTGAAGTCGTCATCTGCACAGGGAGGCAGGCGACTTCCAAAATTGGTGTGGTGGCAATTATGTGGGAGCCTTGTTCTGCACAGATACAAGTAAGGTGGTTACTTCACGTCCCGTCTGTCCCTCCTTGCTGTCCTGCTTAGGACCAGTAAAAAAAACTTACTTCACGTCCACAGTGTGACAGCAAAAAGTTGTCTTGACCACACCCCCGGAACCGAGAACAGAGCATGACAAGCCGTACCTGCCCCTGGGCTGGGGAATTCTTTTGTCTCTGTTCCTGTTCTGGGACAAGGTCCCATGAGGTAACAACAAAGGCAATCTTCTGCTCATGAACTTACGTCCGTCCATTTCTCTCATACTTTTGAGGGCATAAAAAGCTGAGGCACCTTCCAGAAATCGCAGTCGGGTGTATGGATGTGGTTGAGGGAGGAGGGCTGGCTGCTGGTGCTGGTGTGATCTGATCGAGATTGAGGAGGGAGGCTAGAGGCTTTAGGATTTAAGTGAGGCAGGCAGGGAGGGAATTGAATTTAGAAAATAATTTCTTTGATTCCCTGCAGCTTTGTCTGCTGAAGGGAATAGCAGTTTATTCTTTATTTCTTCTCTGGCAGTTTGTGAGGATTTTTTTCTGATATTGGATAAAGGGGGAGGTTCGACTGGGAGTGGGAGGTGTGGATTTATTTTAAAAATATATTATATACTACCATTTATTTTCTCTTTTCCCAACTTCAATTTGCTTGCACACACATACATTTGCGGTGCAAGCCAAGAACAGAACCTCTATCCTAAGTGATATCCTAACTGCCCACTGGCCCGTCCGCCCGCGCCGCCACCCGCCTGCGGCCCACGCTGCCGGCTGCCCACTCGCCTGCCCGCAGCCGCTGCCTGCCCATGCCCCCCGCCGCCGCCGCCCGCCCGCACCTTCTCCCCGCCACCCGCCACCCTGCCCCGCCTGCCGCCTAGGGCGCAAAAACACCTAGTGCCGGCCCTGATTGCGGGACGCCCCATGCTCTGGGAAGTCAAATCACGCTAAATCGCGGTGGAAATGACAAACGACAAACGACAAACGGAAACGACAAATTTTTGAAAAATTTCGCGACAAACGGAAACGATCCGAAACGGACCCCTTCCGACAAGCGAAAACTCGAAACATCATTTTTTCTGGTCATGCCCATGTCTACCCTATCACTTTATCACTGGGTCATTGTTATTATTTTCTGTATTTAGGCCCCCATCAGATCATCAGACACAAGAGCAGAGGAAGGAAAGATAGAAGGGTGGTGGTGGTGGTGGAATGGCCCGAGAGTCACATCACATCATATCCACTATGAATGGTAAACTCCCAAATCAATCCACAACACCTGTTTTTTCCCATTCTCCTGCCTGTGATTCCAAATGTAATGCGGGCTGAGAATCAAACTCTTGCTTAATTTATTTTTAAAAACCTCCATGCAAGAGGATATGATTATGCATTGAAACATGGACTAAATTTCTTGAATTTTCTGCTCATAATTGTATTATTCTATTAAAATAACACTTTATATAAGGAATAGTTATTAATAGCATTGTAATAACAAGCAATTATAGTTCAAGTATAAAACTATAATATGGAAGTAATTATTTCCCCAAAGACGGGAACTGGGTAAGTAATAAAAACTATGATTATCCATACAAAATTACCTTGGAATACTTTATGTATATTCTTATCATAACTATTATACAAAGCTTTATAATTAAAAACTATAATTTTCCATACTTCATTCTTAACGCCTTTGTTCACTTGCTGGAACACAGCACAACAGATGACTGGGGATTAAAATGCACTATGTGGGCAAAACAATACATTTTTCATGGTTTTCAGCTTAAACCGTGTGGAAAAAGATTGGCTTTTCTAAACATATTGGAAAATCATTTTGCATGTAAAATGTAGCAGCTAGGTAAACCATCATAGACTTGGCATTTAATATCAAAATCTGTGTGTCGTCATAGTTTCTTTTAATATTGCATTAAGGCTGCTTTGTGATTGGTGTATGAATTGAAAATAGAAAAAAATTGAAAATAGAAAAAAATAGAAGCTTCCATTGCTTCTTTTTTGGCCTATTTAAAAAAAAAAACACACACACACACACACACATGCACACACACACAAAGAGAGAGGGAGGGAGGGAGGGAGGGAGAGCATATAACAAACAACCAATTCCACTCAGATGGATTTAAAAGAAACATTTTCTATAATTCTGTAATTTTCTTCTATACTCTTTTGCATATAATTCTTGGCATTCCTTACATAGTGTCAATCTAACATTTAATATGTTGCATTGAACCATATTGATTGCTTCTGGTTTGCCAGTATTAAAATACACAAATGGTATTTTGGAAATAACCATATTTTGAGAACCATGACAACATATATATATATATATATATATATATATATATATATATATATATATATATATATATATATATATATATATATATATATATATATATATATATATATATATATATATGCATGTTAGGGTGGATTCGGGTTTCTTCCGTGTAGAAATCTGGTTGTTTTGGCGACGTTTCGACGAGGTCTCACTCGTCATCTTCAGGCTGGTGTTCTGGCTTCTTTCTTCTTGAAGCAAAGTGTGGTCTCAGTTGAAGTCCTTCTATAAATACTGCTGGGGGTGTGGTTTGCTTGCTCTGTTGCTGATTGTAGGTTCCTTTGTTCCTTTGTTCTTTTGTGATCTGCTGTGTGGCTGAGGCGATCGTTAAGGGATTAACTGCTGATGGCTGTTTAGATGGCTGTTTACATGCTGGTGGGTTAGATGGCTGGTAGGTTCTGGCAGTATCCTGGGCTTTGGTGGAGTGGGGTCCTGTGTCTTGTGAATTCATTTTGGTCTGGCTACGTGTCTGTGGTCTCCCAATGTTTTTTTGGGGTGTGTGAGTGTGCTCCATGTGGTGACTGGAGTGGGGTGCCGCAGTAGATGGTGCAGTCGTGGTTTTGTTATTGGATGGTGGTTTCGTTTCATCTGTGGGCAGGGTCTGGGTTTGTGTTTGGTGTGGATGGAAGGTGGTGGCATCTTGTGTCCTTTTGGACCTGGTGTCAGTCTTTGTGACAGAGGCTCGTCTGTTGACCAGGGCTAGTTTCCAGATGTCAGGCAAGCGGGAGGTGTCATCACGTTTATTCATGTTGTTTGGGTGTTTCTCTATTTCAATGGCTTCCATGATTATTCGACTGTTGAAGTGTTCAGTTTTGGAGATGAGTTTGGTTCTTTCAAAGTCAATTTCATGACCTGTTGTTTTTATGTGCTGGAAGAGAGAGGAAGATTTTTCTTCTTTTTGACTGCGTTCTTGTGTTCTGCGATGCGTGCGCTTATTCTCCTGTTTGTTTGTCCGATGTATGTGGCTGGACAGACTTTGCATGGTATTTCGTAGACTCCTTGGTTTTCTAGCTCAATCTTGTCTTTGGGGTTTCTTAAGATGTTGGCTATTTTTGGTCGGTGCAAAAGGCTGTCTTGATATTGTGTTTGTGGAGAATTTTGCTGATTTTGTCTGTGGTGCCTTTGATGTAAGGGAGGAGGGCGGTGCCGTTGTTCTCTTCTGTTTCTTGGTTCTTGGGGGGTGTTTCCTTTTGGATTAGTTTGGTGATGGTGTTTTTTTGGAATCCATTCGCAATTAAAACATTCGAGAGAGTGTGTAATTCAGTTTTTAGGTGGTCTTTGTCAGCGAGGCGTTTGGTTCTGGAGATGAGGGTTTTGCTACGGAGTTGATCTGTGCAGGGTGGTGGTGTGATTGTGCATTTAAGTAGCGGTTTGTATGTGTTTTTTCTGGTAGATGGTATGTCCTAAGGAGCCGTCGGGTTTTTTGTAGATTAGGACGTCCAGGAAGGGAAGTTGGTTGTTGGCTTCTATTTCCATAGTGAATTGTATTTTGGGGTGTAGGCTGTTGAGATGTGTGAGGAAGTTGTTCAGTTTATCTTTCCCGTGTGGCCAGATAACAAAGGTGTCGTCAACATATCTGAGCCAGAGTTTGGGTTTATGTTCGGACTTCTGTAACGCGTTGGTTTCAAAGTGTTCCATATATAGGTTTGCGATGACCGGTGAGAGGGGTGATCCCATGGGTGCTCCTTCTATCTGTTTGTATCTTTGTCCATTGTGGATGAAGTATGTGTTGGTTAGGCAGTGGTTGGTCAGATCTAGGATGTGTTTGGGGGTTGTATTTGTTGTGGATAGCTGTCAAGGCTTCTTGAATGGGCACTTGTGTGAAGAGCGAAACAACATCGAAGCTCACGAGTAGGTCATTGGGTTGTAGGTCTTGTTTCTTTATAATTTCTATGAAGTGGAACGAGTTTTGTACGTATGAAGTGATGGATTCTGCATAGGGCTGGAGTTGTTTGGCAAGAAATTTGGCGAGGTTTTGTAGAGGTGAGCCTATGGAGCTGACTATGGGTCTGAGAGGTGTTCCTTCTTTGTGAATCTTGGGAGGCCGTAGAGCTTGGGGCATCTGGATGATTTCTCTCTGGGGATGATGCTTGGCTTGATTTCTTCACTTAAGGGAGAGGCTTTTATTTTGGCTTTGGTGGTTTTTTCCAGGTAGGTGGTGGGGTCTGTGTTCAAAGGTATGTAAGCAGGGTCTTGTAGTAGGTTGGATAATTTGGCTTGGTAGTCGGATGTGTTCATCACCACTGTGGCATTGCCTTTGTCTGCTGGGAGAATGATTATGTTGTTGTCTTTCCTCAGGTTGGAGAGGGCTTTTTGTTCTTCTTTGTGTAAATTGCTTCTGGGTGGTTTGCTGGAGCAGAGGACATTGGTGACTTCGAGTCTGATTTTGTTGGCTTCATCTGGGTTGATTTTGGTTAGGCTGGCTTCCACTCCGCATATGATGTTTTCGGTGGGGATGTGTCTGGGGGCGATTGCAAAGTTGAATCCTTTGGAAAGGACTTTGGTCTCTGCGATGGTGAGTGTCCTGTCTGATATGTTGTGAACTGTTTGTTTCATGGGCTGTTGTGTGGGGGGTTGGGCTTCTGGCGTTTTCCAGTTTGTGGAGTTTGTTGGTGTGTGTGTCTGTCTTGTGGGAGGTCTCTGTTTCAGCTCTCCAGGCGGCCAGTTGCTTGGATTTGTTCCAGAGTGTTGGGTGGATTTTGTTGCTGAGTTTGAGGTGGAGAGTGAGTAGGTCTCTGTTGGTTTGATCTAGTAGGTATCTTTTCCTGTGTAGTTCGCTTCTGATTAGGGCTAGTTCTGTTCTTTTCAGGATCCTTTCGCTGGATGGGGTTTTTGAGTGGAATTTCAGTTGGAAGCTTGTGGGGATCACATTTTTGTCTCGGCAGTTGCGTAGGAATGCAATGTCACATAAGATGGTGGCTCTTCGGACTTCTAGTTTCTCGTAGGTTCTGGTCAGCTGGAAGGTTTCCTCCCGTAGAGGTCGGATATTTGTTTTCGTAGATTTTCACGGGTATAGGTATGCATGTTAGGGTGGATTCGGGTTTCTTCCCGTGTAGAAATCTGGTTGTTTTGGCGACGTTTCGACGAGGTCTCACTCGTCATCTTCAGGCTGGTGTTCTGGCTTCTTTCTTCTTGAAGCAAAGTGTGGTCTCAGTTGAAGTCCTTCTATAAATACTGCTGGGGGGTGTGGTTTGCTTGCTCTGTTGCTGATTGTAGGTTCCTTTGTTCCTTTGTTCTTTTGTGATCTGCTGTGTGGCTGAGGCGATCGTTAAGGGATTAACTGCTGATGGCTGTTTAGATGGCTGTTTACATGCTGGTGGGTTAGATGGCTGGTAGGTTCTGGCAGTATCCTGGGCTTTGGTGGAGTGGGGTCCTGTGTCTTGTGAATTCATTTTGGTCTGGCTACGTGTCTGTGGTCTCCCAATGTTTTTTTGGGGTGTGTGAGTGTGCTCCATGTGGTGACTGGAGTGGGGTGCCGCAGTAGATGGTGCAGTCGTGGTTTTGTTATTGGATGGTGGTTTCGTTTCATCTGTGGGCAGGGTCTGGGTTTGTGTTTGGTGTGGATGGAAGGTGGTGGCATCTTGTGTCCTTTTGGACCTGGTGTCAGTCTTTGTGACAGAGGCTCGTCTGTTGACCAGGGCTAGTTTCCTGTCCTAGATTTTCACGGGTATAGGTATGCATGTTAGGGTGGATTCGGGTTTCTTCCCGTGTAGAAATCTGGTTGTTTTGGCGACGTTTCGACGAGGTCTCACTCGTCATCTTCAGGCTGGTGTTCTGGCTTCTTTCTTCTTGAAGCAAAGTGTGGTCTCAGTTGAAGTCCTTCTATAAATACTGCTGGGGGGGGTGTGGTTTGCTTGCTCTGTTGCTGATTGTAGGTTCCTTTGTTCCTTTGTTCTTTTGTGATCTGCTGTGTGGCTGAGGCGATCGTTAAGGGATTAACTGCTGATGGCTGTTTAGATGGCTGTTTACATGCTGGTGGGTTAGATGGCTGGTAGGTTCTGGCAGTATCCTGGGCTTTGGTGGAGTGGGGTCCTGTGTCTTGTGAATTCATTTTGGTCTGGCTACGTGTCTGTGGTCTCCCAATGTTTTTTTGGGGTGTGTGAGTGTGCTCCATGTGGTGACTGGAGTGGGGTGCCGCAGTAGATGGTGCAGTCGTGGTTTTGTTATTGGATGGTGGTTTCGTTTCATCTGTGGGAAGGGTCTGGGTGTGTGTTTGGTGTGGATGGAAGGTGGTGTGGATGGAAGGTGGTGGCATCTTCCATCCACACCAAACACACACCCAGACCCTTCCCACAGATGAAACGAAACCACCATCCAATAACAAAACCACGACTGCACCATCTACTGCGGCACCCCACTCCAGTCACCACATGGAGCACACTCACACACCCCAAAAACATTGGGAGACCACAGACACGTAGCCAGACCAAAATGAATTCACAAGACACAGGACCCCACTCCATCCAAAGCCCAGGATACTGCCAGAACCCACCAGCCATCTAACCCACCAGCATGTAAACAGCCATCTAAACAGCCATCAGCAGTTAATCCTTTAACGATCGCCTCAACCACACAGCAGATCACAAAAGAACAAAGGAACAAAGGAACCTGCAATCAGCAACAAAGCAAGCAAACCACACACCCCAGCAGTATTTATAGAAGGACTTCAACTGAGACCACGCTTTGCTTCAAGAAGAAAGAAGCCAGAACACCAGCCTGAAGATGACGAGTGAGACTCGTCGAAACGTCGCCAAAACAACCAGATTTCTACACGGAAGAAAACCGAATCCACCCTAACATGCATACCTATACCCGTGAAAATCTACGAAAAAAACATATATATATATATATATATATATATATATATATATATATATATATATATATATATATATATATATATATATATATATATATATATATATATATATATATATATATATATATATATATATATATATATATATATATATATATATATATATATATATATATATATATATGCATGTTAGGTGGATTCGGGTTTCTTCCCGTGTAGAAATCTGGTTGTTTTGGCGACGTTTCGACGAGGTCTCACTCGTCATCTTCAGGCTGGTGTTCTGGCTTCTTTCTTCTTGAAGCATATATGAAGCATTGCTGTCTGATTCTCCCTGTTTTTCTAAAGGTGGAAACAGATAGTGACACCAGCTTTGGATTTCAACCGTGATAAAACTTTATCCCTCCAATGAGTGATTTAAAAAAAAACTTCCAGTGCTGCCTAATTGACTTGCAAATGATGTCTATGCTCCCTATGGTTAAATAAAAGCAGGCTCAGAGTTGTGAGTTTTTTGGGCTATTTGGCTGTGTTCTGGAAGTTTTTCTTCCTTTCTTCCTGGCTCATTTGCAATTTACAGACATGAAAAATGTTTTGGTAGGAAAGGCAAACATCTTCAGTTTCCAAGGGGTTTCATGTGAAGGTGGTGCCCTGTTTGTTTCTGCCCTATATTTCTACCTCCAGTAATATATTTTTCTCCCCAATGGAAAAAAAGTGTAAGCTCTTTTTTTACACAAGATGAAGCTGCAGAAGATTAGCTAAAGTAAAGCCTTTATGTTTTGTCTTCATTCTATTGCTTCAATGTACTGTAAAAAAGTAGATCAGAAAATGAAGGCCAGAATGAGAGAACTAAGGGAATCCTGTTGCGTAGTTCTGCCAGCACTGTGGGAATTACAATCCTGGCAACAGTATTTATTTTATTTATTTTATTTTATTATTTATATACTGCCCGTCTTCCAAAGGAACTCCGGGCGGTTTACAACAATAACCATAATAACAAACAAAATAGTAAAGAAAAAGCAATAATAATAAAGACTAAGAAAAAAGAAAAATCATAATAAAGGCCTAGTAATAAAACTACAAGAAAAATTCACTGGCAAGAAAAATTAACTGTACGTTGCTAGATGTTAGAGAGATTGTATTTTAATTTCAGAACGTGTGCAATTTTGTTTCATTGCACACACCATATACTCTGAAAAAGAAGCAGAGTGTCTGATTTATTTTATTTATTTTATACTTATATACCGCCCAATTTTCCCAAGGGAACTCAGGGCGGTGAACAATACAAAAGCAATTCAAGCAAGTAAAGCTGATCCTCAATGGGGCATATGAAATAATCATCCAATCAAATTAAAAATTCAAAAACAAGGATACAACAATACAAGGGCAAGATGGAAAAAACACAGGCAGACGAACAAACAGATTAAAGACAAATCAACCAACTTGATCGCAAAAAAGTGGCCTTAAATAGCCAAGTGCTTCTTAAAGGTTGAGAGGGGCTCTGCTGTCCTAACTTCATTCAGAAGATGATTCCAGAATGTAGGGCCTGCCACAGAGAAGGCACAATTCCGGGTTGAGACCTTTTGTGCATACCGAGGAGTGGCGACCCAAAGGGAAAGGGACTGTGATGTTCTGGTGGGCCGGATCGACGTTGACTTTAGGATGATACGCTCTGTCAGATATTCTGGTCCCAAGCCATGGAGGGTTTTGTAAATCAAAACCAATACATTGAACCTTATTCAGGAGGCAACGGGCAGCCAATTGCAAGTGAGCCAGAATGTGGGTGACATGGTTATATCTTCCTGCACCAACCACCTGGCAGCTGCTTTCTCCACCTGCTGCAGTCGCTGAACTAGGGTCAAGGGAAGTCCCATGTAAATAGTGTTACAATAACCTATCCTAGAGATGACCAGTGTTTTCACGGCCGCCTTTAAGGACTTTCTGTTGAGGTAATGGCGAATCTTGGCAATTAGTCTAAGTTGGTAAAATGCTGCCCTGGATATGGTTGCCACCTGGGACTCTAGGGACAATGCCGGATCCAGGATAACACCCAGACTCTGCACTCTTATCAACCAGCTGGAGAGGAGTACCTCAATCTTCTTAGGTCCATTCCAGAATGGCATCCAGGAAGTGATCAAGGGTCCACAAAGCCTCTGTTACAGAGGTGGAAAACTAGAGAGACAGAGTTGCAGTATATGAAAGGCCTTGCCTTTCATATACTACAGTCTTGCAATATACTGGGACCACAGTATATGAACCGCAAAAGGGCAGGAGAACACTGTACTCGTTTTTATCAATATTTCACTCTGTCTTTGGATGAGAGCTTCCCAGAGAACATGGTCATTTTTTGTCATCTTGATGAACATAGCCAGCCACCTGTAACTTTAAATGCACTGTGGCATTTAAATTACTTCCGTGGTTCACACAGAGATGTTTAATTATTCCAGGAAGATCTGTTTCAAGTGTCCATATCTCACTCAGCCCCTCTTATCACATACCCTTCTTTGCCATTATCATCACTCATTTCCTCACCCCTTTCACTCACATTCCCTTCTTTAAAAAAAAGTTTAGCAAATGAAATAGCATGTAACTGACCATATGGTGTGCATTCACAATAACGTTGTATCAGTTTAGCACTGTAGCACTAAAGTAGTAGATTATTTTTTAAAAAATAGAATTTACAAATCGCATTTCAGTTGCAGTCCTTGCAAGATGAATGTGAGGCAGACAAAAGAATTAGGATTCACCCCACACCATATCCCGCTCTGAGGATTATCAGTGGTGTAATCAGAACAAGCCTGACAGTGGCCCTTTATGGAAAAAAATATCAAAAGGAACAGAGAAAAACAAAGCACAGACAATAGGACAAATGCTCATTTAGTTGTTACCCTTTTTAAAAAAGAAAATGAAAAGTGAGACATCATAATGTTGCTACCTAAGAACTAGAGATGGACAGTTTGTGCTAGTTAGTTTGTTGGCTAACCAGGTGTTTAGTGCCTCTGGTGGGCATCCCAGTTTCCATGCTCCGCTTTTCCTGGGTGCTGCTTCCGAGCAGATGCCTGCCAGAGGAGGTGGGGCTGGGAACTGAGAAACAGCTGTTTGGCCAATAAATGAAGTGGCACCAACTGCCATTCCAACAGATCGTGCTCACCTCTACTCACAACCCATGGACAGTGTAGATCTTTTCAGGGTTTTTTTTTCCTAAGGCAAGAAACTAGACCGTCCCTTCATGACTGTGGGCATCCTGACATGTCTCCCAATTCTGCTGTGCGACACATGTAGAAAAGCCTACTCAGAAAAGCAGAAGTGATATCACTTCAAGCCTTCCACAGGGAATGAGGCAGCTGGCAGCTTTCCCCTCAAACGAAAGCTTAGAAGTTTCCCCAGATGAGATGTAGAATACTCTCCTTTCTCTCAGCACTTGTTTTACTTTCCCTACCAATTTTCCAAAGAAGAGTCTTGGCATGTCGAAACCATTAAAAGGAAACAAAATGAACAAAACAACCAGGCAAGTGAATAGCCAAATTGTTGTGGCTTTAACATTTAGCAGATTTGTCTCAGTGAGTAAAAAAAAATCCATTTCCTAAAGTACTGTTTGCCTATCTCTTATAACAGAAAATTCCAGTAGCTAGAGACGGAATACCAACACAATGGCTGAAATCCTGTTGATGACTCCTAACTTTAATAGGCCCATTGACTCTATATGGATTTGGAGAGTCAGCTCTTCTGTATGTTCAATTTATTCAAGTATATTTATTTATTTATTTATTTATTTATTTATTCTAGAGTATATTACCCCACCTTTCTCCTTGGAAAAGGACCCAACGCGGCTTGCAGTAATGAGGGATAATATACAGTCCAGTACAATTAAGACATCTTCAAGTATTTCAGAACAAGGAATTGAGGGACATCTTACATCAGGGGTGCCCAAACCTTTTGTAAGGAGGGCCAGATTTGGTGGCTGAGAATGTGTTAGGGGCCGGTTGCTCCCTGACCCTGCCACCCCACTGCAAGCCCCACCCGTTGACCCATAAGCCCCACCCACTGACCCCTTGCAACCCCACCCACAAGAAGGAAAGCGGGAACCAAGGGAGGGAGGGAGGAAGGTGGAAACCAAAAGAGGAAGGAAAGTGGGGAACAAGGAAGGGAGGGAGGGAGGGAGGGAGGGAGGTGGGGACCAAGGGAGGAAGGGAGGAAGGAAGGTGGGAACTAAGGGAGGGAGGAAAGAAGGAAGGTGGGAACCAAAGGAAGCACAGGGAGCCATGGCCACAGGTCGCCCCTTGGAAGAGGCTATCTGTGTGTCCTTACATGCCCCCAAGCTCCCCAGCGGTGGTGATGGCTTGCCCACCAGCCCACCCCAAAGCTCCTTGGCGGTGGCCGAGGCCCACTGGCCTGCCCACCCACCCCCCACATTCCCCTGTGGTGCCAGTGGTGGCAGACCGCCTGTTCGCCCAGCCGCCCAAGCTTCCCAGCGTGCCGGTGTTCCCGAGCTTCACAAGGTTCCCAGCGGTGCTGGTGGTGGCAGCCTGCCCGCACGCTGAGCTTCAAAAGGTTCCCGGTGTTGCCGGTGGCGGTGGCCCGCCCGCGCGCCACCCCCGCACGTGCTCCCAGCCTCACATGGTTGCCTGGCGGTGCCAGTGGCAGCAGCCCACAAGCTTCTTGGCGGTGTCAGTGTTGGCAGAAGATTAAAAAAAAACATGGGGTGAAGGAGGGGGAGGGAGGGGCAGGCCAGCCAGCCACGGGCCACTCAGAATGGCCTGATGGGCCGGATTTGCCCCCTGGGCCGGACTTTGGGCAGGCCTGTCATACAGCATTAATAGACAACATTGGTTATAAGTAGTCATAAAGTCTATGTGAACCCATAGATTCATATAAAATACACATGGTAGTCCATTATTCAGGGAAAGCTTGCCTGAAGAGAAAGGTATTTGCCTGTTTCCAGAAGGTAGTCCTGGCCTGTAGTGGGAGGGAGTTCCAGAGTCTGGGCACAGCAGCTGAGAAGGCCTTTTCATGGATTCCCACAAGACGTACCTGTGAGGGTGGCAGGATGGAGAGAAGGGCCTCTCACGATGACATTAACACCCAAGTCATTTCATACAGTGAGATTCGATATTTGAGGTAGCTAGGACCCAGGTCATATAGTGCTTTGTAGGTCAAGGTCAGCACCTTAAATTGTGCTTGATAGCTGATTGGCAGCCAGTGGAGCCGTTTTAATATGGGTATAATGTGATCTCTGTACCCCACCCCAGTCAGCAATGTGGCTCCTGCATTTTGGACCCGTTTAAGTTTCCTGAGAGTTTTCATTGGTAGACCCACATAGAGTGCATTACAGTAGTCCAGCCGAGACATCACTAGGGAACGTGTCACTGTGGCCAGAGCTGGTTTCTCAAGAAAGGGGCGTAACTGGCATACTAGCCTTAATTATGCAAATGCACTCCTGGTCACAGCCGTGACCTGGGCATCCAAGCTCAAGGATGAGTCCAAGAGCACCCCCAAGCTGCGTACCTGATTTTTTCAATTGGAGGGTGACCCCACCCATTACAGGTTACATCCCTATCCCTTGTTCTTAGTACAGTAAGCTGCAACTACAGTAGTTGCAGCTTACTGTACTAAGCAACAGAATTTCAGCCAGACAGCCTTTCAAGTATGAGACATTACTATAGGAAAGATATTGGTTGAGCTTACTTCAGGGTGTAAAAAAAAAAGATACACATCCACAAAAATATTTCTTTACATGTAGGATTAGATGCTCAAGACAGCTATTGCCAACATTTGGTGCCATTCCCATGTGCCTTATGAAATTCTATTAACTGTCTTTACTGGAGCTAATGCCTGATTAAAAAGGGGGAGAAAGTCTTTCTTTATTAGTGGAAGAGAAGAATGAAATAAAATAATCTCTCCACTCTGTTCTCTCATAAAAGATCATTTCCTTCTCCAATACTTCAATGTCACCAAAAGTCAATGTAGATTAATGAATCGGGGTGAGCGAGTGAGTGAGGAAGTGAACGAGAAGGCTGGTTGTGGGAAATATTTCTACTTTGTTCTATAGAAGCACTGATTAAAATGCGCAACCCACATAACCTTCAGATTTTCTCTGTTTAAACATTGGTTCCTTAGGACCAGGAAAAAAAAAAGAGAGAGAGGGAGGGAGAGAGTACCGAAGAAAAACATTGCAAATTAAATCACAGATAAGCACTGTCATGCTGGCAGAAACAAGTTCAATACAGATGATTTATCTACTTAGACAAATGAAATCAGTGTCAGTTCATGCTTCCACAATCTTCTTATGCCTTTGCTCACACGTGCGCACACATACGCACAAAGTTGTAGACAAATGAAATTTCGCTTTACTTTAATTTCCACAAAAAGTTTTCTCAATTTGGAGAAGAGACAGTGTTTTCTTAGGTCAGCCCAGCTTAGTTAATCTTTGCAAGGCACAATGCTATAGTTGTGCTAGTTAGGCCCATGTCTGAAATAGGTGAACACTTCAAATGTTAAAATAAATGATCCAGCAAAGTTACCTGTAATAGTCTCTCTACAGAACACCTTCTAGTCATAACAAGAAATATTTTATAAAAAACATCCTGCTAATCGTTTTATTTTGGGATACTTCACCACCATTCAATGCAATAGAAGGAAGCTCAACATGAATTCATACA
Source organism: Phrynocephalus forsythii (assembly GCA_029282475.1). Lineage (NCBI taxonomy): Eukaryota > Metazoa > Chordata > Lepidosauria > Squamata > Agamidae > Phrynocephalus > Phrynocephalus forsythii. The sequence continues at coordinate 25,260,734 of JAPFRF010000004.1, forward strand.
GCACAAATAATGTCCAGCAACATTTCACTGAAATAAAAATCTGAATGGAGTTCGCATATTTCTTCTTCAGATGAAACCCCTGAATTAAAAATGCATAACATATGAAAAAATATTGTGAAAACAACTCCCAGAATTCTAAGCTTAGATAGTCAATGACAAAGGACTGTGAGAGTTATGGTCCAAAACATCTGGAGGGTCGAAGTTTGAATATGCCTGATCAAATCTGTCCCCTGAATAAACCATTCTACACACATTTTTGAAGTGAAAACAACAAAAAAGTTGTTTTCTGGGTGCCAGTCTTACAGAGTTGTAAATTTTTCCATTTATAAGATGCCCCCATTTATAAGACAACACCCACTATTCCAACCCAAAATTACAGTTTCCCAACTGCACGGTTCTCTCCTCAACTTACTTCCATGTATAAGATAACCCTAATTTTTTAGTCTATTTTGACAAAAATATAGTTTTACACACATTCTCTAACTTTCTGAAGCTGTTTTCACTTCAAAAATGTGTAGAATGGTTTATTCGGGGGACAGTTTAGAAGTTAATTTTGTGTGGTTTGAACAAAAGGCAGAGAACAGCATTTTTGAAATGTATTTTGTGTTATAGAGATGTGTTGTGCTTTACCACTGATGATCAGCACCCAGAAAGCCTCAAATAAAATGGACCTATGACTCAACCAATGAAAAACTATGCACAGTGGATACAGAGAGATCCAAGTCTAAATTAGAGTTAATTCTTCCACCATTTCTAGGGAACTGCATCTCAGCTTCATTAATGAGATGGTAATTAACCTCCACCATAATCTTAGTTAATTTCTTTTTAATTTGTACATTTGAGCTTTAACCCAGACAGAAGCAGGTTTATCTGGGTTCTTCAATTATGTTGTTTCCATGTGGTGTTATCTGTTACAAAAGACAGAGATTTGGAAGTTATTTTATTTATTACTTTATTTATTTAAAACATTTATAGGACCCCTTTCTCCTAAAGGATCCAAGGCAGCTGACAGTATGAAAAGAAACATAATTTGAAACCAAATAATAAATTATTACAAATATTTTAAAAAAAACGATTAAGCAAAGATCACATTTAAACCCACAACAAGAACAATACTAAAAAAACCTGTAAAACACAGAATAAAAAGGCTCTCTTTAAAAAAATTCTCTTGATCAAGCAGCCATTTAAACAAAAACCTGCCTGAAAATAGCAGGAGATTTGTTCTCACAAAACAGTTTTTTGGGGGAGATCCAAAAATCTCCCCTTGATGTTCCAAACATGGAAGTCCTTGGTAGGACTCAGACTGTCACTGCTTGCGGCTGCTCTGTGAGTCATGTTGTGGAGCTCTTGGGTGAAGAGAAGGACTTGTTTCACTGTTTGACCTTTTTATTTTTTTCCTTTTCTCCGCCATCTTTCTTTCTTTCTTTCTTTCTTTCTTTCTTTCTTTCTTTCTTTCTTTCTTTCTTTCTTTCTTTCTTTCTTTCTTTCTTTCTTTCTTTTGCATTCTAGAATGTTCTTTTTATTTGTTCCCTCACACAAAAGAAAGATGTTTGTTCTTTCAAAGGAAGATTTGTGGCATCCCCACTCTGGTACAGCTATTTGAACTGGAAGAAATATCTCTTTGGTCCATATGTTCATCCTGCGATGTGATGACTTCAAATCTGGAGCTGAGGGAATTACCTTACTTTGGCACATGAATTATACATTGTCATCTCCATCCTAAGGAAGAGAGCAAACCGAATGACTGGCATATAATAAAAGCACAAGTGCAGAGAGAAACTGGCTTATAGTTCTGGCCACTGAGCCCAACCAAATATGGCAGAGGTTAAATCGGATTATCTCTTCTATATTTTTAATTCATAAACCAGTGGCACCAGTTGTAAATAAACATCCTCAAGGACTTTGGATTCTTCAGATGCATCACCCTGGTTTTCCTAGATGCAGAATCAGAAGACGGAAATGAAATTACCGGATGGAATGGCGGATGTTTATAATTGGTACAATATGTCTTTTATCAGGTCATAAGTTCTCTAATATGTTACCTTTCCATTTCTTCACACTGTACTCAGATAATAATAAATGACTTGCACATTGGAGGGGGAGACCAAAGCTCTGGGAAGATGTCAAATGTACGATATATTGTAATGTCAGGAGAACTCTACTTATTCTAATAAAAAATGGGAACAAAAGCCTTCTAACATGGGCGGAATACTTTTGAAGGATTTGTGTTCCTGGAGCTCCCTGTAATATCACATATCTTACATATAAGTAATATTCAAAGAGCCAATGTCTCATGGAACATTAAGACAGTCTGGCTTGTAATTCTTCTATAGAACAATTACTGTCTTCAGCTGTGTTGAACCAGGCATCTATATCACCATATACAGTACTTGGTGAGTGACAGCTAGATATCGGTACACTATAGCCAAAATCCTTTTGCATTAAAGTAACCAAAATTTTAGGTTTTTCTGTATTGATAATAGAGATAGGCACAACACCAAAAAATGACATGCTGTTTTGTCATGTTCTAAGGTTACAAAGCGTTTTGTAATGAAATGAAATGGCAGACCATTTCGTTACAAAACAAAACACCATTTCCCCTCTAGAATGAAACAATTAGTTCTAGAGCTCTTCCTTGTAAGCCCCCAACATTTGGAAAGGTTTTGGGGTCATGGAGCTGAGTTATGAAACGATAATCACCATCCTGAAAATTCTCTCCAATTTTCCACAAAATTTTGGGCCTTTGTTAAAATGTTTACCTGGGAAAGTGTTGCTTCATATATCTTGGGGGACTTTTTCTCAGATACATTTGCCCTCTTTCTTCTCAACAGGTTAGGAATCATTAATCTGCTGGGGGAGGTCGTCAGGAGATTCGGGGCTTCATGCCATCAATATGCGGATGACACACGGCTAGTACACACTTGATGTGAGAGCTGGAGGCCATCCTGAAGTGGATGAGGGAAAACAGATGGAGGCTGAACCAGTATAAGATGGAGTTCCTGTGGGTGAGGGCACCTTGTGTCTGCAGATTGGGGACACTCAGATTGTTTGGCTGGAATTGCTGCTTCTGTCTCTAGGATTCTGTTCCCATATGGAGCACCATTTCTGTGAATCAGCTCTCTGATTGGGACTCTTCTAGGATGGTGCCCTTTGAGGCAGAAGGCACTCTGGATCCAATCTACTATGGTATGTTACAATGCATTCTAGTGAGTGGTGTGGTTCATGGAAAGGCCCAAGAGCTCTTCTTGAGTTGAGAACTGGAAGCAACTCACCAAACTACAAATCCCAGTATTCTTAAGAATGAAGGCCAGGCTGTTAAAGTGATACCAAACTGCTCTAAATCTGTAGAGTACATACTAAACAGCTCATCCTCCTCTGCAGGCATTAAATCTGTTTTCATTCTGAAACAAACTAAGGCAGTTACTTCAAGTCCCTTTCATTGTGGTTCGCAGTCTCGCTTGGTACTGGAATGAAGTAATCTTACCGCACGTCCATGGCGTGATGATGGGAGTTCATCCCGACCATGCCCCCTGAACTGCAATTTAAGCGGGATGAGCTATTCCCCTCCCTGGCCTCAGGAATCTGCTCATCTTGCTTCTCGTTCCGAGATGAGAGCCTGTGAGGTAAGGCTGATTGTAGCTCGTTGCCATCTAGTGGCAGGAGTGCAAAGTGACATTCGCCAGTAAATTCCCTATGTAGTTAGCAATGCAGTGCTGAGATTTTAAAAGACAAATGCCTCGAAGGCAAGGCTTCAGTGAATCGAAACATTGAAAAGCGGAAGGTCAGACCGAAAAAAAAGAGAACGAAGGCACAGAATTTCACACTTCATCACGGAACAAGGACGTGCGGTAACAGTCATCCCAGTATCATCAGTTATGCCTGTGGGTACATGGGAACAGGGACAGAAGCGGGAGAAGACCTCGTGACCACGACTGATGTCAACACGCAACAAACTTCCTCCAGGAACGAGAATGGACGTGAAATTACCGTCCTAGTAAGTTCTCTGGCCCATATCCTATGCCTACAGTTTTTCTGCTACACGGGCTTTATCCCCTTTATCAGAGATTATACTTTTACTATGATATAGTTAATTACAAATTACTATAAGGCTCTCTCTCTCTCCCCCTCCCTCCCCCCCAGAGAGAGAGAGAGAGAGAGAGAGAGAGAGAGAGAGAGAGAGAGAGAGAGAGAGAGAGAGAGCCTTTGAAGAGTAGTTCAAAGTCCTGCTAAAGGTGATCTCCAATGTTCCTAATTGTCAGTTATGATACTGATGTGTAATGCTGACTACTGGGGTTCTTTGAAGTTTTTTTCCTATCTAAGACATGAAAAATTCGACAAAACTTTCACTAATTGAATTAGAAGATATTCACCATATCAAAACAAAATATCTTTCTGTTGGCTAAAGTGAAGGTGCCAGGAATAGCTGATTTTATGAACTGAAACTCTGTACATAAGGGTTGGAAGAAAGCCCTGTTTTTGGCGCATATGAGACTAAACGGCCTTATGGAAAATTACAGGACACAAATTGCCAACTGCCTTGTCTTATTACTCAAAAATTCATCCTAAAGATGAAGCATTACTGGTCCCCCGGAGACTCCCTCAATGACTTTTTATGATTTCAAAGGCTAGTGCTTGGATAAATCAACTTTAAGTAGTAACTATACTGGCACATTTGCATGCTATTTGCAGATCAGAGACACGTTAATGCACTGACAGCACCCATAATGCATGTATGTGTGGACTGCTACAGCTAACATGGGTTTCCCTAGTCATGATGACTCATATACCACTTTGAAAAGTTACTTGTTTGAAGCACAACTCCCATAATCTACCAACTGGCATGGTCAATGTTTGCAGGCTCTGAATGTTATTGATGCAGAACTTAGACATATTTCACAGTTCCAATTTTGTACTGATTGGTCAGACATCAGTTGCATGCCCAGATTATTCCAACATGATGGCACCATCACAAGCCCGGGTATTAATGCTGCCACCTATTAAAGTTATCCCTGTTTGACCAGAGTGTCTTACTGAAATCATGGAGTCTCACACGTTAAATTCTTTTTGAAAGAATAAGAGCAGTTAATTGAAACAAGAAAATTAAGTACATTCAGTAATAACACAATACCCTTCAGCACACCAGATGTTTTGGACCACAACTCCCAGAATTCCAAGCCTAGATTGCCAATGACAAAGGAGTATGGGAGTTGTGGCTCAAAACTTTTGGAGTGCCAAAGGTTCACAACCACTGCTATACCCTGTCAGGTTTCTCTGTCTATCTATTACTTTACATTCAGCATTCCCTATCTATCTAGATCTTTACATCTTCTTGACACTGTCTCTTCATATTCCTATCTAACCATAACAGGCATGTACAAGGGCATATATACACGCTGGCTCCGCCCACAAGCTCTTCTACTGGATATGCAAATACATCCTCCTAAGTAATACATATTCATGGGTGTGGCAGCAAGGAAACGGGCAAGGGACCATGATGCACCTGGGCATCAATTAACAGTTATTAGCTGTGGTGTGTTATATAGCCTTTTTGTGGGGGAAGCAACAGGATTCTAGGTGGTAATTTTATTTGCTGTTTAATAAATGGTAGTGGCTGGGTTGTTTAGTGAGCTGGAGCAACTGGCTATGGAGGCAGGATTTGGAAACCCAATTCCACAGAGCTTTGTAAGAGAATAGCCAGCCTGTGTAATCCCTTAGGCAAACAATATGGTGTCCGAGCCCCTCCCCCAAAAAAATATTAAATGGTCAACTGCATCTGGAACTGCAGACCTTGGATAAATGTAATTGTAAAATCGGTACAGCAAACTTCTCTAGTAAATAATAATGAGGATAATATGAATTAGGTTTGCTGCGGTTTTCATCATTTCTCTTGACAATCAAATACTTTAATGATATCTGAAGGTCCCAAGTAGCCTTAGCTTAGTATAGCAACTGGGTTTTCATAGATATGCACAGGCAGGGAATGATCCATGTGGGCCTCACAGTATTATCTTCTGACTGAAACCATGGAAAGTGCTTGGGCGGCCGGGGTTTATTGGCTTCGTTAAAAGGAGACAGGCTTCCCACCAAGACATTTTTCATTTTGGTAGTTAAGGATTTTGTTACGAGAGCAGCATATGGTCCGGTGAACAGAAATGTCCCTGTTCATCGTTGGAGTTTTACCACAGGGGTAGATGTCACACCTCCCAGCGTGCTTTTATTCTAGGTTGGCAGGGATCATTTGAATGTGGCCATCATAAGGTAGCTCATTGGGAAGGAAGGAGGCCCTAACTCACTGCCTCTAAAAAGTGGCTTGACAGGAATTTTAAGACCAGGGTGGCCTTTAGGTTGTCATTTGACATCCAATAAATGGAGGCAAATAATATATGTTTCAGGTGTTTCTGTCGTGGCAAAGACTGTTCAATTTGCAACCCCATACATCTTTTATTACCCAGTGATTCATGGAGAATCACAGTTTTCTGATTACCTGGCTCATGGAAGGGTCAGTGGCTATAAAACTGCCCTACAAGAAAACTCAACAAAAAATATTATTTACGCCGCAAAAGTGCTATCGCTTAGGGCTATATAAGCTGAGGAACATTACCACAAATGGGCCCAAGGAAAGGGAAGCCCACCACGTCGTGACCCTATGGATCCCTCGTGAAAATCAGGCCTATGTGTTGGTTTTCTTTGATTGACTCACACAATCTCCTGGTGGACGCTGAATGTTTTTCCTCTGCTTCAGCTGGGATGTCCAGATCCTGTTCTTTATTGATAGCAGAGGAATGGGGCGCAGATGTGTAGCACAGGGAAACATTTATTTCTCGGTATCGCTGAACAAAACTCAGCTTACAGAAATTGTGTTGACATGTAATGCCAAAAGACGCACATAAATCCTCTGTTTGCTCTGTACACAATGTGTGTGTGAGTTAGCTTTAACTGCCATGAGACTGAGATAGGTGTGGATCATCTGGAGCTTGAGAAAGTATTTTTTAAAGTACTTAACCAGAATCTTCCCCAGCCAGTGTGGCCAGTGGGGATTCTGGTACTAGTCTAAAAGGGCTTTTCTGGGCTTTGATAATGTTTCTTATTCTCATTATTATTTAAACATCTAACCTGCTTTTGATCCTGTTCCCTTGAATTTGGGCATAATAATTTCTCGAAGGAATGCTATCATTTATGCACATAGGCTTCTGTGGACATTTAAACAAAGATATCCCACCCCATGTATTTCCCAGTTCAACATGGGGAGCTTGGTGCAGAGCTTAGAAGCAACCAATTACAAGTAGCAAAGTGGCCTAGTTACCTGGCAGCAATGGGTAATTTAACTGCTAACTAAAAAGTTACTTTCCGGATGTTATGAGTGACACCCACGCAATTGAGGGGGAAAAATCAATTAACACCTAGTCATTTGCATAGATTTCATTTAAAGGAGCCTATGAACCTTTTCAGAAGTATGTTGATAGATTTCTCAGGCTTTATTTCACCCAAGGGGAAGTATTGTTTGGTTGCATCTTTTGTGTTTTGATGGGCATTTCCAGGGTGTCAACTTCAGAGAGCATTTCTGTGTTGTTGTTTTCTGGCATGTTGTCGATGAGAACTCAACAAATTAATAACACGCCACACACTAAATTACTTGCATGGAGGAAGGACAACAATATGGCAACATGGCTGCCAAGATGTAATAAGGAATGCAACAAGCTCTTTTTAGAAAAGGTTGTTTATTTATTTATTTATTTATTATTGGATTTATACCCCGCCCATCTTCCCAAAGGGTGTTCTCATCTCTGGCTTGAGAATGTAAATTCTAGGGCCACCTTGCATGCCCCTGGCCCTCACCTTCGTGTTAGACCAGTGGTTTTCAGCGTTCACCCTTTCCTGTTTAAGTAAGACCTGAGCTCCCAGAATCCCTGACTATCAGGCACGTTGGCTGGGGCTTCTGGGAGATTATCCAAAACACCAGAAATGAGTCACCTTAGTATGTCTGTGACAATTCATTTTCCTTTGAGAGCCACGCGGACTGACAAAACTGTGAAACATTAAACTGAAAGGGGAAAGAAATCCAAGGTGGCAGGAGGTCAACTTCCAGTTATGAAAAGTAGCTCAGTTGTGGTGTTCACACTGCAGGCTATTTCAAAGCTGACTCTATGAATGATTGCTAAGCTGATGTACTGCTTCCTGAGGCTCCTATGAGCAATGCCAGCTTTTGACTGAGGAAAACCATTTGTGGAAGAGGTGGAGTCTTCTAGGGCAGTCTTGGCATGTACTTTGCCCACCAGTGATGAACAGTGTAACAAATCACATAACATGCCTGTTACAATGAAGCAAAGTGTTCTGTTTATATACAGCCCCATACCACTTCAAGTAGTCTCTGGTCGGTTTACAATTTTAATTACAGTGTGCAGGCTACACATTGCCCCCAGCAAGCTGGGTACTAATTTTACCTACCTCGGAAGGATGGAAGGCTGAGTCAACTATGAGCCTGCTACCTGGGATTGAACCCCAAGTCATGAGCACAGTTTTACCTGCAGTACAGACATTTAACCACTGCACCAGAAGGCTCTTATACAATAGCTCCACTAGTTGCTGATCTGTTTCTAGACCCAATTCAAACTGGTGTTTTTAAACCATAAGACCCTAAATGGCATGGGTCCGTGCTTTCTCAAAAACCATATCTCCTTTTATAAGCCTCCTCAGGTGTTAAGGTCACCTAATATCCCACCTAAGATAAGAACCTTTCTAGCATGGGATGGGTTGTACCAAATTTCACAGTGTGAACAGCCCTTCGTTTCTTTTGGGAAGGTATGGGTTCTTAATTTCTAAGAATCACAACAACCAAATTGTGCAAGGCTTCCAGGTTACGTCAGGCATGTCCAAACTTCGACCTTCACCACCCTCATAGGTGCTCATGGTGGGGAGATGTGAGAGGTTCTTCTCTGTCACTGTTTCCAGACTGTGGAACTCCCTTCCACAGGAGGCCAGGCTGTCCTTTTAAAACAAGCAAAAACTTTTCTCTTCAAGCAAGCTTTTCCTTAGTGACTGTGTGTGTTTAGGAGACAATACCTGGGAGAGTTTATGTATTTTGTAGCTTCTAAATCAGTTTTTGTAATGCTTTTACCCACCATTTTAATATAAAGTTCTTAATTTTTCTTTAATATTTGAATAATATATTGCTTATAACTTTTAATTTTAGAGAGGCCTTCGGCGACCTTGTGAATTAGTGTCCCCCCCCCTCGGGCTCGCCGCCATCTTGCCCTCTGCTGCCTTATTGCTTGTAGCTTTTATTGTTGTTTTATGTGCTTTTACTGCTGTTAGCCGCCCAGAGTTCCTGCCGGGAAGATGGGTGGGATACAAGCTTACAAACAAACAAACAAACATACAAACAAATATTGTTTTCAATAACTGAAATGGCCTGGGATTTTTTTAGGGCTAAAATATATTAAATAAATAACTACATAAATAGATATATAAATAAATAAATGGAGCTACAGTCTGAGAACTATTTTGATTAGTAGAGCTCACCTCTAAAAATAATACTAGTTTATAGGGCCATTAGGAGGTAACATGTTTCAAAAGTTGTCTATAAATTGAGAAAATAAATCGGTGAATGTGCATGTTTGGATTTTTTAAAAACATACAGTCAGGGTCTGAACGCACTACCTAGTGAATTATTATCTCAGCATTAGGTAAATTGTTTTCATTGTAGTAAAAGACAGCCTATGGAATTTTCCCACCAACATCTTTGATATTTATTAGTAAAGGACCTTCTATCAGAACTCTTCTGTTCATAATCAGGAAAACAATTACATCAAAGACAGAGGAGGAAAATGTTATTTAAATAACACACACGAATCAATATGGTCTGGTGAAGGATGTAGCCGTCAAAGGCACAACCCTTATTCACTTCAAGAGCACTTTATTTCAAATGCTTTGAGGAGCAGGCTTGTCTGGGTCCAAGGAGAGGGAAAAAATGCAATTAGATAAAATAAATGAAAGGCGGGTCTTGTTCCAGGAGATCCAATTAAGACAGAGGTTTTCAAACAATGTTCAAGCGAACTGATGGATTCAAGAGAAGCTCACTGCTGGTTCCTGAAAATATTGTTGAATATAATTTCTGGAAATATCACTTGCTCACTGTTATTAGTCCTGTCCCGTAATGCACAACTATAAAGCAAGGTTGGGCTTTTTCAAGGGATTTGTGTGTGATGTTGGAAACAGAGGCAGTTGTCTTATATTGAATCACACATTGGCCTATCGATAACTATAGGGCCGCTTGGGTAGGAAAAGGTAACCTTTCACGTCAGGCTACATTGATTGTATCAACAGAAGAGGCACTAGTGCAGAAACGTGTAGTTGGACTCAAAGTTCACCAAAGTCTGATGCACTTGCTTCCTGTCGAGCAACCCAGGTGTCACAAGGAAATTGGGACACTGACTGGAGGAATGACGCTTCCCAAGGACTCTTGACGGGAAGACTGTTCTTTGGATCAACACCTCTGAAGGAAGACAATGTGTGACCTTCATTGGTACCCATAGCCAACTGCCACCATAGCTCATGGGCTCCACATGAAGAACCTTGTACATGGGTTGTGCTTGTTTCTGTCCCAGTCTTTGTCTGCTCCACCTTTGTGACATCAGCCAGGCCCTCCATTGAGTCAACCCTGGCCTCAAGGTTTGGCCCTGAAATCTTAAGGAATGGGATATGGGATGACTGGAGAACAGGTGGTGGAATGTTGAGTAAATGATTCAAGGCCAATTAGTAGTTGTTGGGTTTGAAAACTGAAGGGTCAGGTGATGCAAAGGGGCAGTAAGGGAGAGAGAGAAAGTCAGTGAGTGAGTTAGAGGCTGCCTTCCGGTGGAGAGAGAAATGAGTCTGAGGTGGTTACTTCACATCCTGTTCGTCCCTCCATGCTGTCCCGCTTGGGACCAGTACAAAAAAACTTACTTCACGTCCATAGCATGACAGCAGAAAATTGTCTCGATCACGCCTCTGGAGCTGGGAACAGAGCATGACAAGCTGTACCTGGGTCCTGTGAGTTAACAACTGTCACACAATGAAGGCAATCTTCCGCTCGTGAACCTGCGTCTGTCCATTTCTCTCGTACTTTTGAGTGCTGTGGATCGACATTTCGAATAGACAGAGCACAGGGTGTGTGTTGAGCCTTTTATTTTTATGGTTTTTTTCTTTCAAAAAAGCAGATCTTGTCATAAAACCAGGCCGTGAAGTAACACTTGTTACAAGACAAGTTATCACGACCATGACTAAATGGAAACAGGGACTGAACAGGAACAAAACCATGTGACTGCGAAAAATGCTGTCACGGAACAAATGTAATCGCGGAAGAAGGTAGGACATGAAGTAACTGCCTGAGAGACAATGTAGTGTGAAGTCTGTGGCAAGAACTGATTCGGATACATGGCTCCCAGGTGCCTGATATTGATTTCTTGGGTATTAAAACACCCTGGACATCCATAAAAATGCAGCGATAATGCGATAATTATTTGAAATTATTACCTATCAGGGGGGTTGGGTTCCTTAAAACGTTTGTTTTTGTCTTCTCCCATCGCGATGTATTTTTCTTTTCCCTTTAAAATGGATGTCGCACCAGCCACAAAATGGAGGCAAGCCATGTGATGGGATCATGTTCAACCAATAGCATGCCCAGGTTGCAGACTGGGTGGGCAGGTCTGGCATCCACAGAGGGCATAAAAAGCTCTGGCAGCCCCCATCCTCCTTGCAGTCTCTGGTGGGAGTTAGGGTGGGATTGCTGTCTCTGCGACTCTAGCTTCAGTCCTGCAGCCTCCCTGTGTGCACACGTGCTGCGTACCTCTCGGTGAGTACCCTCCCTTGCCCCACAGTGCAGTCACTCTGCCGTTGCCTTGCACCCTGGGCAACACCCGCCGCTGCCTTTGCAGCCTCCCTGCGTACCTAGTCTATACTGTGTCTCAGCTAGCATCCATTTTTTTAGTGTTTTCCCTCTGGTCTGGGGCGTTCGGGGATACCTGCACATGGAAATGCTTTAAAAATCTTGCAAAAAGCGGGTAGAAAAACAAACGAAAAAACAAAAAACAGTAACAAATTTTTTCCAAAAATTTGTGACAAACGGAAATGAACCAAAACAGACCTCTCAACGAAAAACAAAAAACCAAAACACCATTTTTTTGTTTCGTGCCCATCTCTACTCACTAGTGTGAGAGCTGGGAGAGGGGGACTTAGCACTTACTTCCCACTAGATAACTCTGTTTGCAGGCTAGGAATAGCATGAATAATTGTGTGGACAGTGCACCAGAAGGAGCCCTGTGGCGCAGTGGTTAAATGCATGTACTGCAGATAAAACTCTGTTCGCGACCTGGGGTTCAATCCCAGGTAGCCGGCTCAGGGCTGACTCAGCCTTCCATCCTTCCAAAGTGGGTAAAATGAGTACCCAGCTTGCTGAGGGGGCAATGTGTGGCCTGCATTCTGTAATTAAACTGTAAACCATCCAGAGACTACTTGAAGTGGTATGGGGTGGTATATAAGCAGAACACTTTTAAGCAGAACACTTTTAGTTGCCCAGTGCACCAGTGGCAGCCATTCCTGGAGATGTCTGATCTGGCCAACGTGACAAATGCCTTTGTTACAGTCCTGCTGGATTAGTGTAACATGTGCTACATGGGACTGCCTTTGGAAAGGGGTTGGGACACTTCAGCGGGTCCAAATTGTGGCATTCAGATTGCTGGCTGGGACTGGTCCACAGGGATCCGATACCCCCTGGTTATAGCAGCTCCACTGGCTGCCAGTCTGTTTCCAGATACCACACAAGTAAAAAGGCGGGTTTTAATTTATAAAGTCCTAAACAGCTTGGGCCCACACTACCTCAAAGACTGTGTCTCCCATACCATTATGAGACTGTTTGGGTGTTAAGACCATCAGGAAGGGGCTTTCTCTCAGACCCACCGTTTTCCTCACTGAGTTGGGTGGCAACACAGGAGAGAACCTTCTCTGCTGCTGTTGCTGCTTCCAGGCTTTGGAATTTCTACTGAAGGCCAGACTGGCCCCGTCCTTCCCATCCTCCCACAAGCAGGCACAGAGGCAAAGCCAGGATTTGGAGCGCCTGGTGACAAAGTTCATTTTGGTGCCCTTCCTGCTGCCCCACATCGCGCCCACCCAGCAATGGTGGCCCAAACACTGCGGGCATGGGGCGAGTGCATGCACGTGTGTCCAGTAGTGGGTGTGCACACCTTACACCTCTCCCACCAAGGCGAAGAAGAGGAGGAGGAGGGTGCCGTGGGTTAGGGTTAGGGTTTTTAATATTGCTTGTGCTCACCATTTCTTAGTCCCTTTTTAGTAATTGTTGTACAGTAGGACCTCCGTATCCACTGATTCAGTTATCCACGGTTGGCAGAGGGAAAAAAATTAAATAATTCAGCAGCCACAAAGCAAGCTATTGTCACAAACAGCAGCTGTAAAGCAAGCTATTGTCATAAATAGCATCTGTAAAGCAAGCTACTGTCACACAAACAGCAGCCATAAAGCAAGCTACTGTCTCAAAAACAGCAGTCATAAAGCAAGCTTCTGTCAGGAAACAGCAGTTTGGAGGTGGGTGGACAGGCGTTCTCTCTTATCCATGGTTTTCATTATCTACAGGAAGGCCTGGAACCAATCCCCAGTGGATACTGAGGTCCTGCTGGGTTTTTAGCTTTAATTGTTTTCTTTTAATGATGTAAGAAACCTGGGGTCCTTTTTAAGAAGAAAGGTGGGCTTAAAATATTGTAAATGGATAAATACTAAACAAATCGTGACATAGCAGGGACTTTAGAATTATATTTTGGAGGAAATTCTAGGCTCATGTTTTTTGGGAAGCAACACAAATGCACACAAACACAATACAACACATGCAACCCCCCTTCCTGCAAATTCTATTTAATAATCTTGGACTGCTATAATCAACGGTTCACTTCCTCGCATGGAGGAGCCAAAAATAAGTTGGATGTTAGCGAGATCCATTCACTTGAATATAAAAGAACGGAATTCCAGACTATTGATCTGGGTTCTCTGAAATTAGGTTGTCAGCCACTGTATATATGAGGCCCACAACTGGCTTTCGCAAAGTCTTTTAGACTTAATTGGCAACAGCACAGAGATCACTAATAATACCCCTGCTATCACATGCAATTTGTTGTATAATAATTCTGTGATCCAAATCTGTTAGTTCTTTGTACAGCTGACTAGACGGCTTTGCAGAGTTCATGTTTTCCCTTTAACAGGTAATGCTCCCGTGCTCCTGGCAATTATTCTGTTGGATGATAAATTTATCACACTGAATTAAAACTACATGTTTGTGATTGCTTCATAGCTTTTAAATATATGTTGTTAAAATCGGTCTCCAGAAACTGACGGCCACCCAAGGAACCTTTACTAATACCAAACTGAACTTCCAAGATGTGCCTCAATACCAGTTGTCAGGGGGTCATCTGACTGAATCGCACAAGAAAGGGACAGGCAAAAGTTAGAAAACAGAAGTCAAAGAGACTAAGGCGGTTACTTCACATCCTTCCTTGTTCTGTGACTCGTTTTGTACTATGACAGCGTTGGTCATGATCACATGGTTTTGTTCCTGTTTGGTTCCTGTTTCCATTTTCTCACAGTCGTGATAGCTTGTCTCATGACAACTGTTACTTCATGGTCTTGTTCCATGACAAATTCTGAATTTGTCTTGCTTTCTTAGCCCTTTTTTAAAATATTGTAAATAAAAAAAAATGATATTTTGATTTACTGGTCTTCCCGAATTTTCAGTACTTTCTTTAAAAAAGCATTTGCGCTGCATGGTGAAGAGAAGAGAAGAGAAGAGAAGAGAAGAGAAGAGAAGAGAAGAGAAGAGAAGAGAAGAGAAGAGAAGAGAAGAGAAGACAGCACCCTCATCATCAGAAGCAGCCTCAAACTGAACCAGATATGCCTGCTCCTGGGCCTGCGCCTGAACTCCACCTGCTTCATGGAATATTATAGACAGAAGCATGGTTATGTCATGGTTTCCCCAGTGTCACCAGTTGTTGCCAACTTATACATGGAAGAAATGGAGAAGAAGGCACTCAACACCTTCCCAGGGACAACACCAATCCACTTGTTCAGGTATGTAGATGACACTTGGTTAAAAATCAAGACTCAGAAAGTACAGGCGTTTATAGACCAAATCAATGCGGTGGACTCATTGAGTTTACTAGGGAAGACACCAAAGACAACAGATTGGCTTTCTTGGATTGTGCAGTTATGGACCTGACTATGATCTGGGAATAAAGATTTACAGGAACCCCTCACACACTGATCAGTGCCTACTATTTGACTCCCACCATCCATTAGGAGTCATATTCAGGACTCTAAATCACAGAGCAGAGAGCATCCCCACCTCCACAGAAGCCAATATGAAGGAAGATAGGCATCTAAAGGCAGCACTTAAGGCTTGTGGTTTTCAGCAAAGCAGTGACCCAACCCAGAAGAACAATAGATCAGCCTGAGACCCAGAGCTGATCGAAGAAACTGGCCATTCCATACAAGTCTGGAGTGTCTAAAAACTTAAAAGGATTTTTGGCAAACACCACATACCTGTTTACTTCAGACACACAAAGGCAGAGATTTGTCCACTCAAAAGACCCACACCAAAACACAAGAGGACCAATATAGTATATGTAGTCCAATGCAGTGAGGAGTGTGCAGACCTCTACATTGGAGAAACCAAACAGCCACTAAACAGAAGGATGGCCCAGCACAGAAGGGACAACTTCTCAGGACCAGAATCAGCTGTGTACCTTCATTTGAAGAACAAAGGACACTCATTCAAAGATGAGGATATACACATATTAGACAGAGAAGAGAGGTGGAGGACTTAGGCACAATTTGTCTGCCATTCATCATGCTGCCTTTTCTTTGATCCCCAGAAAAATCAGAAGCAATTCACACATCTACCAGAAAGGCCATGACTATCAACCAATACGTAATGGATGTTGGGAAGGGATGAATAGGTGGGACCGTCACACACCCAAGGCCATTGTAAATCTAATAAGCATATTCAGGCCATTGTCCACCTAAGAAGCCTATTCAAGCTACAGTCCACCTAATGAGCCTATTCAGACTGGCGGGGGGGCAGAGGCCTTGCCCCATCTTTCCTTTGACTGACAAAGCTACTTGGATGAGTAGTGAAACGTTTCAATCTCACAAGAAAGGAAGTCCAGTTCCCAAGACCCAACTTCCGGATTAAAAAACTGAACTGTTTCAAAACCTTTAAATTACTATGGAATATACCCATTGGCATCAGATGCCAATATTTAAGATAGCTACATCCTCATAGAGAACTCCATTAATAAATATTTTTCCAGTTTTAATTAGGATAGTTACAATATTTTTGTTTTTTTTAAAAAGTTAATGTGATACACATATATCTGTATCATGCAAGTACATAAGAAGCTTCTTTATGAGCGAGACTGTTGATACAGTATCTGTCTGGCAACAACACACTGGTATAAGAGGCAGGGTTGTTGCCTAACTGTACCTGGAGATCCCTGGTATTACCCGTTCTCCCATCCATGTATCAATCTAACTTGACTCTACTGTACTTTCCATAGCAGAAAAACATTGGTGTGTACAGTGTGGCATCATGATCCAAAATAGTAAATAGAACTGGTTGCACTTTCCCCATGTGCGTACTCCAGAAGCCAGCAGCAAATTGTGCTTACCACAGATATTTTATCTACAGTTGAAAGCTTTCCTCGTTCCAAGATTACGTTCGTTTCATGATAACGTCGTAGATCACGTGGTCTTGTCCCGGTTCTGTCCCTGTTTCCGTTTACCCATGGGCGTGATTGATGGTACTGTGACGACTGTTACTTCACGTCCTTGTTTTGTGATAACATCTGTGCTTCCCTGATTTCATTTTTCGATTCTCCGTAACTTTGCCTTTCATGCGTTAAGCAGCAAAGTTTGAGGTTTTATGCCTTCTTCCCTCTCTGCGATGCATTGTTTACACCATTGGGATTGTACTGGAGAATGCAACTTTGCACTCCTACCACTAGACAGAGAATGTGCATGTTGCGTGACGAGCCTTACTTCACGGGCTCTCATCTCAAACAAGAACTGAGATAAGAGAATTCCCGAGGTCAGGGAGAGGTATGGCTCATCACACTTAAATCCCAGTTCAGGTGTCGTGGTTGGGATGAACTCCCGTTGTCATGCAATGGACGTGCAGTAACATTTTTTCGTACCGGTCCCAAGTGGGACCGTGAACCTCGATGAGAGGGACGTGAAGTAACCATCTTTGTTTCTTAAATTAAGATGTCTGAGAGATACAATTCCGACTTGGCATGGGACAAGGATCACTCTTCACTCTTCGGTCCTGATCAGAACAGACATGATTCCTCCTGGGTAGAAATGGCATCATCAAACCATGCACCAGAGGAACAATTGGGGCTGGAAAAAGGATAAGGCAAGAGTTTCCTCACCATGCACAAAATCCATGGGAGGAATTGTGTCCCCTCCCATCCCCACAATTTGTTAAACAAAGCACAAAGCTGTGTATTGCTCAGGAAGTGTAACTTGTAGTTTGGCCTTCAGAGACAGAACTGGGATTGCTACAGGATACACCCTTGTCTGACAAATCCTAGGTGAGGTAGTTCAGATGTAAATATTTAACAAAGCAACATATGCCCAGATGCGTCAGAGGCAACAGACATATTCAAAGGGACCACCGTTACCCGATTGGTATTCAGAGAAACAGTTTGAATTCGTGTAATAAATAATGTATTGTGAGCAATTTTCTTCAGACTCTGGCTGGAACATTCAGAGATTACAGAGGACTTTTGTACCTAGGAAGGAGATGAGATAAACCACTAAAAGGTGCTTTCAGGTCACAAAGAAAAGAACATTTTATTTGATTTATTTATATTTTATTTGAGGAGGAGGTCAGGATGAAAAGAAAAAGAACCCCGAGGTTTCCTCAAATACTGACAATATTTTGTGAATGTTTCAGTTTATATTACCCAAAATGTTTGGCTGGAAAGCCTATTTAGAACCCCTCTGTGTATCCATCAAAATGTATAGGTTATATCCATTTAGAATTCTATTGGCACAGCCAAATCTTTAAAAACCAATTTAAAGGGCAAACCAGTTGCCTGAAGATCAGCATAAACGACTGCTAGCTGTTGGGGGAATCACCTTTAAAGTGGGCCTTACATTCATTAATGGGTTACTGGGCCTGAGGGAATTTCTGTGCTTCTCTGGGTCTCTCAGCTGGGGAAACAAGAGACATGTTGAATAGTGCCAGAGAAGGGAAAAGTCTGAAATGGCTTTAAAAGCCAGGTGACACCAGGGCTCAATGACCCAATGGAAATGTTCCTGTGTATCTCTTTAGGCACTCTAAAGCATGAAGCATGGCACCGCAGGTGTACCATAGGCCCATACCTCACCCCCTGGGCCAGCTGGGCCACTGACTAAGCTCTGTATGCTGCCAGAGTCCTTCTTCAGTTGTGGTGCTCCAGCCCAGGCAGGAATCCATTCTCCACCTCCTCAGGTGGCCAACAACTCGTCTGCTATGTGGGAAGACTCCCTGACCTGCTTCCATGCTCGGTTGATCGGCCACCCGAGAAGGCAGGGCTGGCCTGAATGCAGAGTCACCACCAAAGAAGAACCTGGTGGCATGCAGAGTGCAGCAAGCGGTCCAGCTGGCCCGGAGGCAGGGAATGGAACTTTGGTGCACCCAGCGTGCCGTGTTTCACACTTTGTATGAAGCAGAAAGCACCCATCTCTAGAGTATTTTGTTTGCTTCTCCCCCACGTCTTGTTTGTCACATTTCTCTGACATCACAGAGGCCCAACTCATGACATGTCCTGCTCCCTGTTCTCAGATTTTGACTCTGGAATCTCAGGAAACCGAATTGCCCTGACTGGCAGCCCTATGTACATTTCTGGGTGTGGTTGTATATCTTGACTTCATAGACATGTTCCCATCCTGTCCAGAACCTTTATTATAAACTTAGGAACACCATGGAATTTGTCAGTCCTCTTTCCATTCAATCTGTGTATTGAGATAAAAGGAACAATATAATCAGATATCTGGGCACACTGATGTTGCTTTCACCTTCAACCAGTATCAAATGTGGCATTATTATTTTTATACAATTTATACCCTGCCCTTCCTCATTAAAAATGGTTAAAACTGCAATTCAAAAGCATCTAGAATCAGCAGCCTTAAAAAGACAAACAAAAAGCACATAGCCCATTGTACAGTTTGAGAAATGAAGCTGAGGGCTAAAGGCGGGGTAAAAATACTCTAAAAAAATTAATGCTGTCTGGATACAAAAAGGCTAGTCTTCAGATCTGCATTTTCCAGTGGAAAATGGTGCGGTATATATAAATGCAATAAATAAATAAATAAATAAATAAATAAATAAATAAATAAATAAATAAATAGTCCAACTTCAGCAGCACAGAGTCCACCGACATTCTGATGAGTGGCAGTGAGCTGTTGCTGCAACATATCTATCCCACAGTTAATGATTATCTGTTGCTCTCAACTTTGACAGAGCTGACTACTGTTTAGAGAGTCTTCTGTTCTTGCAATGCTTCCCACCAGACCACAAAGTAAGACATTCCAATTAGAGATGGGCACGAAACAGAAACATAGTGTTTCATTTTGTTTTGTTTCTTTAGTAGCTTCATTTTGTTTCATTTGTAATGAATTTTTAAAGTAGTTTCGTTATGAAACAAAATGAAATGCTATGTCCCCCTGGGTCCTAGAGGCACCAAAATGTCAGGGAAGCTTCCTCATGCTCTTCTTCCCTGTAGACCCCCCAAATTTGGAAAGATTTGGCAGTCAGGGGACTGAGATATCAAGCTCCAAAGGGGGTGCCACTAGGAAAATATATTTCTAATTAGAATTGGAAGCCAAGCCGCGGTGATTCTAAGTGCTCACTCGCGGCTTGGCTTCAGAAATTACGAATCCAATTAGAAATGTTTTTGATATCTCAGGCCCTTGATCCCCAAACCTTTCCAGATTTCAAGTGCTTACAGGGAAGAGCTTGAGGAAGCTCTCCTGCCATTTCCTCTAGGATGAATTGTTTATTCTAGAGGGGGAAATGGTGTTTTGTTACAAAATGAAACACATGCTACCATTTCGTTACCCAATGAAGTATTTATTTATTTATTTATTTATTTATTTACCTCATCATCTTCCACAAAGGGAACTCCAGGTAGTTTACATTTGATGTAAACATTTTGTTACTTAACAAAACAACAAAACAGCATTTTGCTTTTCATTTCGTGCCCATCTCTAATTTCAATTGTCCACTGAGTTGCAGTCCATGGTGCATGTGCAGCTCCTTCCCCAGGCATGCACCCTCCTTTTGAGCAGTTGGTTCAATCTGAAAGGTCAATCCATGGATTATATTCAGCAGCATTTGGATGGAAGACATTCAACAGCACATAGATAGGGAGATTATTAAAATAGTTATCAGCTTTTAAATGATGTTAACTAATCCAAACTAATGTATTCTCGAAGGCTTTCACAGCCAGGATCTGATAGTTGCTGTGAGTTTTCCAGCCTGTTTGGTGGTGTTCTGGACATTTTTCTTCCTGATGTTTTGCTAGACTCTGTGGCTGGCATCTTCAGACGGCAAGGAGCTCAGGGAACTAGGAGTTTTCTCTGTGCTCTGGGTATATAGTGAGTGAGGCTGTTTTTTTTTAAGGTGTGGGAAAGAGGAAACTTGTCCTATGCAGGAAAATAGGTGTTAGTCATTGTATTTTGATGAAGGCATTAAGAAGTTTCAATGCAATCAGGGGTAGCAACAATCCTTGATGGGTGTTGTTAACTATTGCTATTGTGTGAACTGACCACTTTTTTCTTGTGCCTGTGTGGGAATCATTGACCTTTTGCACAACACTACCAATCACTGTATCAGACTACATAGGGCAGCCACAGAAATCCACAAACATAAGCACAGTTTCAGCAAAAATGAAAAATTCTAACAATCAACAAAGCCTGGCTTCTAATATTAAAAGCTGCAGAGTGCAAAGGTCAACCCCCCCAGTCACAAGCAAAAGTGATCAGTTCATACAATAGAACTGCTAATGACACCCATCAAGGATCATTGCTTCCCCCTGACTGCATTGAAACTTCTTAACCCCTTTATCACAATACAATGACTAACAACTAGAGATGGGCACGACTTGAAAAAAAAATTTTTCGAGTTGTCGTTGGCAGTCCCGTTCGTTGTCGTTAGCCGTCCCGTTTTTCGGCAAAAATGCGCAAAAATTAGTCGGTTCATTTTTTTGTTTTTTCGTTGTTAGTACTGGTTTTGGGGGGGGAGCGGGCTCCTGGAGGCACCTCTGTGGGGTGGGTGCCTCCTCTGGCCCGCTATAAAGGGAAAGTGTGCTCCTGGAGGCACCCGTGGGTGCCTCCTATCTTCACCCACTAGGAAGGGGAAGCAGGCTCCAAGAGACCCCTCTACATGGGGTCTCCCTCTCACCTGCTGCTGCTGCAAAATGGTATGCAATAGCCATATGGATATTGCACCAGTTGCAATGAGACCAGTGAGAGTGACAGCCCATGCCTTCCCTCAAGGGCACCACCATGTCTCACACAGAAGGGAATTGTACTTGCTGCGTGTAGTACTGCAATGCAAGCAAGTAGATCTGGCTTAGGGTTAAGGTGGGTTAGTGCAAGGGCTAGGGTTAGGCTAGTGACGGGTAAGGTTACGGTGGGCTAGTGGGTTGCACCTCTGGGTGCCTCTCTGACCCACTAAGAAGACAGTCTGTAACATGGGTAAGGAGTCAAGGGTTAGGGTTAGGGTTAGGGGGCTAGGGCAGGTTTTAGGGGCTTTTTGGCACATTCTCCATGGCCAGTGGCCATGCATGGGATGGCTCCAAAAATTTGCATGGTCGTCCACTCCCACCACATGGCTGGCCACTCGGCCAGCCCATTTTGCGCACTGCGCAGGTGTAAATAAAATAAAATAAAATAAAATCAATGGAGGACAGAGGAGGAGAGGAGAGAATTTTGTTGCAAGAAAAAACCCACTGCTACTGTGAAAAATCTGGCTTTCCGTGTTTCTGTTGTGCTTGTGTGTTTTTGGACAATTTCAAAAAAAACCCATTTTGGATCCCCGCCCGCACCGCATGGCACTCACTTTGCCCTCACCCAGAAACCACCCCTCCAGCCCTTAGTCAAGCAGGCATTATTCCGCCTGCTTTTGGCCCGGGAATGGGTGGGGGGACAAAAGTTTTTTCCTGTGCCTTCTGAAGCCGCTTGCTTGCGCATTGCGGCGGCCTGCGAGAGAGTCGAGTCCCACCAGAGCAGCCCAGGAAATGGGGTCAGAAACAAAAAAGCGGGCATTTTCCGCCTTCCGGGAACCAGGAACTGTGGCGTGGCCAAACAGCCCAAAAACCCGAGAGTAACGGAACCGAGTAATGGAAACGGAAACGGAATACTATCTCTACTAAAATATTTTCCAGCAAAAAGTTTCCTCTTTCCCACAATTAAAAAAAAACCCACTCTCACTCACTTTGTCACCCAGAGCACAGAGAGAACTCCCAGTTCCCTGAACACCTTGCCTTCTGAAGATGCTGACCACAGAGTCTGGCAAAATGTCAGGAAAAAAAACTTCCAGAACACAGCCAAACAGCCCGAAAAACCCACAACTATTCCAAAATATTTCAGCAAAAACACTCTTTCTTTCTTTCTTTCTTTCTTTCTTTCTTTCTTTCTTTCTTTCTTTCTTTCTTTCTTTCTTTCTCCAAGGTATCCCTTGAGGCTTGCCATCTCCTAGAAGAAACAAAAACTCATTCTGTTTATACAATGGCATTGTGTTGTTTTGCCTCCACCTAACTGCTTAACGTAGAGTTCATTTGAACTTACAAGTTGAAACTGCAGTTGCTTTAATTTTCTGGGTCTTCCATAGACTTATTTTTGTGTTTGTTCTGTGAAAATGTAATATCCGATTGCTTTACAAGTAAATCCTGATCTCCCCTGCACATCCCTCCGAACGTTTAAAGGGAGTGCTTTTATGTTGGCTTGCTCATCAGTGCTAATCAGATAAAAAGATTAAAAACAATGCCTAGATTACAGATCTCAGCTTTGGGTTCTTGCTTGATGAATTTTAATTCCTCTTTCTGAATTCCTGTTCACTCAGAATGTAAATACAAAAACCTACTTTATACATGTCTCCGTGTTTAGTTACTTCAGCTCAATGAGTCTCCAAGGATACATAAATTTTTAAAAGATAACACAAAAAGTTCAGTGATTTGCATAAGAAGTTTATTCAAATGAGAGTCTTATTTAAGGCTTGTCCCCACCTGTTCTCCTCCACCCCCAGGATCCTGGAACTTCAATCAAAGATGCTATCAAGAATGCATTTTTAGTTAAGAATATTACCGCAGTGACCCCGAGTTGGTCCAATCTCTTTTGGCACCTGGGTGAACAATGAAAATGGAAGTTCCTTCCAGTAACTAATAAAGGACACAATCCTGTAGTTCAGCTCCCACTGCAATGACCTACTCTGTTCTTCCTCAGTTCTTGGCTATGGCATTGGGTTCCTTCTGCTAACAGTCTGCTCCCTATTGTTTGGATAAGTTGGTTTTGTAGGTCCAGTTTGAGTCATGACCAACAGGGTTGTTGCCAGCATTCTTAGAAGGGATGGGGTCCCTCAGCTCTTACTTCCTCCATGTGGAAAGTGATGTGTCAGAAGAGCAGAAACCCTTCCTTTCATGTAGGCCCTCCACATGAGGAAGATCCCTGCTGTTCTTTTGTCTATGGACAACCTAAATGCATGCAAGAATGACCCCTCTTGAAATATATCACATGGGGAGAACAATGATGGAGACAAGACAAAGTCTGCCATGGTTTTGGACTTGGAGTCGTGGGACTTGCTCTCAAGTTGGACTTAAGTCACACTGATGACTTGACTTGACTTGAACTTGACTCAAGTCCCCAGCCCACCCCAAATAACTCAGACTCTGCTCACAACTCATGCTTATAATAGGAACTCAGATTTGGGGCTTGAGACTCAGGACTAGCCCTAGCTGCAGTAACACAGTAGAACCAGGGCTACCCTGGTTGAAGCCCCAGGACTTCCTGCTTAGCACAGGGACTAGGACATCATCTCCACACAAACCCTTGAGGGTTTGCTGGGATGAAAAGATATTTCTTTCGAAAAAATATCTGCTCCTCATTTGGAGGGACCAAATGAGCTGCCTATATTTATGGACTTTCAATGGGATATGTGTGTGACTACATAGTCCGCAAAGATGAATAACTTCACTTTTAAATGTGTCATTACATGGCTACCTAGCCAGCATAGTATGTGGTGAGGGGTGAGAGGATTTGCAGGCCAAAAACATCTGGAATGCCACAGTTGCCCACTCTTGGTTTAATACATGTCTGGACCATCTCTTCAATAGGGCTATAGCAATCTATTTCAGGCCTGTTTCTGTTTTGCCTCTGTTTTACTCTATGTCTGTTCCACTGTGCACAGGGCTTTTTGTGTACCAGTGGATATAACTGAATATGCTTTCACACAAAATACATGTTGCTAAATGTCTTTTGTCCTAAGGTTTTTATTGCACTTTGTTTTATTTTTGAGCCAAGGAGTGCATCTCCAAATTTGCGGAAAGGATAATTATATTCTTATCGACACATTAATCTAAGAAGGACAGAGAGAGTCAGTTTGTATCTGAGTTTCCAAATACTGAATTCCTCAGGATTCCCTTCCCTGAGGGTTACATAAAACCCATTTCCTATGGAGTCTCTAATCCTAATCCGAGCACAAGACAAACAGCACCATTCATTCATCAGTTCATTCAGCCTGCCAGCCTGCCAGCAGCTATTTTATTTAAATCTTTTCTCCCAATAAAGAGATTCAAAGCAGATTATACATAGTTACGCGAGCATGCACTGACACCTCTGCTGGCACCGCTGACACGATCACCAATCAGAACAAAAAACATTAAGGGTGAAAATATCTATGGCAACTGAAAAGTACCTCAGAAGCAAGGTAGAACACTATCATTAAATCCCCTTGTATGGCTACTATGGATGGGCACCCAACAAAAAACGAAACACTGATTCATCAGATCATTACGTAATGAAACAAAATGAAATGAAGCAGCAGCATTTCATTACAAATGAAATGAAGCGGCATTGGTTTTTTTCCCCATTTAAAACAAACCGGAGAGGCGAGTGGACCCTGCAGGAGGCATTGTCACCTCTACCACTGCCGCCAAAGAGCTGCCACTGCTGCTGCCCAGCCAGCCTAGCTGGAGAGGGCAACTGGGCCTGGCAGGAGGCCCTTTCACCTCCTCCGCCACCGAAGAGGCACCACTGGGGCTGCCTCCCAGCTGGAGGGGCACAAAAGAATTTGCCGCCACTGCACTCGCCTCTGGAGCCTCGCAGAGGCAGGCAAAAGAGGTGAGCTAGGAGGCTAGTCCTCCTCCGACACGCTTCTCCGCCACCGCTGCCATTTTAAACAGGCTCCAGCCTAGCTGTCAGAAGCTGGAGCCTGTTTAAAATGGCGGCAGCAGCGGAGAAAGCAAAGTATTCTGCTTATATACCGCCCCATATCATTTCAAGTAGTCTCTGGGCAGTTTACAGTTTTAATTACAGTATGCAGGCTATACATTGCCCCCCCCCGCAAGCTGGGTATTCATTTTACCGACCTGGGGAGGATGGAAGGCTGAGTCAACCATGAGCCTGCTACCTGGGATTGAACCCCAGGTCGTGAGCACAGTTTTACCTGCAGTACTAACCACTGTGCCATGAGAAGAGTGTCAGAGGAGGACTTGCCTCCTAGCTCACCACCTTTGCCTGCCTCTGTGAGGATCCACAGCAGTAGAGGTGGGGGCAGTGGCGGTGAGTCCCCCTCAGACACTCTTCTCTGCCACCGCTGCTGCCTCTCAGTTGGGAGGCAGTGGGGAAATCCCATGGAAGGGGGCTGAGAGGGGAGGGCTGACCAGTTCATCAGTTCATGGGTGTGGGATTTGTGATTTGTCAACCTTGAT
Organism: Phrynocephalus forsythii; assembly: GCA_029282475.1. Taxonomy (NCBI): domain Eukaryota; kingdom Metazoa; phylum Chordata; class Lepidosauria; order Squamata; family Agamidae; genus Phrynocephalus; species Phrynocephalus forsythii. The sequence continues at coordinate 25,286,743 of JAPFRF010000004.1, forward strand.
GCCTAGATGCCCTAAGCACATCCGATCTCACCTGATTTCAGAAGCTAAGCAGGGTCAGCCCTGGTTAGTACTTGGATGGGAGACCACCAAGGAATACCAGGTGCTGTAGGTGCCTGGAGTAGGAACTGGCAAAACCACTCCAGTATTCCTGCCAAGAAAACTCCATGGACATGGAGTCACGAGGTGTCGGTCACGACTGTAACGACACAACACACACAACCTTGACAAAACACAAACCACGCCCATGAATTGACAAAGTGGTTGTTCTCAAATAAGAAGTGGTGGAAATTAGTCTTTCCTGGTTAGTTATAGGTGTGTCCCTATAAGTTGTTGAGTGTGGGGAGGAGCTGATTGAAAAGATTTCTTAACATGGAAAATAATGGACCCTGCCAAAGAAACATAAAGGAGTGGATTGGATAACGATGCTCTTCTTAGGCCCTGTTCTTAGACTGCAGATACCTAACAACTCCATATGTGTGTGTCTGCATGGGTATTGGATGTGGAAAGGAGGAGGAAGGAGGAAGCCCTATTTATCATGCACCTTGCAATCACAGAATGATGTATAGTGATTACATTTTTTTTTAATTGGCAGGTTTCGGAAGCAGCTATGGGAATTGGTGACAAGATGATGGATCAGCTTCACTTTATTGGCTTGTTGATCCAACAACCCTTAAAGTAGGTATTGGCATTTGTCATTCAGCTTTGGACTCCTGCTGCTGATTAGTCAAATATTTCACCTCTTTGTAATTAATGTCTTAAACTGCAGAGCCTCTCCAGGGAGGAAACTTTTACAACACAACCTGCAAAGAAGTGTTCCTTGGTACCAGTTGAAGGAAGAGGAGGAGGTGGAGGAGGTGGAGGTGGCGCATGGGAAAAGATGGAGGGATCAATGACAATGTTTGAACAGCTTAACCCCATTGGCCGTTGCATGTTAATAGATTACTGATGCACCCCTTTCTCCGGCAGGAGGAAATTAGTATGATTAGCATTTTTTTCTTTATTGACTGGCAAATCACAAATTGGAAAAATGTTTACATCCATTTTTGTTTATTCCTTTGAAAACTATTGACAGGCACAGTGGGAGCGGGCTAACCTTTCCTACCCTTTTGTACCTAACTGCCAATGTTTGTTTCCTGGGAGAAGTTTTCATAATGGATTTTAGACTGCTTAGAGCATTTCTCGCTCTCTCTTTGCTTCCCTCCCTCTCACTACAGTTCAGAAAAAAGAGCTAGTGAGATTAAAGGGGGATTAGGAAAAACTTATGGGAGATATGAGTTATGATAGCTAAACGAGGCCTCTGCATTCAGAGGCAGTGCACCTCCAAGGGCCAGCAGCTGACTCACAAAGATGGGAGAGGGGTGTTTCCTTCATGACCTCCATGGGGAGCTGAGAGAAGTTAACGTGTTGGACTCCAGCTCCCAGATTTCCTCCAGAATGGAGGAATGAAGAAAGTAACTTGTTGGAATGAAGAAAGTAACTTTTTCAAGCTGTGTATCAAGCTCATGAAGCAGCAGTCCTCTCCTTTGCTATGAAACATATGGCCACCCACTGTTTGAAAATGGACATTATCAATCAACCATTGCCAGCTGAGGATTCCCAGACAGGTCAAGCTCTCAGCCTGAGACTGAAGACAGGCCCTTATGATGTCACAGGCCAAATCATTCAGTAACAGGCTGAAAGAGCAAGAGTGGGGGGCAGTCCACAGAGTGACAGTCTGGGCATCAGAGCAAGGAACATCTTGTATGACCTGCCATGGAAGAGATTGTGTGTGAATCACCCATTGCTTTGCCAGCTGCTTTGAATGTCCACCTGCAGAAGGTCTCTGTCCTTTCAGGACTACTCCCCCCCCCAATGTTATTGCAATCACCTACATCAGGCATGTCCAAACTTCAGCCCTCCTAATGTTTTGGACAACTCCCAGAATTCTAAGCTCAGATTGCCAATGACAAAGGACTGTAGGAGTTGCGGTCCAAAACATCTGGAGGACTGAAGTTTGGACATGCCTGACCTACATCATCTGCCTCCCTCCCACTTTATTTGGCTGTGGGAGGAGGGCCATAAACAGGCCTGCTTCCAGGTTGAGTTGCTATTAAAGGAAGTGACACCACAGGAGCTTCAAGGGAGCCACTTCTGGCATGCCATAAGAGTAAGGACTGTGACTATATGTTACATGCCTTAAGGTGCATCTGACTTATGGTGAACTTGGATTACCAATGGGTATCACATATTCAAGGATTGATCTTACCCATGGCATGATTCAGTGAGTCTGCAGGCAAGCAGAGATGTGAGCCTGAATCCTACCCTCTGTCTGCTAAATCACACTGTCTCTTAACCATGCCTCTAATCTCTGTGTAAGAGAGGGGGGGGAGGTTGTGACTGCTGCTGTGTCTGCATGGCTTAGCTCTGGTTCATGGCTGCTAGGGAAATGATGGGGCCCCAAAGGAGGGAGAGAAAGTTGTGAGCAGCCATTGTACAGTAACCCCCACCTATTGCGGTGGTTACAGACTCGACCTAACCCACGATAATTGAAAATCCGTGATATGCGGATGCAGTTTGGGTCGGGCCTGGGGGACCTATCTGGGGGCTCTTGTACTTACCCCCGGCCTGGTGCTGTCCCTGAACAGGCCTGTGAGGCTCCAAAATGGCTTCCCCATAAACCTGAAGTGACTTCCAGAAAACAGGAAGTAACCTCCGAATCGCTTGAAAGCACTTTGGTTCCTCTGAGGGCCTTTCTAGGCATGTCAGAGGACTCAGAAATGCTTTTCTGCGAACCGGAAGTGAACCTTCCTCCTCCTCCCCACCCTCTTGTTATGGGACACCCCAAACCCCCCAGGCTCTTCCCCTCACATCCTCCTCCCTGAAACCTCATCCTCAGCCCTAACTGGGACGGGAAGCAATGCAATCTGTGCACCCAAAGGGGAGAAGAAGAGGCGGCAGCATCACGGATCGCCTGGTGCTCCTGCTGCTGCTGCTTGCTTTCCTTCCTTCTAATCCCTTTCCTTCCCCAGTCAACGTCCTCGCAGCACCTTCCGCCTCCACCCACATGATGACTAGGAGAGGAAAGGAGGGGGTGAGAGCACCCATGGAGAGAATTTGGGGCAGAGCCAATGTGTTGCCTGTGACTTGATCCATTTGTTCAGCCTCGAGCCTCACCTACCACAAGGGCTGCTCCCATGACAAAGTGGAGCCTCCACTTGTGCCAGGGTCTCAGGCACTCCCCTCGGCAGAATCCAGTACATTTCCGGGATGATAACCAATAAGGGACAACAGCGGGACAGAGTGCTTAATCTGTGAGTCTCCCAACTGAAACAGGATGCTTGACAGGTCTGATCTATATAACCAGAGAAGAGTGGAAAAATAAATAGTGTCCTGATAGCTTGCTGAGCCTTGGTCACAGCCTCCTGGAGTTAAAAGAGCTGGTGTTCAATGCTGGTGTTAAATGGTGAAAAGAAATAACCATCTAGAAATGACCTATCTTGCATTATAGGGAAGCAGAGAGAATCAGTCTGTTTCATCCCTACTTCCATGGGTTCTCTGGGCAGGGAGGCCTCCTGCATTCCTACGGAGTAATTCAAATGCTCCCTTTTAAAACTGGCTCTAAGGATCATAATGGGATTGAGCCAGTTATGAAGCCAATGTGCAAAAACAAATGGCCCTCTGGTTGTCATTTATTTTAACTCAATTCCTAAGAAACTAATAAGAGTCAGAGGAAAATAAGTAACACTTTGGAATTCATTGCATGAATGTGTGATACTCAGCATGGCTTTTAACACGGGCCAAATCCCAGGTTTATTGGCTGTGTGACTAGGTCTCTAGTTAGAGAAATACCTTAGAACTGCAAAGCTGGAACAGCCCTGCTCAAAAAGGCACAGTGTGGAACCAAACTCCCAACTTCCATCTCTACAGCTAGAGAATGAAACCACTGAGCCTATGGGGGTGTGGCATGCTTGGCTGAGAGGGAAGACACGTCTCTGCTGAGCTCCCAGTGAAATGTAAAGAAGAAGATAAAGAAACTTCTTCCTTTTGATGATAAGGTTGGAAAAATAACAAAGCCCTGATAAGTTTATGACCTGGTCTGTTTGGGAGGAGGAGGAAGCTTCTTGAATACTGATAAGAGTTGGAGTAAGAGAAATATTTGCTTCTGTGTAGTGCTTGGAAGTGAAAGCAATGGCGGCTACAGACTCGGAGGCTGAAAGTGAGGTGGAGATAATTAACCCTAAGGACATTCAAAAAGAAATTTTAAAAGCTGTGGAAGAAGCAAAAAACAGCATTACTGAGGCAATTACAAATGTTGTTGAAGACAAACTTTCTAAGTTAGCCGATACAGTGGAACTTACGGCAGAGACTTTAATACTACCTGGGAAATAGCACAGGCAAATGAACAGAAAATTAAAGCATTGCAAAAGCAGACCAGGAAATTGGAAATGCACAATAAGTATGTTACTGATAAGTTAATGGACTTAGAAAATAGAGCCAGACAGTCGAATTTATGTTTAAAAAATGTTCCAGAGTCAGAAGATATGGACAAAGTTATTGAGTTGATGGCTAAGTTGTTGCCGGAGCTGGGAATTTCCAAAGACTCCCTTGACCATATACATAGAGTTGGGAAGCAAAGAAATGAGGCAACTTGGCCAAGAGATGTTGTTATGTGCTTTGGAAGATATACACAGAGAGAGCAGGTTTTCAAAGCACTGAAAGCTTTGGATAGACTTGATCAGTTGGTGTATAATGGCAAGAAAGTGATGGTTTATGATGACCTGTCTCAGGAAACAATTAAAAGGAAAAAGAATATACGGGCATTTACTAAGGTGCTGCAAGAGAAGGATATTAAATACAATTGGAGAATAGCACTATTTGCTTTAAGAATGCAGCATAAAGGAGAGACATTGATTGCCAAAGATCAACAGCAGATGGTGGTCTTATTTAACCATGTGGGATTGCAGTTGCCAAAGGATTTTAAGGAGACTCCTAACTCCGAGGAAGAAAATGACTTAAGAGAAGAGACTGAACAAGTTCAGGGGCAGAAGAAAAAGAAAAAAGAAAAACAGACTGAGAAAAAATCCTGGGACATTAGAGACAGGGCTAAATATAAAAAGTGAAGAATTAAAGAAGGAAAATAGAAAGAAGGAGAACTGGGGCAGCTCAGCTGGGCTGTTTTTTTTTCTTTCCTCAGGTTTAGGGGAACTTGCAAGCTCCCTTCCATCTTACCCCCCCCCCCATATGGGAGTGAGTGTTGGTTGGATGAGTGATTGTGGAAGAGTTTTGGTATGGTATGTTATGTAGTTGGGGGTGGGTAGGGGAGTGAGTGGGGGTGAATGGAGAGCAATAAATATGTTTAGGGTGTGTTGTGTGTGTGTGGACATGGATGGTCTGAAAGTAGTGAGAAGACAGAGGAGAGGAGCAGTTGGAGGAATAAGTGTGAGAATGTATGGAAGCATATTGGGTTGTGCTCCAGGTGCAAGAGGTATGCCCAGCAATGTGGCATACACTTATTCCCTTGTTCTTTTTGCCTGGACTTCTGTGTTGGGATGGAAATGTAGGGTTCACAGTAGAGTTGATTGGGAAGGTGGTTGGGGTTGGGTTTATCTCCAGGCTGGTATGGTACAAATGGAGGGAAACAGAGAAGTGAGATGGTTGGAAAAGATATAATGAAGAATGTGAATATTATTTGTACAACTCTTAATGTTAGAGGTTTGGGTAATCAGGTGAAGCGAGTGAGAATTGGGAAGTATATTCAAGAACTGAAGGCTGATGTTTTTCTGCAAGAATCATATAATGGGGGGAGGGAGGTAAATTTTCCTGGCTTTGGGAAAGGGAAAGAATTTATGGCTCCCGGAAATTCAAAAAGTAGAGGGTGGGAATAGTAATTAACTCCAAGGTGGACTTTGCTGAGAATAAAGTGTTAAGAGATAAGAACGGAAGGTTTGTTTTTGTTCAAGGTTGCTTGGAGGGAGAGCCGGTAGCATTAGCATCAATTTACCTCCCAAACAAGCACCAGCTGGATTTTCTTTATAAGTGTTTACAGAAGCTTGAGAAATTCTCACCTTATACAAAAGTTGTTGGGGGAGATTTTAATGTTAATCTGCAAAGGGGGAACAGTCCCAAAAAGAATAAGGTTGTGAAGTTTAAAAAACTATGTGGGAAATTTGGATTATTGGAACTATGGATGGAGTTGTTCCCTAAGGATTATTCATATTCATTTTATTCTAGCCTACATGGAACATTTTCAAGATTGGATGGTATCTTAATATCGCAAGAGGCTAGGAAATGGGTGAAGGAGGTGGATATTGGAATGATTAAAATTACTGACCATGCCCCCATATCTGCTTATCTTCAAATAGGTCATATTAATAGGTCTTACTCTTGGAGGTTTAACCCTTGGTTGGTTGCAGACGAGCAGAGTAAGTTAAAAATTAAAACAGCAGTAGAAAGGTATTTTGAGGAGAATCAAGACCCAGATATCCCATTAACAATAAAATGGGAAGCAATGAAGGCTGTGATTAGAGGAGAATGCATTCAGAGTCTGGCAATTTTAAGAAAAAGAAAAGATGGGAGGATTAAGGAGGTAGAAGAAGAAGTTAGGTTATTGGAAGAAAAATTCAGGAAATCTAAGCAAAAGATAGATAGGGAAAAATTAGACCAAAAAAAGAGAAGAATTGAAAGTTTTAGATATTAATAGAACCACATTAAAGATGTGGTATAGCAAACAAAAATATTATGAATTTGAAGGAAAAGGAGGGAAAATATTAGCAAATAAAATTAGGAATTATCAGGTGAGGAAAAATATTAGGGCTATTAGAGATAATAAGGGGGGATTGGAAACAGATCCTAAGAAGATATTGGAGACCTTTTTAGGATTTTATAACAGACTGTATGCAAATAAAGGAATTAAGGAAGAAGAGGTTGATCAATTTTGTGAGGGATTGGAGCTGTCAAGATATGTAAAGGTTGATAAAGCATATGTTATGTATATTTAACAGAATGTGTAAAGAGAATTGTAAAATGGAGGCAGTTAGATTCTGCAGTGTCATGATGTTAATTCACAAGTTTTAGAGACTAGTAATCACAGGCATGTTAAGTGATGAAGTGCAGGTGGAACTGATTATAACATCATGATTTGTAATGGTTAGATCAGATTGCATCAGATTGTTAATTAGTGATTGCATCAGATCTTATGAGTGCTGAATAGTATAAAAAGCACTAGCTTGCCATTTGTTACTGGGGACTGTTATGGTGAGAACAGTTTACCCCACACTCTGTTTGTCTGTTTGCTATATTGTATATAATGCTTGGTTGTTATGCTGTGTATATTTTGATGTATATATGAATATATGAGTTTTTACTCTATTCATTGTCATTGTCTTTCTGTTAGCCTAACTCTGCAACCCTTTATATCAATACTGACATTTTATCTATGTTACTGCTGCACTGCTCTGTGGCAAACACATTTAATCCTATATTATATGTAACTGCCCACCAGCATAATCTGCTGACAGGAGCTCCCCAAAATAAGTGAAGAAAATAGAAGGGAACTAGAGAAGGATATAACAGAGGAGGAAGTTAGGACAGCAATTGATTCTATGAATGTGCAATTGGCACCCGGACTGGATGGGTTTAATGCAGTATATTATAAGCATTTTAATGATATATTGGTGCCACATATGACTGTACTGTACCAAAGTATTTTGAATGGAGCTTCAACTCCACCTACCTGGTTGGAATAAAGGTTGGTATTGATTCCCAAACCGGGAAAAGATCAAACCCTGCCGGACTGCTATAGGCCAATATCTGTTACTAATATGGATTATAGAATATTTGCTAAAGTTATGGCAACAAGGTTAAAAAAATGTATTGCACAATTAGTGGGAGAAGATCAATATGGCTTTATACCCCAGAAGTAGTTGCTGGATGCAGTTAGGAAGGTAATGGGTATGGTATATTTAGCAAAAAATAAGGATTTGCCTCTTACTCTCCTGTCATTGGATATTTATAAAGCATTTGATTTGGTGGATTGGAATTATTTGAAATATATATTTAAAAAATATAAATTTGGAGAAAATTTCAAAATATAATTGAGGCAATATATACAGAGTCCAAAGCAATGATAGGAATTGGTGGGTCGGAAAGGGGGTGTGCCCAAGTGTTAAGTGGTACAAAGCAAGGTTGTCCACTTTCTCCCATGCTCTTTATTTTAGCATTAGAACCATTAGTAACTAAACTTAAAAAAGAATAGTGAGATTAAAGGATTTGAAATACCAGGGAAAGGGAGAGCAGAAGGGGAGCTTCTGACAATGTATGCAGATGATATGATGGTGACAGTTAAGGACCTGGGGACTGTAATTGTGCCGTTAAAAGAAATTTTTCAAGGATTTGAAAAAGTATCAGGGTTAAAAGTTAATTTTTCTAAATCATCAATGATGTGCTTAAATGTGAAACCTAAAACTCAGTTAGAAGCCTCTAAATCATTGGGTATTCCTATAGCAAATAAGAAGGTAAAGTATTTAGGGGTAATGATAACTAAAAATGTTAAGAAAATATTTGAACATAATTATAAAAAAATGGAGTAGTATTCAATCAAAGCTGAGAACATGGGAGAAAAGGAAGGACTCAATCAGCACAAGAATTGCTTTAGTTAAAATGTTTCTGCTACCCAGATTAACTTACCTTTTTATGTGTTGCCTTGGCACATACCGGAACGGATTCTGAAGGGGTGGCAAAGGTCAATAGATAGATTTGTTTTTGCATCCAAGAAACCAGGGACAGCTGGTAGATATAGGTACCATAGGATCCAAGATGGAGGATGGGGGATTCCCAATTTGATTTTATATTATGAAGCTTATCAGCTGAGACATGATTTGGTTGGAGGGAGAACAGGGGGAAGATTTGGGATGTATAGAGCGGGAGAATTTGGAAGCAGTAGGAGGGAAAATAAGAATCTTCGAAAGGAGGATAAAGAAAAGAAGAAAAATTATCAACATTTACGGGGCCTCATGGTATGGGAGAAGTGGGAAAAAAGCTTTTTCCTGACCTCTCTCCACTTACAAAAATATAGTATTATGATAAATTTGCCCCATTAAGGAAGCTCATCCCAAAAGAGGTAGGGGATAAATTAAAGGAGATTTCAATCCAGAATATGGATAAAATTTGGGAAACAGAAAATATGATGGAAGAGGAAAGTGGAATTTGGAATAAGATTAATTGGTTACAAAAAAAACAACCAAATCTCCTCCTTGTTGAAGGAGAAAGAAGTTAAAAATTGTGGTAAAAGAAATATTACTCCCTTCGAGGAATTAGTGAAAGGATACAGGATAGATAGGACCAAAATAGTTTCAAAATTGTATAAGGTTTTATTAAATATGGGGAAATCACCAAAGGAAAGCTTAAAAGAATATTGGGAGCTAGATATTCAGGAACAAATTTTAGATGAAGATTGGGATAGAATCTTTCAGCAACTGCCCTTTGTTACAACCTCTAGGATAATCCAGGAGCAGGGGTTGAAGCTGATACAAAAATGGTATTACACACCAGTAAGGTTGTATCATATTACAAAGTTAGGAAGCAAAAATTGCTGGAGGAAGTGTGGAGTAATGGGAACATACAGTCATATGTGGTGGGATTGTCCTCTAGTTAATAATTTTTGGAGACAGATTGGTAGAGAAATATCGAAAATTGTGGGAAGGAAAGTGGAAATATCTAAATTAATGGTTCTCATTAGCCTGGGTAGCACAGAGTTAAAAACAAAAGAGGAATGTAAATGGGTAAACCTGATGGTAATTGCAGCCAGACAGGTCATAGCAAGTAATTGGAAAAATGCAGAAGAGCTAGTGGTGAACCAATGGAGGAAAAAAATTAAAAAAATATTATAATTTTAGAATACCTAACTATGAAGATACGCAGAATGAAAGGGTTTAAGGTCAATGAGAAAGAGGAGAAATGGTTTGAGAAGCTACTGAATTATATGAGTATGTTTGACCAATTTGGGGTAATTAAAACGTTAAAAGCTAAGTAAACCTTGCAGATTGTTAATTGTTAATTTATATAGAATTGTACATATCGTTAATTTGAATTTGTTTTATTATTAATGTATATCCAATGTATCGAATGCCTGGGGGACACTGTTTTTGTCTGGGGTGTTGGTGATTGGTTTTATAATAAAATTTACTTTAAATAAAAAAAAGAAACCACTGAGCCTATTATCAGTTCATGCCTGACCATTAGTCTGCAACCACAGATGTAACCATGTTTATTGAGCCTGATTATTGTAACTGGATTTCCTCAAATTCAATAACAAGCACGTTTTCTTTTTCACCCTAATCACCAGTCCACAGAGTGATTATAACTACCCAGCAATCACTAGTTCAATGTTAAGCTGTTGTACTCTGCCACAAAATATTAAGTCATCTTAACAATATGTTAAGCTTAAATAATAAAAGACTGGAATGAGTTGTGAATTAGGAAATATCCATGAATTAACACAGAGTGTCTGAAATAGTTGAAAGCATTGGTCAGCCTCCGTTTGGAAAACCTTACCTCACCCTGGCTGGAGCCCCTCACATCCTGTTGCTTGAAGAGCTGGAGTTTTCATTTGTGGCTTACCATAAAGACATGACATGGGACCCCCACCCCCACCCCGAGTGCTCAAAACCCAATCCTTTTAGTGTCCGATGTTCTAAGACATGGGTGGACATGTATAGCCCTTGCCAAGCCCCCCACACACACACACAGAGAGAGAGAGAGAGAGAGAGAGAGAGAGACTTCTTTTTCTCTCAGAAAATGCCATGTCAATTCTGATATATTTTTATAATAATTTAGGGTTTTTTTAATTTAAGTGCTATAATCCCATTTACTGTGTCTTTTGTGTGAATGTGCACCAAAAAAAAAACCCAATGTTTCTGGAATTTAATATCAATATTTTAAAATATTATATATAGGATTATTTCCTTTCATAAAATGTGCATGTGTATTCTAGTTCATTGTAATTTAGTTTCTTTCGGGGCAGATTGATTTGGTAAAGGGTATTGGTTTCTCATTTTGGAAACCATTATTTTCAATGGGAGACCTTCCCTGTTTCCTGCCACCTGTACCCCTGAAATTTTATATCTGATTTAAATAAATAAACCCTTGGAATATTGAACAAAGCCCCCCCAAAATGAGAGATGAATAAAAGTGAGTTTCGCAACACCTAGTAAATGTCACATTATTTTCAAACTGAATTTTTCAATTTATTGTTCCCAAATTCTTTGCCCGAAAGGCATCATACTTGCTGGAACTCTAAAATAAGATTGGGCAAAAGATGTCTATGTCAGAGACAAGGAAGAAGGGGAAATGAATGTGTTTCAACTGTCTGTACGCTTGTGGTTCAGAGTCAAAAGTTCAGTGGGTTAATCAGTCTACCTGTCATCCCTCGAATGGTTGTTTGAACTGACAAGGATGTATAACTTTGGAGTTCGGTGGCCAAATGACATGAAACCTCAGAGGAGATCTGGGAGTCCCTCAGGATACTGCTTTTATGGACAAAAGAGGCCAAGGAGCTCTTGGAGAGAAAAAGCAACAATCGAAGAAGATTTCGTCAAGAGATCCAACCTTGTCTCCTGTAGCTTGAATAAGGCAAGGGGCTGAGGCCCGCAACTAGGGTCTGTGTCACCCAGGGCAAATTCCCAGGGCGGCAGCAGAATATCACAAAGTACAAATGCTACTTTGACGTTTTGGCGCCCTCTCCTCCCAAACCGGCACCTGGGGCATATGGCCCCTCCTCAGGTGCAACCCTGAATGTGCTATTGGCATGGAAGCTTCAGCAGGTGGGAAAATGAGGCAACCAGGTTGATATACAGAGTAAGGAGAGATGATCACATATCCCCAATTCTGCAACCCCGGAAAATGTACATTGTGCATAACAAAATGAAATTTGAACAGCACTATGCTAAAATATGATTTTTAAAAAACTGAAATACATACCGTATGTGTGCAAGCCAGGAGTAACTTGCAACTCAAGGAGTAACATTGAGTCAATTGGCCTACTCTTATTTGCAGCTTACTGGTGAATTTCAGCCAGTTATGTCTTAAACATGAGCCACCTCTCAGAGGTTCCAACTGGAATTTGTCAGTTCAATAGTCAGTGATTCAAAGCAGGGCTTTTAAGTTAAACACTTAACACTCTGAGCTTGGCAGGAAAGATCTGCAAGTTTTTAGCTGGTCCCAAATTCATTTCCCTTCCCCCAGTTATTCTTGTGGCCTTTCAGTTTTCAAGATAAAACCAACCAACCAACCAACCAACCAATCAATCACTCAATCAATCAATCAATCAATCAATCATAAATAGAGATGGGCACGGAACGACCATTTTTTCATTACCTTTCTCCGTTATTCGTTCCGTTATGTAATGGTATGAATAACGACTGTTGCGATGGGGCAGGCTCGAACAGAACAGAACCAATAAAATTTTCTTTGGTTCTGTTTGTTTCCGTTACTGGTGTCGCACTGCTTGCACAATGAAAAATGGAGCAGCGGAGGGTGGTGAGAGGGAGATGGGATCCCAGCCCCCTGTCCAGCCATCTCTGATTGGTGAATGACAGCCCACCGGGCTGTCATTCAACAAGCAGAGGGTGGCGAGAGGGGGATGGGCTTGATGGAGCCTCTTTGCCCCCTCCCCACCAGAGCCGACGTGAGAAGAGGCGGGATCCAAGCCCTTATGGACTGGGCTCCGGGATCTCAGCCACGTGGCAAAGTGGCGACGGTGCAACCGGCTTGGAAGCCGGAGTGGAGGGCATCATTGGAGCACGGGGGAGTGCAGCAGCACACCCACCCCACAGGTTTCCCGGGTCTAGGCCGGGGGGGTGCGGGGCGGCGGTCTGCCAGGGCGGTGGCTCCCAGGGCAGGGTGGGAGAAGGGCCCCAGTTAGGGCGACACTGTGCAGAGCTCTGGGGGTAGCCCAATGGGGATGGCCTGTTGGGGGTAGTGATCGGAGCAGCACCCGGCTCCGGGAGGACTCCCTGTGGCCACGGGATCACTCTCCCGGCAGGCTTGCCACTGGCTCCAGTGGTGCCCAGCCCCGGGAGGGCTCCCCGCGGGAATGCTCTCCCGGCCTGCATGCCTCTGGCTCCGGTGGCACCCGGCCCTGGGAGGGCTTCCTGTGGCCGCAGCTTGCCGCACCCGAAAAATGAAAAAACAGAAACGAAGTGGGCCCACGAAATGCCATTTTGGCATTTCGTGCCCATGTCTAATCATAAATTATAGAAAATTCTTACAAATCAATCAATCAATCAATCAGTCAATCAAAAGTTCTGGAAAATTCTTGCAATCCCTAGCAAGAGATGCCGATACAACGCTCCTGTGCCCGAGCTAGTTATCAGGGGCAGGTTTTTATAGGCACTTCCATTTTACATACCAAGCTTTCATGGACTATACTGTACTCCACTTCTTCAGATGCATGTGACCGAAAAAAGGACTGCAAATCCAGAATGGCTTAGTGCCAAAATGAAACTGGCTAATCTTCAAGGTGCAGCAAGATTCCTTGTTGTTTTGGGTGCAGCAGACACTCTTGTGCCTGTCCCTATCAGATTGCAGAGCTCCCCATCACATGGGAGTCAGCAAGCATAGAAAGCTGGCCATGTTATTCCTAGGTGTGGTTATTCCTAAGAGCCACATAAGAGACATTGGATCAGAGCTGGAAAGTGCAGGAATAAAAAAACGACATTCCACTCCTCTAATACAGGGGGCTTTCAGTACGATTTGAAGGGAGACACTGATGGATATTTTAGTCCATTTGCATTAAGGCAGTCTTTACTGAGTAAACAGCAAACACCAACAATTCTCCTTTCAAATGGGTATGAATAGAATTTTTATAAGAGGATTATAAGGAATTAGACTATTTGCTGAGAAATATACAACAAGGCTGCCATTATAAGCATATGTTTCTGTGAAGGGATTTAAGTAATTTGTCCTCATTATTTATGAGTTATTAAAAGCTTCAATGACAGCAGGAGGCCACAATAACGGTCTGTTTCAAAGCATGCTGGGAAACGACCCCGGGAAGGGGACTTGAATATTGCTAAGGACTGTGCAATTGAATCAGACCCTCCCCGTTCTCCCAGGCATCCATATGATCTGCTTTAAAGCTCTTTGCGGGTTTTTCAACAGTTTTAATTAAATAGACATCAGACTTGAACAGTTCTTTATAATTCTTCCTTTGTGTGCCCACAGCACCATAATAGCAGTAGTAAAGTTAGGGAGTCTTTGTTCTCTCTCACTTTAAGAATCAAATATTATATTACAAGGGAGAATCATACTAGAAGAATGTGTAATTTTTAATGTTAACCATTTTAGGCAGCAAATTGCCGTCTTGTCTAATTATGCAAAAAAGCAGAAACATTAGAAATGAGCTGAAAGGAAAGCTATTTCATATAAAAATCTGCAACAGCAACAAAAAAAGCACCTTTCCTTGGGGGAAAGATCATTCAGGTGTTAATGCGAAGGAAAGAAAAATGCTCCGAATGAAAGTGACAATTATCTAGGAAGCACAGTCTTTACTGTTTATGGATTTTCTTTATCATTGATGCCACTAGAGGTGTTCGCCCATTGCATTCAATGCACATATAATATGCAATATCTATTAAAAGCTAATAAAGTTTCATTATCAATATAGCTGATGTTTAAAGCTTTGTCAAAGCAAAGTCAGGTATTCAAAAAGAAAAATATCGGAACAGCCGTAACCAAAAGGTCCTGAACAATAAATAAAAAACATGTCCTCTTGCTGGTGGAAGGACACTAATAAGTGAACCAGCTGATCCTCTGGTGACTCTAAACTGCTTAGTAAATTTTACACTATATTGTTAAATGAAAAAATGATTGATACACTGGTCAAAGACAATATGATAAGATGGGCAGAAAACTTTGGTTATTCTATTCATCTAAACAAATGGGACTCTCTGTGGAATACAGTTAAAATTTTTAAATCTATTTCCTTTAAGGAAAACTGTTATAAGATGTTCTATAGATGGCATCTCGCACCACACCGACTATCCAAGATGTATAATTGCTCACCCAAATGTTGGAAATGTAAATATGACTCTGGTACTTTTTATCATATGTGGTGGACATGTAAAGAGGCAAAGGCATATTGGAAAATGGTAAAACTATTTCTAGAAAGATGTCTGAAAATTAAGATAGAGCTTAGACCAGAACTTTTTTTATTAAATATAGTAAATATAAATATTTTATATGATCAGAGATATGTACTTCACCATGTAATTGTTGCTGCAAGGATATTGTACGCGAAATTTTGGAAACAACCAAACGTGCCAACAGAGAAGAATTTTCACGAAAAGATAAGAGAATGCATCGAAATCGATAGACTCTCCGGCTACTTAAAAGGAGACTACGATGAGATCTCTCGGAAAAGATGGCAAGAAGTAACAAACTTATTAGTACTGTGATAATATTTGGCAATTTATCAATATGTTATACTACTTTCTCTTTACTTTGCTTGATATATTCAATGTAAATTTTAAACTTTATCCCTCCCCCTTTTTCCCTTTTCCTTTTCCCTATACCCCCTCCCTTCCCCCCCTTAAAAAACCCAATAAAATTATAAATACAAAAAAAATAAGTGAACCAGCTGAGTATCCATCAGAAGGTGGTTCCCTCTGTCCTTCTCTTACTATATAATGCGTCCTTCCTAAAGCCATCAGGCAATAGCTTCGCTGTATCCCTAATTCCACAGGCAAACGTTACCCTGCAACGACCATCTCCCTCTGTCAAACAAGGGGATGGGCCCCTTGCCTTCATGTTTCCCATCTGTGGCTCCTGCAAACAGATGATACCCCCTTCCTTGAGTTGGTAGTTATGCCCCCCCTCCTGCTAGAGTCCAGGCTTCACCACAGCAGGATGGAGCATCAACTATCTTCATCTCTAGTTTCCCCTCCTTTTTGTTCTGCTTCTCCATGGCTTCGTGGAGAGCCTTCCTGCCCTGGCCTATAAGAAGGGGGGTCTCAACAAAATACCCACCTTATGATCCTCATGTAACAACCAATTCACTTAGGCGGTTACTTCACATCCATTTTGTCTCTGTTAGTGTTGTGCTTAGGAGCGGTACAAAAATGTTACTTCACATCTGTCACACAACTACTGAAATTTGTCTCAGCCATGCCCCTGGAATGAGTGCTAAGTGCAACAATACTGTACCTGGTGCTGGGGTAGGGTTTTCCCTTGTCACTGTTTGTTTCCGCTTTCTGTTCTGAGACAAGACACCCTGTAGTAATGACTGTCATCCAACAAAATATTCATTTCTCTCAAAAAACGGTGTCCTTTTTTAAAAATTTTGACTTTTCAGAAGCAAAATATCAAAAAATAATTTTAAGGCCCCCCAAAAAGGAAAAAGGAAGTTAGACAAATTCAGTGTATGTCACGGTACAAGACCATGAGATAACACTTGTCACAAAACAAGTTATCATGACCATGGAAACACTGAAACAGGGACAAAACCATGTGATCGCGACCAAAACTGTCACGGTACAAAACTAGTCATGGAACAAAGAAGGACATGAAGTAACCGCCTCAATGTCCTAGTCATTGGAATGGAACTCTGTCATTAAATGAAGAGTTCCTGTAGACTAGAATAGAACTGAGCACAGCACATCACATCACATCTCTGTTATGCTCCTCAACCAATTCACTTAATGTCCTATTTGTATAAACTGAACTCTGCAGTTAAACGAGGAATGCCTGTTTTGTGAAGGGGTGCTGGTGTGTGTGTGTGAGGAGTGCTGTGGATCTTTGTAGGCCATATGTGACAGGAGGGCAACATGGTGCCTACCTTCAATCTGAATTGATGCATGAGGAACAATAGATAGAATCCACTAGTTCTAACTAATTATTATATATATAGTTTCCTATTTGTTTGCAAGTTGGGTACTTAGTGACTACACTTCCCTCACATCTTTGGTCACTAAAAGCAGCATGGTATCTGAACACCATCCACTTCAATTGGCAGTCATCCTGTGTCTTCTTTTTGGTTCTTCTGTCTTTTTCCCCCTTACCAGAGAAAATAAGAAGGCAAAGCTACACAATGTCCTTTGATTCTGAGCAGTAGGAGCCCTTCCTTCAAGAGGAACCATTTGAAAACAGAATGAAAACATGGTTAGTGAAAGCTAAAAATGTTTGTTGTCAAGGATTTATTTAATAAAGTAACCCACAACTGTCTCTGTATACATCCCTAATGTGAAATTTGCCTGTGGCTTCCTTAATGGGAAAGACAAGATTGTGAGGTCTTTGGTTTTGCCCCAGGCCTTTTCCCCTTTTCAGCATCTCCAGGGCAAGCAGTCAACTATTACAACAAGAGTGGGAAAGAACAAGTTAATCTCCGCAAGTTCCATACACATCTTTGTTAGTGTTAACACCCAATTGACTTCCTTTCCCAGCCTCTCATGCTGTTCACCTCCAAGGATGACCCATGTACAGTGGACCCTTGTATAACAAACAGTTTGTATAACATAAAATCTGTGCGACAAAAAAATTCCCAAGATAGGAAGAAATTTGCTTAACAGAATTGCCTATAGGGTGAATCCGTATAACATAAAAATGGTCGCAATTAGGGATTACTCTGTTTTCAAAGCATTCCTATGGGAAATATGTATAAAGGAAAACTTGCTTAACCGAATTTCATTTGGAACGAATTCATTCCTTTATAGAAGGTACCACAGAAATTTGGAAACCAGACGGGAAAGCAAGAATGCAGTTCTGTACTGGGAAGAACAGTGCTGTCCAGTCCCAGACTACGGAAGTCTGAAAGAACTATTGACATTAGAGATGGGCACGACTTGAAAAATTTTTTTTCGAGGTGTCGTTAGTCGGGCCGGTTCCGTTTTGGGTTGTTTCCGTTTTTCGCGAAAATTTGCCAAAATTAGTCGGTTTGTTTTTTCATTTTTTGTTTTCGTTAGTACTGGGTTTTTTTGGGGGGGTAGCGGGCTCCTGGAGGCACCTCTGTGGGGTGGGTGCCTCCTCTGGCCCACTATAAAGGGAAAGCGGGCTCCTGGAGGCACCCGTGGGTGCCTCCTATCCTCACCCACTAGGAAGAGGAAGCAGGCTCCAAGAGACCCCTCAACATGGGGGTCTCCCCTCCTCACCTGCTGCTGCAAAATGGCATGCATAACCATATGGATATGCTTACCAGTTGCAGACAGTGAGACCAGTGAACCCGCCAGAGCCATAGGGTGATGCCTAAGGCTCTCGCACTGCCATGTCTCTTGCAGTGCAATGCAAGTAGATCTGGCTTAGGGTTAAGGTGGGTTAGTGCAAAGGGTTAGGCTAGTGAAAGTGGGTTGCACCTCTGGGTGCCTCTCTGACCCACTAAGAAGACAGTCTGTGACGTATGGGTAAGTAAGGAGTCAAGGATTAGGGTTAGGGTTAGGGGGCTAGGGCAGGTTTTAGGGGGCTTTTGGCACATCCCAGAAGTCTCCATGGCCAAGTGGCCATGCGATTGGTGGGATGGCTCCAAAATCTGCATAGTCGTCCACTCCCACACGGCAAGCCCATCACTGCGCAGGTGTAAATAAAATAAAATAAAATAAAATCAATGGAGGACAGAGGAGGAGAGGAGAGACATTTTGTTGCAAGAAAAACCCACTGCTACCGTGAAAAATCTGGCAGTTTATAAATTTTCGCGTGTTTCTGTTGTGCTTGTGTGTTTTTGTACCACGATTTCAAAAACAAATTGTTCGCCCCCCCCCGCCCGCACCGCATGGTAGTCCGGCTGCCCAGGACTGGGGGAGGCGGGACCCTCCAGAAACCACCCCTCCAGTAGGTGTCCTGCGCCCTTAGTCAAGCAGGCATTTTTCCGCCTGCTTTTGGCCCGGGAATGGGTGGGGGGAGAGTTTAAAAGTTTTTTCCCAGCCGCCCATGCCGCTTGCTTGTGCTTTAATTGCGGCGGCCGGTGGCGAGACTGGGCTTTTGCTGGCTGCGAGCCTGCGGCGAGTCCCACCAGAGCAGCCCAGGACGGGGATGGGGGAGGCCGGGACCTCCAGAAACAACCCCTCTGGTAGGTGCCCTGAGGCACGGCAGGCATTTTTCTGCCTGCTTTTTGGCCGGAACCGGGTTTTTTTAACTTTTAAAAACTTTTTTCTGCAGATGGCATCGCAGGTCATCGCGATGCAAACGAGCACGACAAATCAGACCAAAATTATTTGTTTGTCGGTTCAAGCTCGAAGTCTGGCGGAGTAATTCCCGTTGCCGTTTCCGTAGAGTAACGGAACCGAGTAATGGAAACGGAAACAGGAATACCGCTAAGTCGTGCCCATCTCTAATTGACATTCTCTGCATTTCCAGTTGGGGCAACTGATATCAGGGCAAATGGCAGAGGAGGAGAATGTTTGAATTCCTGGTGTGAGGGTCTGAGTACACTGGCAAGACTACCTTCCAGTTGGGCTCAGATCCACAGTCCCTATCACACCAACCAAGGCCATGCCCCCTCCCTTTTTGTAGGTCAAGCGAACAATCACACAGGGGAGACATTGTTGAAATCCTTGTAGGTTTAAGGAAGTAGAAGCCCCCATAGTAAGGGGAAAAAACAGAGAGTCAGAAGCAAAAAGGGCCAACTTGATTCACATTGGTCTTTGTGTCCTGGGATCATTGAAAATGCTTTGCCTCCATCTGTGCAAATTGTGGAATAAATCCTGATGTATATATCAGCATACAACAGGACCACAGTATCCATGGGGGATTGATTTCAAGTAGAGATGGGCACGAATTAAAAAAAATGGCATTTTGTTTGTCGTTTGTCGTTGAGAGGTCCGTTTTGTTTCGTTTGTCATTTCTCATGAATTTTTGAAAAAATTCGTTTCCATTTCCGTTTGTCGTTTCTACCCGCTTTTGTGCGATTTTTAAAGCATTTCCCTAACTCCCACTGGAGACTGCAAGGAGGACAGGGGCTGCCAGAGCTTTTTATGCCCTCTGTGGCTGCCAGACCTGCCCATTCTGTCACCTGGGCATGCTATTGGTTGAAGTTGTCCAAGAATTTACATGATCCCATCACATGGCTTGCCTCCATGTTGTAGCTGGAGTGTGGCGACATCCATTTTGTCATCTTTAAGGGAAAAGAAAAATACATCGCAATGGGAGAAGACAAAAACAAACGTTTTAAGGACCCCAACCCCCTGGTAGGTAATAATTTCAAATAATTATCGCATTATCACTGCATTTTTATGGATGTCCAGGGCGTTTTAATACCCAGGAAATCAATATTAGGCATCTGGGAGCCATTTTGGGTCAATGTCCCCTAACTCCCCTTAAAGGAAAAAAAAACAGCGATCTGAGAAAAGACATAAATGCACCTTTTAAGGACCCCAACCCCCCTGGTAGGTATTATCAGACAGTATAAATAATTATTGCTGCCTTTTTATGGATGTCCAGGGCATTTTTTAACATTTAAAACAGCTCATTTCATTGTGTGTCACCAGTAACGGAAACGAAACGTAACGAACAAAGTTTTTGTGGTTCTGTTCGTTTTGTTTCATTTTCATCACATTTTTCGTTTGTCATTTCATTACGTAACGGAAACAACAAACGGTAACAGAAATGAAAAATTGTTCGTTTCGTGCCCATCTCTAATTTCAAGCCCTCTTGTGGATGCTGAAAAACAAATATGTATCAAATAGTACCCCTGACATGTTTTCTGGACCCCTCTAGTGGCCATTTCTGATAAATACATCCTAGAAACATACAATTTGGAGGGTATTTTTTTACTTAGTATTCTCAGGCAATGGCTAAATAAATCAGTGGATACTGATCCCTGCAGATAGAAAGGCCCTACTGTAGTTCCAGCCTGAGAGATATTGTTAAAGCCAGGCACCCATCGTCACTTATTCTCAGACATCAGGGGGACATACTGGCTCAGCATGGACAGGTTTACATGTATGTTGTGCTGGCTTCCCCCACAACTCTTGTCTGCCTTGTGGCTTCACAAAAAGTTCACTCCTGTCTCAGGTTTTAGCCCTGAAAACACAGCAAATGAGACATTGCTCATCTGCCGATGATAGCAATCACAAGAGTGCATCAACGTCTTTCACTTCTAAGTCTATCTGGATTTTCAAGAAGGCATTTGACATGGTCTGTCACCAAAGGCTGCTGAGAAAACTCCACAGTCAGGGGATAAGAGGGCAGGTCTTCCTATGGATTGAGAATTGGTTGACAATCAGGAAACTGGGAGCAGGTGTCAATGGACAATTTTCAGTGTGCCCCATAGATCCGTCCTGGGATTGGTGCTTTTCAACCTGTTCATAAATGACCTGGAGACCAGGATAAGCAGGGAGATGGCAAATTTTGCAGATGACACAGAACTTTTCTGAGTGGTAAAGATCAGCAGGGATTGCGAAGAGCACCAGAAGGATCTCTTCAGACTTGGAGAATGGTCAGCAAAATGGCACATGGATTTCAATGCAAGAACATGTAAAGTAATACACACTGGAGCAAAATAAAAATAAAAATAAAATAAAATAAAATAAAATAAAATTCAAAACTTCACTTATTAGCTAATGAGTTCTGAGCTGTCCATGGCTGATCAGGAAAGAGATCTTGGTGTGCTGGTGGACAGCTCGATGAAAATTTTAACCCAGTGTGTGGCAGTGGTGAAGAATGCCAATTCCATACTAGGGGTCATTAAAAAGTAGACTGAAAATGAAATAGCCAGTCTTATAATGCTGTTGTACAAAACAATGCCAAGCTCTCCCAAAGGAAGATTTGAGAGGGTGTGTGCCAAATGTTCAGTCACTACTTGCCAGCAATAGACTGGTTTACTTTTAATCTCTGGGAGATATTGCCTAAACTCACAATTGGTCGACATCTTTTACAGATTTACAAGGCATAACTACTTGATAAACAACACTGGGGGCATTCAAGAGGGATTTACTTGTCAGGTATACTTTGATTTGTATTGCTGCATTTAGAAAGAGATTGGACTCAATAGGCCCCTTCATTATTCTATGATTCAATGATTGTATAAAGACTGTAGTTCACTGATCAAGCACAAACTCTCAAAACAGAATGCCCCAGTTGCACCCATGGACCTATCCATGTTGAAAAGACAGGTGGAAAACAAAAGTCAACAGGTGACAAGAAATACCTCTGCTGCATATTATGGAGAACCACTGCCAGTCCCAATAGAAAATATTGGCCTAGATGTGAAACTACTCTGAATGGATTGAAGCTATTTCTTATGTCTTGTCTACATTAGGACCCCTATATCCATGGGATGAGTATCTACTGATTTAGTTATCCATGGTCTGAAAATATTAAAATTTCAAAAGAAAAATCCTAGAAATATATTTTTCTAAAGATGAAGTTACCAGAATTGGCCACTAGAGACTATGCTATGTGTCGTGTCTAGAGATGGACACGAAATGAAAAATGAAATACTGTTTCATTGTTTCGTTATGTAATGAATTACTCTATTACCTAATGAAATAGTAGGACACGTTTCATTTTGTCTCGTCATGAAACACAATTTCTCCTCTCTAGAATGAAATGAAAGAACTAGAGGAATGAATGGCAGGGTAGTTCAAGCTCTTTCCTGAGAGCCCCCAAAAAAATTTGGAAAGATTTGGGGATCAGGGAACTGAGTTATGAAGCTCCAAAGGGAGTCCGGGTAGTTAATTGAAAGTGTGTATGGTGCACGCACCAGCAATTTAAGAGTTAATTTAATCAGCAGCTTAACTCCGATTAACTCCTAAATTTCTGGGTTGCATGCACATGCTCTCTCCATTAACTACCAGGGCCACCTTTGGAGCTCATAACTCAGCCCCCTGAACCCCAAAATTTTCCAAATTTCAGGGGGGTTACCTACCTTACCTAGAATCACTTGAGGAAGGTATCCTTGCCACTTTGGTTCTGAAAAGTGGCTGGGATCAGTCTTTTCGAAAATACTGATTTCCAAAGGGGGTGCCCCTAGGAAAAAATCTTTATATTTGAATTGGAGGCCAGGCTGCGTGGCACACTTCCGAAGTTCTGATTCGAATTAGAAAGATTTTTTTCCTAGGGGCACCCCCTTTGGAGCTTTATAACTCAGCTCCATGACCCCCCAAACCTTTCCAAATTTTAGGGGGTTACCTATGATCACTTAAGGAAGCTTCCCTGCCATTTGGTCCTTTAGAACCCAGGGAAGCATAGTGTTTTGTTTCATTTCATTATGAATGAAACTACTTTAAAAATGCATTGCAAATGAAACGAAACGAAACTGCTATAACAATGAAACAAAACACCATTTTTCCATTTTGTGCCCATCTCTAGTAGTGTCCGTTATTAAAATAGTGTTTGTGGTATATTGCACTGAAATTGGCTATACCTAGTGGATTTTTCTAAATTTTATCCCAGGCCCCAAATGAAATGCATGGGTCTTCTGCACCAACCCTTCCCCTTCTCTGGCTGAGCAGGGGCCATTAGCCTCAAAGTGCCACATGGAGAAAGCGTGTGTGGAAATGTGTATGCAATCTATGTCACGTTGTTTGAAGGACTGGGGCAGTAAATGACCCACCCATGTAACTTCAGATGCAGCTTCACAACATCTCTGCTCTGGGCCTCAACTAAGAAATTACCTGTCTTTTGTCTCCCATCTTGACAAGAATTTTACATCTAAGAACTAACTCCTGGAAATTCCATCATTTGCCATGGTTGAACTTTTGGTACAGCTCTGTCACCCTCCAAATATTAGCGAATTTTGTTATTTTACTAGTAGCCTAAAGGTATCACCTGGTCTAGTTTTGTATTGAGATTAATTTTCTGTTTCACTTCCTTCATATGACAGAGCATTCTGTATATGATCTCACCTCTGTGGCTGGAAAGGGTACGATCCTGAAACCCGTGTTTAATTATACACCACCAAGCGGGAAATTCTAAACAGCCAATAAATGGATACAGGGATGGCTTAGAAAAATCCCCCACATATTATCTCTACTGTTAAGTAAATCCAGTCTATGTGGGATACAAGTCTGAGATGAAACAGCAGCATCTGCTGAGCCCATTTCCCCATCTGCCTTCAAAGTATCCAGTTCCACCACCACTAGTTTGGGCTTTCCAGCTTACTTGGAGAGCTGGAGGTTTTTTGCCTTGATTTTTCAACCCATTTATTTAGTTCCCTCCGATTTCCAAAATCAGCTGGTCCAGAAGCATTTGCTGTCTTCTCTCCCCCCCCCCAATATTTCCTCTGTGACTTCACAACACACTGCTCCCTAGTGTCACACGTTGAACCCTGAAATTTCATGGGATGTGAGGCTGGTGAGTATAGATCGATTCCATGCAGAGTGCAGGCAATCTGTCATATAGAATCAGGAAGAGCCATGGACCCTTTTGTATCCTCAACAAATACACAGACAGACAAGATATAGATTGCTAAAATAGCATAGCGATAGATTTTTCATCTTCTTGGTTTCGCTTCCATATAATGAAATGCCATGAGGATGTTCATTCACTCTTGGGAACTTTTAAGGATGATAGGCCTCCGTGAGGAATAAATTATTAGTTTAGTGCTATTTAGAAAACATGAGTAAAGCAGCACTTAAAGTCACTTAGGGCAAAGATGTGATTTATAGACAGTTTAGAATTAATGATATTCTAGCAACTCCTGGAAATAAGAAGCACATCATATGGCGAATGTGATTAATGTTCACAATATATTATTTCCTAAGGTATTCTTTGCTATAACAATAATTACCTCCAGCAGTTGTGATGGTAGTATATTATGGAAATATGCCTGGATGGATTATTGTGCCGAAGTCCTCAAAATACTGCTTGAAGATCAGTCCTCACTCTGACTTGCATAAATCCTTAGTAAGCAACTGACAGATCAAGACGAGGAGGAATAGGGGATTAAAAAAGAAGTGTCACGTAGCTCAGGGTCTCTAGATCTATGTTGTAGAGGGAACTCCAAGATCCTAGGGTTGGATCTGCAAAGCTTTAAAATGCAATCCGAAATGGGGTTGATCTGTGAAAGGAAGGAGGCCACTTGTAGTTTCCAGAGTGGTCAAGGTTTGAGGGGGTGCTAGCGAGGCAGATTCATCTTTCTCTCCTTTAGAAGGCCATGGCCCAACCAGCAGATCCAAAGTTACTTTCTTAGGTTTCCTTCTTACCACTAGAATAACAATTCCGTGCTTACTGCCAGCAGTAATAGATGTACAGTGACCCCCTGCCTATTGTGGGGGTTAGGGACCCAACCCAACCCACGATAATGGAAGATCCGTGATATGCAGATCCAGGTCAGGCCAGGCCTGGGGGGGCCTAGCTGGAGGCTCTTGTACTTACCCCCAGCCAGGCATTGCCCCGAACGGTCCCGCGAAGGCCTTCCCCGGACTTCTGGAGGCCCCAAAAGGGCCTCCCTACAGACTGGAAGTCACTTCTGGGTCACCAAAAAATCATTTCTGAGGCCTAGAAAGGCCCTCGGAGGCCTCAGAAATAATTTTTGGCAACCCGGAAGTGACTTCCGGTTTACCAGAAGTCACTTCCTGGTTGCATGGAGGCCCTTTTGGGGCCTCCAGAAGGCCCGGGAAGGCCTTCATGGGCCTGTTTGGGGCAGCGCCAGTCCTGGGGTAAGTAAGGGAGGTCTGAAACAGGCCTTTCCCTCCTTACCCCAAGAGGCCTTTTTTCATATACTGCAGTCCCATGATATAACGGGACCACTGTATATGAACCGCAACTGGGCGGGGGACTCCTGTATAGTTGTGGAGATTTATATTGGTAAAATGGGGGTTAAAGACTCTTGAAATGGGGCTTAAAAGAGCCTCGTGGCACAGTGGTTAAATGCCTGTACTGCAGGTAAAATTGTGCTCAAGACCTGGGTTCAATCCCTGGTAGCAGGCTCAAGGTTCACTCAGCCTTCCATCCTTCCGAGGTCGGTAAAATGAGTACCCAGCTCGCTGGGGGGGGGGGCAATGTGTAGCCTGCACACTGTAATTAAAATTGTAAACCGCCCAGAGACTACTTGTAGTGGTATGGGGCGGTATATAAGCAGAACACTTTGCTTTGCTTTGCTTTAAAGACTCTTGAATGGCCACCCAGAGGGTAGGGATGCATTACTTGCCTCACTCAAATCAAAAGAAATTAAGCAAGTCATGACTATTTTTTCCCCATTGAATTCAGTGAGGCCCAAACATGACTAAAGCAAAATGCATCACTTCTATAGCATCTCATTTAAAGCCATGGGCAGTTTTGTCTTTTAATTATGCAGGCTGCACATTGCCCTTCCAGCGAGCAAGGTACTCCATGCACAGGCCTTGGAGGGATGGAAGGCTGACTTGGCTCCCTGAGTCCATCAGAAATGAGTTCAGTCAAGAGTAGAGCCTTTGACAGCAGTGCTACAGCTCAACCACTGTGCTATGAGGCTCTATAAAGCTGCATGCAGGCTTTCAGGATTGGCTTAACTTGACCATGTGAGGACATGGACCAGAGAAGAACCCCCTCGTCACATTGTGGCTTTCTTCTCACATGGAACACCAACCTCAAAAGGAGAGCCTGGTGATTCTCTGCATGACCTTGGAGCGAAGTCCAGTGAAGATGGCTGATCATGCAGAGTGGTGGCCTGCATAAAGGATGTTGTCCTCTATAGACGCTCATGGGCCATGTGGAGAGAGCAGCGCAGAAAGGGTGGTGAGATTATCATGTATCATCTCCTCTTGTGTCCTTCTTGATTCTATTCTGCACCAGCAGTGGGAGGGGCCACTGCAAGGAAAGGGTTAGAGGTAGGTTGCGCCAGCAGTGGGAGGGGCCACAGCAGGTAAAGGGGAGGGGCTGCACCAGCAGTGGGAGGGGCCATAGCAGGGAAAGGGGGGTTGCATCAGCAGTGGGAGGAGGTAGAGCAGGGACAGGGGAGGGGTTGTGCCAGCAGTAGGAGGGGCCACAGCAGGGAAAGGGGAGGGGCTGCACTAGCATTGGGAGGGGTCTAGAGCCGATTCAGGTCCCCTGATGGCAAGCTTCCTCTGACGGTATCAGACTACAGCTCCCCTCATCCTTGCCTCCTGGGGATGGTTTAGTCTGAATCCAGAGGTCTACAGGCAAGGTTTAGGAACATGCAAGTGATATGAAATGCTGTTTTGTGTTGTGTTGTGTTAAAAAACTACAAAAAGAGTTTTTTAAAAGTCACATTTCTAAAAGGTCAGGCACTCCTTGTAGGAGAGGGAGGGTGTTCCTCCCCCCTTTCCCCTCTCATTTCTTTGTTGAGTATTACTTGTTGTGGTGGTTTTAATTGTTTGTATTGCTCTGTTTGTAAATCGTCCAGAGTTCC
The DNA here is from genome assembly GCA_029282475.1 of Phrynocephalus forsythii. NCBI lineage: Eukaryota > Metazoa > Chordata > Lepidosauria > Squamata > Agamidae > Phrynocephalus > Phrynocephalus forsythii. Next base: position 25,313,996 of record JAPFRF010000004.1, read on the forward strand.
CTATGAGAATTTAGGTGCAATATATAAATTTAAAAATAAATAAATAAATAAATAAATATTCTACATGCCTAAATAGGGCTTCAGTTATGTTAGGCACAGCCTACAGAATTACACCAACCTTAAAGATCATCAAGTTTAGTTGCTGGAAGGTACAGGACAATGATGTTACACCATTAGAGAGGTAGCCATGCAGCCTATGGCTGCTTCAGAGGTTTGTCAAGAAATGACAGCCTAACACCTTCTGAAACATTCTGTCACACTGTTGGACAGCTTATACTGTTTGAGTGTTCTTTCCTAATGATCAGAACCTCTTTTCTTGTAATTGCAACCTATTAATTTTTCTTGCCCTATCTACTACAGTGGTGGTTCCCAATCTTAGGTAACCGAGATGTTCTTGGACTGCCACTCCAAGAAATCCTGGCCAGGACAGCTGGTGGTGAAGGCTTCTGGGAACTGCAGACCAAGAACATCTGGGCTACCCAATCATTGCCAGGTGATGTCCAGTTTTTCACTCTTTGTAGTCCTTTGGCGATCATATCAGCTGTTATTTCTAGTTAGTCCATTGTGCACTTGGAGAATTTCTTCTCAAAATCTTGGAGCTATCCAGCATTTCTATTATAGTCTTTCTCAGTCCCCCATATAATAGAAATGCTGGATGACTGAGAAAGACTATAATAGAAATGCTGGATGGCTCCAAGATTTTGAGAAGAAATTCTCCAAGTGCACAATGGACCAACTTAAAAAAAAAACAGCTGATATGATCGCCAAAAGAGTACAAAGAGTCAAAAACTGGACATCACCTGGCAAAGATCAGCTGGATGGGTTTTGGCTTAAATACCTGACCAGTCTACATGGAAAAATGCCCCAACAATTTAATGAAATGTTGAGGACGGGTTATATTAATGCGTGGTTAACAACTGGCAAAACCTATTTGATTCAAAAGGATCTAAGATAGTAGTAGTAGTAGTAGTAGTAGTAGTAGTAGTAGTAGTAGTAGTAGTAGTATTATTATTATTATTATTATTATTATTATTATTATTATTATTATTATTATTATTATTATTATTATTATTATTAGCCACCCACTACCCAAAGGTCTCTCGGTGGCTTACAAATGAACATTTAAAACAATTAAAACATTAAAATATCAGTGAACAATTAAAAACAAAAACATTTAAATACAAAACACTAAAATTGCCCTCAGGACCCACAATCTACAGTATGCGATGTCAGTTACAAAAACTTCTGAAACAGGAAGGTTTTTACCTAGCGCAGGTTGTAGCAGATGAACCAAACTCAATGGCTGAAATTGCAACTAGAGTGAGGTCATTGAATCAGTGGCAATTTGATGAGTCAACACCTAAATAACTTCCATTGATTCAACGTGCCTACTTCAGCTGCAGCTTACTGCAGGTCTACTTTAGGTGTTGTGAAAAACTGGATATAGCCCTATGATACCTTGATGGCTTACATGACCTTTAGGATGTCTTCACTGATTAACTGCATGACATATCATCTTAATAGTTATGAGTGTGCAGTTCCAATTGCAGAAGCTGCCATGGCAATGTGAGCAGGGTGAGCAATCAAGTGGCCAGCAGAGAGCACCCAGTGCCACATCAGTTTGCTGTGGCAGCTTCTATAGTAGGTGCTGTACTGCACAAATAAGGGAAGTGATTCTGATCACAGACCTGAGTTAGAAGTACACAAAGTGACCTGAATTTCTGAACTTAGCCAGTGGAAAGTGATTTTACTGGCTCTTAGGCTATTCCTCTTCAGTGTGATTTCCTCTGCCACCATCTCCACAGAAGGTCATCTAACTCTTTGGAGAAGACCACAGGTGGGGCAGCAGAATATGGGTGGACAGAAGAGAAGAGAGGGCAATATCATTATTAGATCATTCAGAATTACAGGCAGAAGCTAGCTTTTGACCCCATACAAGTCTGCATCAGGCTGGGTACCATAAGGCTGTGGATAATAAAGGAAAAAAATTAAAACCTAAAAATATCATGCCCCGATGGCCATGCAAGGTTACTTTGGTGGTTACTTCACGTCCTTCCTTGAGCCGAGGTGAACTTGCCTCTGTGTTGAAATTGGTTTTCAACACGGATTGAGAAGTGGATTGAAAAGATTCTCGAGCTCCAGGACGGGAATCTCTCACCCCGCTTGGAGCGCAGTTCAGGGGGCGCGGGGTGAACTCGGATTGACCCCACAAGGATGTGAGGTTCCGTTCCTTTGAACTCGGATTGACCCCACAAGGACGTGAGGTTACGTTCCTTCGAACCGGTCTCCAGCGGGGCCGCGAACTGCAGCAAGAGGGACGTGAAGTATCAGTCTTTGTTGAAACTGAGCTTCAAATTGGGGACTGGAAACTCAGGTCAGGGGTGTAGGCTTCAAATTCTAGTCCTGGGTTTGTTGGTTGCAATGTTTATAATTTTTAGTGCTCTATATTTAGTTGGCCCGATAGCTTAGTGAGTTAAGTTTTCTGGCCTCCCTGATTCAGAGGGAGTTCAATTCCCCCAATGTGCATCTTAGAAGAGCCAGTCCATGTAGCTGTGGGCAACCTGCACAGTTTCAAGGTGTACCCCCAGAAGAAGGGAATGGGAAACTACTTCTGAGTAGTGTACTCTTACCAGGAAAACCCTGCAAGGGGTTGCCATGAATCAGAAATGACTTGACAGCAGACAGTTCTTATTATTAATTAAATGGACTGCATACAAGGACCACATGGCTCTTTTGCCATTTTATTTCAGGGGGTGGACTAAAGGGTTTATGAAAATCTATGCACAGGCTGTGCTCCATTCATGCATCATCATCATCGTTGTTGTTGTTGTTGTTGTTGTTGTTGTTGTTGTTGTTGTTGTTGTTGTTGTTATTATTATTATTATTATTATTATTATTATTATTATTATTATTATTATTATTATTATTATTATTATTATTATTATTATTATTGAGGTATCTTGTATAAAGGAATTAATTCATTCCAAATGAAACTGTTAAGCAAATTTTCCTTTATACAAATTTCCCATAGGAATGCATTGAAAACAGAGTAATCCCTAATCGCAACCATTTTTATGTTGTATGGAGTCGCCCCATAGAAGATTCTGTTAAGCAAATTTCCCCTATCTCCGGAATTTTTTATGTTGTGCAGATTTTATGTTATACAAACTGTTTGTTATATAAGGGTCCACTATATTATTATTATTATTATTATTATTATTATTATTATTATTATTATTATTATTATTATTATTATTATTATTATTATTATTATTATTATTACTACTACTACTACTAGTACTACGTAGTAGAACTACATTCCAAACCACTGTATTCTCCTCTAGCTAAATCATTTGGTGTAATTTAGGAGCTATCTTATTTTCCAGATTCCTCCACTGTCCACGTGTAGTTATAAAATATTAAGGGAGCTATGCAAACTGAAAGGCAAGTATATCTTTCACAGAAAAGAAAGAGAAGATAATCCTGTTACTTCTGTATTTTATACGGTTGACATTTCTCATCTCTCTGGAATTCTACAATGATTATAATGATTCATTTAATTGGATTGAGGGAAATGCTACTGTGAGGTGTCACCGCTGAAGTACAAATATAAAATGTTAAAACGAGAGCGGCAGAAACAGTCATAGATATTATATAAATACCCACACAATGGTGGCATTAAATGACCTACTTGGCTGTGTGGAAAAGGGAGAAAAATGAAATCTTGCCACCCTTTATAGATATATCAATACTACTCATGAGTAGTGGCATTTACTGCCTGCCAAGCTCTGGACGCATAAAACCTCCAGGCTTAAAAGCATTTCCTTCTTGTTATCACATTAAAATTTAAGTGTGGCTCAAAATAGGACAAAAGGAGACACCTAGCAACCCTCCCCTTCCTGACAGGAAATCTGCCCATGGAGGGTGGGGGGATGGGATGGTTGTCCTTCCAACATGGCTAGTTGCAGCTGCTACAAAAAAATGAAGTGTTGGATAGTAATCGCCCTAATGTGTGCACTTGGGGCAAGTTTAATGACCTAGTTTTGAAAGTTTTCAGCCTCCCCTGCCTCCCGTGAGGTTTAAAAAAAGATATCTGACATATTGAAAACCGTAATCTTACACGAAAGAATGATGGCAGATAATTTGTAGTTTTATTTGACTATTGACATTTTTTTAAAAAAGTTCAGTGACAAGGTATGGATCATTATCTTTCTTTTCTGGAAGAAAATATTCGTCAATACGACCAGCCTGCAACTTTAACCTTGCTCAAGCTGGGAAAAAAGGCTTCACAAAGTGGCCTGTGGGTCCCTACAAAGGAGCCGTGTTGGGGTGTCTACATCCATTCCCTTTTTTGCCTTGATGCATTGTGCACATTTTGTTTTCATTGTGGCAAGAACCTGTTTGACCAGAGAAGATAATGGGACCAAAGAAACGCATCCTCTGGCCAAGAAGTACTTCATGTCAACATCAGCATTGGGAAAAAAGAGGGACATGAGTCGTGGGCAACATCTTATATATGTCCTAAACAAGTGGTAGACAACTTGGTGTGCTTTAGAGGTTTTGGACTGCAATCCCCATCAGCTTCAGGGGTCATGGGGGTTGTGGTTTGTATCATTTGGTGGACATTAGTTTACCCACCTCTGTCCTGAACTGGTTTTGCAGATGTACCAATAATAATTTATCTACAGCACTTCTAGAAAAAAAGCTGTAGACATATTACACTTGTGTGGAAAGGATGGCCCCATTTGACTATTACCTGCCACACTACGTTCAGAGTGGGTTCAAGGTGGTTCACATGTAAAGCCTTCAATAACATCAGGGCCAGTGTATTCATCAGCAGTGAAGATTGCTGGCAGTGGGGCTGGTAAATCCAGTTCAACTCTGTTGAACTTTAACAGAGACAGCCCAAGTTGGATGGCTCCTCTGAGGTTCGGACTAAAACCAACACATTATGTGGACTCATCATGTGAGACCATCAGTTGCCACCAAGGGGCATAAGTGGAAGGCTTATGTCCCACCAGAGACTGCCCAGAGACTACGTTACCCAGAACAGTAACAAGACTTGTTATTTTTAAAAAAAAGTAAAATATTTTATTTTATTTTATTTATTTATTTTATTGTGAGTTGTGACAAGAAGCTATAACCTTGGTATATTTGCAATTGCAATGTGTAGCCTGCATACTGTAATTAAAACTGTAAACTGCCCAGAGACTACTTGAAGTGGTATGGGACGGTATACTGTATAAGCAGAACACTTTGCTTTTGCTTTGCTTTACACTGGTTTTCAAGACTTGTTATTTTTAAATGTTGTTTGTTATTTTTTGTTCCACAAATTACACAATTTTAAGTAAAATACTATATTTGATAGATAGATAGATAGATAGATAGATAGATAGATAGATAGATAGATAGATAGATAGATAGATAGATAGATAGATTCAATGTGTATCAACATGGAAGCTGGTGGCTAAGATGCTGAGTACAGGAGCTCCAGGTAAAAGATTCTTGACCACAGGGCCATTGAAAAGGTAAGATCTGACCCTTCTGGAAGAAATGGGGATGAACAGATCTATCTGGCCAAGTGACCGGCTTACCAGATCATCACACTGAGACTGAAACAGAACCAAGGAAAAATATTTTTCTAGACTACAGCTTACAGAAGGGGTCATAATGGCTATGATATTCTGGTAGTTGTAGTCCTGTAGAGTCCTGTAGCTTTCTGAAGTTATTTTTATTTATTTATTTATTTATTTATTTATTTATTTATTTATTTATTTATTTATTTATTTATTTATTTGACTTTTATACTGCTCATCTAGCCCTAGGGATACTCTGGGTGGTTTACAACATGGGATAACATGACAAGCTAACAAAGGAATACATTTAAAATAACCAAAATACAAAGAGCATACTAAAACAAAATATACATAAATCAATCGTTTAGGGCTTTGTATGTTAACATCAAAACCTTGAAGTCAATGTGGTAGCGTACCTGCAACCAATGCAGAGCTGCCAGCACAGGGGTAATATGTTGATTCCTTTTTGCCCTGTTAGAAGTCTGGCAGCTGTATTCTGCACTAGCTGCAATCTCCGCATTAACCTCAAGGGCAGCCCCACATAGAGAGCACACAGTAGTCTTCTCAAGATTACAAGCACATGAACCAATGCAGTTAACACCCTGATGTCAAAGAGGGCCCAGAGCTGGGCAGTCCTCTGCAGTTGATAATGAGTGGAACGGACCACTGACACCACCTGGGTTGCCATGGACACCCAAACTGTGGACCCCATCCTTCGTGGACAGAGTCACTCCCCCAAAAGTGAGGGAGTTCCCCAACCTGCAGACCCCAGGGCACCCCATATGCAGGATCTCCGTCTTGCCCCCTTCCAATCTGAGAAAGCTACCAAGCAGCACTCAAAGGACAGAATGGCACCCACTGCAGAAGATGGAAAGGTGATATAGAGATGGGTGTTGTCCACATATTGGTGACATGAAGCTCCATATCCCCTTATGACCCTTCCCAGCAGCCTCATATAAATGTTGAAGAACATGGGAGAGATGACCGACCTGTGTGGCACCCCACATTTGAGGGACCAAAGGGCAGAGGTCATCTCACCCAGCTGCACTCACTGTGGATGGTCCTCTAAGAAGCAATGGAACCACTGCAAAGCAGTGCCTCTGATCCCCAACTCAGAAAGCCTCTCTAGGAGGATACTGTGGTTGATGGTATCAAAGGCCACTGAAGACCAACAAGGACATTTTTCTCCTGTCAGACTCCCTCAAAGGTCATCATGCAGGCTGACCAATGCCATTTCCATACTATGGTGTGGCCTAAAGCCCAACTGAAAAGGATCAAGGGCATTTGTGTCATCCAGAAGATCCTGAAGCTGGTCTGCCACCACCCTCTCCAGGACCTTGCTCATATAAGAAATATTGGTGACAGGCCTGTAGTTATCAATTTGGTCTGCCACCACATTAGTATTTTTCTGAATGGGCTTAATGAGTGTCTCCTTGAGGGCCAGGGGAACCCTTCCCTCAATGAGAGACCCATTAATTATTACTGTGGCCTATTCATTCGTAATCGGACTAGTTGTGTTTATTAACCAGGCCGGAAAAGGATCCAAGAAGGAGGTGGTGGCCCAACGGTGGTCAAGGGCTCTGTCCACTTCTGTCGGCATAACTGGTTGAAAGCTAGAAAGCAATGCTGGGCAAGGCGATGCGCTGGACATCTCAGCTTGATCTATTGAATGTAAATGGTGGTTCAGGTCCTAGTGGATGGCCTCCACTTTAGCTTTTTAAAATGTCACAAATTGGTCACAGGAAATACAAGGGGGAAACCAACCCCGGATAGATCATGCACTATCAGAAACAATTCGGCCTGATGATTTTGTGCTTTGCTTATCTGGGTAGTGAAATAAGATCTTCTTGTGGCCTTGATCTTAGCTAGGTAGATAGATGACACAATCTTTACGGCTGATAGATTGTTTTCCATCGGGGCCTGCCTCCAGATGCTCTCTAGCCTCCTCTGATTTTGCTTTAAGGCCTGCAGCTCCTGGTTGAACCATGCAGCTGGGCAGGCCCTGCGATGGAGGGGGCGTTTGGGCACAATTGTATCCACTGCCCTGGTGGCAGCAGTATGCCAACCATCCACCAGAGCACTGACAGGAGCGCCAACCAGTTCAGCTGGTAACCCACCCATAGCATCCTGGAAACCAGTCGGATCCAGTAGCCTGTGTGAGTGGACCATCTTAGTGGGTCCAAGCTCCCCACAGGGAGGGGATGCCACTGTAAGGCTGCATTTGATCAGGTGGTGGTCTGACCATGAAAAGGGGACTGACTCAGTGTCAGTCACCATTGGGCCACTCTCTCTGTGCATTTGTGAAAACCAAATCTAATGTATGTCCTGCCACATGGGTGGGAACATTGACAAGTCGGGACATGTCCAAGGAAACCATGGTTTCCAAGAACTCTACAGGTGGACCCAAAACCTGAGCCTCCGCGTGGATGTTGAAGTCCCACAGAACTAAAAGCCTGGAAGACCTCAACAGCACCCTGGATATGAAGGTGGACAGCTCCGGAAGGGAAAGTGCTGGGTCACAGAGAGCGTGGTATACTAGTACTATCCCAATTCCTTCGCTGCCCCCATTTCCCACGTGGATGACTTCAAGACCTGGAACCGCCGCTGCCGAGACCCTAACAGCCTCAAGGGTGTTTTTGCTACCCCACCCCCTTCGGCCCTCCAATCTACCATGGTTTTGGATGAAGTACCCAGGTGGACACGTCAGAGCGAGGGTTGGACCACCCTCTGCACCCACCCAAGTTTCAGTGATACAAACCAGGTCTGCCTTATGATCCTGAATCAGATCATATGTTAGGTGGGCTTTATTAGAAGCTGACCTGGCATGCAGCAATACCAGGGATAGAGAGGAGGGCTAACTGAGCTGGTTACCTCATATCTGACAGGTGGGTGCATGGTTAGAACGAGGGACAGCTTGCAACCGACTACGATATGCTATTAGGAGATTTGTGACAATTGGTGACAGATCTCCTGACTTTTCACAAAATCAGGTGTAGTTCTAGTGCAGTGGTTCTCAAACTTGGATCCCTAGATGTTTTTGGACTACAACTCCCAGAAATGCTGGCCAACACAATGAGTGGTGAAGACCTCTGGGATTTTTAGGCCAAGAACATCCAGGGTGGGAACCACTGTACCAAGGGTATGTGCTTTTGTATGTGTGTAACCTTGATCACACTGCCTGGATGCCCTAAGTACATCTGATCTCACCTGATTTCGGAAGCTAAGCAGGGTCGGCCCTGGTTAGTACCTGGATGGGTGACCACCAGGGAATACCAAGTGCTGTAGGCGCCTGGAGGAGGAACTGGCAAAATCACTCCAGGATTCCTGCCAAGAAAACTCCATGGACATGGGGTCATGAAGAGTTGGTCACGACTGTAATGACACAACACACACAACACAACCTTGATCACAGCAGTGGCACTAGGGAAGCAGGGGGGATTCCCCCCCCCCCACAAATTACAAATAAAATGGTTTCAAGAGTTGTTTTTCCACCCAAGGTAAGACAAGCTCTCTGGGCAGGGGTATAGATTACCCCAGGATTGGGTGGGACTTCTTGGATCTACTCAGAAAGCCTACAAGATGGCCTTGGACCTTGCTTTGCAGGGGGTGGTTGCATTGAAAGACATTCCATGGCCACAAGAAGCAGCCAAAGATAAAAGAGTAAGGACTGGGACCTGGAAGCTGCCCATCAACAATTAGCCCCTGTACAACAGCCAACCCAAGATACGTGGGTTTCATGTTCTCTTTCCTGCAACTGTGAAACGTATTGTATTTCAACTTAAATTACAACAACTATTTCTCAATTACTGTAGTACAGTGGAACCTTGACTTACGTCATTAATCCGTTCCAGTGGTCTAGACTTAAGTCAAACATGACTTAAGTCAAATGATCATTTGCCATAGAAAGTAATGGGAAAGCAGATTAATCCGTTCCAGATGATGAAAAAGACCCCCGAAAGCAGCAATTTAACACAAATTTGACTGGGATAGGAGATTCCTTCTGGGGATGTAAATGAAATGTCTCTTCAAAGAGAGGAGGAGGCAGTGGAATTATAGTCCACAAGTTATATGCCTCCACTTTTTAATGTTCACAGCAACAATGTCTAACATTTAAGTTTTACTGACTTTTAACCTGACGTTCCAAGTTCTGAACAACTCTATGCTTACCATTAGAGTCCCACAACTTTACAGCTCCCCAAGTAAAATGCTTCCATTGTGGACCAGACTTCTGCAGCCAGATTTTTCACAAGACTGAACCGACTGTCTAACCAGCAAGGCCAGCCCCGAGCTCCCGGCCCTTCTTCTCCTCCGGCAGCAGCGGCGGCTTCGGTGAGGCCGAGGACCAGCTCCAGGTGCTCTGAGCTGGCCTCGCTGAAGCCGCCACTGCCGGAGGAGGGGAAGAAGGCAGGAGCAGTTTGGAGGCAGCAGCCGCAATGCTGGGTTGTGGCTGCCGCCCAATTCCGGTGCCTTGCGCCGGGGCTCCGAGATGTAAGTCAAAGCCTGTGACTCAAGTCAAACAGGCCCCTTCTTGCTGCAAGTCAAATATGATTCAAGTCAAGCAGTATGTAAGTCAAGGTTCCACTGTAATTGCATCTTAGTTTGCACCAGGATATATATAAAGCGAGCATATGTGTGCAAATTTTATACAGACATGTGGCCTCTCATTTGGGGGGTTGTGTTTCCTGTTGCTGTTGTTTTAATCTAGCAACCTTCATCTCCGTGAGCAGATCTAGAACTATGTCCAATTGTTAACATTAACTAAAGCAGATCCCCTGAATCAAGGGGAATTACACGGGTTTTTGACTTAGGTTACTGGTTCTATTCATTTGATAGCTCTCCTTTCGCTGACTGAATCTAACCCACAGTACTTTGTCCTCTGTCACTTCATTCCCACCCAATTGTTCTATTTAGTTGTTCATTCATGTAGCCGATTCATTCTTCCTTCACTGATCGAGTCCCATATCTGCCTTCTTTTCTTTGCCCAAACTGTGTTGCGATTAACCTGTCAAGCACTGATGGAAATCTCAAAGGCGCTCCTCACCTGCCTCCAATGTGCTTGTCTGTCATAGGTGTTGCTGGAACAGCCGCACATCTATGGAAATGAGGCATTGTTTATTTAAGAGGCCCCACAGCTCCCTCCCGGCAACCACTGAATGGTGGCAGCTGAACCAAGCTCATGCCTCTGTAGTATGCTTGTGTTGAATAATACAGCAAAATACAATTGCACTTGGACGGGCGCTCTCCGTGGAAGAGCGTCCCATTGCACTTTGCACTACACAACAGTGGGCATTTAAAAGGGAGGGGGCTTTAAAAAAACAACAGAATGATGGATGAATCATCAGGTTAGCTCCAGGCCAGGCTGGAGAGAAAGGGCGATTAGCAGGAGCTTGACCTGGAAAAGGCTGCTTAGAAGTGAGGCCGTTTCACAGACGTCCTACAAGTAACACATAAATACACAAAGAAGCTGCTGGGGAGAGACCATTCCTTGTCATGTCTCCCTTCCACGTTTCTTTCTAGCCCATTCAAGGAGGGCCTATATGTTTTTATCCATTTAAAATAGGGGTGTCCAAACTTTTTGCAAGGAGGGCCAGATTTGGTGAGGTGAAAATGTGTGAGGGCTGACCATTCAGCTGCATTTGGCCCCCAGGCTGGACTTTGGACAAGTCTCTATAACATGCAAGGAGGAAGGAAGGACGCTGCAGCAATGGAGCCGGGGGCGGGTAGGCTGGGCAGGTGGCTGGGGGTGGTGGTGCCAGAAGCAGGAAGGCCAGGCAAAACATAAAACTGCAAGCTGATGCCTCCATCTGTTATGGGGAAGGGCCAGCTGGCGGGGATGCATGACAGGCTGAGCCGGTGGGGAGAAGAGGCTGCGGGCCACTCAAAAAATTGTAAACGGGCCACATTTGGCCCCCGGGCCTGTCTTTGGACATGCCTGATTTAAAATATAGTTTTATCTCACCTTTCTCCTTCAAAGGACCCAAAGTGGGCTGGCTCCACCACATTGTCAGGTGCACCACTTTGAAGGGATATCTAACAGGCCAGGACATTCTCATAGCTACGGGAACTGAGTTTTGGGAGACCAAAGATCTTAGAATTCAGCTGTGACTGACTCAGGCCCTGATAGTTCAGGGCCTAAATCCAAATGGTGGATGCAGCTAAAGTTACTACAACAAAGCCCATTTGCTGGATGGCAAGTCAACCCCCCTGGGAAGCTCAGTTGACTCAGGCTCAGGTGACCAGTTTGACCCAAAGGGCAGGTTTTCTAAACTCTGCCAAGTGGGTCGACATTGTAGTGCTGATGAAGGATCCACTCCACTGCCCCAAGTGCCTGCTTGGACAGGGCTGGGCATCTGTTTTTCATAAGAACATAAGAACAGCCTTGCTGGAACAGGGGCCACAGCCCATCCAGTCCAGCATTCTGTCTCACACAGTGGTTCACCATTTGCTTCAGGGTATTCCCAAGCAGATATCTTCAACTGCTTACGATTCCCTGCAAATGGCATTGAAAGATATCCTGCCTATCTCTCCAACCCAGAGCTTGTCCTTACACATCCATAATGATAGCCATTGATACCCTGGTTCTTGATGAACTTGTCCAATCCTTTCTTAAAGCTGTCAAGGCTGACAGCTGTCACCACTTATCTTGCACTGACCAGATGGTACTTTTTTAAAAACCCGTGGTGGCATTTTACAGAGGTAATGAAACGGTTCATTTTAACGATAAAAATGACCATTTCATTTCGTCTGTAACAAAAGATTTCATTATGTTTTGTTATGTAACGAAACGATGAAACATAATTTCGTTTTTCATTTTGTGCCCATCCCTATTCAGTGTTGCTTTAACATGTTTACATCACACACACACACACACACACACACACACACACACACACACACACACACACACACACACACACACACACACACACACACACACACACACACACACACACACACACACACACACACACACACACACACCGACCCCCAATTTTAAAAGCTTAACAGAGATTCTTTCTTTATCTTCCTATGATTTCTATTTCCTTCCTCTGTATCCATTTTTTCTCTGGTTAACAAAATGAAGTGTAAAGGCTGTTGGACTGTTTGAAGAGGAGCCACAAGGGATTCTTGACTCATTCTGTATGTGGTTTTGCTATTTGCTTGACTGACAAACATTCCAACAAAACCAATGCTACTTTGTTTTTGAGTCTTCCCTGTCCCTTCACCCTTCAGGTGAGGCAGCCATTTCTCATTGTTAATTTTTTGAAAGAACAGTTCTATAGTTATTTATATGTTTACCTACCCCACCTAGATGCCTATATTGCCTCGATACCCCAAGCACATCCGATCTCACCTGATCTCAGAAGCTAAGCAAGGTTGGGCCTGGCTAGTACTTGGATGGGTGACCAGGTGCTGTAGGCCTGGAGTAGGAACTGGCAAGCCACTCCAGCATTCCTGCCAAGAAAACTCCATGGACCTGGGGTCATGAAGAGTCGGTCATGACTGTAATGACACAAAAACAACCTATTGTGCACTTAATGTTTTTAGGAAAAAGCAAAGTGTTCTGCTTATATACCGCCCCATACCACTTCAAGTAGTCTCTGGGCAGTTTACAGTTTTAATTACAGTATGCAGGCTATACATCCCCCCCCCGCAAGCTGGGTATTCATTGTACCGACCTCGGAAGGATGGAAGGCTGAGTCAACCATGAGCCTGCTACCTGGGATTGAACCCCAGGTTGTGAGCACAGGTTTACCTGCGGTACAGGCATTTAACCACTGTGCCATCAGGTGTGTCCCAAGATGTGTGATAATGACAGCACATGTGCTGGCCAATCAGTTCTGTGGATGGGTGGCTTCTCCTTTGTTTGAATGGAGCCATCCAAGCCTATAGAACTGGCTTGCCAGCCCATTAACCCAAAGAGGAAATGGTTTGTTTGTATTTAATGCAATGGTGGCACTTCCAAATTTCAACTTTAAAAAGTTTGATCTGTATTTACCATATATCTTGGAATATCTGCCTTGAATATCTTTGCTGTTAATATAAAGCTAAAACCATTCTCCAGAGGAGGTGGGAAAATAATTTCTATGCATTTCTTTGCTTTTGCTGGACGGCCTCGGGAACCATGTATGACTTGCTTAGCAGTTAATCAGGAAAGCTCTATTTGTGTCAAGTAATCAGAATCCATTTCATAATCATTCTCTCATCAAGCAGCCTGGGCAGTGTAAGAGATCAGAGAGAATAGGCATGAATACATGTTTAGTAAGGTGGGAAGGTGCAGGAACCTGAAGTCAGCAGCACTTTGAAATCAATAACAATCAATTCAGAAGCCATTTGGAAGGCAGCCACATCTGACAGAGCAGGCAAAGTGTCAAATTTTGTAAAAGTCAGTTTCCCGATGTTTCTGCAGCCGCCTTTGGATGTATTTCTCAAAAAAGACCCATCAGTTCGGAACAGAAGCCAGGAGCATGGAAAGAACAGAAACTGGGTAAAAAGAATGTGAGGAACAAAGAAAAAGCATTTGCTGGATCAATGGTAGGAAGATGATCAGAGAGAGAACTGAAGAGGAGTCCTCCAGTTGCTGTATTTTCCCATCTATAAGTTACCCCCGTGTATAGGACACCCCCCCCCCATTTTTCAAACTCAAAATCACAATTTTGCAACTGTTCTATTTTCTCCTCGGCTTACTTCTCTGTATAAGACAACCCTCAATTTTTAGTGTAACAATTTTAGACAAAAATACAGTGGACCCTCGTATAACAAATGGTTTGTATAACATAAAATCTGTACAACACAAAAAATTGTTGGTTGTTTTATCTTGTCCCTACCCTTTTTCTTGCCAGACTTTGTTGTCATATTACTTGTGTTGTTTATTGTTTTTCTGTTTTTAAAGTCTGATATTAGTTTGTTTATCATGTGGGTTTGGTTGGGTTCTTGTATTTGTTATTTGGTATACACCGCCTAGAGTTCCAATGGGAAAATTGGGCGGTTAACAAGTACAAATATAAATAAATAAATATGTTTTGATACTGCATTGAGTTTAGGGGCTTCAGTGCTTCCAATCCTTTCTCGATGGCTGATGCCAGATGGTACAGGTTGGGGGTGACATGTCCACCTTTTGGAACCTCCTTATGGGGGTCTCACAGGGGTTAATCATTTCCCCAATGCTCTCTAATATCTATATGAAGCATCTGGAAGTATTCATGTAGAGACTTGGTGTTGGCTGTTATCAGTATGCTGAGGACATGCAGCTCTGTGTCTCCTTTTCCTCATTTACCAGTGCTGCTGCCCAGTTCTTTGAGCAGTGACCATCTTTGAAAATGGACTGGATGAAGGCCAGAAAACTAAGTCTGGCTCCCAATAAGATGGAGATCATACAATTAGGAGGATCATCAGACTGGTTATAGAGAAATTTACTTGACATGGGTAGGGGTTACACACCCCCTGAAGGATTGCATCTTGGGGTACTCTTTGACTCAGTGCTCTTTATGGAGGCTCAAATATCTCCTGAAACCAAGAGTGCCTTCTATCAGTTTTGGCTGAATGTCCAGTTGTGCCCTTACTTGGATAAGAAAAGCCTAAAAACTGTAATTCGTGCATTGGTAATTTCAAAAATACAGTAATCCCCCACCTATTGTGGAGGTTAGGGACCCAACCTGACCCGCGATAATTGAAAATCCATGATATGCAGATGCTGGGTTGGATTGGGACTGGGCCTCCTACACTTACCTGAGGCCTGGCACTGCCCCAAACAGGCCTCCAACAGGCTTTCCAGACCTATTGGAGGCCCCAGACGTGATTTCCCATTATCCGGAAGTCACTTCTGGTTTTCTGGAACCCACTTCGGGGGCTTCTGACAGGCCTGGGAAGCCCATCAGAGGCCTGTTCAGAGTAATGCCAGGCCTAGGGTAAGTGCAGGAGGCCTCAAACAGGTCCACACAGCTTACTCTGGGGGAGGGGGTTGCCTTTCATATACTGCAGTCCCGCTATATACCGGGACCGCAGTAAATGAACCGCAAAATGAACCACTGTAGACTAGTCTAAAGCTCTCTCAGTAGGACTGCTTTTAAAAACAATATAGAAACTTCAGCAGTAGAGATGGGCACGAAACGAGCGATTTTTCATTTTTGTTTTTTTTTTTTTTCGTTACGCAACGAAAACAAAATGAATTTTTTTTAAACAAAATGAAAACGAAAACGAAATGACCAAATTTGCCGTGTTTTTCGTTTTTGTTGCAGCAGATACATTGAACTAAAAAGAATGCTAACGAAACAGTAATTTTTCATTTTCGTTTTTTTGTTTCATTACCTAACGAAACGAAAACGATTTTTTTTGCAAAAAACGTCACAAAAATGAAAATGAACCGAAACAGACCCCTAAACGACCAAACGACAAACGAAACACCATTTTTTTAGTCATGCCCATCTCCATTCAGCAGACCCAAAATGGGCCTCCCAGTCTGATTATCAGGACTAGTAATTTTGAACATATATCCCAGTCTTGGTGTGTTCTCATTGGCATCTTATTAATTTCTGTACTTAATTCAAGATGCAGGTTATGACCTTAAAAAACCCTTAATGGTTCAGCACCTTATCTTTCCCAGAAATTAGTTATCTGCCCAACCCCCTCCTCTCTTTCCAAGTTGTTAAAATCAGCTACACCAAGGGAGAAAAAAAAGGAATCCTAAAAGTTGAGCAATGCCAGTCAAATAGATTGAATTGACCCCAAAAACTTAATGGTTCTAGCTTCCAAGTAAAAATTTTAATAGAACAATAGTATATAGAACAAAATATAGAACAAAATTGTTAAGCTTTCTGGGTCAATTCAGTCTGTTTGATTGGGATTGGTCAACTTTTATAATACTCCAAAAAAGTAGAAAAGTTTTCAGAAGGAATCATGCCTTTTAAAAAAAGTCACGGCTCTCAATTTCTGGAAGAAAATGCTGACAGAGATACACCAGGTTCCTTCCTCCTTACTTTGACAAAGATGGCAAAAATGGAATTATATAATGCTGCCCTTAATAACTGACTCTCTGGGATGCTGTCAATAATGATTTTAAAAATTAATTCTACATTTTAGAAGGTTTTTTAAAAATATTTAGGGTTATTATAAATATTGTGTCCTGTATTGCGATATTGTTTTTGAACATGTTTTGTTTGTTTGTTTTTGTTATTGTGGGGGTACTGAGGGTTCTAAGTTTTTATTCTGTGGAAGCTGCCCTGTGCAGTGCTTGCTCTAATGGAGTAGTATATAGATTGCATGGCTGAATGGACTGACAGATGGACAGATGGGTGGGTAGATGGATGGATAGATTATCTCTCTTGGTCTCTGACAATTCCCTCCCTCCCTCCTTTTATTTCTGGACAGAATTAGAAGATGCTTACAAATATCATTGTCTCTTTTGAGGGAATTCAAGTTCACCCATTTTGAAATGAGTGTTTGAAAGCCATTTTGTAGTTAAGCGGCCTTTCCATTTGAAGAGTGTCCAAATGAGACTATTGAAAACAATGATTAAAACAATGTGGTCAGATAATTTGGATGAGGACTCCTCATATCTGAGCTGGGGGAGTATAAAAACTGCTACATTTGTGAAAAATAGGTTCTGTTGGTATTGACTCTGAATCATGTATTTCAGGGCAGGGTATTGTCTTCAGGCTTTCTACCTTCAGGTATCTAATGAGGTTTCTATCTATCTATCTATCTATCTATCTATCTATCTATCTATCTATCTATCTATCTATCTATCTATCTATCTATCTATCTATCTATCTATCTATCTATCTTGTATGAACTCATCCCCTTTAATAAATATAGTATAGTATAGTACCTCAAAGATTGAATCTCAAAGTATGAACCAACTCTGGTGTTAAGATCATCAGGAGTGGCCCTTCTCTCCATCCCACCACCCTCACAGGTACATCTCATGGGAACCCATGAAAGGGCCTTCTTGGCTTCTGCGCCCAGACTCTGGAACTCCCTCCCACTAGAGGCCAGGATTGCCTCATCTTTGTTATCTTTTCGGAAACAAGCAAAGATCTTTCTCTTCAGGCAAGCTTTCCCTGAATGGTGGACTACCTATTATGTGTCTTTTATATGAATCTACCATACATGATCACATAGACTTTGTGTTTATAACCACTTCCTATAACCTTGTGTGATTGCACTGACACTATGTTTTCAACATTACTTTCCATCACCCATAACTTTTACATGGAATATTTACTCTCTTTTTAACTGTTCACGTTCTCCTGTAGCTTTAATGTAATTTTGTATTTTAATGCTGTAAGATGTCTCTCATTTCCCTGTTCTCATATACTTGAACATGTCTTAATTGTACCGGACTGTATATTATTCCTCATTACTGTAAGCTGCCTTGGGTCCTGTTCCAAGGAGAAAAGGTGGGTTAAAATACTCTAAAATAAATAAATAAATAAATAAATAAATAAATAAATAAATAAATAATACATAGCGTAGAACCACCACAACTGTGGGGTCAATGTTTGCAACTTCACAATCTGAAAGTATTAAAACATTTTAATCCCCCCACCCAAAAACACACATTTCCATGATGTAATTGCCAGAACTGGAAACTAGAGGGAATCAGATGCCATGCTGCTATGCTTCGGGTTTGTTGTTATCGTTGTTGTTGTTTTGTTTTGTTTTTTTGTTTTGGCACCCACAGGAGCCCTTGGGACTGTTCACCCACAGAAGGAGGGATCCATATATAGCTATATGCACACACACAAAATCTGTCTATCAGTCTATCTGATCTATTGCAGCCATTAACCTTGTAGGTATTTTGACTTGTTAAGCCATTACTGTGAATTTTGCTGACCTTGTATATCTTTGGCCACGGAAGAAGGGTTGAGTGAGGATTTCATTTCAGATCCCTCTTTATTAGGCATAGGCATGATCAAAATTTGCATCTTTCTTCACAGAGAATGGAAAGAAGCTGAGCATTAAATAAAAACAAACAGTGTTTATTCTGTCAGGCAGTGAGGGCTTTACTGTTTACTAGTTATTAAAGACAGGGAGGCTTGAAGAGTTGATTAAATCTATTCTAGGTTAAAGGCAACACATACCAACTTCAGTCATTGTTATATTTATTTATTTTCTCAATAAACTTCGTTATTATTTTTATATTAAAAAACCAAACAAACATACATGCAAACAGACAGACAAACATAAAGCATGGAAGGGAACCCACAATTGATTAGATAATGCCTGAAATCCAATATAGAGATGGACTGAATATTGTTGATGACTGTCCTGGTATCAGCTGTGAAAGAAGCAGGCAAAAATATAGGAGCTCACCAATATTTATACAGCAGGAGACTTTATAGCTGTCAATCTCTTTAGATCTACTGTACTGTTGATGGCAAAGGATTTAGAAATTGTTATATCACTGAAGAAGACCTTGAAGTCAAAATACATATGGTATATATTTCGACACTTATTGCCTCAGGTGTTTCATGGTCTTGCTTACTAAGATGAATTGCTTATCATTGACAGTTGTTGATACACTTATCCACATACTATTTACATCCATTGTTTTCAAGGATATAGAGAATGGCCACATTTTAAAATTTTTTAAAAATTACTTTTATTGAATCTAAAATACACAAAAATACAAAACTAACAAATAAAATATTTAATATGTGCAAACACACATACACAATGTTCTCAGAGTGCAGGGCATGTAGTATTGGGCTCAAATTAAAGGAAGCCAAAGTTTAGTAGAATATCAGGAAAAACTTCCTAACAGAATAGTATGACAACAGAACCTATTACCTCAGGATTGTCACAAAATAAGGACGTGAAGTAACAGTTGTCACGATAGCATCAATCACACCCATGGGTAAACGGAAATAGGGACAGAACTGGGATAAGAACACGTGACCACGAACAACATTATCACGAAATGAACGTAATCTCGGAACGAGGAAGGATGTGAAGTAACTGTCTTAGTTTCCTGGCTGGGCTCCAGAAACAGAGTGTTTTCTCCCAATTTATTTGTAAGAACGTCGGTGAAGTCTTTTTGTCTGCTTCTTCCTGACTTGATCCAGGTGGTTGTGTTTTGTTTTTTTAAAAGACCCAAATGGAGACAGTCAGGCTGAGATCAACAGAAGGTTAGTCCCTTTGAGACTGGGCAGGAAATGTAATATGTGCTTTGTGTCAGCTGGTCAAGTTGGGCTGAGCTAACATCCTCTCGCTTGGATCCCTTTGCCTGCGTAATGTAATTGGCATGGCACGGACATTCAGTAATATAGTTATGGTCTCATTTAATTCCATCAATGTCTCTACATATTCATTAGTTGTGAAGGTAAAATGCTGGCTTTCAGTGGTAATGGTTACCCCCCAAACTGAACAGTCGCTTGTTCTGGAGTTTTGTAGCATATAAAAACCTAGG
Organism: Phrynocephalus forsythii; assembly: GCA_029282475.1. NCBI lineage: Eukaryota > Metazoa > Chordata > Lepidosauria > Squamata > Agamidae > Phrynocephalus > Phrynocephalus forsythii. The sequence goes on from JAPFRF010000004.1 coordinate 25,333,982, forward strand.
AGATGTATATATTCTGCTATTATGTTCAAAATCTTTTCCCCTAATTCATATGCCAGCCAACTAGGTTATCGCTTATATGGCCTCTTCTAACAGCTATATATTCAGTACCAAAACCAACCCGAATCACACGGACTTTTTATTATGAGATAGAACTGCTGGATGGTTTAATTTAGGCATCTGGCTGGGGAGCCAGAGGACAGGAGTTTGATCGCCCACCCCCTTGTATGCCTTTTCCAGCTCTGCTGCTCCAAGATTATAAAATGTGATTAAAATCTAGCAGGTCAAGAAAAGCAAGGGACCATCTTTGAGGAAAACAACAGGAGGGTGAGGTGGGGGTTGGTGGGAGGTTTACCAAAAACCATGAGGTTGATTCATGTCTCCGGAGTGAGATACATGCTTGGAGCAAAGGTTCTTTGTTGTGTTGATTTTGAACTTTGCAAGTTACGATATGAAGGTTCGGGATTAACCAGGATAAGGAGAAAGGTGTACTCCTCCAAAAAGTACAACATGCCCTGTGCTTTTTATAGCATTGTGAGGGTTCGTCTGGATCACCACGGGGTTCCGAGCTAAAATCACGACTGTCCAGTCTCTCAAGTGTATTTTTAAAAAAGGTTTCTTCATAACATCATAAACATCCGGCTCTTGAACTTTTTGTCCCTCAGATTCTGATCCCTCTAAGGTTACATGCACAGTAAATGGGTCTTTAACTAGAAACAGGTTAACAACAGGACTTAAACAGGGAGGGTTATCACTGAGTGCAACAGTCTCTCTTAGTGTGGCGAAGCCCTGCCGAAGCATTGGCTGCCACAGCAAGGGTGGCGAGCCCACTGAGCCACCAGATTCACTTGGTGCAGTGGACGTCTGCGTCCTCTCGCCCTCACCGCATCTGCCGGCCATTTCACGGGTCTAACTTCTACGGACCAGGTCCATTCGACCCCCACCTTCCCCTCAAACGCCTCCTCCTTCTCCCCTGTCTTTACCCTCACCCCCACACAGGGCTGGCGCTAGGTTTTTTTGCACCCTAGGTGAGAGGCGGGGGGTGGGGTGGGTGGTGGCGGGCGGGGAGGCAGGTGGCCAGGCACAGGCATGGGGGTGGGCAGCAATGGGCACGGGGGGCGGCGGGCAGACGGCGACGGGTGGCAGGGGACGGACAGCGGTGGCCAGCAGCAGTGGGGGGCGGTGGGGGGCAGCAGGCTGGCCAGCGCCCCCTCTCCATTTTGGTGCCCTGGGCAACTGCCTAGTTCGCCTTAATGGACGCGCCGGCCCTGCTCCCACAATGTCCTTTCCTAACGGCTCCTTTTCCCCTTCTAACAGCTTGTCCTCGTGCCCCTCTCCCTTCTCACATGACTCCTTTCCCTCATGAGCCAACGCCTCCATACATGCACTCCTTCTCACATTCTCACTCTCTTCTACCCCAAATGCTTCTTCTATTAATTCTATTCTCTCTACCACCTACAGCTCCCTCATATTCTCTTTTCACTCCTGCATCTTCAGCTTCCTTCTCTTTACTGCTGGTTTCCTCCTGCTCAGACGGCGCACTCCTCGGATCTTCCTCCTTCCTTGCTGATTTCTCACAAGCATGTAATCTCAAAACATTTTCAGTCCTCATTGGTCAACACCACCTGAATGCTCTTATAATAGATGACTTCTGCGCTATGATATACATGTGTTTCTGCAGGAGGACCAATGGTAAATAACTTTTGCAACACATTATCCAGTCACATCTGTCTATACCCCTCTCTTTTGGAACAACACCTCTTTTGCATATGTGTGCTGTTGCAAGGGATTCTGTTCTGGGGGTTTAATATTTTGAGGCTTCAGGATCCAGTAAAATGCATTTTCAGTTCAGTTTGCCAAACCACTTGAAGCATTTGTTGGGCTGAGCTACTTCATTTGCTTTTGTTTGATTTGGTATTGCAAATAGCTCAAAGTCTGTACATAAATGTTGATAATGAATATTGTTTGTTTAAACTCAGTTGCTTTTAGAAGCTCAGAAGGGTGGGGGGCAATCACACTTCTACAGGAAGGGAGTTCCAGGGCAGGTCAGCCACTACCAAGAAGGCTCAACTTCAAGTTGATGACTTCTGTGATTTTCTTGAAGTGGCCACCCATGGCATCAAGGATTGGGAGGTGCAGGTGGGGTGGGAGGATGACCTGAAGGAGAGGAACTCTGACAGGTAGTGAGGTCTTACACTGGGAAAAGCTTTATAAATTAAAAATGGAACCTTGCATTTGGCCAAGAAACATACTGCAGCCGGTGTCAGGCAAGCCTGGGTGGGTGAAGCATTAGTCAAATTAGAGGTATTATTGATCAACCTGGCTGCCTCATTTTACACTTGCTGCACAGCTTCTGAACTGCCTTCAAGAGCAATCCCATGTAGAGGGCCCTGCAGCATCTGGGAGAGGGCGAGCCACTTGGTAGCACCAATGTCCAACACCCTTCCCTCAGGCAGGACGGGGGTGGTTGACATGATGTATTCCACCACTTGCCTCTGCTCCACCAGGCGCTTGACCATTTCGTAGGTGGAGTTCCACCGGGTGGTCACGTCCTGGATCAGGACGTGCTCTGGTCAGCCCATCTCCGCCTGCTTTTCACGCATCATCCTGGATGCCTTGACGCTGCGTGAGAAGTGCCCGACTATTTTCCTGCACTTGTCCAGCAAGGCCTTGGTCTCCAGAGTCCCCTCACACTAGGAGTCCTTCGGTGCACCCAGCCCAATGGCATCGCCCACCACTAGATGCAGTTTGTGTGCTGCGCACACAATGCCCTGGAACCCTGCCCTTTCAACCACGTTGATCATGTTATGTCCTGCGTCAGTGACCATGAATCCGCGATTGACCTCCCCCCTCGGGTCCCCATCCCCACTCTCGCAGTGCTGTCTTGAGGACCTCAGCAATGTGGATGCCTTTGGCACTGTCCTCCATGCTTTATTTATTTATTTATTTATTTTATTGTGGGACTTATATACCGCCCGTCTTCCTGGTGGGGGACTCCGGGTGGTTTACAGCATATTAAAAACAACAGATACCACAATGTAATAAAAAACTAAACAGATAAAACAGCAAAGTGCAGGAGATGGCGATGGCGGGAGAGGGAGAAAAAAAATCAACCAAATGCCTCCCGGAAGAGAAGGGTTTTAAGAGCCTTCCGGAAGGCAGGCAGGGACTCTGTTAGGCACACTTCTGCTGGTAGGTGGTTCCACAGCATCGGGCCAGCCACAGAGAAGGCTCGGGAGCGGGTGGAAGTTCTCCGAGCCTCCCTGGGCGTGGCCACGCGCAGCATGTGCGCCCGCGACAACCTAGTTGGACGGGCCGAAGTTGACCGCTGGTCGATCTGCTCTGTCAGGTAGCCAGGTCCTAGGCCATGGAGTGTTTTGTAAACCAAAACCAGGACCTTGAATCTGATTCGGGCCACAATGGGTAACCAATGCAGGCGAGCCAGAACTGGGGTGATGTGCTCGAATTGATGCACACCTGCCACCAGTCTGGCCGCCGCATTTTGGACCCGCTGCAGACGCCGAATCAGATTCAAGGGCAACCCCATGTAGAGCGCGTTGCAATAGTCCAGTCTCGAGATCACCAACACCTGGACCACTGTTCTAAGGGAGTCCCCATCCAGGTACGGACAAATCTGGGCAATTCTACGAAGGTGGAAAAAGGCAGCCCTGGACACGGCGGACACCTGGGCCTCCATGGTGAGCGCCGGGTCCAGGACTACTCCCAGATTCCGGACTGAGTCCGATGGCCTGAGGGAAACACCCTCCAAGGTGGGAAACGGGCCACCGTAGCTGGATGGGGTAGCCCCGAAGAACATAACCTCGGTCTTATCGGGGTTGAGTTTGAGCCTGTTAATCCTGGTCCATTCCATAACTGCACCCAAGCACCGATCGAGGGTCCGGACAGCCTCATCTGCAGCGGTGGAAAAGGAGACATAGAGCTGCGTGTCATCAGCGTACTGATGACAGCAGACTCCATGTCCCCTAATGACCTCTGCCAGTGGCCTGATGTAAATGTTGAACAGCATGGGAGAGAGAGACGACCCCTGTGGAACCCCACAAGGGAGTATCCAAGGAGCCGACATCTCGCCCCCATGCTGTACCTGCTGGGGGCGGTCTCCGAGGAAGGATCGGAACCAACTGTGAACAGTGCCTCCGATCCCAGCCCCGGAGAGACGATCCAGCAGGATACCGTGGTCGACGGTATCAAAGGCCGCTGACAAGTCCAGAAGGACCAACAAGGAGGAACACCCCCTGTCGGCCCCCATCTTGCAGAGCGACCAAGACTGTCTCGGTCCCCTGGCCGGGCCTGAACCCAGACTGGAATGGACCCAGGATATGCTCACCCTCCAGATGTGTTTGAAGCCGGATCGCGGCCACCCTCTCGATCACCTTGCCCATGAAAGGAACATTAGCAATCGGGCGATAGTTGGATAAATCGCCCGATGCTAGGTTGGGTTTCTTCAGATTGGGCTTTACCACAGTCTCCTTCAGGCGAGAGGGAAAAATCCCTTCCCTGAAGGAGGCTGTGGTGATGATAGATGCCCATTCTGATATGCTCCCTCCAACGGCTTTCAAGAGCCAAGATGGGCAAGGGTCGAAGGGGGTGGACGCGGGCCGGCAGTGGGCAATTACCCTGGAGGCCTCAAGTGAGGTAACAGGCCCAAACTCAACCATGCAAGGAAACCGAGGGGGCGCAGCCGTCGGGGGTGCCGAGAGTGGGCTAGAGCAACAGGATTCAAAACTGGTGCGGATGGCCTCAATTTTCGATCGAAAAAAGGCTGCGAAATGCTCACTACTGAAATCAGTAGGAGGAGGCCTGGACAGTCCAGGATTAGTGAGGTCACGAACCACACGGAATAGCTCCGCTTGATGGTTTGAGGCCTCACTAATTCTCAGGGTGTTGTGAGATCTTCTGGCCACCCTGATTGTGTGAACATAGCGCCTGGACTGTGCGATGACAGCAGCCTTCTTAGTCGCCGACCGGTTCTTCCTCCAGCTGCGTTCCAGCCTCTTCCGTTCTTGCTTCATCGCTCGAAGCTCTTCCATGAACCACGGTGAGGAACGAGCTCGGCAGCGGATGAGGCGCCTAGGGGCGATCTGGTCGACAACCCGGGATGTTTCGTCAAACCACTGGTCTACCATGGAGTCAACCAGGTCGTCAGCCAGTCCGCCAGGGGGCCTCCGAAGAATTCACGAAACCGATCAGGGTCAAGGAGTCTTCGGGGGCGGGCCCATACAGATGGCCGGAGGTCCCCACGGGGTGGGGCGGTGATTGATACAGAGAAAGACAGCAGGTGATGGTCTGACCATGACACGGGGGTGGGAACAATGTCCCAGACCCTCAGACACGAATCCTCAGACGTGGAGGAAAATACCAGATCCAGGGTGTGTCCAGATCTGTGAGTTGGGCATAAAACATGCTGGGACAGATTCATGGAGGTCATGGATTCCATGAAATCCAGAGCAGCACCAGACAGGTCACCGCCAGCATGCACGTTGAGATCACCCACCACCAAAAGGCGGGGGGTTCTCAACAGAGCTGCGGCGATGAACTCGGTGAGCTCTGGTAGGGATTGTGCTGGGTTGCGGGGAGCGCGGTAACCGAGCACAATGCCAAAACTGTCCCGCTGCCCAACCAACAGATAGACACATTCCAAACCTGGAATCACCAACGTCGAGGCCCTGCTGATTTGAATGGTATCTCTGTAAACAATGGCCACCCCACCCCCCTTACAACCCTCCGATCTTCCCACCCCCTGTATCAGAAACCCAGGGGGGCACAGCAGGGCGAGGGACGCCCCCCCTCTGCACCCACCCAGGTCTCGGTGACATACGCCAAGTCGGTCCTCCCATCAGCGATGGTGTCACGGATGATGGGTATTTTATTATGAACCGACCTGGCATTCAACAGGAGGCAGGAAAGATCGGAGGCGCTGGCGGAGTGGCTCCGAGGCTCGTGACAGTGAGCTGAGGGGTCAGAACGGGGGACAGGCGCAAGATGCCTGGCCCGGGTTCTTCTTATCCGACTAACCCGCCAGTCCCTAGCGTACCGACCACGACCCGACACAACTGGTATGGTGGTCCCTGCCTGCATGATGGGAAAAAAAAAGTAGGGCTAAACAATAATCAAATTCAGAATACAGCAAAATACACAATGCACAATACAAGATACAGTGGCGTAATACAATACACTGGCGAATAAAATATAAAATAACAACAATGAAATAAAAAGTAAGAGATGTTGGGCTCATGTAGGCTGCTGATGGAAAGTAGGGGGGAAGAAAAAGGAAGGAAGAGAAAGAGAAGGAAAAAGAGAAGGGGGGAGAGAGGGGAAACCAGCCGACAACAGCGACTGACAGCGGGGCAGATCCGCAGCCTACAAAGGCTGTCAGGGCCTCCCAGCCAGGCAAAGAGGCGGCCCGGACCCCCTCTCTGTTGGAAAAGAGACGCCAAGGCGGGTAAAGACTAGCGCCAGAATGTTGATGGAATTGGCAGTATTCGGTAAGAGCAAAGGAACCAAAACAAAATGGTTTCCCTCCCACCAATCAGAGTTATGAAAAGCCTGCAAACTAGATGATAATGGTCAGCGTCAGTCCGCTTGATGGTGATGGTAATGGTGATGATAGTAGTAATGGGCCAGGGGAAAAGGCCACAGGAGATGACAATTCAACATCCTGCCTTCACACCGCAGAAGAGGCTATGTCCGTCGAAGTCCGCAGGTCCGCAAGAGACTAAGGCGAAAAAGATGACAACGTCGGAAGCACCAGGAACAGTGGCGGTGGCAGGGCTCAGATGGCATGACGGAGCAAGCTGCGTCAACGGCAGCTTCTAGGACTAGTCCCCTGGCAAAAACTGGCAATGGCAGGACTCGTATGGCATGTCAGAGGCAAGCTGCATCAGCAGCAGCTCCTAGGGAGAGATGGCAATGTTCGACGGGGAGAGCTCCAGGCCGGGAAAGATAGAACCATCCGGCAAGGCGTAGAGCGACTGCTGTGGCGGGGACTCCCAGAACGGGCTCTCCATACCAGGAATGGCAACATCCGGTACGGGGCCGCAGGCAACAGCAGCGGCTCCCGGGACAAACCTCCACGCCGAGATGGATGGCAGTGCACGGCGGGGGAGGGTAGGGATGCAACTGCGTCGGCTCCCGGGATAATAGCCCCACATCAAGGGAGATGGAAGTCCGACAGGGCCGCAGAACGGCCGCGGCAGTGACAGTTCCCAGAGTGGGGTCCCCAGCCGGTAGAGGTCCGACGGGGTCGCAGAACGGCCATGGCAGTGGCAGTTCCCAGAGTGGGGTCCCCAAGTGGTGGAGGTCCGACGGGGCCGCAGAACGGCCATGGTAGTGGCAGTTCCCAGAGTGGGGTCCCCAACCGGAGAAAAGGCAATATCCTGCAGGGGGTGCCGATGAGGGAAGCCAGGCAACAGTGGCAACTCACAAGCAGACCTCTGCACAAGGTGGGATAGAGGCAGCGGCGGCAACTCCCAGATTGCGGGGGCTGGATAAGTCGCAGAAAGACAGCATAGCTGGGGGGGGGAGAAGCAGCCGGACCAAGGCGTTGTGGCGACAACGGGGATGGCGGTCAAGGCTGCTGGAACTGCACCAGGCAGCTGCAGGATCTTACATGGTGGCGGTGTTGACAACAGTCCACAGCGTTCCATGACGCAGCAACACCCACCGCCAAGTCGGACAAGCAGCCGGGACACGGCATGGCAGCGGCGATGGCGATGGTCCACGGCGTCCGAACGGGGCCGCCGCTTGGCCGCAAAGAAGCACCACCCTGTACCCTCTTGGGGTGCTCCCTTGTGTCTCCCCCTGCAGCTGTTCTTGGGATGCCCTAGTGTCAAGGACCTCCTTGGGTTGCCACCAATGAGCTGTCAGAGAGAGGTATCCGTGGTGCCCACCGGTCCAGAGGTCGGAAGTGAAGTGGATCTTCCTTCCTCTGGCCGCCTGCAGCAAGGCCCGGACAATGTCCCTGATGGACTCAAAAAGGGAGGGAATCACCCGCCTGCTGAAGGTACGCCGGGATGGAGGCTCATACCATGGAGCCACGTGCTTCATCAGGTGCCTCAAGCCCGATGACTCCACAAAGGAGAGGGGCAACCCGTTCATGGCCACCATTTCACCAACAATGCTAGTGGTGGTCTTCTGTGCCTTGGCCCTATAACGTTGGCTGACAAAACTCCCACACTTCCTGCAGAGTGGCCTACCTCTTCCCACTCTCAGTGGAGCTGTCTCTGGAGTCCTCCTTCCCCATTCCTGCTTCCCCCCCTCTTTCTCTCTGAGGAACCAGGGCCTGTCATTGTCCCAGGCAGAGTCCCAGGGTGCCTTCGCATGAGGTGGCTATGCAAGGCACTTGAGGAGAGGTGTTTGGGGTCATTCCCCCTATGCACGACCACCCCACATTTCTTTGCACACCGCAAGCCTCAAGTCTGCCAGGCTGTTCTCAAAATGCTCCCAGAGAGACCCGCGATGCTTATGGAAAGTACTGCCCCCTCTGGTACTGCCTGCCGCTGCTGTGCTGGTGGTGGTGTGGCTTGTGCCCTGCTGGGACAATTGACTGCTGCTGTCACTGGTGGTATTCTGGTCCTGGGTGGAAAGAGGGCTGCTCCTTCCATCACTGCCTGAACCCTGCCTTTTGTCTGTTCCTGCCAACAGGTCCTCAGAATCCGGCAGATGCAGATGAACAGAGCTTTCTGATTCTCAGTACTTGTCTTCCTCCCAATACAAGGGGGTGTGTGAGTGTGAGACCTTGGCAATGGGGATCGCATGCAGTCATCCATGCTTCCCTTAGTGACAGAAGATGGTCCGGTGGTGCTGGTTGTGCAGGTGCTGCTTGGAGAGGGAGTGGCAGCAATATCACTATCTGCACTACTTCCTGTGCCTTCCTTCAGAAATGTGTCCCTATTTATTTTAGTGGGGGTCCCCCGCCCTTCCCTCTAGCTCTGCCAACCCTCCTCATTTTTTTATTTCTCAAAGTTATAGAAATATATTTTCTTATTATATTTGTGTTAAGTAAACAAACTATTCTAATAAACTTATCATTTTGACCCACAAGCTTACTCTCGCACTGTGTTCTTTTGTACAAGCTTTAAATGTTGCCCTGCTGGCCCTTGATATAATTTTCTAAATTCTGATTTCAACTTGATCCACTGAAATGGAGGAAAACTTAGGAAGCAAATGGTAGTATTATTTTTTATTTATTTATTTATTTTTACAACTTATATGCCGCCCACTACCCAAAGGTCTCTGGGCGGCTTACAATCAAGGAATTAAAACAGTTAAAAACATCAAACAACAATAAATAATTAAAACAACAATAAAAATCTTATACTAAAACATCACACTAAAATTGCCATCAGAAGACCCACAATCTAAATTGTATCAATTAAAAAACTTCTGGAACAGGAAGGTTTTTACCTGGCGCCGAAATGTCATCAGTGTTGGCGCCAGGCGGATCTCACTTGGGAGGGCATTCCATAGCTTGGGGGCAGCTGCCGAAAAGGCCCTGTTCCTACAAGCCATCCCTTTCACCTCCTTGAGGGATGGCTCTTTCAGGAGGCCCCCCTGGCTTGATCTTAATTGCCGGGTAGGTTCATATGGAAGAAGGCGGTCCTTCAGGTATCCAGGTCCTAAGCCATTTAGGGCTTTATATGTCAAAACAAGCACTTTGAATTGGGCTCGGGCAGCAACTGGTAACCAATGTAGGCTACGTAGAATCGGCGTGATGTGATCCCTAGCAGCCCCACCACTTACTGCACGATTCTGAACCAGTTGCAATCGCCGAACCGTCTTCAAAGGCAGCCCCATGTAGAGCGCATTGCAGTAATCAATACGGGATGTTACCAGTGCATGCGTAACTGTTATGAGGCTCCGTTCATCCAGGTAGGGCGTAGCTGATATATTTTCCGCAGCTGGAGAAAGGCACCCCTGGCCACCGAGTCCACCTGGGCTTCCAGAGTTAGACCGGGGTCCAGGAGCACCCCCAAGCTGCGGACCCTGTCCCTTGGGGAGTGCAACCCCGTCCAGAACAGGGAAGTGTCCCTCTAACCTGTCTGGCGAAGCACCTACTAACAGCACTTCCGTCTTGTCTGGATTGAGTTTCAATTTGTTAACCCTCATCCAGTCCATTATCTGGCCCAGACACGAGTTCAGCACAGAAACCGCCTCACCTGGATTGGTGGAAAACGAGAGGTAGAGCTGAGTATCATCAGCATATTGCTGAGTCCTCAGCCCAAACCTCCTGATGACCTCTCCCAGTGGTTCCATGTAAATGTTGAACAGCATGGGAGACAGTATAGAGAACCCTGAGGAACCCCATGACATAAATGCCACGGGGCAGAGCAACTGTCCCCCAGCACCACCTTCTGGACACGGTCAGCCAGGAAGGAATGGAACCATCGCAAAGCGGTGCCTCCAACTCCCAACCTGGCTAGCCTATCCAGAAGGACACCATGGTCGATGGTGTCGAAAGCCGCTGAGAGGTCCAGGAGTATCAACAGGGTTGCACTCCCCCTGTCTCTCTCCTGGCAGAGGTCATCATACAGGGCGACCAAGGCAGTCTCTGTACCAAAACCCGGCCTGAAACCAGATTGAAATGGATCCAGAAAATCCATTTCATCCAGCAGTGCCTGGAGTTGCCCGGCCACCACCCGCTCCAACACCTTGCCCAAATAAGGGAGGTTCGCTACTGGACAGTAGTTAACCACCAGCCCTGGGTCCAGGTTAGGTTTTTTAAGGAGTGGTCTAATCACTGCCTCTTTCAAGATGGTGGGGACCACTCCCTCTCTTAATGAGGCGTTTACAGCTTCCTGGACACAGGTGCGAACTCCCCTGGCAGATCTTTCAATTAGCCAAGAAGGGCAAGGGTCAAGTGGCGTAGTGGTAGCACGGACAGATCCAAGCACCCTGTCCACATCCTCGGGTCTCAATAATTGAAACTCATCCAATAATACTGGACCTAAGCACGGCACACTGGACACATCCCTTGATTCTGCACCAATAGTGGAGTCCAATTCCCTGCGAATCTGAGCGATTTTTTCCTCAAAGTGGACAGCAAACTTCACAGCGGGCTGCTGAGTGGTCCAGAACCTCCATCGTATTTCTCGGTTGAAGAAGGTCCCGGACCACCCGAAACAGCTCTGCTGGACGGCACTCTGAAGAAGCAATACGGTTTGTGAAATATTGCCGGCAAACTGTATGCAGAATAGGCCCGATAATGGGCTCTAAGCCGTGTTCGATCAGACTCACAGTGATATTTTCTCCACTTGCGCTCCAGCCGTCTCCCCTCCTGCTTCATTGCCCGCAGCTCAGATGTATACCAAGGAGCTGTCTGGGCTCTGCGTAAGGGAGAGGGCGCTTAGGTGCTGTCGTGTCAACCGCCCGGGACATTTCCCTATTCCACAGGGTGACCTGAGCCTTCGACAGGAGCGCCGACCATATCAGAGGATAATCCCCAGAGCTTTCAGGAAACCATCTGGATCCATTAGTCTCCGAGGCGGATCATCTGAATAGATCCCCCACCCTTGCAGAGGGTAGAAGAAGCTAATAGCCTAAACTTGACCAGAAAGTGGTCTGACCATGACAATGGAATTAGAACCAACCCCTCCACATCCAGACCACCATCCTCCAATCCCGTTGAGAAGACCAGGTCTAAAGTATGGCCCTTCTCATGCGTTGGGCCATTGACATATTGAGACAGCCCCATGGTTGTCATGGCGGCCATGAAGTCCTGAGCTGCCCCATTCACGGCTGCCTCAGCATGGATGTTGAGGTCCCCCAGTACCAACAGCCTGGGGGTCCGCAACACCAGGTCTGAGACAACCTCCGTCAGCTCGGGCAGGGAGACTGTTGGTACGCAGCAGGGTGGGCGGTACACCAGCAGAATCCCCAATCTGTCTCGTGAGCCCAACACACAGTACAGGCCCTCCAGGCCTCCTCCCAAGGGGACAGGAAGTCTTGTCAAGGAGATAGAACTCCGATAGACTATAGCAACTCCCCCTCCCCGACCCTTCAAGCGACACTGGTGCTGGACCGAGTACCCAGGTGGGCATAGCTGGGAGAGGGGAACACCACACTCCTCTCCCACCCAGGTCTCGGTAATACATGCCAAGTCGGCACCCTCATCCAGAATGACATCATGGATGAGGGTGGTCTTATTTTGTACCGACCTGGCATTCAACAACAGCACCGTGTGGCTTGTGGGCTCACTGATATGGTCACCTGATTCCTTCTGGCTAGGGGTGGAACCAGAAGAGGGGATAGATGTGAGGTATCTAAACTCTCTTCTCCTAGGCGGGCATGTTCCACTCCTACCACCATACCTTCCCCTACCCAGCACAATTCCAATGGCTGCCCCATCCATTGCCCTCCCCCCTTCCTGTTCCCTTAGTACTATTGTGGGTCCTATCTCTTATACTTGATGGCAACAGGGACTCCAAGGCCAAACAGCACCCGCAAGGAAAAGCTGCAAGCAGCCCCTTCTGGCTCTCACCCAAAAGGCGTGGGGGTGGCAGATGTTGTTGGAGTCTCCCGGCACAGGAACGCTGGTCTGACAGTCCCTGGCAGCCCGGCCTTTTCAAGTCCTTTCCTCCCTGGGCCAGGTGGCTGGTGTTAAGCAGGGAGGTGTGGGGAGTCCAGGCAGCCAAGTCCCAGGGTCCTGGTCCTGAGGAGACGGCAGGGACTCCAAAGCCAAACAGCACCCACAGGGAAAAGCTGCAAGCAGCCCCTTCTGGCTCTCACCCAAAAGGCGTGGGGGTGGCAGATGTTGTTGGAGTCTCCCGGCACAGGAACGCTGGTCCGACAGTCCCTGGCAGCCCAGCCTTATCAAGCCCTTTCCTCCCTGGGCCAGGTGGCTGGTGTTAAGCAGGGAGGTGTGGGGAGTCCAGGCAGCCAAGTCCCAGGGTCCTGGTCCTGAGGAGACGGCAGGGACTCCAAAGCCAAACAGCACCCACAGGGAAAAGCTGCAAGCAGCCCCTTCTGGCTCTCACCCAAAAGGCGTGGGGGTGGCAGATGTTGTTGGAGTCTCCCGGCAACAGAAAATAAATGAAACTAAAAATAAGCCTGAAGTGAAAAGAGAGTAGGGGTACTCTAAGATGCCTCCCCAAAAAGATATTGGTGGGTAAATAAAATATAGTTCAGTAGTTATCAAGGCAACAACTAAGAATGGTGTGGCACAGCTAAATGAATGAATGAAATTAAATATAAAAGTGTCTCTTCTTGCTCTCAGGTCAGGCTGTAAAACTTAGGAAGGAAATGGTATGGTAGTATTTGAAAATAAATGAAATGAAACTATTAAATCCAGATCAGAAGTTCAGAAGAAAACTCTTCTTCCCTTCTTCAGCAATCAGTCAGCAAAACTGCAGTGCATGCAGGCCAGGCACAGTCAGAGAATAAAATTAAAATAGTTTTCTAAATTCTAATTCAACTTGATCCACTGAAATGGAATGTGCCTGCCTGTGTGTGCAAGTGCACACAACACAACAAGTGTATGTATGTAAACAAACAAAGAATGAGCTGGAGTAATTAATAAATATAATATTGTAAGGCTGATATCAGCAGCAGCAGCAGCAGCAGCTGGACAGGTGGCTTCAGCCACCCCCCAAAAATAAGCCTGAAGTGAAAAGAGAGAGTGGTACTATGCCTCCCAAGAAAGATATTGGGGTGTAAGTACAATATAGTTTAGTAGTTGTAGTCAGGGAATAAAATGAAAATAATTTTCTAAATTCTTCTGATCCACTTAAATGGAATGTGTCTCTGTGTTCAAGTGCACACACAGCACAACAAGTTTAAAAACAAACAATGAAGTAAGTAATTAGTAAACTAAATAATATTGTAATATATTCTCTACTTGGATAGAGATTCTGTTCTTGGCTTGCATCCCAAATGTGTGTGTGTGCAAGCAAATTGAAGTTGGGAAAAATAGAAAATAAATGGTAGTATATAATATATATTAAAATAAATCCACACCTCCCACTCCCAGTCGAACCTCCCCCTTTATCCAATATCAGAAAAAAATCCTCACAAACTGCCAGAGAAAAAAGAAAGAATAAACTGCTGTTCCCTTCAGCAGAGAAAGCTGCAGGGAATTAAAGAAATTATTTTCTAATAAAGTCAATTCCCTCCCTGCCTGCCTAACTTAAAGCCCAAAGCCTCCCAGGCCTCCCTCCTCGAATTGTCTCGATCGCACAAGCACCACCAGCACAGCCCTCCTCCCTCCACATCCAAGACCCAACTGTGATTTCTGGAAGGTGCCTCGGATTTTTATGCCCTCTGAGACATCCAGAAGTGTTAGTCAAAACCTGGCCATGCCATTGGTGGAATTGTTCAAAAAAATTGCATGGTCCCATCCCATGCCCAGCCCAAATGGGCAGGTCTAAAAGAATAATAAAATAAAATAAAATAAAATAAAATAAAATCAATACGTTTTATTACTATAAAAACCCACTGCTGCTACTATTAAAATTCAGGCATTTAAAATAAATAAATTTCACATGTTTCTGTTGTGATTTGGTGTGTTTTTTGACCATGATTTCAAAAGAAAAATTGTGGTCGCCATTTTGGATCCCCCCCCACCGCATGGCATGGTGAGACGACGAGGATGACTCCCCCCCCAGCCTGGTGCAAGCAGCCCAGGACAGGAGAGGAGGGGGGGAAGGCCGAGGACCCCCAGAAACCACCCCTCTGGTAGGTGACAAAGCCTCAGGCAGGCATATTTTCACCTGCTTTTTCCGTCGGGAGTCGGTTTTTTAAAAAAAACTTTTAAAAACTTTTTCTGTGCTTCGCATCGCGCGATCGCCACGATGCCACAAACGGAAATGAAAAATCCAACCAAATTTTTCTTTTTTCGGTTCAAGTTCAAGTTGTAACAGCTTAATTACCGTTACCGTTACTTCCGGAAACGAAAAAAACAAAAACGGAAATGAAGATTTTGCCGCTCTGTGACCATGTCTACTTGACAGGGATGTTGGCAAGTCATTAGGTCTTACTCTAAGTCTGTGGTATCAAGTCCTGAGTCCCAAGGCCCAAGTTTGAGTCTCATTTAAAACAAGTTTCCCCTCCCCCCCACCCCCAAGGAAAACAGGAGGACTGGGTGGTTTCTGAATCATAAGTCCAGCCCAAGTCATTGAAAGGAAGCCCAAATTGCGTTGCCAGTGCAACTTAAGTCCAACAGGACAGTGAGTTCCACAACTCATGTCTCCATTCCTGATGCTTAGAAAGTTAACTGATTTGGACTACAGATCCCAACAACCCCACCTCCACCCCAGCTGGTATGGGCATGGAATTCTGGAAAGGAAAGCCCTTCCGTCCAGATATTGGACAGGGATTTGGAGAGGTATGGTAAGAACAAAACATCTGAGTTCCAGCTTCATCCTTGAATTGCCCTGTGCTGTGATTTTGCTATCTGTTTATGAACACTTCTGTCCTTACCATCTTCAGTCCTATCTAGATAGCTCTGCCCCTTTTTGGCTGATTCCTTAACTCTGTTTCCTAATAGGCAGCTATCTCATCAGGGAGTCCATTTAGTTGAGTGGTTAAATGGCTTGTTCGAAATTTCATTTTCCTTTTCACATTTTTTTAAAGACGTGCTCAAGTAATTTGAGACTAAATACTTGTAAGGTCTAAAATATCTGATGTCAGGAAATTGGTCCACCAATCAGTATTATTTCCCTTTTTTTTCAAATAATTGAAAGGAAGGAAGGGCAAATGAAGCCATTCTACCGAGACAAGAGGAGTCTTATTTTTTAAAAATTGTGCTTGATATTAGCTAATATTTGTTGTCTCTTGTGTCAGCTTCAATGTCACTCCACAGCAGACAGCAGTCTGAACCCTGAATAGCAATGCACATCATGGTTAAAAGAGAGGTAAGCTCAATATTTTGCATCTCCAAATAGGAATTGTTTAATTTTGGTTGGGGATGTGAATCCTTCCTGATCTCCTTTTTGCTCCTGTAGATGACAAACTGCAACATTATTCTCATTGATAGCAATGAAGGTTAAAAAAAAAAAACCTTGCAAGAGTGAGAATGACTGTCCCATCCCATCCCAAAATGGGGGGAAACTGAGTACAGTGGACCCTTGTATAACAAACAGCTTGTATAAGATAAAATCTGTACAACATAAAAAATTCCGGAGATAGGGGAAATCTGCTTAACATAATCACCTATGGGGAAAATCTGTACAACATAAAAATGGGATCACTCCGTTTTCAATGCATTCCTATGGGAATTTGTATAAAAGAAAATTTGCTTAACATAATTTCATTTGGAACTAATTAATTCCTTTATACAAGATACCACTGTATTTATGTCCATCTATGATGCGTGTAGCTTTTAAAAGGGCTTTTAAAAACAAGTGTGTACATGTATGGTCACTGAAGGACAATCAGTCCTGCTCTCTCTCTCTCTCTCTCTCTCTCTCTCTCTCTCTCTCTCTCTCTCTCTCTCTCTCTCTCTCTCTCTCTCTCTCTCTCTCTCTCTGCTCGGCTCTGCTCTGCTCTTATCTTTGCACAATGAGGTTTTGCACAAATTCTAGAGAGTTTTAATAGGAAAAAACCCCACAGAATCCTTAACATATTGTTATGCTGGATGTGAAGCCTCTCATAAAGCTTGAGCATTCTTCGTTGCACTTTCTTGTCAAATAAAGGCAGCTCAGATTGCAGAGAATGAGCAATGTAGCAAGAATTTGTTCACAATCCCATATTTTGCTCATTCTTACTTTTCAGTATGAAGGTGCAAGCATTCAAGCATAGGAGCACAAAGGACTTTAGAAGCCTGGCAACACCATCTAGAAGTGCCAACAAGTGTTGACATCTGCTCTGGCTCTTTATACAGCCAGCTGGCCAGTTCATCTTTCCCACAATGCCCCATTGTCCAAACCATTAAAGTAGCTTAAACAGCGATTGCCCCCCAATCAAGCATACCGCTTGCTTTCACCATGGCACTTACAAGTATTTATTTGTTCCACTATTTCTGTCTAAATAGACCTCAAACCTCAGACATTTACTGTCTTAGTCAAGCTTATTTGAACTTCTGCTGTAGATCTACTGCAAGGAGGACATCTCCTTTGGATCATCCCACTACTGTTAATGTATTACACCTAGACACGAAAACAACAGGTGAGGAAGGAATCTCTGTCCTTACCCTACTCCTGCTCATCCTACAACTATCCAATATTTTGAGGGATGATGGGGTAAGTTACCTTTTTTGGATTTTATTTCTTAATTCCCTGCTAGAATATCTAGGGCTCATGCTGCTTTAGGGTACTGGAAGCTGTAGGCCAGCAAGTCTGCTTGTTAAATGGGCCTGGGGATCTAGAAAACAGGGTATGTTGCCATTGAGAAGGGCTGTTGGAGAGGGAGAGGGAAAAAATGGGATGGCTTCCTGACACTAAAGAAGAACGCAAGGGCATATAAAGGTTGTTTGCCCTTTAGTGTCAAAAGGTGTCCCACTGATCCTACCAGAAATCAGAAGCAGAATGAAATGAAGAAGGGCAGCAATGAAGGAATTAGAAAAGATCATCAAGTGCAAGGATATGTCACCAGAGACCAAGTTCTCTTGCACTTCCGGTCGTCATGTACGGCTGCGAAAGCTGAACAGTTAAC
Organism: Phrynocephalus forsythii; assembly: GCA_029282475.1. Taxonomy (NCBI): domain Eukaryota; kingdom Metazoa; phylum Chordata; class Lepidosauria; order Squamata; family Agamidae; genus Phrynocephalus; species Phrynocephalus forsythii. The sequence continues at coordinate 25,351,583 of JAPFRF010000004.1, forward strand.
TGCCTGGAGTTCTTTTGGGAAGACTGGTAAATGCATAAATAAATAAATGCATGCATAAATAAATAAATAAATAAATAAATAAATAAATAAATAAATAAATAAAGCTACAGGAAAAAATAGATGTGTTTGAAATATGGTGCTGGAGGAGAGCACTGAGGATACCCTAGACCAGGGGTGCCCAAACTTTTTGTAAGGAGGGCCAGATTTGGTGGCTGATAATGTGTCAGAGGCGGGTTGCTCCCCGACCCTGCCACCCCACTGCAAGCCCCACTCACTGACCCATAAGCCCCACCCACTGACCCCTTGCAACCCCACCCGCAGGAAGGAAGGCGGGGACCAAGGGAGGGAGGGAGGAAGGTGGAAAACAAGAGAGGAAGGAAGGAAGGTGGGAACAAGGAAGGGAGGAAAGAAGGAAGATGGGGACCAAAGGAAGCACAGGGAGCCATGGCCACAGGTCGCCCCTTGGAAGAGGTGATCTGTGCGACCTTGCACCCGCCCCGAGATCCCCAGCGGTGGCGACTGCTTGCCCGCCACCCCATCCCAAAGCTCCTTGGCGGTGACAGAGGCCCGCTGGCCTGCCCACCCCCACACATTCCCCTGCGGTGCCAGTGGTGGCAGACCGCCCAGCCACCCAAGCTTCCCAGCGGTTAAAAATCTCTCTTCGGAAGCGCAAACCAGCAGGAGCAGCCCACAGTGTGTTTGCTGAGGTATCAGGAGAGGGTTAAAAGCCATTCTTTGGAAGCCTGCTTCTCAAAAAAAAAATCTGTGATATCTGCATTTTGGCCGGGGACTATTGTAGAGACATACGACAGTAGATATGAGATTTTTGAGCATCAGGGTTGTCACTCTTCAAACCCTGAGAAAGGGGTTGAAAGTATAAGATGGGCTGACATCCTGAGCAGGCAGGGTAGGGTCACTGAGAAGAGGATAGAGGGTCACCACCACCACCACCACCAGGTTTACACCTACAGTAACTCTGGACAAAGGAACAAAGGAAGTTTTATGCCATCTCTAGTTCTTCTTGTGTTGGTGTTAAAAGGATTAAGGTTTTTGTATAAAAAGAGAAAGAGACAACTCTGCTGCTGAATAATCTCACAGTTGCATCTCAATATATTATACTTAATGAGAATGAAAAGTAATAAACATGTAATTACCACTGGAACTATGAAGCAGATTCTAATACTCTGCATGATAAAATGGTCAGGGAGAAAGCCCAAAGTAGTTACGGTATCTGACTATAAAGCGATTTAAGAAGAATGCAAATATCAGCCTATTTAAATAATACAGTATTCTAATTATCCTACTTAGGTTTGGCTATTCTGTTTCCTGCTCTTTTTTTAACATTTACATCAAACAACAACATCTGGAAGGGTACCTAACGTTTGTCTCTAATATATCAATGCAATGCTGATATCAATTGTCTACATGATAATACCTTAGGGCTTATCTGGTTTACTGTATTGGAAATGACTGGGGAAGACTAAGACAGGTAGGAATTCATCATACTAGGTTCCCCAGTTTGGACAGATAGCAGTTCAGTTTGAAGGCAGAACCTTCTAAGTTCATGCATGGTTTAAAATTCAGTATAGTCCCATCACCAGCTGGATTTTTCCTGGCAGTTGTTAAACTTCTTCAAGTGCCATGTAGAACATTGGCAATCAGTAGCATGATCTGATTTTTATCTACAGTAAAGCTATTCTAAATAGAGGAGCTGCACTCACTAAGGACCATTGGCTTCAATTCTTAAATCAAAATGTTCTTCTATGCCCTGTTCCAAACTTCCCATCTATTTTTCCTTGAAGGTTGACCTGCAGCAGATGGTATTTGTAATTGCACATCATGTGAATGAAATATTGCAAATTTCTTCTCTTTATGTTATCGAGAATTTATAGCTTTTTATTCATAGTCTGTAATACAGCCACATTAGACACTCTGGCTGTTCAAGGTTATCTTCAGAATTCGTCTGTACATCCACATCTCAAATGCTTCCAACCTCCTACATTGTGCGTCTAAAAAGGTCCAAGTTTCAACAACAAGGTTCTTAACACCAATCTTAATTCACAAGGAAAATTTTTTTACTATTGCAAATGGAGTGGATAAGTAGTGGCAGGCAGAAAGGACTCACCAGAAGTAGGAGACAGTTTGCTAGATTATCCTTAATGGGAAATGATGCTATTAGACTGAACGGGCTCCACTAAAGTAGCCTTGTTGCAGTTACTCTGAGTTGTAAGAAGGAAGCACCCACTGCAAGACGAATTGGTAAAACTGTGAAGATTGCAAACCATTTCTGCCATTGAAACGGGGTGCCCCTGTTATGATGGTCTCTTGTTCCCTGGAGTGTTCCCTCTTTATATTGTCTCAGGCCCTGGCCACACAAGGGAAAGGTTTTCTAGTTATGTCTCAGTTAGATTGTTGCCTCCCAACCCCCCCCACACAACACACAGTCAAAACATAATGGTTATGTTTTTACTGCATGTGATCTGATAGCAACTTAGAAGAGGTGACTGTTTCTAGACGTTCCCCAGTTTCCTTTACCCTCCTCCTCCTCCTCCTCCTCCTCCTCCTCCTCCTCCTCCTCCTCCTCCTCCTTCTCAGATAAATTCTGCTAAAAATTAAGAGCAGAAGGACTTCATCCTGCCATTCTGGCCTGGAACAGCCTATTTGTCTTTCTGGTTCCTCTTCTGGTGCAAAACACAGGCCTTGCACCAAGACAAGAGGCATCAGCCCCACTGATTCGATGCAGTGGTCTTCTCAGTTGCCTTGTCTTCACTAGAGTTGCTCTAGTGTTGTGTTTGTGATCTGCAAACCCCAGAACTCTGGGTGACCTTCATAAACACGAATCTGCTAGTTTTTACCATCCAAAGCAGGCAGTACGAACCAAAAGTTCAGTGAACCCTTCACGAGTTGCTATGTATGCCTAGTGGGCCGTAATTAACTTGGTGGATTGTGCAGGCCTCCAACAGCTAATTTTCCCCCAGATCAAAAGGCAGCTACAGCTCTTTTCATTTCTAGATGCGGAGCGGCACAGCTTCAAATACCTCTTATCATCTCTGGTTCTCCTTTCCCACCATAGCTTATTTTATTTCTCCTGCTCACCAGAGCTTGGCAGTAAAACTACTGTTATATCATGAAAGCTGTGTGTGTAAGAACTAATGTACAAGCAAGTTACATTACCAAATCAATAAAAGCAAAGTGTGCTGCTTATACACCGCCCCACAGCGCTTAAAGCACTTTCTGGGCAGCTTACAAATTGATGATGGAGGCTACAGCTTTGTCCCCACCCCTAGCGAGCTGGGTACTCATTTTACCAACCTTGGAAGTATTGAAGGCTGAATTAACCACAAGCTGGCTACCTAGGATTGAAACCCCAGGTTGCGAGCACAACTTTTGTGAGATTTGAATATGCTGATGTATGCAAGCAAGCTTATGAATTACAGTGACCCCCCCCACCTATTGCTGGGGTTAGGGACCCGAGCCAACCCGCGATAATTGAAAATCCACAATATGCGGATGCAGGTCAGGCCAGGGCTGGGGCTTCTAGCTGGGGGCTCTTGTACTTACCCCCAGCCTGGTGCTGCCCCGAATGGGCCTGCAAGGGCCTTCCTGGGCCTTCTAGAGGCCCCAAAAGGGTCTCCCTGTGAACCAGAAGTGACTTCTGGAAAACTGGAAGTGACTTCTGGATCACCAAAAATCATTTCTGAGGCCTCTGAGGGACTTTCCCCCGTTACCCCAGGGGGGCTTTTTTCATATACTGCAGTCCCACAATATAGCGGGACCACAGTATATGAACCGTGTAAGGGCGGGGGACCACTGTATTGGTAAAATGTTTTGTCTTACATTGATGAAATGCTTTGTATTATCTGAACAAGAAAATGGGCAAGGACAGAAAGTAAATGCAAGAGGCACATTGTGGTTTCCTGTTGACGAGCAAAGTGCAGCTGGCAGAATGATGAAAGGAAGTTGCTTACGAGTTAGAGCTGAGATGGGTACTGCTCAAAAAGGGGAAGTTGATGGCCAAGATGCATCTGTATGTGCTGAGGGTGGGAGAGCAAGAAAGGTTACTAGAAAGATGGACAAGTAGGTCCTAAATCATATCAAGCTGACCAATCTCTGGAGGAAAAAACGTTGAAGCTGAGGCGGTCCTACTCTGGACGAAGCAGTATAGCAATGGAACCAGCTACCTCAAGAGGTGGTGAGTGCTCCATTTAAGAGAAAACTAGATGTCCATCTGTCAGATATACAGTACAGTGGTACCTCTGCATATGGGTTTAATCCGTTCCAAATGCATGCTTAAGTCGAACAACTCTTAAGTAGAGCAGCCCTATCTAAACAAATTTAAAAATGAAAAATTGAAAAAAAATGTAAGTAGAGCAGACCGCATCTAAAATTTGTAAGGCAGCAGTTAAAACGGCAACGGTTTTTCACTCTTAAGTCGAATTGCTCTTAAGTCGAGCCACTCTTAAGTAGAGGTACCACTGTACTTTGATTTGTATTCCTGCACTGAGAAGGAGGTTGGACTCAATAGGCCTCTTCCAAGACTACAGTTCCTTGATTCTATGGCGCATCATGAGAAGACAGGATGCTCTGGAAAAGACAGTATTGCTGGGAAAATGTAGAAGGCAGCAAAAAAAGAGGAAGCCAAATAGAAGATGGACAGATTTCCTAAAGGAAGTCCCAGGCTTGAGTTTACAAGAGCTGGGCAGGGCTATTACAGACAGAACATTTTGGAGACTGCTCAGGATCACCGTAAGCTGGAGGCAACTCTATCGCACATATCAAATAGAAGTAGCAGTAATTAATGAAGTTATTTTTGAGAACTGGAAAGGGTTCCTTTAAAAACACGAAACCCTAGTAGCAGCTAACCAGTAACCACTTATCCCTCCCCCAGATCTCCAAACTCTACTGTTTACACAGACAATGGCTTTTGTTCATCTTGTATAATTAACACAACTTTCTTGCTGAACCTTCAGTCATTTAAAACTAATTCACAGGGTATCGTTAAGGCTCAAGCACTAGAAAATAAAATCTGTGATAAAAATGAGAAATATAACTTAATTTACACCCATTGCGCTATGATTTTAAACATATCATTATAGTTAACATAAGATAACCTTGCGGCAGCATTGTTATGTAGTAAATACGACATTGCTATTAGTCTGTACAATAAAATTTTATTAGCAAACAAATCAAGATAATAAATAGGCAACAGCAAAAGAAAGGCCTTTGTGTGAGCCTTTGTTGAAGTTGAACATTGCGCAGGTCCACCAGTCATCCTCTCTGATATCTGAGTGGGTCATTTAGATCTTATTTGGAGTTAATTTAATTGCAAATTACTGGAAAGCATTAAAGCATTATGATTCATTTACTGAAAAAGAAATACAAGCGATGCTACTCGGCAATAATTCTTCCTCTCTCTATAGATAACATTTCCTATGAGCGTGTGTGTGTGTGTCCTCCCCCCCCCCACTCCCTGCATGTCAGTTCCTATGGCAATCTATGCTATTATTTGCAATTCCACACCATATAATTTATACATTAAGGGCATCATTGTTATAAATTAAATTTGTGTGAACAGAGTTGAGGGCAGGCTGTAGCACTCTGTCATCAGGTGGGAGGAACAAGCTTCTTCAGGGAAGGGAAGCTGGGAAGAACAATGGTTCAGTCCCGATATCCACTGAAATTACCCATTTTAGAAAAATTCCACCAGGGATGCTGTTTTCATGGAGGGTACCCCTCCTTTTGAAAGGCCTCCATCTTACAACCTCATATGGATGGTGCCCTGGCCTTAAAGGGTCTCCCAGTCCAGGTCTGATTTAAAAACCCATAAAGAAGGGGATCTAAACCTGGATATCAGGATTTAGTGGGGCAATGGCTGCTCTGCCCGGCCTTGTGCCGAGCAGGGGCATCTTTGCCGGCCG